>OY019130.1:122666984-123866984 GCA_955652365.1 Eristalinus aeneus | reverse complement strand
GCGTACCAGCATTATCCCTCAATTCCGAGGGCTCAATTTGAATTTAGTCCACATATAATGGAATTTGAAGGTTACCCCATAACCAGTAGTTGCATCATCTATGCGCAAATAAAACTCTTAGAAAAGATTCCACCACTCCCGTCACGAGCCACCCCCTGGCTAAGGGTGCTCCCGAGCAAAGTGTATGTACTACCGCAAAGTCACTGCAAACACTACGCACTCAGTTTGTTTCTGCTGTCAGAATCCGATTTAATGGATTATCAAAATCCACTTCAGATGTTTGTCCTTCACATTATCTAGCAGGGTGGCCAAGGCTGAGAAACTTAATACGCCCTGGAGCATATCAATTAACAAGCGATTCACAAACGAAGTGATACATCATGAATAGGAAATGTTATCAAATCTTGAACGGTGGTGGTGGTTAATGTTTTCGTGTGTCAGAGGAACATAAACAATACAATGGGGGTGGGCGTGTATGTTTTGTTGTCTGCTGAACTGTGTAGAAGCATCAGAAGTCAAAAGTACAGTCTTAAGGGAATATTTCCTTAATTGAAATCAGTGCCATCTGTGGTAAGCAGTTGTAATCATCTCAGTAGATACACAATCCAAACAGTTTTGGAACGAACTGTACCAAAGGGAAAATGGGTGGGAGAAAATTGATATGGTTGTGAACTGCGATAAATTCCACATGAACTGAGTGAATGCTGGATTCTGGTTTGTTTTTTATTGGAGGTGTGGGGTGATGGTGTTCAAGAGCGTTGACTCATGTTTGCATATAGTGTTGGTAAAGCAGATGAAATTTGATCAGACGTTGATTGTAATCAAGCCGAAAATTCAGTAATGGTGTTACACATAAATCAATTAAATTCAGTTTAATTAAATTTGATTTTTAAAAGCTGTCTCTAAAGGAACTTCAAGCTGAATTGAGTCATAGCCAAAGAGACTTCATGCGAAAATGGTCAACGTAACCATATGTAAGTAGACAAGTTCACGTTTCAGAGGAAACGTGTCAACCTAAATGTGCTTTGATTAAAGAAGATCCAACAATATTGGATTTTCGGTTCTTCTTTCTTTGCAATGCAGTGTGGAAGGTTTGAGGTTTGAGGTTTCCATTTCCCCACAAAATGTGGCCGCCGAGGCGTAGTGGGTAGAGTGCGAAGCTCACACGCCGAAAGTTGTAGATTCGATTCCCAGCTCAACACCAATTTTTTGAATTTTTCACGGCACCACCTCTTTCGAGCTGCTGACAACGCTCAAAGAGTAATAACTGTCTAAGAAAGCTTCTCAAATTTCGCTGTTCGGAGTCAGCAAAAACCTGTAGGTCCCTTCTACTCGTGAGAGAACAGTAGCGCGCACAGCACGAGCAGTTGATGAGCAAGCTAGGCCCTGGTCCCCCTTAGGACTGTAGCGCCAACAATTATTATTATTATTTCCTCCCGAACGCACAACCAGTCCATTTCCGTAGTTTGATCGTTGCAATTAACTGTTAAGGTACAAGTGCCGCATTGCACTGTACAATACTGAGCTCAATGAAATACTGACATATTCGACGACATCAAGTCATGGAAAGGCCTTACATCGCTTTGGAAACAATTTGGAAGCTTTTCTTATATTCGCAAATAACAGACAGGGTCTGTCAGACGGCTTTTAACCAATGGCCTGTTGATGGTGACTTTGATGAGTCCAAGGGTGTGTTAAAAGTGCAGTGCTACTCACTCAGGAAGATAATTTCTTTATACTGATATGACTTATTGAGCAAATCTATTCAATTTTATGAACTATGCATCTGTGTAAGGACTCCTACACTGATTCGACCAACGCGTCTCTTCGTTTTCATTGCTTACGATATCTATCCGGTTCCTCTTCAGCACTGCAATCAAATCTCGGAGGCAGTTTTTGACTATAATCTTTAATTGTGGCCGCCGTGGCGTAGTGAGTAGAGTGCGACACTCACACGCCAAAGGTCCTCTCTCAAGCTGCTGACAACACTCAAAGAGTAGTAACTGTCTAGTAATTGTCAAAATTTCGCCGTTCGGAGTCGGTAATAAACTATAGGTACTTTCTACTCGTGAAAGAACACTACACGAGGAGTTGATGAGCAAGCTAGGCTCTGGTCCCCCTGTGGACTGTTGCACCATCCAATTATTAATCTTAAATTGATTAGATCGTTCCTTGCTATTACGTAGGAAATACAACTTTAACCAGAGCATGTTCCCACACTGTCTACGGTCTTTTGGATAGGCAGTCGTTGACACAGCTTGACTGTCGTTACAAGCACAAGTACTTCACGCCTTGCACTCTGTTTGTTGCAAGATCATCAAAAGAGGCTCACTTTATTATTTTGTTGTCCTTTTCAGGCTCCGACAGACGCGAAATAAAATCCGTTCCGGTCACATGAAAGGCACATACAGCTTATTATACCATATATACGATGGAACACCTATAGGGCTGATGTCTCTTTAATCTGGCCGTGCCCTGAAGCGTGTTTCGAAGGAAAATGTCGTGTATAAATTGATCAAGTTTAAATATTGTAAGTAAGTTCCCCGTCACATATCTTGGACATTGTCACTGCGGTTCTCTCAAAGGAATATCTTCATGTGTCATTTGGACTGCAATATAGGACGAGAAAAGAAGTTTGTGCTGCACGAAGTACGGCAGATAGTTGGTCGAATCCAACTAAATATACAATCAAGAAAAGACTCACTAGTCTTAGGTCTAATAGCTTGGAGAAAGTTATCCATTGAACGAATTGTTCCATTTTTAAAGAGTTATCAACAAAGAAGGTGGCCGCCGTGGCGTACTGTTTAGAGTGTGACGCTCAGATATCTCGAACTTTTTACGGCACCACCTTTTTCGAACTGCCGCCAACAATCAAAGAGTAATAACTGTCTAAGAAAAAGCTTCTCAAACTTTGCCGTTCGGATTCGGCATAAAACTGTAACTCCCTTCTACTAGTGAGAGAAAGGTAGCGGGCACAACACGAGTAGTTGATGAGAAAGCTAGGCTCTGATCCCTCTGTGGACTGTTGCGCCATCCAAATATTATCAACAAAGAAGGTGCGCTACTCGTACTTCTTTCTTTGACTGTAAATATGATTGTGAGGATGCGCTGGGTAACGACTGAATTTCAACGGTTTCGATATAACCAAGTAAGTACTTCCACCCCACGCAGAAGACGCGGATGCGAATCCTGAACTCGATGTATTACATCTCTCGAGCTACTGCCAATAAAGCAGTCAAGAAACTATAGTTTCCAAGGTACGGCAAATTGTTGATGCAACAACTCTGGTTCCTTGAGTACTATGTTCCCCAAAAATGTTTCTTATTAAGCTCATGCACGACCTAGGTTCAACCGAAACCACTTCTCTTAGCAGGTATAAGAAGACTGATGTTCACATACTAAAGGGTGATTTTTTAAAAGCTAGGAAAGTTAAAAAAAACATGATTGGATTCGAATGGAGCGCTGGTGGATCGAATGTCTGATTGCAGTATAAATGTTAAGTCCATGCGACTGCAGAATGTGTCATGTGTTGCAGGAGGATGTGCGGTAACGATACTCCACTGTGGAGACGCTCCAAGATGCGTTTCATTCCCAATCAAAATTTGATAAATATTTAATTTTGTGCTTCGCTCTGGGATTCACACACTCACGAACAGGCGGTCTGGAGCGACTGTTTGCTGTGGGGAATAGTTTATGGGGCGGGGAACGCTGCCATAAATGAGGATAATAAAAAGGAAGCGGACGAAAATTAATTCCAATTTGTTGTGAATTGAAATTGTGAGCGAATTTATAAGCGCTTTTGTAGTCCTTGGGTTGGCGTGGTCGAAGTGTGTTGGGATTAGTGGGATGCATTGGAAAATGGAGGAACTAATGGAGACTGCAAATTTTGACCTCAACGGAGGGTAGAGAATTTTTTGGGCACAAAGGAGAATTATTTAGTAAACTCAGGACTTAGGAGGAGACGGCCAAACGTATTCCTCACAGTGTCTCTTACGAATTGGAGGACGATCGTCCTTACTATCGCCTGCAAATGTTTCCAGAAAAAAGCATCTTTCATTCACTTCTTTTTTAAAGAAATTTGTTCTTACTTACTACTTACTTACATTTTCTTCAGCAGGCCGCCTTGTATAGAGGTATCGGCTTAACAGACAAATGAGTGAATCATATCGGTGATAGAATTTCATTCCTTTACATCGCCGACAGAAGCAGTGTCAGTTTCTAAACGGAAAGCAAAGGCTGAAGGAGAAGAGGTGACCCGCAAGAGGGTGCTCTTTCATATTCTTCATTATATGCAGCTCTGGTTTCATCCTCATGAGTGTATACTACTACAGACCTTAAAATGGTACAATGTTCAAGGATTGTTAAGCAATTCTAGTAAGATATTGTCCTTGTGTCATTCACAACGTGTATTACACAATGACAACAACAAATTTGTTTTCATTTTTTCCATTGACCTTATGTTTTCTTAAATACACAACTCAACTGGGCCATTCGTACTGCGTCTACCAGAACACTAACTACTCCAACTCAATAGGCAAGTAGATGAAATGGTTGAGATTGGCTTGGATTCACTTTCTATAACTAATTCATTGCTTGACCACCATGATTGAGAGACCCTTAAACACATACGCGGCCACAGAACTATCCCCAGCAATCAACTGCAAAAAGATAATGAGAGCTTCTTGCCTATACGTTACAGTCTTGATGCAGATATGGGACAGATTTAAAAGCTATTGTTCGGCTTACATCCTTCCCGATCCTTCTGAAACAGACAATCTCGACAGCATAATTGATTGAGGTAAAAAGTACTGTGAAACTTAATTCTTCCAAAACTCAGTGCTGTCTACTGTCAGTCAAGCGCTCTCAAAACTACCTGCCATTATCTATGAATGACTCCTGCATTGTTGAAACTGAACCACTTTCCATCCTCGGTACGTGTACCAACTCAACACTAAGTTAGAATGATCAAATATTCGAGATCGCCAAAAATGCAGCGAAATGTCTTGGTTTCTTAAAGCGATGCAAGAAATATTTCACCCCTTCTGACCTGGCAATAATATATAAGGTGTACATCCGCCCAAAGATTGAGTACAACGCTCCTACCTGCTCTGGTGCTCCTAATACCTCCCTGCACCTATTAGATAGAATCCAACAACGAGCGATAAAACTTATTGGTGATAATAATGCTGCGAAGTCAATCTATTTGCTCGAACATCGACGAAATGTTGCGTCTCTATCACAAGTGTATCACTATTTCAACAAAAAATGGTCTAACGAGTTAGCCAGCTGCATTCCTCCCCTTCAACAATTCACTCGCAATATCCGCCTAGGAATGCTCACCCATTCACCCAATCACCCTTAAGCCCACCTGCGGACGTACAGTTAAGTTTAGAGACTCGTTCCTCAGCCGCAGCACACGAATATGGAATGCTCTTCCCAGCTCAATTTTTCCCACTCATTACAATCCACAGGCATTTAAAACCAATGTGCATCGGGACCTCCTTTCCCTCTCTTTCTCTATACCTTCGGCCCGTGCTGTGACTTGATTCCAGTCATTTAAGGGTATAAACAATCCCTTAAGTGAGCGTCAATTATAAAAAAATACATGTTTGAAGATTATTTCATGCAAATGTTGACCTTGAAATGGTCCATCCGCTTAGTCCAATTTTGGCATACTCTTTCCAACATTTCGGGCGGTTTCTTACGAATAAATGCTTCAATGTTGTCTTCCAATGCGTCAATTGAAGAGAGCTTGTCTGTATAGACACGAACTTTAACATAGCCCCACAAAAAGTTGTCTAAAGGCGTTAAATCGCACGATCTAGGCGGCCAATTGCCCGGTCCCTAACTTGAAATAAAATGTTCACCGAACTCGCCTCTCAATAAGTCAATTGTTGCGCGTGCTGTGTATCATGTGGCACCGTTTTGTTGAAGCAACATGCCAAGCAAGTCAAATCAGCCTTGCATTTTGGGCAAAAAAAAGTTGGATATCATCTCACGGTAGCGCTCACCATTCACAGTTACGTTACGATTCGCATCATCTTTGAAGAAGCACGGTCCAATGATGCCACCAGTTCATAAACCGCACCAAACTGTGACTTCTGGATGCATTTGTAGCTCTTACAATGCTTCTGGCTGATATTCACTCCAAAATCGTCAATTCTGCATATTTACGTACCCTTTCAGCCAGAAATGAGCTTCGTCGCTGAACACAATTTTTCGCCTATGAACTTTCTAAACAGAGCACGCATTTTGATAATAAAATTCAATAATTTGCAAGTGTTGTTCGTTTGTAAGACGAACATGGTTACATTATAGACCAAACTGGAGATGTTTGACAGTGATACAAAACACGAAACGTGCATCAGCTGTTTAAGCCAGTGTTGCCAAAAAGATAATAGCTAACAAATCACCCTTTACCTTAGCTAGCCTAAAACTAAGCGAAACCAGATTCAAGGAAGGACGCAGAGACACTCTATGAACTCAAAAAACTTCAAAAGAATCAAATTTGAAATCCCAAAAGGATCCCTTTCAAGTATTAATTGTCAGCTAAACACATTTTCCTCTGACCTCCGTTCGTTGCCCCATCCAAGCACCCTTGGCTCCACTTCCTACAGCAAGTGCACCCCAAAACCCCTAGAAGAACAAAAAATAACACAACAAACTCTTTATGCCCGGCATTAATGAGACGTGTGATAGGCATGGATTACAAAGTAAACACGAAACCGACACTCATCCCAAGCCCCCGCTCCCAGGAGCATCGCCGAACATTGGACAGATTCAATTTCACTGCCAATCAATCATGCGCTGGAACCTCAGGAAGAAAGTGTCAGCGGGGGCTTTCAGCATCAGTTACAGGGCCAGTCGACCAGTCCGACGGAGAAAACAAACCGCCTCGCCGTCATGTCCCTGCATTCCGCCTCCGCACAACCGATCTCCGGTTTCACATGCCTACATGTTCGTTGTTTGGTTTGCGTAAAATCCCCATATCCCTTCCAGCGCACACACATGCAGTCTGTTCTAATTTTGAAAATATCCTTTTCTGTTTGGAAACAAGGCACGCACACGCAGGCACAGTCACTCGGAGACAGATAAATTAGTAAATCGGCGGTGACATGCATGCGATTTAGCAAGGTTACACTGTCTAGACGCCAGACTAGGAGCCAATCATATCGTCGACCCGGCCACACAGCGCAATCCTTGTTTATCATTTCATTGCGTACGTTACCGAGTGCGGTTTCACTTGCGCACTCGTCGCCTGCAGCGGCAGACACTACCACCGCTTGGGAACCACGCTCAAGTGCTCTTGAGGACATGGATACATCTCTGAAACTGAATTTGACAAATTTGAAATATCGCGCGGGTGACATTTGTGGCCGCTGTCAACGTTGCAGCATCGTCAGAGAGGGTGCGGCAAGCGACTGGCTGCCCTTCCTCCGCCGTCGCACGACGGGTGAAATGTTAAATAAACAAATCACAGGGGATGGCAAATGCACTGCGGATCGCTGGGAGTTTTCCGTGAAGGAGACATTCTTGGTGAAAGGATTTTACGATGGAGTCTCAAGTGGCCGACGATTAGGCGGTTACACTAAAGGAGTTTAACGGCACAAAGTGATGCCCAATTAATTTATAGCCTTGCGGAGGTCAATTATTGAGGAAATTTATGGCGGGATTTATTTTGTTTTGTTTTGTTTGCGGCGAAAGCGGCTGCGTTTAATGAGGTCTTTAAAATATGAAACCAGAAAAATGATTTCAGACATCCCCTCATAAATGCAGGCGAATGATCAATTTGTTTCCAAACTTTTAGAATCCAACCAGCAATATGTACATTTACCAACGTAAATGATTCGTTAATCAGTCAGTTTATTTACTGGCAGTGCATTTCCACTTCTTTCTTCTACTTTCGACTACATTTTTAATCTGTCCGGTTTTTCCGAAAGACATCTCTGGTCCACTCTGATATCGACCCAATCATTGATCCATTCTTCGATATCTTTAAAAGAACGACATCCCCCTCCCACCAAATCATTCTTCTAGGTGTAGAGAATATGGCGGTGGAGTAAAACCTTCTATTTCTACGTTTATAGGTAGTTTTCGACCCCTACAGCCACTTGAGGATGAGCGTAATTATGTTGCAAAATTACTTTGTTATTCCTTTCAGTTGTTTTTGGACGTTTTTGACACAATGAATGACCCAAACGCTATAGTTGTAATCAACAATGATTCTTATTAATCGTTTCTCCTGGTTTTCGAAGCTCGCATCCGCCTAGTCCTATTATATGCAGAACATGACCATAAACCGAGGATGTTTTTCCTTGGCTACTTTTGCTGATGTAGACTGTGATGAAGTTGCCGCCGTGGCGTAATGGGAAGAGTACGACTCTCACACGCCGTAGGTCCAGGTTCTATTCCCGTCTGAACACCTAAAATTTTTTACGGAACCACGTCTTTCGAGCTGTTGACAAAAATTAAAGAGTAATAACTGTCCAAGAAGACGCTTCTCAAAACTTCGCCGTTCGGCAAAAAAAAACTATAGGTCTTTTCTACTCTTGAGAGAACACCACACGAGGAGTTGATGAGCGAGCTGGGCCCTGGTCTCACTGTGGACTGTTTGGATGGCGCCAATTATTGTTATTAGACGATGATGAAACGAGTTGACCAGAACTTGTATTTCATTTTTCCTTCTTAAGGTGTCTGTCACGATTTGGAGCACAAATCTTTTCCTGTGATGTCTTTCAAGAAGCAGTATCGAGGTAAAAAGAACGCCTCATGACATTTCTCGGTTTCATCTCGAGTGATACTCATTTCCCTTGTTTTTTTTTAACTAAAACTAAAACTTTGACCGGGCTGATTGATTGCTGAGTCACTGTCAACAACTCTTCGAGTTCACTTTTTGTTTGGTATGGACCTTGATCCAGCAAAGCCTCTAGTTGCTCATCTTGACTAAAACGCTAAAATCGGCAATGAAAATCACTCTCTGATGCTTAATCGGTTGGACCAGATTCACTAAGAACTTCCACAATGATTCAATGCGCTTCTGCTATAATTTTCTTTAAAAAAAAGAAAATCAAATTTTCCCAGATATGCTGGTAAAGCTGTCTAAAGCAGACGCTGCTGACAAATGGCACGCCTTTCCAACAAAGTAGATAATCGCTTCCAAGATAAGGCACAACTTGAAGGTGGCGCCATCTTTCGAAAGCGAACGAAGTAATTTGTGACATGACAAATTGATTATCGCTTATTGCGCAGCACATTGCCATTACTCTGTAATGCATAAAACAAATTGTAAAGCATAAAACAAATGGTACAAATGGTATGTAAAGACAGGTTACAAACACATTCAATAGTTATCCTTACTTTTGGCGCTATTGAAAATAACTCGCCATCGGATTCCCCCATGTTCATTGACACCCTAGTTCTGGGTTTACTTGGGCCTTGTATAGTATAGCTTTGAAAGTTCCTTGTGGTGTTTACATAGTGTGTCCAGTGTGGTGAAATGGAAAATATCCGACACTCACACACCGATCAGTCCCAACTCGATTCCTGGACTGAGCACTCATTTCAGGAAACAATGTCTTTGGAGTTGCTTACAACACTTAGAAAATACTTCTTCTACGTTGTTCGTTATCGTCTACAAGTTTCTTCCACTGGTGAAATAACAAAAGCATGCACAACACGAGGTGGTCGCTGTGGCCGAGTGGGTAGAGTGCGACGCTCACACGCCGAAGGGTCTAGGTTCGACTCCCAGGTCAACACCAATTTTTCGAATTTAACGGCACCACCTCTTTCGAGCTGCTGACAACACTCAAAGAGTAATAACTGTCTAATAAAGCTTCTCAAATCTCGCCGTTCGGAGTCGGCAAAAAACTGTAGGTCCCTTATACTCGTGAGAGAACAGTAGCGCGCACAACACGAGTAGTTGATGAGCAAGCTAGGCCCTGGTCCCCCTTTGGACTGTAGCGCCAATAATTATTATTATTATGCACAACACGAGTAGTTGCTGAAGAAGCTAGGCTACGTTCTCCTTGTGCAGGCGCAGGGAGATCGCATCGCAGGCGCTCCATTTGGAATATCTAATTCCGGCAATTTATCAAAACTGAGGGACTGGTTTTCTGCCGATAACACGAGTATCGATAGCTTTCAAGGCATCAGTAAGAACTGGTTTATTCATGAAGACCTGAGAGTTAATGTGTTCTAAAAGAAAATAGTCCAAGATTGATTTCCCACGCCGCCACTTGACAACTGAAAAATGTGAAATAAAGTGCTTATACAAACGATTTCTGTATGGGTCGTAAAGATATCTTGGTAAAAGCACCGCCTACAGTGGCCATGTGTCAAATGTCAAGAAGCATGACATGATGCAATAGCGGTTACCATTGGCGGTGTAGTGCTACAGTCCGGGGTCAACTTAGATCTTAAACAAAGCCTCTCTCCAACCAGTGCGATCTTTCGCCCGCCGACTACAGTTGCGCAAGCTGTTTGAGGTCGTTCTCCACCTCATCCTTGGCCATCCCCTGTTACGTCCACCCAATGATTCAGTTTTGTGGCCGGAACAGTGGACTCCGCATGCTCTACATGGCCTGGCCTTTTTGAAGAAATATCAACCAATAAATCCTCAAGTCTTCAAACTGCACCATAGGTCTGCTTTAAATGACTGTAATGGTAGTTCTTGGTACTCCTCTTCAGCCCAAATATTTGTTGTTTCCATTTATTAAGAAATCGGTTTCATTACTAGAAAAATATCACGATTAAGCATAGGATTTTCGTTAGGTTCTACCAGAATCCATTTACTGAAAATATGACGCAAGTTTAGTCACTTGGCGTCCATTCTTTGACATTTTGGTAGATTCTCATGCAAAGAAAAACAAGTTGTCGAGTACACTAAACTGGTGAAAATGATGACGATTCGATGCGCTGCGGTTTATGCTTACACTCCCAACTACAGCGTCTTCTATCTCTTCACTGCTGAATGTTTTCTAACCGGTTGTTCATCGTCTGTTATAATTAGTTGAGACTCACATATTCGAGTGGTATTGGCAAAATTTCGGAAGGTCTGTTATGCCCACCGTAAGTTCCTCGATTCACACTAAAATATTTCTTCCAGAATTATGATTTTCGTTACACAGCTGAACAATTTTAAAACGCTCTGAACCTATAAAGACTTAATTAAAATGTTTTATGACCGCGTGTCTTATTGACCCATTTTACCAATGGATTGGTCATTCAAAACGCTAATCATCTATCATCAGAATCACCTCCTTAACGACTTCCACATGTTCTTCATTTGGCACGTCACTCACACCCACAGCGACCGTCGCCAGTTCCGTCTAGCCGGACTTTCACGGCATTGTTCACAACCCTCCCACGATCACTTCCTCAATTGCATCTTACGCACGTAAGAGACAGCAGTCACCATTCATGGGCCATTCCTTTCGAACAATCGGAAATCGGGCGCCTGACTCACCACTGTAGGTGGTCATCACATGTCGAATATCACACAGATCCACATGTTCACCAAAAGACGCATCACGGCCGTACATGAGATCATTGAATGCGAAAGCATCGGCCAGTGGCACTCGCAGTCGTACATTTAAGTCTATCGCAAAAAGACACTCTGCTCTTAATTTCGAAACTAAAACAACGATTCGCGAATATTCATCATCCTTTGTGGCGAGCTGCGCCACAAATGGGTTTTGACTCTTTCGCGGAACTCATTTTCAAGAACAGAAGCCAGAAGCCAGACATCAGAAGCAGGGTTGACTTGTGCCGATGTCGGGACCGGCATCCGAAGGAAAGAATAACGATCAATTAGTCGAAGATATCGCGCAATTAATCGATCCACCCCATGCCGCCGGGTGCCTGCAACTTGTTAGACCGGCGATGATCCCATGGCTCGCACTCGCCCTTGCCACCCACTTTTTTATTTTAGAAATATCTTAGAAGTGAAATTGAAAGGCCATGTGCCCGGGCGAATGGGCGACTCTGTTATCTCGAACGAGGCATTGAACATTTCGGAATTCTGTTTTCTCTCGTTTCTACTCGTTGATTCAGATTTTCCCCTTTCTCGCGCCGAGGCCTATTCGAAGGGGCCTATGCACAGGTTGCGGCTGTGTGCAGTGGCAGCGCCACCGTTGCCGCCGTTCTCTCAGCTTCCCGGTTAATGGCAGAACAGTCTGAATTGCGTATTACGCTAATGAATTTATGAGAACGGTTTTCTGAAGTGGATAGCACCGGAGAAATGTCGGGAAATGCATTTGGCGGCTAATAGCAAGGAGCGCATGTGCATTTCATCTGTCCCTACTTAGAGCGGTACTTTTGAACAGAAGCGCTCCGCTGCCATGTACATAGGCATTATGAAAGGATGACAGTAATTTATTTGTGTCCTGTTGGAGATAATTTTTTTATTGAAACATTATTGGGATTAAGTGGGGTGTCAGCATGTCAAAGGAACTTCTTTTTACGGAGCGAAGCAGGAGTTGTTGCGTGGTTTTAGATTTACCAACCAACAATTTTCGCATTTGAATGATTTGAGTCCATGTTCTGCTTTAAAATCAAATGATGGCGGTTTCATATTCAGTCAACAGATCGCTTTTGAACTATAGTTTTATTTCTGTGCGTTTGGAACATAACCGCAACAGCGTCTCAAAATTGTTCACCTTCATGTGTTCAGCAAATCTCTAATCTGTGAGTAAAAAATTATGGTATATACGTTCGAGGAAATTACTGTGCTCATACGAGAGTTGCGTTTTATATTTCGGGATTAGAGAGCAAAAACAAATATTATTCATCGAAAGTAGCTTTATTGTTTTTCAAAATATTCCTCATTAAGATCTGTACACTTTTGCATGCGTTTGAACAAATTGTCGAAGCACTTTGGTAACTCTGATTGATGTATCTCCAAAATATGCATTCTGAACGCACGTGTCGAAAAACGTTGACCTCTCATTTTGTATTTTATACGGGAATAAAAAGAAGTCATTCGCTGCGAAGTCAGGACTATACGGCGAATGACTCATCAAATGTTTTGAGTGCTCAAAAATGCAGTTGTTTGAGCCGATGTGTGAGAGCTCGCATTGTCGTGGTGAAGACTGATCCGTCTTCGGCGGTTGGTTTTCCTGATTTCTTGGAAGACAATTGGCAAACAAATGAATGCGTATTACTCATAAATGACTGTTCTGCGTTGTTCTAGTGGTAGGGTTGCGATATGTTCAGTTTATCCGAAAAACGACCATTTGCTTGGAAGTGCTTCGTGGGCGAGCAACCTTTGTTGGATTTGGCTCAATTTGAAACATCCATACAGTCGACTGTTGTTTACTTTCGGGCTCATACGCGTAAATCCACGATTCCTGTCATGATGTCATAGACGTGTTTCGAAGTACCGCGATCGTATTTTTGAAGCATTTCTTTCGACCAATCGACAGGAGCCATTTTTGAGCGATTGACAAATTGTGTGGGATCCAACGCGAACAACATTTTTTGACGGTGAAATGTTCATGCAATATTGAATGTATGCTGTTCCCACTAATGCCTAAGGTTGTCTCAATCTCACGATAGGTCACATGACGACCGTGTAATATCAACTCACAGCATCAATGGTTTCTGGAACAACAACTGAGTTTGGACGACCTTCACGAAATTCGTCTTGGAGTGAACTACGACCTCGGTTGTGTTCACCATACCATCGATAAACACTGGTCCTTGATGGAGCTTCATCGCCAAAAATTTAATTAAGTTCATCGATGAACTGCTGTTGAGCTAATCTACATCAAAAGTTGTAAAAAAATAATCGCACGAAAATGTTCACTATTTAATTCCATTTTTTGGGCGAGATGAATCTGTTAAGTCACTGTAAACAACACAAATAGCGCTCATATGTCAAAATGTTCCGAGTACGTATAACCTAAAAAATGTGAAACTTTACGATAGAGCTGGCAGTTGCCAGATTGCAACACTAGGGTTGCCCAATCCCGAAATATAAAATGCAACCTTCGTAATAACTTTTGCCAATGCCACTCGAAAGTTAGATTCTGTACTAATTTTAGTGGATGATACACTTCCGGTTAGCCCACACGCAGCATGCGAGTACAGTAAACGGACAGCAGCAGCTGCAGCTAAAAGCGTAAGCGCAAAAACCTGCGAATCGATTCGTCGTTGTTCTCAACAGCCAAGCTCGGTGTATTCGACAACTTGGCATAGTGTGCGTGAGGATTTCATAGAAAATATGCAAGAATTGACGCCAGGCGACTTGAATTTTCTCGGTTAACGGACTCTGAAATTACATAATGAAAATCCCGTGTTCAGTAATGAAGTGTATTTCTGACTAATTTAATACATTAAAACCCTATTTCCCATATTTGGACTGAATAACCACTCGATGAGAACCAAGAGCCACCATTCCACCCATAAAAAGGACAGACGTGGTGTGTTTTGGAGGCTGGTGGAACCATTGAAAAGTTTTTTCAAAAGTGAGACAGATCACAATGTTACCGTGTTAACAGGAAAATGTTTTTCCTGACATGACAATCGATCATATGGTCCCGATGAGCTGTGTATTTTAATAAGTAGGTACAACCACCCATACGGTGCGGTTTAAGAATTCGTTTGGCTGAGCACTTAATTACACATTTTGCGGCATATAATAATTGGCCTACTCGTAAATCTGCTCGTGGAGCAAGAACATTTTCGAGTCTTAAAACAAAACACACCAGCAGTAACCGATACTTTGAAAGCTATAATTACTCGTGCTATCGACGGAATACCTTGAGATAGTTAAGATCGAACGAGTTGCCAAAATATGACCTTCCGAGTTGACCATTATGACCAAAAAAAACCTAATTGCCATTAGTTGTTCTTTTATCCGAAGATAATAATCTTGGGTTGGCTTTAATTTCAGTATTTTACATTAATTTTACATTAAAAGGCTAACCCCTCGATGAATCACACTTAAATAATTCGGCTGTTTCAGAAAAGTATTCTACGAGCTTTAGGCCTTATATCAGTTTATAGAAACGCTATTTGCAGGTTTCGAAAGAAAACATGATCAAAATTAAACACAGCATCAAATGTGCAAAGTGATTTGTGAATTCCATCATTTTCCCATAGAGCTTGAGCACAGCGTATAGTTAAAATCTCCCCGAATTTAGAACCGTTTAAGAAGTTCCTCAGAAGGCCAGATAACCAAGGATCAAATGGTGACGCGGATAATGGGGCTGCTGGTATATGAAGAAGAAAGTCGACGGCGGGTGTAATAACGTGGTTTTCAAATTCTTCACTCCGTGACTGTAGGTTTTTAAGGAAAAACAACAATAATAATACTAATAATTGAATGGTGTGACAGTCCACAGGGAGACCAGGGCCTAGCTTGCTCATCAACTACTCGTGTTTTGCGCACTACCATTATTCTCTCAGCAGTAGAAGGGAATACAGTTTGTTGCCGACTCGAAACGGCGAAGTTTAAGAAGCTTTTTCTTAAACAGTTATTGCTTTTTGAGTGTTTCATGGCACCACCCTGAAAAATTCTAGGTGTTTAGCCGGAATTGTAACCTCGACCTTCGGCATGTGAGTGTTGTACTCTATCCAATACTCCACAAGACAATGTTAAATGTAAAATGACTAACATACGAGTAAGTCTCATTAAAGTTCACGTTAAATAACATAAGTCAAAGAAACTTTTAACGAGCGAACGAAGGGCTTTGAATGCCTGCCTCTAATAAGATATAAAAGATTTTTAAAAGATTAACATAACCGTCAGCCAGATTACATTTCGATTTGCAGCGTCGACAAATATCGTCGTTTCTGGTACCCAGGTTCCTATAACTGGGTTTCATTGGATGGACCAATCATTACTGAGTTCAACCAGGTCTTGTTATTCGCAGGCAACGCAGACATAATAAGTCGCCGCGATAAAGGATATACTAAGTGCACTGTAGCGTTCTTTGCAAAGTGATCAAACTAATTTATTGTCGTCAAATCTCGGGCAAATAAAGCAAGCGGATAACAGCGCCGAGGACGTACTACGGAGTTGGCCATTTATGCCACCAAAGCGTATATTCTTCAAACAACTCCTCAGATCCATAAATTTCCCCAACGCTTCAACACTTTTGCACTACCTAAACAGTAGGCAGTACATGAGGAAAGTGTGACTTGTGTTAATAGCACTTTTAATTCCAAGCCGTGTTCGAGAAGAAAGTTCTATGCATGATAAAATTGAATTCCAAAGACGCTGCAACGTTGATCTGTACAGCACCTACCTTAAGGCAGCTGTGCCTAAGAAAATACCACCCAATATATTTCAGTTAGAAAATGCGTTGTGCTGGTTTGACCAAAGAGAACCCCTTTTTTAGTGTCAATTAGCAGCAGAATTACATAAGTCAGAAGCCTGCACTGGAAAGACGACGTAGGTCAGGATGCACGTATTCTATTGTGATCTAAGTGATTGATGTCCGACCAATGTCCGGATTGGTGGAGAGACATGTTAAAAGAAGGCGGGATTAATGGTAATGATTATCGATGAAAACAAAGAGGGTTTGCTAGAACGGAGCTCCTTTTCATGTCGACTTCTGTCGTCATTCCTTCCACCCACCAGTTAACCGTTTCCCATAAGCCGTCCGCTTCCTCATTTCACATAGTTAGTGTCTTTCCTCTTCACTGTGAAATCAATTACAACTTCACATTTCACCGCCATCTCCCACTTAACACACAGCAGCATGTCAACACCTTTGTTCACCTGTATGCCCCGCCATCCTTCAAGCCTTCAAAAGTATTTACCTCCTTCAGCTCTCGATACCACTTCAATTCACTCAATTGCTGTGGCTACTTGAAGTGATAATTCCACACAAATCGTAGTGAAGAGCTCCGCCAAGCACTGCACAAGTGGCTTCGCTGAATTGCTATCTAAGTACCATAAACCCATCAATTGACAATTACAAAAACTTTGTGCAAAAAATCGATAAAAATCCCTCGTAAAAATAAAAACAATCCAAATGTTTGTTAACAAACAAAACTGAGGCTCATCGCCTTCCCGCCGCACCCTTAGGCGCCATGGTCGCCGCGGAATAGGGTGGAATCGGAGCACAGCTCTCATTGGTTCGTCAAGCTGCCATTTTTAAAAGGCGGCGACAGACTCGGTGCTGTGTGCCATGGTGCTATTTATGAGGGATGACGGTTGCGTGGGCGAGAGCGAGGGAGTGAGTAATTTGTTTCGTTTCACTGAAATGATGAACTGACTCCCTGATGGAACAACAATTTTCAGCATCACTGCGTCGGTCAGTTCGGGAGTAGCATTTCCTTACGAAAGACGTGGCTTATTAGATACGTGAAACGAATTTTGCAGATTGCGTCGGGGCGCGATAACTTTCGAATGTTCGAATGATTTTCTGTGTGTTTCGGTGAAAGGAGTGAAAGGAGTGAACAATGTTACAGCAGCATCAGCAGACGTCTCAACAAGGATACTACGAATACAATCACCCAAGTCCGGGCAGTCTGACTAACTCGGATTCGTGCAACACGACACCGTTCTCAGTGAAGGATATTCTGAATTTGGTCAATCAGAACGATCCCTATACCGGATGCCACATGGAGAGGTAGGATGAGTGATGAGAAACTGTTTACTGCTTTCTTTTCAGAAGTTGTTTGCGTTCAGACGATTCTTCAAGCCTTACAGACATTTTGTGGGAATTGATTTCTGAATACAGGGATACATTATGAAAATGTAAAGCTGCTTAAGGGTACGCCTTTGATTGCACGCTTTGAATTCCCGCGGTTATGTTCCTGGGGCATAATCACATAAGCCTCCATTTTAAAATTTTGCCTTTTGGGACTAACACCTCTTCCGGAAAAGGCTAGCGTAAGTGGATAATAGGACCGTACGATAATTCTTCGAAATGCACATATTGTCAGAATTAAGAATATTTGCCACTGAACATAAGTTATACTTTCCTCTACACTTCTTCTCCTTCTTCATTGATCTACGCTTGTTGTCCATTGTCCAGTGTCGACCTAGGCTTCTTTCCAGCTGCCTCCCGTTGTGCACTCCGAGTTCCTTTTCAACTTGTGTGCGCCACCTCACCTTAAGCCGTCCCCTGTTCGAAGATTTTTCTGATCGGAGCAGTGGTGTCCATAAGCTTTACATTTCTATATTAAACGTTGTATCCGACGACGCTTGGCTAGGCGCCCATAAAGTTCGTTGCTGAATCTTCTTTTTCAAATGCCATCAACGTAAAAATGGACCAGGACTTTCCCCTAGACTGCCTCCAGCTTTGTCTTCCATCCGTGGTTTTTGGACACCGATTAGGAGCACCGAACTGGTCTACTGGCCGCAAGCTATCACGAATTGAACTCTGTTAGTCATCTGAAGGCGTTAGTACATTTGACGGCATTTTAAATTGTTTGCGAAAAAATTAAATACGGAGCGGAATGTTTTCGAAACTACAGTGCATGCTATGCTAAGGCCAATTTCTTTAAACACTAAAAACAACGTTGAAAGTGCATCCCATGATGTTGACATCAGGGGTGAGAGGGATTCAGTTGTTCATCTAGAGCAGAATCAGAAGCGCAAGAAAAGGCCCAAGAGCAGCTGAAATATACCAGTTTTGGAAGCTAGTAATAGTAGTTCGAAAGCTTATTAACCGATTCGAACAATGCGATCATGCCAGAGGGGACGTAGAGATCTGCACTGACTGCGCTGACTGCACTCTGAAACTTCACATACATAAAATAAACCAGTTTTCGAATCTAGTAATAGTAGTACGAAAGCTTATTTAAGACGGTGCGTAGGAGACGTACTGCTAGATCTTTCACTGACTATCAGCACCTTAGCTTTCTTTTGGTTTTTTTGCAGAGAAGTTTTCTGTTTCGACTTTCTAACTCAACTAAGAAAAATCAGTCTTAAAACGAATTTGTCTTCTTTGCGGTCAAAAGTGCGACATCATCCGCTTCTCTCTTACTTGACTGTCGGTGGGCTTGCCACTTTGTCTTCGTCATCCAATGATCTAGGGAGAGCCGCACAAATGTCATACAAAACATTTTTCCTTAATTCGTTCAGAACTTTTTACCGATCATAGACGAATCCGTTTCTGGTGAAGAACAATGCTTTGGGACTTCACTTGATTTACCAGAAATAATTTCCAGACCAAGAACGACGCCTTTCCGTTCCGTTACAGTTTCAACCGCCTAAAGGATCACGTGTATCACAACTACGTCATGCACTTTCTTCTCTTCGATTCCGTGGCTTTTTGACAATTTCTTTCACAAATGATTGTGTTTGCTTAAAGAAACCCGAAGCTGTGGTAGTTTATCATCATTCATGCACAGCTCTCAATTTTCCCGACTGCGGGAAATGTTTTCGTTAGCACTGCAGTCCCAGTCACAATTCATCCCCGTACCACTCAATAATTCCAATCTCTCTCAAATATTCTGCTCCTCCAATAAGATTCCTGCACAAACACACACACACACCCATCGCAAAAGGGATGTCCCTTCATCCTTGCACATTGTATCGTTTAACCTCTAAACAAACGACACCTATTCACGCAATAACAAAAACCCCATAAAACACATAAAAGATAGAATATCTGCCGAAACAAAAGCGGAAATCCAAAAAAAGGACTCTTCTCAAATTTACATCCTGGTCAACACATGTGTGTGCTACGCACCCCTTGTGTCCCCTGCCCCGGCGATCGATACACATTTGGGTAACGATGCGTGAAACGATGTTGCCACCTCCCACAGTGCACCGAATCTATTTTCAGTTTCGGAAAGGATGTCGCAAAATTTATTTTCTTCATGTTGCAACCGTCTGAAGTTCACATGTTCTCCTTTTTGTCCTTGCAGTGCCGGTCCCCCGAACAGCATGTATCCAGAGTATGATCGGTACCAGGATCCGGGTATTCTCCCTCACGGATACATACCGCAGGGTCACATCTACTCGTCATACGACTACAACCCAGTGGCTCATCATCCGCATCCACACACCCACGGCCATCACCCGACCCTGTCAGCATATCAGTACACGCCGCAATACTACCCGTCGACAACCCCTCAAGGATACGGCTACACTTACACGGATATTCCGCCCAACAGTAACCACCTTCAGCTGAGTGATGGATCCTACATGAAGCAGGAGCCTCTGCCCGCGTCCTATGTCACGCCATCTCCAACGCTTGATCTGAACAGCTCGGCGGAAGTTGAGGTTTGCGCAAGTGGATCATCCTGTCCCAGCGCGGAGAAGGACTCCTTGGTGGTGCCACAAATTGGACACAGCCCTCCTGACGGAGTCACTTCGCAGCACGTGAAGGAGCTGGAGACGATATGTGACTTCGAAGAAACCGACGATACCCCCGAAGCGACCCTCCACAGTAAGTCACACTCCTTTTATCCAAATAGAACACCTCTCATAACAAACAAACCCTCCCACAGAAGAGACCACCCAAGTGACCTCCTCCCGCTCCGAACTCCGGAAGAACGGGAAGCCTCGAGCTAAGCGGAAGCCTCGCGTTCTGTTCTCTCAAGCACAGGTGCTGGAATTGGAGCGAAGATTCCGCCAGCAAAAGTACCTCACAGGAGCCGAACGTGAGGTTATCGCCCACAAATTGAACCTGTCGGCGACACAGGTCAAAATTTGGTTTCAGAACCGGCGCTACAAGTCAAAGCGAATGGAAGTGGATTCCGTCACCGGGAACCCAACTCAAAACGGTTGCGTGGATCCAGGAGCCAGTGCAAAGTGCGGCATAGAGTGGAAAAAGTATCCAATCGGTGTGTACGGAGATGCGGAGAAGCCACCCATGGACGGGATGACCATGCACATGCACGGGTCAGTTGGAGTGGTGCCGGTGGTGACGGCTCCCCCACCGCCCCCATATCCGACAAATGGAGCACTCAAATATGAAATATCCGCAGACCACGACACTAACGTTCACTATGTGAACGCTTACGAACCGCCAAAGGCCTTTTGGCTGTAATGGGAGTTTAGGCTTAAGTTTGACCTAGGAAATTATTTGTTAGTCAATTCGGCATTATTTTGTAAATACGATGAAGTTTTTTTTATTGTAAATAAATAAACGATTTTAAACAGACAGTGTCTTAGACAGTTCTTAGAGGTATGAATAAAAGCGAAGTAACACTCACGACTAAAGGGTTTAGTTCCACAAAAGAAGTGTCGGTGAAGATGAGAGCATTGACATTACGGCGAATATCTCAGGTTCGATTCTGATTCTATTCAACTTGGCAAAAGAATTTTTTAAGGTTTCGTTTTCAACAAAAATATTTTGAGCTTTGCTGTATTCAGCCAATCAACCAACCTTCCCCAAATTTTGAATAATGTTGCAATTGATACAACAATCGTAATCTGAATTAAAAAATGACATTTTGAAGTATGAAAAAATGTATATTGTAAATTGATATATCCACCGACTTTACTTTTGGTATGAAATTGAGGTTCGGTTGGAAAAAGTTTATTTAAGAAAACCGTAGAAATTTTTTTCGTCTCCTTTCCTGGTTTACACTTCGGCAAAAAAAGAAATAAAATGTCTTCAAAAACTGAGTTCAAGATTTCCTTGAGAATTCCACCCAAATGCCCAAAACGCGAACCCAATTTTTACTACGAGGGTTGCCTTTTATATTTCGGGATTAGAAAACAAAAACAAATATTAATCGATGGAAATAGCTTTATTGTTTTACAAAATATTCACCATTAAGACGTATACACTTTTGCATGCGTTTGAACCAATTGTCGAAGCACTTCTGCAACTCTAATTGAGGTACCTCGAAACCATGCATTCTGAACACATCAACCGCTTCTTCAGGTGTCGAAAAATGTTGACCCCTCATTTAATTTTTTACGTACGGGAATAAAAGGAAGTCATTCGTTGCCAAGTCAGGACTATACGGCGGATGACTTATCAAATCGATGTTTTGAGTGCTCAAAAATGCAGTTGTTTGAGCCGATGTGTGAGAGCTCGCATTGTTGTGGTGAAGAGTGATCCGCCTTCGGGGGTTGGTTTTTCTGATTTCTTGGAAGACAACTGGCAAACAAATGGTTGTGTACCATTTAGAATTGACTGTTTTGCGTTGTTCTAGCAGTACGGTTGCGACATGTCCAGTTTTTCCGAAAAAACAGGCGACCATTTGCTTGGGAGTGCTTCGTGCGCGAGCAACTTTTGTTGGATTTGGCTCAATTTGAAACACCCATACAGTCGACTTTTGTTTACTTTCGGGCTCATACGCATATATCCACGATTTACCACCTGTCACGATGTCATAGATGTGTTTCGAAGCACCGCGATAGTAGTTTTGGAGCATTTCTTTCGACCAATCGACACGAGTCTTTTTTTGAGCGACTGACAAATTGTGTGGGATCCAACGGGAACAAATTTTTTTGACGGTGAAATGTTCATGCAATATTGAATGTATGTTGGTTCCACTAATGCCTAAGGTTGTCTCAATCTCACGATAGGTCACATGACGACCGTGTAATATCAACTGGCTCACAGCATCAATGGTTTCTGGAACAAAATCTGAGTTTGGACGACCTTCATAGAATTCGTTTTGGAGTGAACTATGACCTCGGTTGAGTTCACCATACCATCGATAAACACTTGTCCTTGATGGAGCCTCAACGCCAAAAATTGAATTAAGCTCATCGATGCACTGCTGTTGAGCTAATCTACGTCAAAAGTTGTAAAAAAATAATCGCACGAAAATGTTCACTATTTAATTCCATTTTTTGGGCGAGATGAATCTGTTAAGTCACTGTAAACAACACAAATAGCGCTCGTATGTCAAAATATTCTGATTACGTATAACCTAAAAAATGTGAAACTTTACGATAGAGCTGGCAGTTGCCAGATTGCAACACTAGGGTTGCCCAATCCCGAAATATAAAAGCCAACCTTTGTGTTCTAAAACTCTTAAGACTTAAACCCAAGGAGCAAACAGAGGCATTTAGAAACAGCAAGGAAACAGCAATAAAACATAGAAAAGAAGATCAATTGCTGACGAGCAGTAGGTTAAGAATTTATCAAATAAAACAAATTAGAAAATTCCTGATTAAGTATACTAGCCTAGTTCGTACTTGCTTGCTCATCGCCAAACTCGTGTTGTGCGCGTTACTGTTCTCTCACGAGTAGAAGGGACCTTAAGTTTTTTGCCAACCCTGAACGGCGAAATTTGAGAAGCTTTTTCTTCGACTTTAATTACTTTTTGAATGTTGTCAGCAGCTCGAAAGTCGTGGTAAAGTGAAAAATTTGAGGTGTTCAGCCTGGAAGCACTGTATCGTTGTTTATATTTCGAAAAGTGACCATTTTTGGCTCGCCGTGGTTTCTTTTCTGGGCGATAAAGATCCAGCGATGCCCCAATTTCTTTAAATAGTTCTAAAAATTCACCTTTTAGATGTGTACGTAGTAGTGGTAAAGATTTGGGACGTGAATACCTGCCTCAACGACTTATATCAAAGGGTCCATTTTCCGAAGGGTCGTAGATAACGCAAGTACCAAATTGAGATTGTGCTTGAGGGACAATCACCCCACATTATTTGATGCGAGGCCTTCCTTAAACTTCTGCACCTATTTGGATTGCAGCACCGGGTTGAAAATGTAACTACCTCACTGAGACCAGAAAGTCCTCTAACCGCCTTTTCTAGTCCAGGGTTAACAAAAAAACTAGGCAAGTCAGCACAGTACACTAACCTCGATGTTGGGTGTTGAACTTCAGCCACCAAGATACTCCCGCAAGGCTCGTCAGGCTGAAATCGAAGTTCCAGGGGCTTCTGATCTTCCGTGGTACAGGATTATAGCCTCTGTCGCTACCAGCCGGGGTCCTCAGTCAAAGCTTGGGTTTGGTAGTCGCCATCCCGCCACAAGGTGGTCTTTTCTCCATCAGTGTTTCCGTTGTCACTGTGATGTGATTTTTGAATCATGTGACTCATAAAATCCAGTCACATCAACTGGAGTGATAAACAACAGAAGTCAACACAATTAATGTTTGCCCATGAGAGACTTATTTGAATTTGAAAATAAAGAACAGTCGTACCGCGATAAGCGCCAACATAGATACGAGTGTAGGTTCCTAGCCCAATTTCGTAGCCACAAGCCGGTGCATTGGTTCAAAGCATGTTTCTTTTCTATCAAGCGCTGTTGAATTGGGTCATAAATTCGACTCAGTGGAGTGCTGTATAGTGCTAATATTCTCCATGTAGCTGAAGCACATGTAATGATTATAAAAAGCAAGGTCCGTAAAAAAAAACATTAATTCGACTGGTCTCTGCGCTTGGTGTAAATCAGTTTAATGCTATAGCATAGTGGGTAAAGACTGAAAATCACACAACATAGTTCCCAGGTTTGATTCTTGGACCTAGCATTTTTCACGGCACCGCCCTTATTCAAGCTTCTGACATCACTGAAAGACTAATAGCTGTCTATGAGAGAAGAGTCTCAAATTTTGCCTATTGGGGTAGGCAAAAAACTGTGAAAGAACAAAAGCACACACAAAGCGAGTAGTTGCTGAGGAAGCTCAGCCCCGTTATCCTTGTAGACTCCAATATGTAAACCAGGTTTTGTAGACTTTCGTAACGCGACACAAGCATTTCTTCGGATTCCGATTAATAAGCTTGAAATACGCCCCCGAGCGCAAACAGTTGCACTTTTCTGCAGCAGTCCATCGTGCATCTCAGTACATCTCAAACTTCGCCGTTTGGAGTCGGCAAAAATCTGTACATCTTTACTGCTCGTGAGAACAGTAACGCGCACAACACGAGTAGTTGACGAGCAAGCTAGGCCCTGCTCCCTCTACGGACTGTCGCGTAATCCAATTATTATTATTATTACGATCCTTTGAATCGTTCTTCTGGATCACTTACAGTCGGCGGTCTGTAAGTACGCGATTTGGGAAGACTGTCATTTTATCAGTGGTGGAAGCCGATGGACACAGGGTGCAGCAATACTAAATTCTTGTTGGATCGTAATTTTAAAGCGTTTTTTTGCAGAAAGTTGATGATTCTTACCAGCTTGTTTTTACCACTTGGCCTGGTCATCTTCCGACTTAAAAAAAAGCCTATAGGTCAATAAATGTTTCTTATAAGCATGTGTCGTCTAAAAATGAAGGAAACTGCTTACTGCACCATGCTCTATGCATAAACATTTACTGCAAGCTTGACTCGTTTACATGCTACAGGGACAACCAGACGTTAGAGCTCATTTTGTTGCAAATGTATGCTTTACTCCGGCTACCAATCAAAGTTGAAGGAGTAGTCAAGTGGGGTCTACGCCTTCAAACCACTCATTTCCCTGAATTTTTGTCCAAAAGTGCGCAGTTTGCGTCATAACCTGCATTTTGCTAGTTGTTGTGAGTGGGCATCGTATTCGAGGACATACGTGAAGTAATTACATCTTACACAATGATATTCGGAAAATGGGTTCTTGTCAACAAAATATTGTCGAATTTCAATTAAAATCGATAATTGCGGGACTTAGCTTCATCGTAAAGCTGAAAATACAGCAGGAAATGAATTTAGGCAGAGCTCCTTCTAGAAGCGTTATGCGTTTCGTTTTCTATTAACTTGTTGAAGGAGCATACATTGAATGCTGTTTGCCAGTCGAAGAAGTGTGTTCCAAAAATCTGGAATCCTTGATGTGCGACGCCATGGCCTGCATTTATTTCCAACCCGCATTGCCATCCCTATGCACTTTACCAATCTAAACTTCTTTTTAAACAAAAAACGACATCGGCGTGCTTGGTATTACAAGTAATAGTCTAGAATTGGCAAAAGATTTTCCCTCGCTTTCCAGCTTCTTTAAAATCATTCCTCCTTGCGTATCTAAATTCTTCACACTATGTAGCAGTCAGTGTCAAAAATCATTATAAAAGTCAACATGAGCCATTCTCAGTGCCTAAAGGCGTCAATCAATTTTCTCCCCGTGGCAGATAATTTTCCATCAATTTGTTATCTGAACTGTTGCGCCTCGCTGCTGCCATCACTGAGTTCCATGTGAAAGTTCATCAGATTCGCTTCTGTCTCAAAAACTCGCTCTCTTCGCCTTGCACGCACTGTACAATCAACCTCGGCAGCGTCGTCGCCCCACTGGCACTTGAAGCCTGTCACATCCCAGAAGTCAAACGGAATGAGCTCCCCATTCCGCAGATGAGATGGATGCCTAAAAATATGACGAAACAATTTGTCGGGAGATAAAACTAATGCACGCGTCCGTCCATGATCTGCCACTGTGCGCGCAGATGCCATTGCCGCTCTTTTTCTCTCTCCCTCTCGCCAGCGCGCTATGCATCAGTCCAACGGCAGCGCCCGGAGTCTGTGGCTGAGTGAACTTTGGCGCAATTAAGGCATATTAATTGTCCATATTTCGATACACTGAGTGGTGGGTCGGGGTGAGCTCCATGGCTGCGGATGCCTTTGTCCCCTCTACGCAATGGCTGTCTCTTAATGGACATGGAGGGATGGACGTCGGGAAATGAAGTCATTTCAATGGAGTCACGGATGTCAGTTGTGGCTGGTGATGTGATTGGATGGGGACCGTGCATTGCTGTGGATGTCTGAGAAGACCTACGGAACGATTTGGGTTTTTGATGACTTGACGTATGCCAGATGTCTCTCGTAAACTGCAAGAAATGTAAACATGATTTGAAGGCCGGCACTAAAGGTTGCGAAGTAGCACAGCGTGGTGTGGAGTGGGAGTGTCGTTTTCGATCATGTTAACCTTTGCAATTGCAATTTAAGTAGATCGTATGGAAACTCTTGAAGAGCAAATAAGTTCAAGTTCCGGATTGAAGTGCTTTACTCTGCAGAACGCGCACATATCTGTCAAACGCTGATTTAGTTGCAAAATAGTAGCTTTTAAGATGATTGAACAAATTCTTGGTTTGTCCATAACCTAAAAGACCACAATCATTGTGGTTTCAGGGTAGGGAAGTCCGCGATAGACCTGTCTTCACTTTATGGCGGATTCAAAGAAGTACAAAGCGACACTCACCACCTGTTCGTCGATTTTAAGGCCAAATATGACATTTAGTATAGAGACGAGCTCTACAGTGCCAAGTCTAGCTTACCTACCAAACTCGTCAGATTGTGAAGAATGACGATGGAGAACTCTCGCTGCTCCGTCAAGGTCGGTAGCGAACTCACCGAGACCTTCGATGTCAAAAAAGGATTTAGACAAGGCGACGCGCTGTCATGCGACTTCTTTAACATCATTCTTGAAGGGATCGTGCAGAACTCACACGTCAACACCAGAGCCACGATGTTCCACAAGTCAGTTCAATTGCTAGCTTACGCTGATGACATTGACGTAATTGGACGAACACAATGAGCCGTCAATGAGGCGTTTGCTAGCATCGAAGCGGAAGCGGCTAAAGTGGAACTGGTGGTAAACGAGGGCAAAACGAAGTATATGCTGTCATCGAAGAAGGACGCCGAACATTGACGTCTCGGACAGAGCGTCACTATGGGCAGCAGACACTTCGAGGTAGTCAAGGACTTCGTCTATCTCGGCTCCGCGGTGAATAGGGACAACAACATCAGTACCGAAACCAAGCGCAGAATCACTCTTCCCAATCGCTGTTTCTTTGGGCTTAAAAAGCAATTGAGTGACTTTGTACAACACCCAGTCCTGCTTTACAACGCAAAAACCTCGACGCTACTAAAAGCGGATGAGGAAGCCATTGGTCTCTTCGATAGAAAAGTTCTGCGTGCGATTTTTGGTCCTGTTGGCGTTGATGGAATCTGGAGAAGATTCAACCACGAACGATATGGGCTGTACAGCGGCATGAGCCCAGTCAAGCGTATACGGATACAACGCTTAAGGTGGCTAGGCCATGTAGAGCGAATGCACAACACTGCTCCGGTCCGAAGAGTCTTCGAATCCAAACCACAGGGACAACGCAACAGAGGACGTCCTAGACTGAGATGGCGCACACAAGGGGAAAGGACCTTAACCAACTTGGAGTGCGCAATTGGAGGCAGATGGAAAGAGATCGTGCTAGCTGGAGGGGCATGGTGGTTGAAGCCCAGGTCCACCCTGGACTGTAGCGACATCCGAAGAAGAAGAATAACGACGTTGATAGATATGCAGATGTGAAATGTCCACAAGTTCTTTAAAAATGACTCCAACAAGAAGACGTACCTCGAGGCTGTTTATTTCTCGCAACAACTTCAAACGTGTCACTGACGCATTCAATTGACAATTAAAAAACTTGTGAAAAATTGACTTTGAATTGCCATTAGGGTTAAAGTTTCGCAACTCTGTACTTTGGTACAGTGTTCCAACTCCTAATTAATTCCTTCTGGTGCTCAAGGTGTTAGAGATTGTGATAGTGAATTTTTCATCTCCAGCTACTGGTTTTTCAGTGCCATATGAATTTAGCTGGTACGTAATGACTAAAAAGGGTTTCAAGTCTGTGACATCACATCTACATGCTTGTATTTCGTGTTACACGCATGTATGAAGGCGCCTCGGGTAAATGTTACTTGGAAGGCTTAAGTGTAAAATCAAAATAGAACTTCTACAGCTGCAACAGCTATAAATGTCGAAACTTGAACTTACACTTAGTGCAGCACGAATTTATAATAATAATAATTGTTGGCGCTACAGTCTAAAGGGGGATCAGGGCCTAGCTTGCTCATCAACTACTCGTGTTGTGCGCGCTACTGTTCTCTTACGAGTAGAAGGGACCTACAGTTTTGTGCCGACTCCGAACGGCGAAATTTTGAGAAGATTTCTTAGACAGTTATTACTCTTTGAGTGTTGTCAGCAGCTCGAAAGAGGTGGTGCCTTGAAAAATTCGAAAAATTGGTGTTGAGCTGGGAATCGAACCGACACCCTTCGGCGTGTGAGCGTCGCACTCTACACACTACGCCAGGGCGATCACACGAATTTATCAAGTTTTATTCTGAAGAGTGAAATGCCAAAATGCCGTTGGCTGGCAGAATTTTCCATTTGAGTTGAATGATGGCAAACAAACATTTCGTTTCCTCGACGTATATGAGCTCAAGCAACACCGAGACTGGATTTGAAAATACGCCCATTCCACAAGTTCAAAAGATCTATATTACTACGTCAACTACTGACAGATTGGTCTCTTTACAAACATTCCCTTAAAGTTTTTTTTTGTAAACTCTTGGAACCACCCGTGAATAAGCTAACATTTCATATTCAGAATGTATGAAACCGGGAAAATTCAAGGCACGCAATAAAACACCATCCACATATTTATCAAAATAAGGTTTCAGCACCAAGTCTACTGCTGATGAAGAATGATTTGTTGAGCGAATATTTTTGGGTAGGGAACTAAGTAATTGCGGATTTCACTCAGATGGCTATATTTGAATTTTGAAGTTTGCCGATGTAATAGAAATGATTAGTTGTGTAGTTTTTGTTTGGCATCTGTTGAAAAACTGAAAATCAAAATGAATATTTTCGTTATAAGAGGTGTCCCAACAAGAACGCAACACTTAAATGACTGATGCAGCAATTGAATTGTTTCTCTGGCTGAATGAGATGTGGCGCCGTCTTCTTGAAACCATAGACCCCCCACATTCATTTCTTCAATTCTAGGCACAAAAGAATTGGTTATCATTTCACGATAGTGAACACCATTGACTGTTTGCGCTTGACCTGCCTCATTTTCATAAAAAGAAAAGTCCAATGATTCCTCCAGTCCAAAATCCACACCACACAGTGGCACGTAGAGGATACATTTGCTTCTCGTGAATCACTCGAGGATCTTCCTCGCCCCAAATACAACAATTCTGCCTATTGACGAAGCCATCAAGATGGAAATGGGCCTCGTCACTAAAGATGATTTTATCGGCAAATCTGCATTTTTATGTTGTCTTCATTTCACAATGAGGATGCATTGTTCATTCTTGTCCATTTTTATTAACCTTGTACCTAATTGTTTAAATGTCAAACAATGACAATTCGAATGGCGCCAAATTTAAATCTCGCGTTCTTGTTGGGACACCGTTTATTTTGCTTTTTTATTTCCGGAAATAAAAAACCGCCTCGCAAACTCACATAAAGTTATGCACTGTTTATGGTGACGAAGCTTTAAAGGAATGGCAGTGTCAAAATTGGTTTGCCAAATTTCATTCTGGTGGTTTTTCACTCAAAGATGAAAAACGCTCTGGTCGTCTAGTTGAAGTTTATGACTATCAAATTAAAGCAATAATGGATTTGAATCGTCAAGCATTGTTAATCGCTAAAAACAACTTTGCTATGTACGAAAACGCGATAAGTGAGTTCCACATGAACTGAAAGGAAATCCGCTAACACAACGCCCTAACATCTACGATTTGTTAAAGAAACGTAATAAAAATGATCCATTTTTAAAACGTTTAATAAACGGTGATAAAAAATGAGTTGTATACAACAATAATAATAATAATTGTTGTCGCTACAGTCCAAAGGGGGACCAGGGCCTAGCTTGCTCATCAACTGCTCGTGCTGTGCGCGCTGCTGTTCTCTCACGAGTAGAAGGGACCTACAGTTTTTTTGCCGATTCCGAACGGCGAAATTTGAGAAGATTTCTTAGACAGTTATTACTTTTTGAGTGTTGTCAGCAGCTCGGAAGAGGTGGTCCCGTGAAAAATTCGAAAAATTGGTTTTGAGCTGGGAATCGAACCTAGACCCTCCGGCGTGTGAGCGTCGCACTCTACCCACTACGCCACGGCGGCCACAACAATGTCAATCAGAAAAGAGTATGGAGCAAACCTGATATTCATCTTTTCTTTCTTTCTTTTCAATTCATAGTTATTCAGTAATTCATATCAAACTTACATACTAGACAAAAATGTTTAAAACTAGTTGGACGAACATTGTTATTAGTACTAACTTACTGGCCCTAGGCGGGCACTCTAAGCTAAACTTAATCTTAAACTATGTCTTTCGACTTAACGTAACAATTCATATGTAAATTTAACTTAAATTTAACTGTAGAAGTAACGATTAAGAAAATTGCAAAAAACTTAATATCAAATATTTTTAATAAAAATTATATACTAACTTACACACTACCTTAAAATAACGTAATGTACCTAAAAATACGTACTTATAAGCATGTATATATATTAATATACACATGTATATATACTTGCATTAAAATATGTACATTAGATTAGCATACACATGAGTACACACAGGTGTACATATGCGTATACTTTTTGTTTTGTTCACCTTAATACTACTACTTAAAACTACCTAAGATATGTATGTCGGCCATAGGTTGCAGGGACCGACTGCATCCCATAAGGGGATCTAGACTACACTTTCTACCCTTTTTACCGCGGGTCTAAAGGGTTCGACGCTAGAGTTCTCTCGCTACACAGCCATCGGAATTTTCAATGCTGCATTGCAACATCTCGAATATCCCGCCTTGATACCGCCGTACTGAAACGGAGGAGACCTTCCTCGCCTTATTGTGCAACGGAACGGTTGTGGTTGAGTCGCCCATCCGCAGTTGATCGGGCGATGTGGAAGAGGAGCGGCACCTCATTTATGTCTTGTATCAGACCGTGCTTATCGAAACAGAGAAAAGCTTCTGGGGGGACGAAGCCACTGTCACGTACCCACCTGATATTTATTATAAGAAAGTTATGTTATCAGTTTGGTGGGATGACCCAAACGAATGATCAATTCAGATATCTACACTGAACAACTAACAAAATTTAAAATGTTCTTGAAAAAAATCAAGCCGAATTGACAAATCGAAAAGATGTTGTATTCAATCATGAAACTACAAGGCCGCACAGATTTCTGGTCATTTGGCAAAAATTATTGGTGCTTGGTTTAAGTGTTTCTCCGCATCCACAATTTTAACCTGAACTTTCACCTTCTGATTATCTTTTACTTCGTTCTTTGCAAAACTCCTGGAGTGATTTAAATTTCAAAAATTATGTCATGTCAAATTACATGATGTTATGTTGCACCTGCCTCAATTTTTAGCTCTTAAAAAGCAGAAATTTTATAAACATGGAATTACAATGTTGCTTGAAAGGTGGGAAAAAATCATTACTCAAAATGGGTACTACATTACAGAATTTGGTTCCATGAAAAATTGTCTTTTTTTTCCAAGAAAATTACTCAGTTGCCAACCCTATAACATAATCCTGTATATGGATCCTTTTGCCACCAAAAATCAAGTGGAACCCATTATCCTTCATCACAACTTCCCTGGAGATTCTCACTTGGCCCACGATCCAACATTTGAATCAATTATGTCTATTTTTCTCTCCCTCTCGTTCCAGAATCATTTTCGGATATTCCTACTTAAATTTTAAATTGAATTCCACAATTAGTTCATCAAATACCCAAACCACCACCCAAACTTCCACTCCACAAGGAAATCCCCTCCACAGGTGTTTGTAATCCACATTCATTTCTCACTCATATCTAGCTCATGTTAGAACCTACAGTGTTTCTTGTAATTGACGGGAGGTGGCGAGGTTAATTCTATGTATTTTCACAGAACATCGCTGGGTAGTCCATCCGCTGTTTGACATAATTCTGGATAAACATGATAACATCTTTTTTGAAGAAGGTTTACGCTTGGTGTATAGGATACTCCGAGAACTTTTGCAACTGGGACGTGCTGTTGTCAGGCAGAAATTTCTACTTCTGGAGCCTGATTACGACTGGCGCATTACGAATGGACTCATGCACTCAGAAAACAATTCGTCACCTTTTTTGTCAAGAAAGTTATTAGTGAAAGATGTAGAGGGAACGTTTGAGTATGGCTTGATTATCACATATTTGAAGACACCGTACACTATGTCGGCATTTTCGATTGGCTGGCAAACAGACATTTTAACTTTCTCTCTCTGGTTTAAAAATAAGACTGCTCCTCCCCTTTGTTAATTTACTTTCTTTTACGAGTTGCTGCCATCAGATACGAAAATCCTTTCTTTCGCCTTGAGACGATAACTGCCTGAAATCAGCCCCAGACTGACCTCATGGAAGCGACGGCATTTTCTCCTATTCACCTACATCTGCCGTGATGAACGATTCCTTGCCGACTCGATGATGAGCTACAAATCCCGTCCACAGGTCTCGTACCGAAAACCTTTCAGCGTCCAATAAGCCACCACCACCATTCCCACCACCACCACCGTTCACTTCTTTTGATTTATCGGCAAGCGCAAACATCCCCGTGATGTCGCAAATTATTTATAAACACACGCTTGCGTCTCGAGTCACCTCGTTTCAATGGACAGCGCTGCGATTTGCAGAGCGGCTGCGCGGCCGATCAGCCCCAACAAACAACAATGCACATTTATGGGATTCCGAACATCGCTTTTCAGGTTTTCCATTCCATAAATTGCCCCCAAACGCAGGGGAAAACTTCACCTGGACGCGGAAAGTCCCAAAAACAGCGAAACACCCGATTGAGGAGCTTATGACAGAACACTCTCGGAGCGGCATCGCACCGCACAGAGGACCCACGGCAGGGGTGCCCCGCGGGGAGGGCGAGCAAATGTAAATATGTTTTATTGCCAATCGACTACATTCGAATACACAACTCCCCAGACAATTGGCAAGAGGCAGCCATACAGCCATCCAGCTCCGGCATTGGCCCGATGTTGTCGGACTTTTATCTTGCTTCTTTCTTTATCTTTGCCGATCGTTAAAGTTGGATCAAACAAATTTTGCATCTCGGCTCGGCTGGGGCAGCGGAGGACCGTCGAATGAAGACGTGAACCAGGTCTAGACCTCGCCACCTCACCACCTCGCACCGCCTTCCCCCGCGGGCACAGATGAAATGGCGGAAATATTATTGATGGCAATAAATGCTCTTTTTTCGGTACGGACAGCCGCTTTGGGCCGTCGGCCATCGTCGCGCCGTCACGTCGTCACCCCCGCAAGCCAATAGTGCGCTCGCGCATCATCCGCAGAATGAGAATAGAGACATAATGGCCTGACACTAGTTGTGCTATTAAATAAATCGCATCGCAAGCGGGGCATCTTTGTGTCTTTGTATCGCGGCTGGTAAAGTATCTTGTATGAGATACGATTTCTGTGATTGCCTCTCGATTCGCAGTTGCCCCTTTCGGCGGTCGGTGGTCGGTGGTCGGCTTTCGGCGTTCGCCGGCCGACGAATGAACGAGTGAACGATTGTCATAAGGCCGGGCCGTGCTGTTGAGAATGTGTCTGCATGGGTCCGGAGCTCTGCGCCTCCCCCTGCGGAGCACCGCACTGCTAAACATGTTTATTATGAGCTACACGAACAAACAGACAAAATAATAATTGTATCTGAATCGGATCGCAGCATTATGTTAAACATCGGCGCAAGTAACAAGCGGAGATTTGCAAACGGAATCGTCGCGCTGCATTGGGCCGCTCCGTGCGGATGGGGAACGGCGGGTAATGGTGATGTCGTCAGATTGAGTGCGCCCGGCCGTATTGATCCGGGGCTGTGAACGCCTCAGCAAATTATGCTTCGATGTTTGGGTAATTTATGAGCCTGTTGTGCAGGTCTGCGGCGGAAAATTTTCGGCTCATTGGTCGAGGTTCGCTGGGCCTGCGCAGCAGGGACGGGACAGCAGTTGACATTGCGGTTATGAGGCGAACGTGGGCTTAATTATGTCGTTCGGCATGTTGCGGTTTACAAGTAATGGAAGTTACCTTAATTGGGTGATTTTCACTTGGGTCGTTTATCAAGCGGAGAGGTATTTGGGAAAGTCGGCAGGTACATTCGATGCTTGGGCCTAGTCACCTTCGGCTGGATGGCAGCAAGTGTCATGTCATGTCTCCATCGGGGTTAATGTATCAATCAAAGTGCACTTGATTTAAATGTTTATCGTGAGGCTTAAGACTGACTTGAGACTGGAAGGGATACCGATTGACAGTCATGAACTAAATGACACAACAATGTGAACAGTGTTCCGGGTGGGTAGTGACGGGTAAGGGTGGGAGGCATTTATAATTCAACTTGTTTGTGGGAGGCTGGAAACTTTCACTGCTTCAGGCAGAATCTCAACATTTGGTGGAAGAAGAATCAAAGTCAGGCCTTCAACTTCGATGGGATCGTCCGCATCTTGCATGTCAACACCCAAGACAAGCAACAAGCAAACTCAGCTTTGTGGACATTTTTTGTTGATATTTGAAAAACAGCCGTGGCGACAACAACCGTGCGACGCTCACACGCCGAAGGGTCTAGGTTCGATTCCCAGTTCAACACGAATTTTTAGAATTTTTCACAGTACCACCTCTTTCGAGTGCTCGTAGCCACTCTTTTGTCTCAACCATTCACCAGTTGCAGAGTAAGATCGGAATTTGGAACGTCAGTGGTTTGAGCCCAAGCTAATTTTTCAGTGTGCATACGTGCCAACGTTATCGACGCGGATTTCGTTCTATGGGAGACTTTACTTTCTAAATCATTTCCGCCAAAGTTGCTGTTGTTGTATGACCACCTCCATTGCGTTTTGTATCATTGCTAGTTTCACGGTAACTAGCCATAATAGGAGGAATAAATGATTTATTTACTTTGTGGTGCTAAAGGGCTCCAACGCTAGCTACTTGTGGTTTTCTAGCCAGACATGAAGCAATCACAATGTGACGCTTGAACTCTATCACAGATAAAACATTTTCAACACGGCTGCGACACAAATCGTGTATAGGCTTGTAAATAAAATAAATCATTTCATGTTGACAATTTTCTTTTCAGCGCTGAAGTCCATATGTCACATTTGGTTCACAAAATAAAGATCACAGGTTCGTTCCTGGCTTCAAGTTCCATCTTGAATTTTTCACTGCAACGACATCAAGTTTCAGCAACAACGCTAAAGGCTCCTTATAATAATAATTGTTGGCGCGAAAGTCCACAGGGGGACCAGGGCCTAGCTTGCTCATCAACTACTCGTGTCGTGGGCGCTACTGTTCTCCTACGAGTAGAAGGGACCTACAGTCTAATGCCGAATCCGAATGGCGAGATTTGAGAAGCTTTCTTAGACAATTATTATTCTTTGAGTGTTGTCAGCAGCTCGGAAGAGGTGGTGCCGTGGAAAATTCGAAAAATTGGTGTTGAGCTAGGAGTCGAACCTATACCCTTCGGCGTGTGAGCTTCGCACTCTATCCACTACGCCACGGCGACCACCAGCATACATTCAGTATTAAATGAACATTTAACCGTCAAAACAACTTGTTCACATTGGATCCCACACAATTTTTCAATCGCTCAAAAAAGGCTCGTGTCGATTGGTGAAAATAAATGCTCCAAAAATACGATCGCGGTTCTTCGAAATACGTCTATGACATCGTGGTGATGAATCGTGGATTTACGCGTATGAGCCCGAAAGTGAACAACAGTCGACTGTAAGGGTGTTTCAAATTGAGACAAATCCGACAAAAGTTGCTCGCGCACGAAGCACTTCCAAGCCAATGGTCGTTTTTCGGAAAAATTGAACATATCGCAACCCTACCACTAGAACAACGCAGAACAGTCAATTCTGAGTGGTACACAATCATTTGTTTGCCAATTGTCTTCCAAGAAATCAGGAAAATCAATCGCCGAAGACGGATCACTCTTCACCACGACAATGCGAAGTCTCACACATCGGCTCAAGCAACTGCATTTTTGAGCACTCAAAATATCGATTTAATGAGTTATCCCCCGTATAATCCTGACTTGGCAACGAATGACTTCATTTTATTCCCGTACGTAAAACAGTAAAATGAGAGGTCAACGTTTCTCGACACCTGAAGAGCGGTTGATGCGTTCAGAATGCATTTTTTGGAATCAGATTGGCAATTGTTTCAAACGCATGCAAATGTGTATAGATCTTAATGGGGAATATTTTGAAAAACAATAAAGATATTTTCGATGATTAATATTTTTTTTTGTTCTAGTGTACAGGGGCACCACTGTCCGGCGGCCACATTACCATCTCATCAGGTGGTAATTGAAGAAAGGGTCAGCCATCATAATGCCATGCGGGCTCTATATAACGCTTCGATCTTCCTACTCCTTGGTCGCGCCACTGAAAGCGGGTGATGCCGTGAGTTTTTTCGAGAGAAAAGTTGTGTTTTGCAATTTGAAGGAGAATATTTGTCAACTACATAAATACATTACAAGTAGGCGTGTCTTCACAACCATCTTTTGATAATACACCTAAGTGCACAAGAGCCAGTATTTTTGAGAATACTATCATGGAATTGAATTCAACATTAGGCACGTTTGCCCCCTTTATGCCTCGGAAATGTCTGAAAAGTTTATTAAATATTTCATCAAATGAATCGCTTTCAGGGTAGTCGTTTGAACAATGCTGTCTTTTACAACAAATGGCAAGGCTCAGACTTTATAAAAAATTAAAGTGTTTATCGTGAACGCATAAGTGTATGTGTTTTATTGCCTTACATTCAAAAGCGATATATTAATGTCATTAAGCATACATAAAAGTAAATCGAAAACTCTGGAAATACGGGACTTTCAAAATACAATCACTTTTTATGCCACTTCTTTAAAAGTTCATCTTCTGGAACTCCGTCAAGAACATCTCCGTGGCGGCAATAATCAAATTTTCTGCCTAACAGTCTGAGGGATGTGGTAGATGGAACAATGTTATGGACGGAGATCTGAGATTCCTTTCGTGCAAGAGTACCTAGTTTCTTGAAAAACGAATAAGTATAATAATTGTGGTCGCCGTGGCATAGTGGGTAGAGAGCGACGCTCACACGCCGAAGGGTATAGGTTCGACTCCCAGCTCAACACCAATTTTTCGAATTTTTCACGGCACCACCTCTTTCGAGCTGCTGACAACACTCAAAGAGTAATAACTGTCTAAGAAAGCTTCTCAAATCTCGCCGTTCGGAGTCGGCAAAAAACTGTAGGTCCCTTCTACTCGTAAGAGAACACAACACGAGAAGCGCGCACAACACGAGTAGTTGATGAGCAAGCTAGGCCCTGGTCGCCCTTTGGATTGTAGCGCCAACAATTATTATTATTATTATTATTGGATGGTGCGACAGTCCACAGGGGACTAGGGCCCAGCTTGCTCATTACCTACTCGTGCTGCGTATGAGCTTCGCACTCTATCCACTACGCCCCAGCGGCCACAAAATATAGCGACTTTCGAATATTTTCTTTTAAAACGATTTTTTTTGTTTTGTTATATCCATCACAGGGTAACACAAAACACTACGTTCTCTAAGTGTTAACTCTCAGTATCGCTTTACACAGCAGATGTTTGCTGAGCGACTAAGGATCATCTACCGACTCTTATCGTCTTACGGATTACTTCAATAAATAATATTTATTCAAATACGATGCAAAAATCATGTTTTTTAAATTCTAGTCGTGGCAAGCTAAAATCAAATTCGTTGCAAAGATCATTAAGTGTATTAATACACCTTGTAATAGGTTCATTGCGACCATAATTGGTTCTATGCCTTTTGTCAAAAAGTAAGTTTCTCACCCGTAGAGATCTTTGGGGAGCATATATATTTATGAGAAAAAGTAATTCAGGTAAATTTAACTGATAATTAATAATGTCACGAATAAACATGGCTGACGTTGCCTTACGTCTGAAACTTAACGCTTGCAAGCTCTGCATCTTTCAACATAATTAGAAGGAAGTTTTGTGAAATTCTTTTGAACTCGTTCGAGTCTAAGTTCTTGATTATCGTAAAGTGAGTCCAAGACAATGGATGCATATTCCAAATAGGGTCTTACTAACGAAACAAAGATGGTCTTTAAACTGGATATGTCCCGAAAATCTTTACTATTTCTTTTTAAAAATCCTAACATAGAATTCGACTTCTTAACAACTTCTTTAGGAATTTTAACTGGTCACTATGCTTCCTCGATAGTGACGTGGATGCCGCTACTGATGCGATCACAAACATTATTTCGCTGGGCATGAGGCCCTTCATTCCTCACAGAGTGAAGAGCATCAAGCCTAAGGCAAACGCGTGGTTCGACTTGAGCTGCAAAGAGGCTATCAGGGTGAGAGAGTTGAGTTTCCGGGATTATAAAGCCAATCCTTCTGAGGAAGCCCGGAAAAAGTTCAAACGGATCCGAAATGACTGCAATGCATTAATAAGACGTGTTCAATTCTCCTTTGACCAAAAGTTGAGGCAAAAAGTTCTACAATGCCCCAAGGGTAGCAGAAGCTTTTGGTCTTTCGTTAAAAACATAAGGAATTCAGCCTCGTCTTCGATCCCAAAGCTCATTTGCAATGACATTCCAGCTGTCATCTCTTTAGACAAACCCAATCTGCTTGCTGCACACTTTGCAGCTAGCTCAACGCTGCCAGATAGCACTTTGTCCCCGCCTGAACTTGAGAGCGTAAATTTCTCCATGGGGCAAATCCATTTTCGCACTCGTACAGTAGCAAGAGTACTTAAAGATCTAAACATACACAAATCCGCTGGCCCGGATGGTATACCCCCTGTTCTTCTGAAGAGGTGTTCTTCTACGCTGGCAAAACCACTGCGTAAGCTTTTCCATATGTCCTACTCTTCAGGGCTCTTTCCGAGTAAGTGGAAAACTGCATTTGTCCAGCCCGTCCCTAAAAAGGGCGAATGTTCGTCACCCACCTCCTACCGACCCATAGCACTAACGTCCCTACTTTCCAAGGTCATGGAAACGCTGATAAACCGTCAGCTTTTATTTATCTTGAGTCCCGGAAGCTTCTTAATGCCCGGCAGTACGGCTTCCGAAGCAACCGTTCCACTGGTGATCTGATGGCATATCTCACTGAAAAGTGGAACCAATCTTTGCACAATTTAGGAGAAAGCAAGATTGTTGCGCTTGATATTTCAAAGGCATTTGACAGGGTCTGGCATCAGGCTCTTTTGTCGAAAATGCGTGCTTTTGGGATCGATGAGTCTCTTCTTCAATGGATTAGAAACTACCTTTCGAATCGTTCAATACAAGTCGTTTTGGATGGATTCAAGTCTGATATTCACCATATTAATGCTGGTGTTCCCCAGGGCTCTGTTTTGTCTCCGACACTCTTTCTCATTTTTATAAATGATCTCTTGTCTGCTACTTCTAATCCCATTCATTCCTTCGCTGATGACAGTACCCTCAGCTTTTCATATTCGTTCCTTGGCTCACGTCCCTCCACTTCGGCCATAGACTCGGAACGGCAGAGTATGTTAAGCACATTAAATTCCGACCTTGACAGCCTAATCGATTGGGAAAATAAGAATAGAGTGGAATTTAATGCTTCCAAAACCCAGTGCTGTCTACTGTCGTTAAAGCGATCACAAAATAATCAGCCGTTATCCATGAACGGCACTTGCGTTGTTGAAACCGAAAGACTTTCCATCCTCGGTATGTGTATCAACCCAACAATTAGTTGGAACGATCACATATTTGAAGTCGCCAAAAATGCTGTGAAATGTCCAGGCATCCTTAAACGATGCAAGAAGTACTTCACCCCCTCTGATCTGGCTACAATATACAAGGTCTACATACGCCCAAAACTTGAGTATAACGCTCCTATTTGGTCAGGTGCTTCTAAGACCTCCCTGCACCTGCTGGATAGAATTCAAAAGCGAGCGATAAAACTTATAGATGACAGTAATATTGCGAAGTCGATTGACTCGTTAGAACACCGACGTAATGTCACTCTTTTATCGCTTTTTTAACAAGAAATGCTCAGATGAATTAGCCAGTTGCATTCCTCCCCTTCAAGAATTCACCCGCAATACACGCCTCGCTAGGAATGCCCACCAATTCACCTTCAAGCCCTCTTTCGGGCGTACAGTCAAATTCAGAGACTCGTTCTTTAGCCGCACTACACGAATCTGGAATGCTCTTCCCAGCTCGATTTTTAATCCTCATTACAATCCACAGGCATTTTAAGACCAAAGTGCATCGGTACCTCCTCTCCCTCTCTACCACTATACCTTCGGGCCGTGCTCTGACTTGATCCGGTCACTTAAGGGTACTCGCAACCCCTTTTGCACGCGTCAATTATAACAAAAAAAAAAAAAAAGACTTCGCAATGGTGTAATCATAATGTAGTGAGAAATCCAACTTGGGGTTGAATATTACTCCAAGGTCTTTAACTTCTTCTAGGCGCTCAAGTTTATGATTATTGATAAAATAATCATAAACAATTGGAGATGTTATTTTATGTGCCGTAAAAATGTTACATTTTGAAATGTTTAGATCTGGAGCATTATGCCTGAACTGAACGACTGAAACTTAATGCAATCGGCTATACTTTTAATCGACAAAAATAATTTAAAGTCATCCGCAAAGTTTAAATATTTCGTGAACATCGTTTATAAATAAAAGAAATAATAACGGGCCCAAGTGGCCACCCTGTGGCACGCTCGATGTTACCTTTATTACGTGAGAAATATAACTATCGACCTTAACCATTTGCTTCCTCTCCTTTAAATAATTGGAAAACCATTCTAGCATTGCTGAATGAATTCCCATGGATTAAAGTTTGTTTAAAGCAAAGTGTGATGCACTTTATCAAAGGCTTTCGAAAAGTCAGTATAAAGTACATCAACTTGTAGGCGATGTTCTAAATATGTAAATATATAATTGTAAATAAAGATAAGTTAATAGAACATGACCTACCTCTCATGAAGCCTCGAAATAATTGTTGGCGCTAAAGTTCAAAGAGGGACCAGGGCCTAGCTTGCTCATCAACTACTCGTGTTGTGCGCGCTACTGTTCTCTCACAAGTAGAAGGGACCTACAGTTTTTGCCGACACCGAACGGAGAGATTTGAGAAGCTTTCTTAGACAGTTATTACTCTTTGAGTGTTGTCAGCAGCTCGAAAGAGGTGGTGCCAAAATATTGGTGTTGAGTTGGGAGTTGAACTTAGATCCTTCGGCGTGTGAGCGTCGCACTCTGCCCACTACGCCACGGCGACCACGCCATGCCAAGCCATGTTGCCTATTTGAAATAAGCTCTTTTACTAGAGAATACATTTTTTCTCTTACGAGGCTTCCAAATAATTTTGGAATGGAAGAGAGCTTTGATATAGGCCGATAATTTTCTACTTTTTGTTTAAACTCGCTTTTATAAAGTGGTGTTAAATGGGAATACTTCCATTCATCTAAGAATTCACCCTTTTTTTAGCGATTGATTAAATATAATTCGAAGAGGTCGATAAAATGAACTCCAACAATTTTTTAAAATTTCTGCCGGGACCCCATCGGCACCTGGGCTGATTAATTCGGAATAAAGTTCCTTTTGCCCGGCTCTTCCTGCACCCACGCCATGTGAATCCTGTCGAACTGAGGCCCTCATATTTCAATGTGTATCCTTCATTTTGAAGCATATTCGCTGGGTGAAACGCAGCGCTTCAATATTGTCACTTGTGTACTGTCCACGATCATGATCATCCAAAGCAAAGACTGTTTGAGATCTAGTGGTCTCAGGGTTGAATTTGTAGTAAACAAAACTGTGTTGAAAAAATGAGCAATTCGGGGATTTTATTTTGTAGGAGAAGAACAGGGCTCACAAAACATACATTTCATACTTAGCACGTGGAATTCAAATCAGGCATTCTAGCACACTACTTGCTGGTGTATCTTTCATAGTATCTTGGAAAAAAGCCCTTGATTTGTACTGAAATACTCGATTCAACTGAGTTCCCATATCTCAGTCAAATTTCCCTATCTTTCCTTAAAATTCTTAACATGGTCATCTGCACACTAATCTCTGATCCTGAGCACAGTCTGTTTCCAAGCACTAAAGGCAGATGTACTTGTGCAAATTCATATCCGACTTCATGCAAAAGAATAGACTCTAATGATGCCCGCAAGGACATCAAGCAGGATGATTAATACAATCAAAACATGTGCCCCAGGATCTCCATGCCCTTTTAATTGATCACACACACTGATTGCATCCCTTTATCCTCGCATACGGCGGTGTCCCGTCGCTGTCCTTCCATCATAAATCTTGTCAAGTTGATTGAAAATTTGTTTGAGCCCCAAACAACAGACGACATCGATTCGTATGCGCCCGACTCCGACTCAGACTCTCTGCCGAATTAATTATCCTCGAAGTTATCGTCTCCACAAGGCAGAGGCGACCAGTTACTTTCTCTATCCCTCATTGCTACTGGAGGAGATCGAGAGATAATATTTTGATATTCGTGCTAGAAGGCTATGAATTTGTCAAAGAGGTCTGTAAAAATGGAATTTCAATTTTCGTCGTTTGTCGTCAATGTCACCGGGAATGGTTGTGGTCGTTGCCATATCCCGATCATCGTCGACATCGAGCGGGAAAGCGGGTTGCTTGATGTTCCTGGAAACAAAACCTCAATTGCCATTGTTTTCCGAAAAGTGGATACAATTTATTGTTGCATTGGATTTCGGGTTGATGTTGATGAGGGAGTGATTGATTTCACGCTCGATCCTTTGGCAGTTTTTCGAATTCCATTTTGGAGTCGATTGAAATATTTGGTGCAAGAAAAATATTTGGTGGAGAAAAGGGTTATTTTGTCCTGCATGTTGGACTGTTTCCGTTGGGGCGTGTTCAGGCGGAATAAATTCAAATTGGAAACTGCACAACAGTGCGTGTCCTTCATAGATGTGGCATAGAAAAGTTGAGAAGTGCAAGTAATTGGAGATATAAATCTTGGTAAGATCCTTGGGATGTAAGGTCATTTTGAGAAGAATAGGGACTACAACAGTTTCGAATTATCGGAAATTTTGTGGCAGCGATGTTCGTTCCAAAATTACTGACTTCTGACACTCAGGAATTGCGGCGATTCAGATTTCCTGAACAGTGTCATAATTGGTGACGAATTAAGGGGTCGTCCAAATGGAAGAGCGCAGGAGAGGCCAAAAAAGTAAACCAAATTCGATCAAACGTGTAGATTTTCTTCTTCTTCTTCTTCTTCTTCTTCTTGTGACGCTACAGTCCGGGGTGGACCTGGGCCACAACCAACATGCCTCTCCAGCCAGCACGATCTTTCGCCAGCTGTGTCCAGTTGCGCACTGCAAGTTGGTTGAGGTCCTTCTCCACTTGTGCGCGCCACCTTAGTCTGGGTCGTCCTCTGTTGCGTTGTCCCAATGGCAAGCATTCAAAGACCTTCCGGGTCGGAGCAGTGGTGTCCATACGCTCTACATGGCCTAGCCATCTTAAGCGTTGTATCCAGACCAGGCGCATTTCGCTGTACAGCCCATAGAGTTTGTTGTTAAATCTTTTCCTTCAGATGCCATCAACGCAAACAGGACCAAAAATTGCACGCACAACTTTTCTCTCGAAAAGACTAAGGGCTTCCTCATCCGCTTTTGCAAACGTCCAAGTTTCCGCGTCAAAAGGCAGGTGAAGTATTTATACAAAGCAAGCTTAGTTCTTCGAAAGAGGGCTTTATTACTCAATTGTCTCTGCGTTTGATTTTGGTACTGATGTTGTTGTCCCTGTTTACCGTGAGGCCGAGGTAGAAGATGTCCTTGCCTACCTCGAAGTTTCTGCTGCCTAGTGTAACGCTCTGTCCGAGACGTCGATGTTGTGTGTCCTTCCTTGATGACAGCATGTACTTAGTCTTGCCCTCATTTATCGCCAAACTCATTTTAGCCGCTTCCGCTTCAATGCCAGCAAACGCCTCATTGACGGCTGGCTGTGATCGTCTAATCACATCAATGTCATCAGCGTAAACAAGCAATTGAACTGACTTTTGGAAGATCGGGCCTCTGGTGTTGACATGTGAGTTATGCACGATCTTCTCGAGGATGATGTTCAAGAAGTCACATGACAGTACGTCGCTTTGTCTATAACCTTTTCTGACATTAAGGGTCTCGGTGAGTTCGTTACCGACCTTACCGGAGCAGCGGGAGTTCTCCATCGTCATCCTACACAATCTGACGAGTTTGGCAGAAATGCCAGAACTAGACATGGCACTGTATAGCTCGTCTCTATGCACACTGTCATACGTGGCCTTAAAATCGAGGAATAGGTGGTGAGTGTCGATTTGCACTTCTTGAGTCATTTCCAGAAGCTGCCATAATGTGAAGATCTGGTCTATTGTGGACTTTCCTGGTCTGAAACCACACTGATAGGGACCTATCAGGTCATGGACAAACGGTTTCAGACGCTCACAAGATACGGCAGAGAGGATCTTGTATGCGATGTTCAGGAGACTAATCCCTCGGTAGTTGGCGCAGTCAAAGGGGTCCCCTTTCTTGTGAACCAGGCAAACGACGCTGAGATTCCACTCATCGGGCATGCTTTCCTCCGACCATATCTTACAGATGAGCTGGTGCATGCGCCCCGCTAACTCACCTCCAGCTGTTTTAAATAGTTCTGCGGACAGTCCACCCGCTCCAGCAGCTTTGTTCGACTTTAGCTTGGATGTTGCAATCTTCACCTCGTCTAAGTCTGGTGGACGGAATTCTTGCCTATCATCGTCCAAATTGAATGCAACATTCTGCCTAACAGCGGAATTTGGGCTGTCATCGCCGTAAAGGAGTCTGCAGAATTGATCCTTCCAGATTCTTAGCACAGCCTGCGACTTTAGTACTAGATGCCCATTCTGGTCCCGGCAGGCATTGGTCCGAGCCTTGTATTTTCCGGATAGCTGTTTTACCTTTCGGTAAAACTTTCGGATTTCATTCCTGCCATAACATCTTTTCGTTTCCTGGACCCTGCGCTTCTCATGCTCCTTCTTTTTCCTTCTGAGAAGTCGGTGCTCTTCCCTTCTTCTCTGTTCGTAGAGCTTACGAACAGCCCTCGTTGTTCAATGCAGCGTTGCCTTAAAGGCGTCGTGTTTAGCTGCGTGCGCTTGCCTGCACTAGTCGTCAAAGCATGGGTTCCTTTTGGGTGGTGACGTGAAACCCAGCACATCAGTGGCAGCCTCTTTGATAGCTTCTTGACAACGTTTGCAGTCTTTTTCTATGATTAGTGCAGGCAGCGTCGAACTCTGAGCGAGTTTTAGGGAGACTCGGTCGGCAAAGTTCCCAGCAATTGGCTGCGATTGTATCTTTTTGACGTCAAACCGGTTTGGCCTTTCTCGACTCCGTTGCTCTCTCGATATCCGGGTTCTTACCTTGGCTACAACAAGGTGATGATCCGAGTCAATGTTTGCACCTCGGAAGGTTCGGACATCGAGAATACTGGAGGAATGTCTGACGTCGATCGCAACGTGATCAATCTGGTTGACGGTTGATTGATCAGGAGATCGCCAGGTCCCTTTGTGAATGTCCAGGTGTGGGAACCGCCTGCTAGCCACAGAGAGGCCCCTAGGCGAAGTTCAACAGCCTGAGTCCGTCTCCGAATGGGTTGTCGTTCAGGCTGTGTTTAACCATAACTCCAGCAAATTTGTCCTCCTTTCCCAGCTGAGCGTTGAAATTTCTTAGAACGATCTTGGTGTCATAGCTGGGGCATCAATCGTATGTTTTTTCTAGGAGTTCGTAGAAGCCATCCTTGGAGTTGTCATCCTTCTTCTCTGTCGGGGCGTGAGCGCATATTATTAGAAATTAACCGAACCACTGAGAAAGCTGAAAAATAGCAAATCAGAATTGCTTTGAGAATTGGAAAAAACGTTAGCACAAGCTCATCTTAGCGGTCTTCTTTGGGGAGGCAAAAGATAATTTAAAGAATAAGTAAAAATGTATACCTTAATTTTTGAACAAAGCTCGTACATCTATACTGAGTAGCTGACAACATTCAAAGATAATTATTCATTTAAGCAGAAGTTCGCAGACAATTCTCTTAGATATTCGCAAGATATCCCTACCTAAAGTCAATCCCTGGGTTTGAACAAGTCTGTAGCCGATTATTGACACTTTATATCCTTCTTTACAATTTTGTATTGCCAGCAGAGAGGCACTTCAGAAGCGCTCCAATTCGTTGTGTTTCAACAGTGATGATTTTTAGAGATGGCCAGTAATTTATTTTTTGGCATTAATTCAAGTGGCACCCAGAGTTGGAGCTTCCTTGTGCAGCCAGTGTAATTCACATGATTCCAAGCCGTTCTATGGTTGAAGTTTAGTGCTTTTGTTATCGCCTGACAGCCTCCTCGCTGGTCTTGATAATGCTTTTATAAGAGTTCCTAAATGTCGTCTACTTTTGGAACTCATTCTTTGGTCTACCCTTCCATTCTTAGGCGCTTCCTTTGCATCAAAATTTCTGAAACGAAATCGAACTCCTTTCTCCACCACTTACTCTCCCTGTAAAGGGCAATCATTTCTCGTCAAATCCTTGCAAAGATTTCCCCCTCAACAGTAAAGAAGCATCAGACAGCGTATTTCCAAATACACACAAATAAAGTTAATGTTTTCCACAAGCAACGAGCTTCCTGTCTGGCAACGAGCTTAGCCTGTCATGTCATCTTTTAAACACACGTTTGTTTGTTGCAGTCAGACATCAATGCCAGTTATTTGGATCAAGAGACGAAAACCCGAGGAACCTTCTATTAACATATTTCTCGGACTTCTTCATCAGGCATAACCATTTCATTTCATCTATGTCACGGCTTACCGTGACTGATAGTTATCACAACACGAGTGTGAGGCTGCTGGGGAGGAAGAGGTATCTTGGGTTCATACTAAGCTCTAAAGAGGATCATAGTGTTGCCACTTCAATATTGCATAGAAGCAGCTTAAATCATTTGGAGGGAGTAAAGACCTTTAGGATATCTTTGAATTGAGTGTCACATCTTTTTCTAATGTACCAGATCATGGGCCTATGCAAAGCCGATGTGAGACAGTCGTTCTTCCCTGCCAGTTTTTTCTAGATAATGAAGATAGGAGGATATAGACTTGTATCTAGCCTTTCAAGCAATAGTAGTTCTCTAAAAGCAGGCCCAAGGAGTGTATATTTATTTTCAAACACCGCAAAGGATGTGCTTAACCCATCTTTGCTTTATCAAAAGAATTGCGTTGATATACAAGCTTAGCTCACAAGTGACGAGACATTTACCTTGCTGTTCATGTGTCTATAGTTAGAGCGCCATTGGTGGTTTGGGGAATTTTGCAGTGACCAAGAACGTTTCAATGACACAGCAATCAGGACATAAAGGAATTTAATTGCCCGGGTTGTTCCTTACTCAAAAACCTTATGTTCTTCTTCACAAAGAGGGCGAAGATATTCTTTTAGAATAGACTAATTCAGTTCAACCGAGCACTGCTTCAGTAATGGTGCACTCTTCAGCTTGAAACGCTACCTTGCAATAAGGTAGTCTACAGAATATACTGACTTGGATCAAATCTCTGTAACTAACAGTATAGTGTGCAATCAAAAAAATGGCAGCCATCTCTTTCTGCCCTGTGAGCGTTAACCTGCATATAAACTTATAAAGAAAACAAGGCAAATGGACTAAAAGAGACAAAGATGATCAACTTTTGATAAAAAATCCTTCTTCGTAAAGAAAATTCCATTCAAGCATCGCTGAAACTATAGTCAGCCTAGTAATAGAAAAAAGAAAGAATCGACAACAAATCCGCTGTGATTAGAACTTAGAAACATGTCAAAATGGAAAATAGATTGTCATGCTGTCTGATAAAATCTATATTCCTTACCCACCTCCGATTCTACAGCCCTTTCCGTTGGCGGCAGCTCCTTGGGATTCACATCTTCATTCAGCTCACAAATTGGCGCGACTCCACAAGCGAAACCTCAAAAGCTATTTAATTGCGTCGATTAATAACTCCCCGCGGCACTGCCTTAATGCATTCATCTCAACCCCACCAAAGAAGACCAACATTAATTCCGCATCCATTAAATCTAAAAACCGCGCTCGCAGAACAAAACGAATATTTTGCGGTTGTTAGCCGGGCGGAGGACAAATTTAAATCGTCTCCGACACATGTACACACATTCGGCTCATAGGACAACACAAGACTTACGGATGGAAATGGAAATAAGATACTTTTAGATCTCGTTCAGCTTCCATTCATTCCAAGATTCGAATCGAAAAAATTTGTCAAAGATTTCCCACAGATAAGACCGGCGCATCAAGAGGCACAAACTTGCTCTCTCTCTCTCGCTCGCTGTCTGTCTGTGTCCCCGGCCGCTGCGTCCCAGCCATGTCACCGCATCGTCACCACAAAACGAACGGAGTCTACCGAATGCCGAAGACATTATTGAAAACATGATTCCGGGAATCGAGAACGATTGGTAACGATTTATGGATGAAATTGAGACAAAGGCCAGTCGACCGTCGATGACATTTTCGGAAATCGAAACAATTAATTTAACTTCAAATTAATGATGTATGCGTTGCGCATGCGGCGGCGGAGAAAAGCAGGCACGTACGTATGTGGTGGGGGAGGGACGTCATAGCAGCGTGTGCAGAGCATTAAGAGCAACCGCCGTGAAACCTGCTGCGATTTGGGAGTCAAATTTGGAAGAAATTAACTTTTTGGAGTTAGAATTGATGTGAGATAAGATAGACTGCATGACCTTGACATAACCTCTCCAAGACTAGCAACAAGACTCATTCAACTTTGTTTGGTAAAAATTTATTCGTACAAAAAACTGTTCCTCCGTTAAGACTTAATAAGATTTCCGAGCCTCAGCTTGCATGGCCTCCTTCAAGACAGCACCAATTTCGCTCTGAAGCATACACTGAAAGCCACGATATGCCCAATTCTGGGGAGTGGACACTTCTGCGGTGCTATCCATGCACTCGTTCAGTGTCCTTTCAATCTTCTCATTTATTGGTTTTGAGACGTCAAATGCATTTGAAATTCGGTAGAGGCTGAATCTTGGCCCGTCGAACACGCCCAAATTCCAGGCCATACACAGAATGAATTTGTGAATTTCATCTTCGTCGGGATACTCGAAGGCGGCTATTTGTTCCATCTGCCGAGGGGTGAGGCCGCTCTCCTCGATGCATTCAGCCTGGATGGCATTGTATGGATCCATTGTCTTGGTGGGATCCCAGTCCCCTTCAGCTGCAACCTGTAAGCAAACTTGTTACTCTATTGTGAAGCTGACTTCTGTTTGTGAACTCACGAGGGCAACTACGGCAAGCAGGGCTAAGAAGAATTTCATTTTTGAATGATTTGATTGCTTGAGTGACTTACTGTGACTGATGGTTTTTGTGATGCTCATCTGGAGTATTTATATTCAAACCTGGGATGCGTATGCCTCATCAGTGGCCCATCCCAATGTTCATAGACGTCTCGCCCGAGTTAGCCGAAAACATTTGTTCACAGCTTCAGGTGGTTTGATGTTGACTTAGTTGGAGCTTTCGATCGCATGTGTGATCCAAATCGCTGCGTAAACAGAAGCCGCTTTGAGTGGCAATCAGTTGCCAGTCTGTCGGCGGTTGTTCTGGTGAGATTTGGGTTTTTCGTGAACTAGTTTGTCTAACGCCCAATTGGAGTCACCTAATTAACTTTGCAATTTGATATCGTGTGGTGTTCAGTGAACAGTGTGCAAGTAAAGTAAGATTTGTTGTTTGTCAGTAGAGCTTAAGGAACCAGAACTTTGAGCGGTGCATCTGAACGTTATGCTTAAAGGGACAGTTTTTTGTTCTTCTCAAGTTTCGTGTATATTCCGTGAATACAACATCGAGACCTTGAAAGTTCCTGCCAATTCGCAGTTGCTGGTGACGGTTTCTTTGACTGATCTGTTTTCGTTTAAATGTTTACGATAAGTTTCCTTTCTTTGTGGAGCTGGGGTAAGATGTTGTCAAGAAGTGTGAAAATAGCGACGAAGAGAAAAATAATAACCGGACACTTTCAACGGATATCTCATTGAAATCAGCCACTAAATGGCTACGAAATTGAATTTCACCAAATCAGTTTTGAGAAAACGATTCTGGAAAACTAGTAGGAACTGAAAACGTGGCTGCTGTGGCGCTACATTGTGGTAAGTGCGACGTTATATTACAGCCCACACCTCGATTCTCTTACACTGAACAACTTCTTCGAGTTACTGACGACACTCAACATCGTCTTTGTTTCTCATTGCTTCTCAAGTTAAGTCGTTTCGAGTTTGAATTTAACTCATCATAGTACTGGTTACAACGCTCTTAAGATCCGACATGATGGTGTTACACGAACATTTCTTATTTGCGCAGTTGCATGTCAGGATTGCATGAAGTTAAACTCAACTGCATGCGTTACATAAGGTCGCCTTTCCACATAATGTGAAGTGTTACATATGTTGTATAGCTGCAATTTTTTTCCGCTCTTCCGCTTCATTTACTTCCGCTTCTTCACTGGTATAGCCACATTCTGCTGAAGACCTGCTGAGGAAGCATATGTTCGAATGACTGTGCCATGACATGTCAAAGTCGCAACTAACTTCTTATTCAAATGGTTTTCAGTCACTAAACGTTTTCCAGCGTGGCGAAAACCGGCTCGTTTAGTTAAGTTATCTTCTTTTTGGGCAACCAAAAACACAACTTTCAACGCAAACGGTTTTCAAAGGCTGAATGTGTAGGTAGGTGGTTCATAAATGGACATACTGGAGGGACAAATCAATTTCTGTCCCTATTAACAGCAGTGTTGAGGTAGTGGATGTCCTTTCTTTTTCTTCTTCTTGTGGCGCTACAGTCCGAGGTGGATCTGGGCCTCAACCAACTTGCCTCTCCAGCCAGCACGATCTTTCGCCAGCTGTCTCCAGTTGCGCACTGTAAGTTGGTTGACGTCCTTCTCCCCTTGTGCGCGCCACCTTAGTCTAGGTCGTCCTCTATTGCGTTGTCCCAATGGCACGCATTCAAAGACCTTCCGGGTCGGAGCAGTGGTGTCCATCCGAAGACGCTTCCACACCAGGCGCATGTCGCTGTACAGTTCATAGAGTTTGTTATTAAATATTTTCCTCCAGATGCCATCAATGGAAACAGGACCAAAAATCGCACGCAAAACTTTTCTCTAGAAAAGACTTAGGGCTTTCTCATCCCCGTTTAGTAACGTCCAGGTTTCCGCGTCATAATCTAGGACTGGGATGATCAAGCAGTTATATAAAGCGAGCTCAGTCCTTCGAGAGAGGGCTTTAATAATCAATTGCCTCTTGAGCCCACGGAGACAGCGATTGGCAAGAGTGATTCTGCGTTTGATTTAGGTACTGATGTTGTTGTCCCTGATTAACGCGGAGCCGAGGTAGACGAAGTCCTTGACTACCTCGAAGTTTCTGCTGCCTAGTGTGACGCTCTGTCGGAGACGTCGATGTTGTATGTCCTTTATGCATGACAGCATATATTTAGTTTTGCCCACATTTAACGCCAGACACATTTTAACCGATTCCACTTCAATGCGGCCTCGCTGTGTTCGTCCAATCACGTCAATGCCATCAGTGTAAACAAGCAATAGAACTGACTTTTGGAAGATCGGGCCTCTGGTGTTGACTCGTGAGTTATGCACGATCTTCTCGAGGATGATGTTCAAGAAGTCACATGACAGTACGTCGCTTTGTCTATGACCTTTTTTGACATTAAAGGTCTCGGTAAGTTCGTCACCGACCTTACCGGAGCAGCGGCAGTTCTCCACCGTCATCCTACACAATTTGACGAGTTTGGCAGAAATGCCAAAACTAGACATGGCACTGTATAGCTAGTCTCTATGTCCACTGTCATATGCGGCCTTAAAATCGACGGTGTTGAGTGTCGTTTTGCACTTCTTGAGTTTTTCGCAAAGGGATGCTCTACAGTTTTCAATGAATTGCAAGTTTCTGTGCCATGGAGCAGGACAGGGATACTCAATAAAAGATCAAACTGGTCTTTCGAGGGAAGGCTGTCTTAAGCATTCATCGTTCCATCTTGAGATGTAAAGAAAAATAGTGATTTAGGTACTGAAGTCTTGACCTTATCTTCACGACGCCTCACCTTCGCTGATTACATAAATAGGCAATTTTGAGGAAATGGGGTGTTCTGTCTTTAGAGAGAGCTAAGGCACTTGTGAATCCTCTTTTTGTCACTGTTTCGCATTTCGTGGGATAATTTGTCTAATTTTGGCCCTGATCTGGTAAGAAGGCCCACATGCCGGGATGTTCCTCTGGCAAAATATGTGGCTACAGGAAATCTAAGTTACTGCGCGGTGGTTAAGTGACCCCTTTTTGAATCTGTTTTAATCAATTAAGTTGACATTGATAGCGGAAAAACAAAAGTCTCCTATAGTTTTACTGGTTTACAATCATTATGCGTTTTCGGCTAAACTTCTAAGGTTTACGTAAGAAAGAAGTAATTAGGTAGGGAATCATCAGGAAACTGATTCAAACCAAAAAAAGGGAAAACGATCGTCAACCATCGTCAATTCAAGGATTTCAAATTCGACAGAAGTATACCTGTCAACTTGCTCTATGCATATAAAGACACCTACATCGTCCGTCGCAAAATAATTCATTTGTAGACTAGATTCGCCGTCGCTCTCCCTCTACTGCGAACTTATAAGTTGTCACAGCCGCCTTCAAACCCACGACGACTGTTTTAAGTCTTCGTCTGCAGCTTGAGCAGAGCTTCCTATTCCGTGTAAACACTGCTGCTTCCTACATTCGGACGTTTTATTGAGTCGTGTTTTTTTATGACCATCTTTTATTTGGAAAACTTCCCTGAATTTATTTCATTCATCGATTCACTTATTAATTCTCCAACACTGGACCCTACACTGCCCACTGTGGTAACCCAATTAGAGATATTAACGACAGCATCAATTAGAAGCACTCGATCTAGATTTCACATAAAACCCCTCGCTGACGTTGGCTGAAATCTCATAGTCGTCTGTTCAAGTGGCACTCTGGCACGCAGCAACCAGCGTTTACGGCCATCGTCGACTTTATCAAATCCTCGTTGTTAAACATGAAATTCAGGCAAACACACCGAGACGCGCTCGTAAAATGTTGCTTCGTGTCGTTAGGGCCGGTCTGCCTTTGGTGGGATTCATAATCAATTCACAACAAATTGTATCTGAATCGATATTTATTCAATTTACCGCTCCATAAACGCGTGAAGCTGCTCCACGCCATCTCTGCGCCGACGATGTTTACATATTTCCCATCAATGGCCAACATGCTCGCGGACGCACCCTAATTACGTCCAATCAATTATTTAGGCAAGACAAATTTTAGAGGCAACATTTTGGATCATAACCCTCGCGGCGGGGCAGCAGCGCGTCCCGCGTCTTTTCGATTCGCCTTTTATGCGTTTTTTGTTACAGCCCGCTGCGAAAAGATTTGTACCCACTTTCACGTTCGTGATCCGGGCCACGAACCAGGTAAGTGGTACTAAAACCTCTCAAAAGTTATGATTTCTAATTAACCCCATGATAGTGGCGGCACGACGCAGTCGGCGGCGCATCAGTTCAGTCCCCAAACGAAATGCAAACAAATGGCAGCCCTGCGTCGCGTCGGGGGCGATGGAAATTTATTCGGAGCCCTTATTGTGTTCAAAGTGCCTACGCGTTAATTAACGACCCAATAAATTCCGCTGGCCGACGGCGACGTTGCGTACTCCACATTCGGGACTACCCGGCGGACAGGAGCGCAGCGGCCCGATCCTAATCGTGTCCTAGGATCGTTGTCGATTCTGGGAAGTTTTCGGCTTTGGCTACCGGTCGATGACAATAAATTTCCCGAGCCGCAATAATTCCTGTCAACACTGTGTTGTGTGCGTGCAGGGAATGTCGTCCGTTTGGGAAATTAGTGCAGCGAGCGGAGGGTTTTTTCCGCATGCGCTACCTGGTGAAAGTGTGCGCCTGCGCAGCTCCCGTGATGTCTTCATCTCCTCGGGGCGGGGGTTGGCAACGACCATGACCAGTTAGGAGGTGTATCCATCTTAATTAAGACGTTGAACAGGCGAAATGATCGAAAGGGGGCGTGTGGTAGCGCAGCCCGAGGAGATCCCTATCTGGCTGCGTAAACGTTTGTAACGATTACCCGGAATTTAAGTTCGAACAGATTGTCTCGGGCTGATACGGTGCTTATTTAATTCTGCTTACCTCTCGTTTCCCCGTGTTTGATCGCCGAACATCCAGGTGCAGGTGGAAAATTATTCTGTTATGAGATCATATTAGTAGTGACATTTTATGCTGGCTGACATTGAACTAGATTGATGGGCGACGGGGGGTTTGGATGAGTGCGCTTAGGGGCGCCTGGGCATGTTTCCGTGTGCGATTCGAATCAGAGCTGGGCGCCATAAATAAGAGACCGGGATGTTTAACTGAGCGATGGGAGCCGAGGACACTTAAAATGGATGTGAAAGCAAAATATTTGGTCTCGAGCTGTAAAATTGTTTGACAGGCAACAGCCTCCAGTGCGTTTCATCGGTGGGCAATGATTTACGAGTGCGCCTGAATCGAGGTGATTGTGTGTTGAAATGAAGGATTGGCAGGTGACTGTGTCACGCCTGTATTTAGAGCAGCTGCATGGAACGGGTGGAATTTAATTTCTAAAAATAAATTTTACCTTGATCTAGATCTGTTCTTCGATGACGGTGGATTTCAAAAATAGGCGGGAATCGCGCTTTTGTTGCTCTGAATACACATTAAGGAGAAGGCACATGTGTAGAGGGAAGTTGTTGGCAATGCGTGTGAACTTGTGTCTTGAACAAAATAATCTTTCTCATACTGAGTCGCGTTTATCTCCTTCAGACAAGTCCCAAATAGCTTGAACTGTTGTTAAGGTATCAGAGCAGATTTGACATCAGTGACGTCAGTTAATCCACAATTGCTCGTAAACCCCTTAATGGACAGCAAGGAAAGTTTTCGTTTGATCTAAAAGAAACAGCTTCTCTTTCTATATTTCTAATAATAATAACTGTTGGCGCTACAGTCCAGAGGGGGACCAGGGCCTAGCTTGCTCATCAACTACTCACGGCGGCCACTTCTATATTTCTAGACTTCTATTTTAGCATGGATACCTTGAGTGTGGTGAAGAGGGTAGCTGCGTCGAATCTTGTCTGTATGGTCTAGGTTTGAGTTCCGATTCTTTGACTCGACTTATTTAAAGTCAGAATCAAATTGGAAGGCCCTCTTAGATTTAATTCACTGTGTGTGGACGTAGGGCTTCGACTTGTTGTATGGATCCAGTTTAAGAGTGGCGTCTTTTAGCATTCTATTCGAAATGGCACCAGACTGTAGTTGGTGGGGAAATCTTACATTCACATTACAAGTGGTTGTTGAAGAAGTAAGGTCCTGTTCTTTTAACGACTGCACCTTAATCGATTTTTGTATGCGATTTTTGTATGACACGTTTTCTTTTGAATTAGAATGTTTACAACCGTTGTGATTGAAGGCGTTGGACCGATTTTTTTTTGCTTTATACCGTAATAAAACGTCAGGCAACTGATCCTCTAATAAACCAAAATGTGCCTGCACATGTGATTTAAAACAGAATGAACTAAGGCTCGGCGGCTTCAATACATAATATAATACGTCTCAAATGTTAATAGAGTTCTGAGCCACTAAACAAAATACTGCGGTTGGGTTTAAAGACCTTTATTTGCACAGTGTAACTACTCTCAAACGATTGCCCCCGCACTGTCACTTTCGCGTGTTTTTATACGCTGCGGTAGTAGCGTTACACAAAACTAACAAAAAAAAACAGCATTTTCTAGACAAAATTCGACTTTATTCATCAACATAGTGTACAATCAGTCCAATGCTCGATTTATTTTGGATCTCAAAAACTGGCTTCATTTTTGTCGACTACCTCTTCATTCGAGCCATATTTTTCCCGTCGAGCATCTTTTTGAAATCTGAAAAGAGGCAGAAGTCGCATTGAGCCAGGGATTGGGTTTAAATCCCAATTCGTGCAATTTGGCCACGGTATCCAAAGATTTGTGACACGGTGCATTTTCTTGGTGGAAGGGAATTCTTTTCTTCTTAATATGGGACCGCTTTTGTTTTGCAATTTCTTCCTTCAATTTCTTACTTCAATTTCTTCCTTCACAGCCACGTCATGTAGCATTCGTTGTTGATCCTTTTGCTTTTCTCAGGATAGTCGATGAATAAAATTCCGTGCGCATCCCAAAACACAGACGGATACGTTGCCAGTCGACCTTTGAGTTTTTGGACCCTGCGGGCATGGTTCACCGGCTGCTGTCCAATCCGTTGACTATCGATTTAACTCTAGAGTGTTGTGGTGAATCCATGTTTCATGCATTGTAACATATCGACGCAAAAGTCCTGTTTATTTTGGTGAAACAGCTCCAAACCGATCTCAGAATCATCGAAACGTTATTGCTTTTGGTCCATTGTGAGCAGACACGTCAATCGTTTCGAAAACAGCTTTCTCATGGACAAATGCTCTTGCCAAATAGTGCACACACGCCCCCTGATGTCTTTAAGGTATCAGCTATCTCACGCAATTCCATTTTGTGGTTTTCCAACACGATTTTGTTTTGTTTTCAGTTGTAACCACCTCAATTGGCCTTGCAGGGCGTTCAGCATCGTTGGTGTCTGTACGTCCACGTTTAAAGTCACTATAATAATTAATAATTGTTGGCGCTGCAGTCCAAAGGGGGACCAGGGCCTAGCTTGCTCATCAACTAGTCGTGTTGAGCGCGCTACTGTTCTCTCACGAGTAGAAGGGACCTACAGTTTTTTGGCGACTCCGAACGGCGAAATTTGAGAAGCTTTTTCTTAGACAGTTCTTACTCTTTGAGTGTTATCAGCAGCTCGAAAAAGGAGGTGCCGTGAAAAATTCGAAAAATTGGTGTTGAGCTGGGAGTCGAACCTAGACCCTTCGGCGTGTGAGCGTCGCACTCTACCCACTACGCTACGGCGACCATTAAATGAAAGTCACATTAAAGTCACTATACCAGCGACAAAAAGTTAATTTTAATGTAGCAGAACTCTGTAACACTTTTCAAGCCACTGCTGAACTTGCATGGTATTTTTTACCATCAAAAAGCAGTTTTTAATCAACCTACGAAATTCTGTTTTTTCGACTGCTTTCATAATCGCTGTAACTTTTAACCTAATAATCAGATTGTCATGAACATTTAACAGGTATCATTTGAATATTTGTACATCCTAAAAATAATATGGATTTTTTGTTAGTACGAGGGTTGCCTTTAACATATTGGGATTAGAGAACAAAAACAAATATTAATCATCGAAAATAGCTTTATTGTCTTTCAAAATATTCCCCATTAATGTCTTTTGCATGCGTTTGAACCAATTATCGATGCACTTTTGCCACTCTGATTAAGGTATCTCCAAAACATGCATTCTGGACGCATCAACCGCTTCTTTAGGTGTCGAAAGCGTTGACCTCTCATTTCATTATTTACGTACGGGAACAAGAAGAAGTCATTCGGTGCCAAGTCAGGACTATACGGCGGGAGACTCATCAAATCGATGTTTTGAGTGCTCAAAAATGCAGTTGTTTGAGCCGATGTGTGAGAGCACGCATTGTCGTGGTGAAGAGTGAACCGTCTTCGGCGATTGGTTTTATTGATTTCTTGAAAGACAACTGGCAAACAAATGGTTGTGTACCACTCAAAATTGACTTTTCTGCGTTATTCTAGTGGTACAGTTGCGATATGTCCAGTTTTTCCGTAAAAACAGGCGATCATTTGCTTGGAAGTGCTTCGTGCGCGAGCGACTTTTGTTGGATTTGGCTCCATTTGAAACACCCATACAGTCGACTGCTGTTTACTTTCGGGCTGATACGCATAAATCCACGATTCATCACCTGTCACGATGTCATAGACGTGTTTTGAAGCACCGAGATCGTATTTTTGAAGCATTTCTTTCGAACCAATCGAAACGAGCCTTGTTTTGAGCGATTGACAAATTGTGTGGGATCCAACGCGAACAAATTTTTTGACGGTCAAATGTTCATGCAATATTAAATGTATCCTAATGCCTAAGGTTATCTCAATCTCACGATAGCTCACACGACGATCTAGCAATATCATTTGCCGCACAACATCAGTGGTTTTCGGAACAACAACTGATTTTGGACAACCATTACGAAATTCGTCTTGGAGTGAGCTACGATCTCGGTTGAATGCACCATACCATCGATAAACGATCTTCATCGCCAAAAATTTAATTAAGTTCATCGATTGCTGAGTTGTTGACTTAATCCTCGTCGAAAGTTGAACAAATTAATCGCTCGAAAATGTTGACGATTTAATTGCATTTTTTTGGGCGAGATGAATCTTTTAAGTTACTGTAAACAACACAAATAGCGCTCGTATGTCAAAACTTTCTAAGTACGTATAACCTCAAGAATGTCAAACTTTACGATAGAGCTGGCAGTTGCAAGATTGCAACATTAGGGTTGGACAATCCCGAAATATAAAAGGTAACCTTCGTATAACCCTCTATATGTCTGTGGGTCTTATTGAGTGATTTTCTATATCAACTCGAACACATTTCCGTTACTCCAATATCCTAAAATTGGACAATTTTGCTAAGAGTTAGTTAAATGAGATACCACTCAAATGTTTTTGATTTTTGTGTAAATTAGTTTAAGCACTTTTTTAAGGAGTATGCGTTTGTGGCGAAGAATTTGTTCTCCTTTGCTTTCTCTACACATCTTTCAAAAATGAAAACAAATACATTCTTTACTGTTTTCCCAAAGATTTTGAAAATTGATTTTTAAGGATGATTTTTAAGATTTTCAACGTTGAGCTACACATACAAAATGCGTGATTATAATGAAATTGGTACAAAATCCCTTTTGCGTCCATAGTCAAAATTGTTTGTTCAGCAAATATTCGTTTGTCTGTGTAGAAGCTTATTTTCCACCTCGAATAACACTTAATATTCTTGGGTTAGTTTGCCTAAACAAATCAATACTTTGCGTCTAAAAGAGATCTACTGACATCTTGCAGAAGTACGATGTTTTTATCAAATTCGAACCAAAGATAAAGAAACACAGCTATTTCCCGTTGCGACCACAGTCTCCATGTCGCATATGTCTCCAAAAGAAAAGTACAAGTGATTGAAGGATTGAGTCTTCAGAGTTAAATTGAAGGATTAACATCTTTTTGTGGCCGCCCTGGCATAGTGGGTAGAGTGCGACGCCCACACGCTGAAGGGTATAGGTTCGATTTCCGGCTGTACACCTCGAATTTTTCACGGCACCACATCTTTCGAGCTACTGACAAAGAGTCATAACTGCCCAAGAAAAAGCTTCTCAAATTTCGCTGTTCGGAGTTGGCAAAAAATAGTAGGTCCCTTGTTCTCGTGAGAGAACAATAGCGTGCACAACACGAGTAGTTGATGAGCAAGTTAGGCCCTGGTTCCCCTGTGGACTATCGCGGCAACGATTATTATTATTATTATTATTAACATCTTTTCAATATCCCGTCGAACAGTACGTGGGACGTTACCTTTCAAATTGATGATAACTTTGAATTACGAAATGGGTTGAGCGTTGCCTTTTTTCGATTGGATTACCTTAAGAAGCAAAAAAGTTTAAAGTGCCATGTGCCGCACATACATTATCGTGCTGCTGTTATAAGTTACCCTAAATTTGGCCCTATCGGTTTTAGGACAAGGCGGATAGTTTACGTTATTTGGGGTTAAAAAAGTTGATGCAACATTGAGTCAGGTGATGTTTTCTTATATTTATAAGACCTTCTTTGTATGCGCTGAGCATTTAGTTTATTTTGTGCAGCGACCAATTCTTACTCTTCCTCTTAAGCTTAAGGCACTTTCACATCCATTTTCAAGTGCAAATGTTTAGTGAAAATCTCGCTTCACAAATCCTGAAACTCATTTGACCACAATTCGCCAAAACATCCACACACAAGGAGCCCCCTCAAGATTTCCCACCAACAAAAGTTTATCTCTCGCTCTCTCTTTTCTCTTCTGTGCATACAAAAAAGTAACATAACGGAATAAAAGTGAATAAATTGTGAAACACAATAAAGTGCGCAGCATGAATAATTGCAAATTAATGTAAATCGCTGAAGAACATGAAACGTTTTATTTATTCAAAGGACCACTGCCAGCACTTCCTCCCTTTCCACTAATCATCACCACCACCACCACGACCGTCGTGTACATGCGTATGTACAGCAATTTTTCTCCTTTCTTCGTTTTATTGCAATTACAGCAAAAGACGCCAATAAAAATGAGGGAGAAAGCCTCCTTGGGGTGGTTGTTGCGTTGGAGAAATCAGATGAAAGGAAAAAATACTTCTCAGCAGTGGCGGTCTTTTGTGCGTTATTTATTCATTTTTTATCACGCGGCATTACGGGATGAGGTCCTGACGTAATTTCAATTAATTTTGATATACGAGCGCTATGCACTACAGGTCCACCGAGACTAGAAGCCATCACATGGACACTTGAGTGAGAGTTTCCACGAAGTTATTTTCATTTTTTTCTTTTCATTTTATTACTTTATTACTAAACAACAGCGGGAGATTTATGCATTTTTATTTATTTACTTTTCACGCTGTTAGGATCTGTAAGTGTGCTTTATTTCGCGAATGCCAAATAAATGTGCCAGTAAAGTTTTTCCATAAACTGAAACAAGATGAATAATCGCAGAGTTCAACTCTCGCCGACTCAAAGGATGTGGTTGCGTTGTAAATTGAACATTATCTCGGATATGAGTGGCTAATTAAAAATTGATATAAAATACTTTTGCAAGCAATTTTAAAGACAACTGCATTTGCATGAATTTTTACAGCTCTTCAAGAACTTCTACTGGACCTGACAACGAGATGTACTGCGTTTCGTGCAGGCTTAGAGGTGAAACTCTCCCTACCGGAACCTCTTCCGAATTTGTTGCAACAGGAAATGGAAAAACTTTGAGAAGAGTGTTAAACAAAGAAGGGTTCGTTTGAGGCGGGAGGACAGGAGTTTGTAATAACTTAAAGTCACCAATGTTGCTTGTAATTTAATATAATACTTATTTTCAGAAGGACTACAGATAGATGTTTCAGAACACCGCTGTCGTACTAGATTGGACCCTGGTTTCTCTATTCTGAAAGACGAGGAACGCAATTGCCATGGTGTGCTTAAGTAAACGATGAGGAATTTTGTAAAACACAAGCTTAAGCGAAACTGGAAGAGAGAAACAAGTGGAGGAACTTGTCCTAGGAATCATTTTATTTTAAATATATGAGAATTCGTGGCCGCCGAATAGAGTAGTAGAGTGCGACGCTCACACGCCGAAGGGTGTAGGTTTGATTCCCAGCTGTGGCCGCCGGCTGTGGTGTAGGGGCCAATTGCGGTCTGTGAGTTGCTGACAACATTCAAACAGTCGAAGTGTTTTTGAAATCTTTCTTTCTTAGGTGATATTACACTGTAGGTGATAGAACAGCAAACACACTTAATATTTGAAGTTGCTAGAAAAGCCTAACTCTTGTTTTTTTTCTTGCATTTTATTATTTCATAAAGGGACACTTAAATTCTAGACAAAAATGCTTAAATCTAGTTCACTTAACATTGTGTAATCATAATCTTACTGGTCCTTCGCATGCTCTCCAAGCCTAACCTAATTTTATTTGTTTTTCAACGACTTTGTTATTTACTATAAGAACATTGATTCATACTAAGACGCATTATGTATTAAGAAAAGGAAAGAAAAAACTTAAAGGCTTAACCATTTTACTAAAAGAGCACTTATATCTAAGGCTATGACTACAACTAAAACTAAGAACTAAACCTAAAGCTAAAACTAAAACTATTCTATTACTAACTTAAACTAATTACGCACATGTGCATGTATACTATCATATAGTCCATTAATATATGTTCAGGCATACTTGCACAGGTGCGTCTATTTACACATATATATGTGTGTATAATCGAATATACACTCACATTTATTTCTCTATTTTTTTTTTATAATTTTTTTTTGTTTTTTTTTGTTTTTTTTTATGTTTGTTATCTTAAAACCTAACTCTAACCTAAAATCTAAAATCTAAAGCTAAAGATATATAAGTCGGCCAAAGATTGCAGCTGTTATTTGGTCCGATGCAAAACAATAGCCGACCGCCCTCGTTGAATTCCCTACCCAGTGCTTGGAGGTTCGTCGAGGGAGTTTGATTCGCCTTGTAGCCACCAGAACCATTTATGTTGCTTCGCAACATCCCGCATATCCCATTTCGATACCGCTGTGCTGAAGCGGAGGAAATTTTCCTCAGCTCGTCGTACAGCGGAAAGCCTAACTCTTGTGAACTGTGAAGTCTTCCTACGCCATCGATTTTCGTTTTCATAAATGAAACCACTAGCTAAAAATCCGTCTAGCTATCTGTAGTCCGTCCATCAACCCGTGTTCACGTCTGTTCATCTTGCCAATTCCATATTTCTAATCTTACGGAGAGATTTTCAAGAAAATGTGAAAATATGTTTCTAGCAACTAGCATTCGAAGTCGAGGTTTTAAGATCGGATCGGAACATTTGTAGGTGGCTCGCAATTGCGCAAAGCTAGGTAAAAATCTGGCAAATCCACACTACATATGCACTCAAACATAGACCTTTTTAGTCAAGGATTGGCGAAGTTTACTCATGGATTGTAGATTAAGAAGATGAAGCACAAATGGATTTTTACCAATAATGCTTGTATTGTTTATTGAAGAACCTATTCTGCCAAAAAGAAGCTTCATCATTGAGGAGGATTTTGCGATGAAATTCATATTTATTGGCGCATCTTCTCCGGAACCCAATTGTACTTCGCTTGGTCTATCGACTTCAATTCTTGAGTATTGTAAATCAAGATCCTTACGGAAACTACGAAACAATGTAGTCCGAGCTATGCCCAATACTTTAGAACGATGTGAAATGACTGATTTTGATCGTTTTCTATAAATGCCTGAATTGCGGAGTTATTTTCAATACTTTGACCAACCCGTTGTCTCACTGACAACGTAACATCACACGACAAACATGCAAAGCATTAAAAACTCCAAACTTGAACAATAAGAAATGTAAAATAAATATATGTTTTGTCAGATGGGAACACGCTCATCTATTTAAATCGAGTTTTGTGTCTATCAGGCCTGTTGATTAGTCTTACAAGCAAAATTGAAAAAAAAACTTTTTAATTCTTCTTCTTCTACGTCTACTAAGTAGAAGTAATACCTTAGTAGTACTTTAGAAAATCATTTGAGTAATGAGACCAAACATGTATAAGTCGATACTTTATCAGAAGATGTATCTGAATATCTAACGCAAGGTTTATATATTTAGGTTTTGAAAGTTATTTTCCAGTGCTTTTGTTGACATACATGTAAATTTAATATTAATTACTATTATTTATTTAATATATTATTTATTTAATTTGTTTAAGTATGTATATGTACTAAGCATATTTGTGTGTACATATTGGGAATCACATATAAGTTAGACTGCGCTAGTGGCTCGAGAAGGACAGACACAAGACCTAATTCCAATGAAGTAAAACAAAACAATTTGGATAGTAAATATAACCAGTAAAAGAGAACAAATCTTAAAGTGTAATTTATTACTTTACAACTATTTAACAGTTTTGACTTGAATTAATTCTAAACAGATGTCAAGCTTCAATCGTGTAAAATTGTGTGACCTATTCCTCCAGTTTCTACACCATAAACTCTTCCATTCTAAGGGAAAATTCCAAGTTAATAATTAATAATTGGCGCCACAGTCCACAGGGGCACCAAGGCCTAGCTTGCTCATTAACTACTCGTGTTGTGCGCGCTATTGTTCTCTCACGAGTAGAAGGGACCTAATATTCTAGCCGACTCCGAACGGCAAAATTTGGGAAGCTTTTTCTTAGACAGTTGTTACTCTTTGAGTTTTGTCAGCAGCTCGAAAAAGGTGGTGCCGTGAAAAATTCGAGGTGTTCAGCCGAGAATCGAACCCAGACCTTCGGCGTGTGAGTGTCGCACTCTAACCACTGCGCCACAGCGGCCACAAAAAAAAAAAATTCAAGTTACTTACCGTCATTTTCTAAAGAAGACAAAACAACAATTAATGCTAAACGAATTTTGCTTTTGAAAAAGAAAACGGAACCATGTAAGTTTGAATATAACTACAAGTTGTAAAATATTTGCACATGCGATTTGTGACGGAGTCGTAAAGTCTCCAGAAGCAGAGCATATAGGATTCAGTGTGGTCAAACAAATTACCTGTTTAAAAGTTAATGACGAATGTACTCAGCCTTACGTGAATTGTGAAGACCATGATTTGATTTGTTTCAGATAGCTGGGAAATTTATAGAAAAGTACTATAAAAACGTACAGGATTAACTGGCAATATTTTTACCCCAAAATCTTATTAATAAAGAAGGCTTTTTCAAAATTTTTAGGATAAACCCAATTTTTTGACGTTGGTTTTGCTTGTCACAGCCTTCACACCCTCACTTAAGTTCCCATCATCACACTCTTGATTCATAAAGGCGTTCAAACAAAGTCGCGTCCTCCCGCTCGTCAAAAAGTTAAAAAAAATGTTGGGATTGTTTCATAAATGAGTGCAGTTTTGTTATTCCCTTTAATCAAGTATATTTATTCTATTTTGCCCAATGGCCTTTCAGCATCTTTCACATAGACATCATCCTTAAAAGTGTAGCCGTTTAAGGAGTTCTTCACAGACGTAAACAAATGGTAGTCTGATGGTGGAAGGTCAGGATTACATGGTGAATGCAGGAGAAGTTCCCAACCAAGGTCTCTCAGGTTTTGGTGAGTGATCAGAGATGTATGCCTTCTTGTGTTGTCGTAGTGGAATATGACAGCTTTGATCATCACTTTTTGACCATGACCACCGAGGTGCAAATTAGAAGCGTTAAAGTAGTTTATAAAAAATGTTCTATTAATTCATGTGGTACCTAGCAATCAGCCTTATATTTTTTTGTTGGAGGTTGGGAAAGACTCCACTGGAACACTAGACTCAAAACAGGTCCACTGCACTGCGAGGCAGTAACCTGCATTTAATACAGTTTCTTAGACTCCCGGAGAAAAAGCAGCGAGCACATCTGTGATAAAGAGGTTAGCTTCACAGTCCTCACCACATCAGCACAAATAAGTCGGCGCCCGATACGATCAAAGGAAGAAAACTGACTGAAGAAGTGCTCCGCAGTGTTTTCAATTTCTCTACAAGCGTCGTATAGGGTATCAGCACGGTCTACGGTCCTTCCTATTGAGTGGTTGAACAAGAGCCGCGGATTTCTTGCTGACATTTGAGAACATGTACTTGTTCAGCCTGCATCCTGCAGAGTCATATCAATTTTGGTTGTGCTGTCAGGCGACCCAACCGTCGATAGAAGCCCTGACGCCTGGAAGACCAATGCGAAATTAAATAATTAGGTATTGTAGTAGGCCTTGAATTCGTCTCTGAAATATAATGCATTCCTGAAACTCAAACGGTTTTCTTAGAAGTAAATAAAAATGTAAAAGGAACTACCGGATAGGAACAGAGAACAGAGTCATTCGTTTGTGAACAGTGGACGAGATCGGAAGGAAATACATTTTAAATAACTTGTTTTTTGTTTTTTCATATAGAGTATGTCAAGAATGACTTTTCATACTGAAAATAAATGAAAAAGTTCAACTTTATTAGCTAATAAATCACACATTTTCATTTCAAATTATTTTTTTTTTGGATTCATTACAATTACATATAGTTTATACATTATACAAAAGTAAAAAAAACAACAAATTCCTTGAAAAATGAAACAAACCACAACAAAAACAAATACAACTCAATTTTTTCTCGTGTCAAGAAATTCTTTTCACAAATCATAAAATGTACGCTTACGTTAACAGTAATAATAATTGCAAAAATGGGAATGCATTATTAATAATTTTAGTATTTTGTATGAGTACCTTATGAGTTTATCACACATTGTAATCGGTTTTTCATCGAATGAATCAATTTCTGTAGATCGTATTTGTTTGGTTTTTTATTCCATTCTTCCAATATTGCGGCATTGAGTGCTACTTGATTTGTTGGTTGTCTTTTAGCGACATTTCTTTTCAAATGGTCTCACAAATTTTCAGTAGGGTTAAGGTCTGGACTTTGAGGAGGTGTATCAATCATTTTTCCGCAATTGTAAAGTAACCATAAATGCACCATTTGGGACTTATGTTTCGGATCGTTATACTGGTAAAATTTGAATAGTGGTTTGTTGTCTTTAATGAATCCAAATTTCCTTGCACTGTTTAGCAAATGACACGTTAGAATGCTTAAATGTTTTCCCGCATCCATGGTGGTCTCTATAAATGCTAATTCTCCAACTCCAACTCGTTGTAATACAACATCACTTTGACCTCATCACAGAATATGACGTCGTCCCAGTAGTCGACCGGTTGCGAAATATAATTTAAGGCGAAGGAATAACGCTTTTCTATATTTACTGTCGAAAGTAATGGTTTTTTCCGTGCTACCCTTGATGAGTATTTATTTTTTAATTAGAGTCTGCCGAACAGTTTCATGTGATACAACAACATCATACTCTTCCAATAACTCCTTCGCTAGTTTTCTGGTCGAAATTTGAGGATTGTTATTAATTTTTCTAAGTATTATGCGTTCAACAAGTTTATTTATTTTTGGTACAGGGCCGCCGCCGTGCTTTAGCTCCAATCTTCCTTCATTTCAAGAACGATTTATCACATTATAAATTGTTCTACGTGTTACTGAAAACATTTCCGACAGTTCCTGTACATTTTTAGATAGATAGATGGATACTTTTATTGTACATAGATTGATACAGAGTTTACAATAATAAAGCACAGCTTGCACAGAGATATGATAATTTACTATCTTACTACTGAAAATAGAACCACTTAATTTCAATGTGCAATTTTTATTTATACAAGTGTAGAAATGTCAGAGGAAAACCTATGAGTAAAAACCTCTATATGACAATTAAAAAAAGAAACAAAAAAGTTTAACATACACATGCAAACATACAATTTGTAATTGTAATAAATCAGCTGAATCACTTCAAACGAAAAACGTTTACCTGGCATTTTTTTCAATGCGATTTCAAGCTAAATATGCACAATGACAATTTATCACTAAATGAATTGCAAAATCGCAAGTAATAACAACTGAGATCATATAACAGTAAAGTACCGTTGGTCATTTCACGTCTACATGTATGCAAGAAGCGTAGGACAGCTGCAGAAATGATTTGTGAAAAGAGTTTCTTGACACGAAAAAAAAATGTAGTTGTATTTGTTTTTGTTGTGGTTTCCTTCATTTTTCAAGGAATTTTTTGGTTTTTTTACTTTTGTATAATGTATAAACTATGTGTAATTGTAATGAAACAAAAAACAAATAATTTGAAATAAAAATGTGTGATTTATCAGCTAATCAAGTTTAACTTTTTCATACATTTTCAATGTAAAAAGTCATTCTTGACATACTGTATTACTGTCGGTTGAAATATTAAGTTTAATGATGTCGTTTTTCGCGAATGCTCCAGCTCCAGATCTATCCCGGCTGAGTTTGTGGTCATTCCTGGATAATGCGAAAGTCGATTTTGTATGAACGACACAAGTGGGGAGTTGGTGTGCCCGCAGCATTGATGACACCTTTAATTTGAGACGGACCAGTCAGACTCTTCCTCTACGTAAAAAGAAACACCTCGGTTTTAAGACCGTTGACTGAAAACTCATTCGTGGTACACCAGTCATCGATCGTATATAGAACCTTCGGCTTACTTCAACATACAGCCGCAAGATATGGTCCGTTGATGAGAGCGGCTACAGCATCCGCTTAAGCCTGGGAAAAGATATTATTTCTATTTAAGGCGGCATGCAAAGAGTCGACCAACACGTAACAAAGGAAAAAACCCCGAAGCCACTTTGGAGGCAGCCGCTGTTTACCCCGGACATTACGTACTGGTCACAGACGTCACGTAAGGCCCTTTATATGACGACTGACTGTTGCTTTTAACAAATTTAATCTTTCTTCAATCAAACCAATTTTGTCACTGTCCTTTTATTAATACTTTCTCACCATATTTATTGCACAAATTTGTAGCCACCTTTGCTTCGTTTTTTTTTACTTTGCAGAAATAATAACTTTATATATTATAAAAGTGCTCGCATAGGGCTACATATAAAAATTGTCGCCAAATAGACACCTATTTACAAAATTATTTTTTTCCTTTCTAAAGCAAGCTTAAAGTCAAACCGTAAAAATGTCAAAAGAATAAAATAGTCGAAGTGGTTCAGAAAAATTGTCAAACAACCCAATATAAGTTATATATACCTTCTGAGCGGTCAACTAAGAGGTCGAAAATACCGCACAAACCGGCAGGTGCCTGACCATCCACCCGTCGAGCGGCATAAAAATCTCAATAAAGTCAAAAAGTATCCAAACGTTTAGCGATCGTCTCGCCATAAACAAGATACAAATGCGTCAACACCGATTCAATAAATCGCCTCGCGAATGCCTCGTATCTCCACATCGAAGGCGGCAGACTTCTGTGATAATTCAAAAACGAATGCATTCATATGAAGCTGCAAACCCGCATCTGAGCGACCCTTGGGTGAAACAAAATCACAACAAAGCCAAGAAACACATCCGAAAGCCTTGTGTACATTATTTGTTCGATCGAAGTTCGAATCCTTTGTCAGCGCCGAGCCGCACAGTACCACCGGCCATCGGAGCACTGATCACCATCGGCATTGACCGCCAAATATCCAGCGAGTGATTCGGAAAAAAGCTACTCCTCGCGGAGATTGGGAAAAATTAATGCTTTCCTCGATCGCATGATAAGAATCTAGGGAGAGATTGAAAACTTTTAGAACACTACCGACAACACGACTCACCGGGGGTAGTCCGCCGCGTTGAGATTCAAATGCGCCCATAAATCTTGGCCATTGGGAATTATGTTTATTATTAACTTTTATGTTGTAATGTTTCCTTTGCCTGTTCCCGTCCGCAGGCCGACGGCTCACAGCAGCTGAACCAGTGGGGGTAACTCCTTTTCGGGAAGCACCGTGGTCCGTCTCTCACTATCATTTGATATAAATCTAATTTCCGATATCTCCGGGTGCTGGGATGTGAGTTCCCTTTGATTTTTGTGGACGGCGATGACGACGCTGCATGGCGGGTGGAAGTCGTAAAGTTTCGATTCACTGACCGGCATTGAAGGGAATTAGCCATTTGGCGGGGCCCGAATCCTGTGGGGTTCCTGTGTGCCGGCCTATCAAGATGTCAGCGTTGATATTTGGTGGTGAATTCCTCGGCCTGGGATGGGAAGTGGTCATGGGAACCAATTAACAAGTGATTAGCTTGTATTTATGATTGCGCGGTCATTGGGTTTGACTTTAAGTTGGCGCTTGCTGTGCTATGTGTTGCGTTCTGATGGCGTTAGGGATAAAAGATCGGTATTAAGTTTAATAAACAGGTTGACGGTGGAGCATATGTTGTTCGAATCAGAATTTGTAAGAATGTCTTAGTCGTCTTATAATGAGAAATTGGTTATTGGGGGCTTGCAAAATGCCAAAACAGGCAAAGCATCTTAAAGTTTAAATTTCCTTAACGGTCGGGGTTAAATAGGTGGTGCAATTCAACATCATCAACTCAGATTTGGATAAACACAAAATGAATGAATTGAACCATGCAGAGACAGGAACACAATTGTGGCCACCCCTTTGGATAGGAATGAAACGGAAATAGGGGCAGAATTTTCAAAGGAGGGTTGTGACAAGGAGTTGGACCGAAGTTCCAACGGGGATTTTAATAAGTAATTTTGTATGTAAAGAACATTTAAATGAACTGAGTGGAATTTGACAAAAACTTGGACAAGAACTTCATCAACATAAAGAGGTCCATTTCGGAATAGGTTTCTCATTTGCAAAATTTGCAAAAATGTTCCACTTTGTCGTATGGAACACTGACGTTTTATAATCAACCATGCGTAAATACCAGGTATACCGGTATGAAGTGTGCGTCAAGATACAAATGTCTCGATAGAGAACATTTGTTGTGAAAGAGCCCTTATTTTTTTTTTGTTTGTTTGCTATGAAATCTGTGAAAAATATTTATTATACATCAAGTCATTGAACAGACAACATCATATTTTTTTATCGTGTTAAAAATGTCGAATTTTGTACCAGAAAGTGATGATTTGCGGAAAGCATTAATTTTTTGTTTTCATTTGAAGAAAAGTGCTCCAGAGTCGCATCGAATGCTCGTCGAGGCATATGGTGATCATGATCTATCAGAAGCAACATGCAAAAGATGGTTTCAACGGTTCAGAAATATTGATTTTGATGTGAGAAATGAAGAACGTGGAAGACCACCAAAAAAGTTTGAAGACGCCGAATTGCAAACGATATTGGATGGAGATGACACTTTGAGTCAAAGGCAAATGGCAGCAATGTTAAATTGGTGCACAACAAACAATTTCTGACCGTTTAAAAGCTATGGGAAAGATCCAAAAGTGTGGAAAATGGGTGCCACATGAATTGAATGAAAGACAGATGGAAAATCTTACAAAATACATGTGAAATTTTGTTTCAAAGACACGAAAAAAATCGGTTTTGCATCAGATTGTTACTGGGGATGCAAAATGTATTTATTTTAAGAATCCTAAACGGAAAAAATAATAGGTTAATCTGGGACAATTATCAACATTGTCTGCAAAACTAGATCGATTCGGCAAGAAGACAATGCTGTGTGTTTGGTTGGATCAGAAAGGTGTGCTGTACCATGAGCTCCTTAAACTGGTGAAACCGTTAATACTGATCGCTACCGACAACAAATGATCAATCGGAACCATTCATTGATCGAGAAACGACCAGAATGGGCCAGAAGACACGGCAAGGTAATTTTGCTCCATAACAATGCACCTGCACACAAAGCAAAACCGGTTCAGGATACAATCAAAGCACTTGGCTGGGAGCAGCTATTGCACCCGCCGTATTCATCAGACTTGGCTCTTTCCGACTACCATTTATTTTCATCGATGGGACATGCATTTGCTGAGCAGCACTTAGATTCCTACGAGAAGGTCGAAAATTGGGTGTCTGATTGGTTTGCTTTAAAGGACGAACAATTTTATTGGCGTGTTATTCACAAAATGCCAGAAAGGTGGTCAAAATGTGTAGAAAGCAATCGCCAATACTTTGAATAAAATGTTTTTACTTTCCCATTAATAGTTAATGTTTTTCTTGTTTTTTTTTTTTTAAATCACTCAAAAACAAAGGGCTTACAATACAATGTTAATTTCAATCTTTTCAAAATGGGAAAAAGCATCAGGGAAAATTGTTCAGTAAAAAATAAAAATAAAACTTGAATAAAAAAGAAGATGACTTAAGTAAATCAACACAGAAACTAAGGGATTATTGGCAAAGCAACTGTGAAATGGCTTAAAAACACTGCAGCGTCAGGTGTAATAGATTATGTAAGACATAAGTAAGGCCTTTGATTTAAAATTCTTTGGTAGCATATAGAATACGCAAGAATATGGAAAAATGTGGGATTCAGTTGTACGTGATCACCTCTCTTTACGGCTTATATAACGGGGTCTATTTTGCCAAGAATCGTAGATAACGCAAGACTAAGCACCTAAGTTACTCAAGTACCAAATTAAGATCATGCTTGAGGAGCAATCATCCCACCTTGGTTTGATGCGAGGCCTTCCTAAAACCTCTGCCCCTCTCTGGGTTGCAGCATCCGGCTGAGAATGCAACTCCACACTGAGCCGGGATAGTCCTCTAATCGCTTTGCCTAGCCCAGGGTGAACAGCAACTAGACAAGTCAGCACAGTAAACTAACCACGATTTTGTCCACGATGTTGGATGGTAAACCACAGCAACCACGATACTCACACAAGGGGGCATATCGCCAGGTTGAAACCGAAGTTCCAGAGGCTCCTGACATTGAATCTTTCCACAATGATGAATAGCGTAAAAGATGTGAGTTTTGAATGATATGATCCATAAAAGAGAGAGATCTCTCGCTCCTCCGTCAAAGTCGGTAACGAACTCACCGAGAGTTTCAATGTCAGAAAAGGCTTTAGACAAGGCCACGCACTGTCATGTGACTTCTTCAACTTTGTCCTCAAGACCATTGTGCGTAACTCATAAGTGAACACCAGAAGCACGACCATCAAAAACTCAGTTAAATTGCTAGCTTACGCCGATGATATTGACGTGATTGGATGAACAGAGTGAGTCAATGAGGCGTCTAACATGGGTCTGCTAGCTACGCTGATGCTAGCATACGCTGATGGCATTGACTTGATTTGACGAACAGAGTGAACCGTCAATGAGGCGTCTAACATGGGTCTGGTGGTTAATAACGGCCGGAAAAGTTTTCGAATCAGTGCCAATTGGACAACACAACAAAGGACGGACTAGACCAAGCTGGCGCACACAAGCGAAGAAGGACCTCAACCAACTTGGAGCGACGAACTGGAGACAGCTGGCGAAAGATCGTGCCGGCTGCAGAGGCATGTTGGTTGAGGCCAAGGTGCACCCCGGATTGTAGCACCACAAGAAGAAGAAGATTCATAAAAGTCACTCACATCACCTGGGCTAGAATATACCCAATGAAGTAAACCTTTTCAACTAACAGAAAATGTCAAGCAAGTTTTGAAATGGACCTCGGAGCCACCAAAACTCTTACGAAACTCTGGAAAGCCGTTACGTTAACCAACGAGTATTGAAAATAAAGAATAATGTCTACCAGGAACACACAATATACGTGCATTTCACTTAAATGTGTCTTGGCTAACCATTATTCCCATGATGATTAGGAGCTTGGACAAAAAGAGAGAAGATTTAAATTTGGCGCCATTCGAATTGTCCTTGTTTGACATTTGAACATTCATTCTTGTTTGTTACTAGCAGGTATAAGGTTTATAAAAATGGAGCGCGACAGCGGAGGGAGTTCGTTAATTGGGTATTGGAGAGATAACATGAGTGGCCGCCGCGGCATCGTGGGTAGAGTGCGACGCTCACACGATGAAGGGGGTTAGGTTCGATTCAATTCACATCGAATTTTTTACGGCACCATCTTTCGAGCTGCTGACAACACTCAACGAGTAATAACTGTCTAAGAAAAAGCTTCTCAAACATCGCCATTCGGAGTCGGCAAAAAACTGTAGGTCCCTTCTACTCGTGAGAGAACAGTAGCGCGCACAACACGAGTAGTTAATGAGCAAGCTAGGCTTGGTACTCTTGTCCACTGTCGCGCCAACAATTATTATTATTATTATTATAGAGACAACATGAAAATGCTGATTTTAACGATAAAATCATTTTAGTGACGAGGCCCATTTCCATCTTGATGGCATCGTCAATAGACGATGTCGCATTTGGGGCGAGGAAAATCCTCGAGTGATTCACGAGAACCAAATGCATTCTCAACGTGTCACTGTGTGGTGTGGATTTTGGGCTGGAATAATTATTGAACCTTTTTCTTATGAAAATGAGTCAGGTCAAGCGCAAACAGTCAATGGTGTTCGGTATCATGAAATGATAACCAATTTTTTCGTGCCTAGAATTGAAGAAATAAATGTGGAGGGGATGTGGTTTCAACAAGACGCACCATATTTCATACAGCCATAGAAACAATTCAATTGCTGCATCGGTCATTTCCCGGTCGTGTTATATCACCTTTTGGAGACCAGAACTGGCCGCCTTGATCGTGCGTTTTAACACCACTCGACTTTTTTCTTTGGGTTTTTTTGAAGTCGATGGTTTATGCGAATAAGCCGACGACGACTCAAGCAATAAAAGAGGAAATTGGACGCTGAATTAATGAAATACCGCAGGCATTATGCAAAACGGTCATTGAAAATTTCATTAAAAGATCGCATATGTACCAGCAATGCCGCGGCGGCCATCTGGCCGCTGTGTTATTTCACACATAACCTCATCCTGTCTACTTTACGATATAACGATTGTTTTTAAATATCTGCGCTTTACTTAAAGTTTAAATCGTGCGTTCTTGTTGGGACACTTTTTTTACTTTGGCTATACGATGGCGTGCGTCTACGGAAACTAAGCTATTTTGTTATTAAGCCCTACACAGCTCTAGCTCATAGGGTCTTCAAATAACAGCCTTTCGAAGCAGCGGCACTTAAGTGGAGATCAATAAAAAAAATTAAGCTGAATGCAAATATCTGGGCACCCTTTCGAGCTAGAGGGATGTTCCAGGTTCATCTCGGACAGAAGGCCATACCAAAAATTAGAAGAAGACTACGAAATTTGTGAAAATCTTGTGAATTTCAAAATTCGGAAAAGTTCAATATTCCAAAGGCCACTGGTTTGTACGAACATTTGTATGTAGCGCCGGTAAAATTTGCAAAAATTGCTCGATAAGAATAATTTATCTTCTTCATCAACGTGCACATCCCACGCCAACTAATACAAATTGCTTCCAACGAACTTCTACACTAACACGACATCAAACTCGTTAAAACTATTCAAACTCAATCCAAACCACACGAGTTCAGATAAAAACAACTTCGGTCCCATGCACCCAAGCGGTGCAACGCGCACAAGATAAATGCGTAGGTTTTGATTTGAATTCAAAATCAGTTAATACGCTTGGGTCCGATAATTAACTTCAGGATAGTCCGCATTCTCGTCCAGCCTACTGATCAGCCGTACAACTGTGTCTATTCCAGAAACAGGCAAACACTCAATTAACTATAAATTAAGAAAACAGAGGACGAGGAAGGAATGTCCGACACGATGTCGTCTCCCATATTATCTGAGGCAACACGATAAAAACATGACATCTTCGGAGCACGCAACCATCCCAAACCTACGCCCTAACGGCTGCCGCCGCTATCCACAACGGTGGCAGTGGCAGCGGCCACTGGCCAGGTTTCGAAAATCGAATTAAACATTTGTCCGTGGTTTTTGTGCCTCCGAGAAACGAGCTACAAATATTTATGTCGTCTCGTGAGCCTATGAGCCTCTCTCTCTCAGAAAAGGGATCTCGCTAACGATGAATTTATGACTCCGCACTGGACCACCACTGACGTGCGATGAAAGATGATTACGGAGATCCTGAGATTTTTTCCTTCCTCCCGGCGACGGCCGATTGTCCTTTTGCCGCTGAGCATCGAACCCGGTGATCGTTTGGCGGTAGCTGCGGCGCTTTGTCCTGAACGAGCTGTGCTGTCAGTTGATGTGGCGAATTAAATTTCACGCGCGACATTTCTTACTTTTTGCCGCTGCCGCGGCCGCTCACCTTGCAGCGACGACGTTAGTTACGTTGTGTGCGCGTGCACAAATTTCTTGAATGAAATTTTCGGAGGTTTTTGCAACATCGTCTGACGTCCGACGTTGACGCGTCGTTTGTCATCATCGTCGAAGCAATTTGTCCGCCGAGTGAGGATTAATCTCGGCAATGTGACTGCAGGTGAACGAGAGACGTGTTTCGAAGTGAAAGTGGTCCGAACTGCACCCACTGACACAGAATTGAGCGCCTCTAACTTAGGCATGCAAACAAACTCCCCGTCGGCCGCAGTTAGGTCACTTAGACGACCTATTCGAATTGCCAGCAATCATCGTTTGAGTGCTTGAAATTGCCGAGGCAAGGACGGGGTGTGTGGGTGGCGGCCTAAGATAAAAGACGGGCTTCTGTGTCTACGTTTAATTATCTGTCAATTAGATGGCAGTCGATGTGATTCTCATTATCGAGGCCGTCGCGAACCGGTGCGAGATGAAAGACGGCGGTGATATACCGAAATCACAGGCACAGGTTAAGTAAATAGCAATTAACACCTTGGACGGGAATTTATTAGATGCGATGTGTGGATGCAATCATCGGTGCAAATGACGCAAGTCAATACGCGGTCCTCTGGTTGCGGAGGGAGTTGCTCTTTCTCTCGGCTGATCTGTCGGCCGAGCGTGAGTCGGAAGTCGTTTGACTGGTGGTTGCTTATGAGAATCGTAATTAGACACTTTGCGCTGAATAAGTGTGAAAGTAGTGAATAAGTAGCGGTGATTGAAGGCTTGATGGTGACTGTTTGTAGGTGGAGTGTTGGTTGCTGGTATTGATTTTAATTAATTGGATGATTCGAGCAACTGGAAAGTGGAAATTACTATGAAAGTGGGAGGTCCTTCCACGATTCATCACCTGTCACGATGTCATAGGCGTGTTTCGAAGCACCGCGATCGTATTTTTGGGGCATTTCTTTCGGCCAATCAACACGAGCCTTTTTTTGAGCGATTGACAAATTGTGTGGGATCCAACGCGAACAAGTTGTTTTGACGGTCAAATGTTCATGCAATATTGAAGTTAAAAAAAACGTTGGGATTGTTTCATAAATGAGTGCAGTTTTGTTATTCCCTTCAATCAAGTATATTTATTCCATTTTTCCTAATGGCTTTTCAGCATCTTTCACATAGACATCATCCTTAAAAGTTTAACCGTTTAAGGAGTTCATCAAAGACGTAAACAAATGGTAGTCTGATGGTGGAAGGTCAGGATTACATGGTAGGTGCAGCAGAAGTTCCCAACCAAGCTCTCTCAGGTTTTGGTGAGTGATCAGAGATGTATGCCTTCTTGTGCTGTCGTAGTGGAATATGACAGCTTTGATCAAATTAATTTTTTACCACCGATGTGCAAATTAGAAGCGTTGAAGTGGTTTATAAAAAGTGTTCTATTAATTCATGTGGTACCTTACAATCAGCTTTATATTTTTTTTTTGATGGAGGTTGGGAAAGATTCCACTGGAACACTAGACTCAAAACAGGTCCACTGCACTACGAGGTAGTAACCTGCATTTAATACAGTTTCTTAGACTCCCGGAGGAAAAGCAATGAGCACATCTGTGATAAGTGGTCGCCGTGGCGTAATGGGTAGAGTGCGACGCTCACACGCCGAAGGGTCTAGGTTCGACTCCCAGTTCAACACCAATTTTTCTAATATTTCACGGCACCACCTCTTTCGAGCTGCTGACAACACTCAAAGAGTAATAACTGTCTAAGAAAGCTTCTCAAATTTCGCCGTTCGGAGTCGGCAAAAAACTGTAGGTCCCTTCTACTCGTGAGAGAACAGTAGCGCGCACAACACGAGTAGTTGATGAGCAAGCTAGGCCCTGGTCCCCCTTTGGACTGTAGCGCCAACAATTATTATTATTATTATTACATCTGTGATAAAGAGGTTAGCTTCACAGTCCCCACTACATCAGCACCAATAAGTCGGCGCCCGATACGACTAAAGGTAGAAAACTGACAGAAGAAGTGCTCCGCAGTGTTTTAAATTTCTCTACAAGCGTCGCATAGGGTATCAGCACGGTCTACGGTCCTTCCTATTTAGAGGTTTAATAAAAGCCGCGGGTATCTTGCTGACATTTGAGAACATGTACTTGTTCAGCGTGCTTCCTGCAGAGTCATACTATTTTTGGCTGTGCTGGAGATTCATGCTGGTATAACTGGTATCCTCGTTGCTGCCTCGCCAGTCAAAATTTGAGGTGGAAATCCTGCAATATGGTTTCTTAAGCAAATAGTATCAGTGTTTTCTAAATGTTAAGGGGATCTTTCCAGTCGAAAACAAAAAAAAAAAAGCTGTGAAGGTATGTCAATCGACTGCGTAGCTGTGTTTCACTTTCTAATTCAGTTGTGGTTATGCACTTGAACATGTATTGGCAAATGTTTAAACTAGGTCTGTTCCAATTGATTTGTGTACAGAAATTCGTAGTTGAGTAGTTTGGGTAAAAAATCTTTCTTGCGGAGAGTAACTCTTCCGATAATTGTGAAACGACTTTTCGTAGAAATTCGTAAACAGCTATCAGACATATAAAACGTCAGAGGTTTTATTATTTTCGATTTGACAGCCATCTGCCGCCGAGCTGCTGCACACAGTTTTTTCTTCGGCAGAAATTCCTAGGGAGGGGAAATATTCTTTCTCTTTTCTACGGAAAAATCAGCTATTCGAACGCTTTTTTGTAGTTTTTCGGGTAAATTCGTAGACATTCGTAGCAATTTAGAGCAATTGCAACGGACCTACTGTATATGCTTGGAAATCATCAGCTTGACGGAGAAAACCACACGATGAGGTACTAGACAAATCACCTAACATCCTTAGCCCTGTTCGACCGTTTGAAATTTTGACATTATGTTGTATTTGTAGCATCTGAGAATACGTATGAGCTGGTGTGATATATGATTGTTGTGGGGTAGTGCGCCAGTGAATATGGAATTGGTGGTTTTTATTGGAAAATTGATTTTATGGTCCTGCTTCTCTTTTATTTAGTCTGTAGCAGAGATAAGGGAATCAAGGAGATACTAACCTTAAACCAGTTTATGCCCCTGGCCTTATGCCTGTTCAATCCAGGGATTTTGTAGTTGTATGAAATCCCTTGAGTTTCGCCAAAACTTTGACAAAATCCCTGGATTTTAGACCAAGTCGGTGGATCCACCACCATAGTGGCGCTAAATTCGTGGATTCACGTCCGTAATGGCCGAGTTTTTCAAACATGGCGCATGGCGCAAATGCTTCATAATAATAATTGTTGGTGCTACAGTCCAAAGCGGACCAGGGACTAGCTTGCTCATCAACTATTCATGTGCGCTACAGTTCTCTCACGAGTAGAAGGGACTTACAGTTTTTTGGCGACTCCGAACGGCGAAATTTGAGAAGCCTTCTTAGGCAGTTATTAATCTTTGAGTGTTGTCAGCAGCTCGAAAGAGGTGGTGCTATGAAAAATTCGAAAAATTGGTGTTGAGCTGGGAATCGAACCTAGACCCTTCGGCGTGTGAGCGTCACACTCTACCCACCACGCCACGGCGACCACCAAATGCAAATATTTCGCACTGAATGCTTACACCCATGCTTGTAAAACAATGTTTTTGAAAGAATATTATGAAATAATTAAATGAACTTCGAAAAGATAAATAATTCATGGTGTAACTATGAATTGAACATGATATTCATGCATTTATCACAAAAAGTGATTTCGTTCTAAGATTCGCACTCACCTCTTTTATGTGTGGGAATTGTGGATATAGAAAATAATGTTAAGCCAAGGATGGACCCCTGAGGTACCCCTGTTAAGAGAGTTTGCAACTAAAACAAATCGGAAAAAAGATTTGAAAGATATAAGTCTGTTTGTACAGAAGTTTGTCAATTTAATTAAGATAATATTTTACAAAGAATAAGAAGATTCACAGAGTCAAGTACTGCAAAGAAATTCGGTAAAGTTCTCAACGTTCTTCTGTCGTCACAAGCAACCTCTTTGTACTTTTTAATTCATTATAAAACCCAAAAACCTTTAACAGCTTATAACCATTTTTGTGTTTGACTGACTATGGGTATGATGGGAAGAATGAACAGAATAAGTTCTTCTCTTCATCGATTTTGGGGCGAGTGGAAGTTTAGAATCAATTTCGGAAAGTGAGAAACTTTTCTCTTTAGGACACCGCTTTCTGGACCTCAAGGGGTACGAAAAAAACTGGCATAAGTTTGGTAAAGTTGGCAAGCAGTCGTTATCTTGAAAAATGTAGAAAGATATCTTAGCATTTGGTTGAACCAGTGCCTGTACTGCTGTAAGCATGTATAAGGACCTCAGACAAAATATAAAAAAGCGTTCACTGCGGCAAGTTGTTTATTTGACAGCAGCTTATTTGATCCCAGAGTAAAGATGATACTCCATGACCACCTTGGTCCTACATCACACTCATACGGCCAATTATGGCATACGGTTCTCTAGGGTGGTCCAAACTGAGTGATTCTCATATGCAAAAGCTGAGGCTCTTTGTAAGTCAGTCCTTTGGCCTGTCTACGGTTGTGTCGAACACCTGCATCCAAGTATCAAAAATTCTATCCCAACGAGGCCTTGTTATTATTAAGCTGATTCCAAGGCACATTGCAGGAGCGATGACTTCATCGAATAGCTTAATCTTTAGGGCTTACTACCCTCTTAATGTACGACGAGAAAATGCACCTTTATCCTTCCGAAGCGGTCCTCTACTTCGACTCGGTAGGATCTTCAAAATATGGAAGAGCACCCTTTCATCTTCCATGTCGTACGGCGCCAGTGGACATGCGACCCCAATACGAGCCAGACATCACTCGTGGTATCGTTTTAAGAAGGTTAGCTTATGTTCTGCTTCTTGTGGCGCTACAATCCGGGGTGGACATGGGCTTCAACAAAAATGCCTCTCCAGCCAGGACGGTCTCTCGTCAACTGCCTTCAATTGCGCACTCTAAGTTGAGGTCCTTGGAGGTCACTTGTGAACGCCTTAGCCTTAGCCGTCCTCTGTTGCGTTCTCCCAGTGGCTCTGATTTGAAGACTTTTCGGGGAGAAGCAGTGGTGTCCAAACGCTCTACGTGGTCTAGCCATCTAGTTGTATACGAAGACGCTTGACCAGGCTCACAGACCAAGAGAGCTCACAAAATTCCTCATTAAATCCTCTCCTGCAGATGCTATCAACGCAAGCAGGACCAAAAATCGCACACAAAATTTTTCTCTCGAAAAGCCTACTGTACTAAAAACTGGTTCATGTTGCTACTAGACAGACAGTTACCTAGATTAAATATCTTTTGTTTGTATCCAGCAACCTCTTTTGTGATCAGGAGCCTAGGTTGCAGCTTCCACACCCCAAACAGCCGCCATCTGATCCGAGCAAAGGCGGAACATTGGCAGAAAAAGTGTTCTGCAGTAATTCCGTCTGCTCTAAATTCGTTCAATGGCCAATGGACTCGAGCCCAATCAATGATTTCCTTGGTCCAGGCCTAGCAAGTTCATCGACAGTTTCGTTTTTTATAATCCCCTTGCGCTCCTAAGCTCAGCCAAGTCACAACAAAGTTAGTCTGCCGACCGAATTAAGGTAAGACTTGCATCGTTAACTGTCTTGAAAGGGGTAAGATTATTGAGTAAGGTCTGGAAGACAACTTGGCTGTCGTTACTCACCCAAATAGTTCGGCGCAACCTATTCTTTATAATATAGAATTCTCAATCTTTTCTTTTCCTCTTAAAATGTTCCCCGTCCTATCTTGTCTATTGGTCTATTAGGCGTAGTGTTTGGTCAGAAATTTAAGAACGGCTATTTTTTGATATAAAAGATAATTACACAGGGTGTGGATGGATTTAAGCCGGACGTACGCAGTGTGCTCAAAAATTACGGTAATTTTCGCTGGCTATAAAATTTCGAGTTTTAATTTTTTTAATTTGTTATGCTGGTACATTCGTCTCGAGCATATGTTTAGAGTTTCAGCTATATAGCGCGCCTGTACTCGAGAGCGTAAATTTTTCCATGGGACATGTCCATTTTCGCATTCGTACACGGGCAGGAGTACCTTAAGATCTAAAAGTACACTTATCCGCTGGCCCAGATGGTATCCCCCCGTTCTTCTGAAGAGGTGTTCTTCTACGCTGGTAAAACCACTGCGTAAGCTTTTCCATCTGTCTACTCTTTAGGACTCTTTCCGAGTAAGTGGAAAACAGTATCTGTCCAGCCCGTCCCTAAAAAGGTAAAATATCTTCACCCACCTCCTACCGACCCATAACACCTACGTCCCTACTTTCCAAGGTCATGGAAACGCTGATAAATGGTCAGCTTATGAAATATCTCGAAACTCGGAAGCTTCTTAATGACCGGTAATGTGGCTTCCGCAGCAACAGGTCCACTGGTGATTTGATGGCTTATCTCACCGAAAAATGGAACCAATCTTTCTACAATGTAGGAGAAAGCAATATCGTTGCACTTGATATTTCGAAAGTATTTGACAGAGTCTGGCATCAGGCTCTCTTGTCGAAAATGCGTGCTTTTGACGTCGACGAGTTTCTTCTTCAATGAATTAGAAATTACCTTTCAAACCGTTCAATACAAGCTGTATTGAATGGGATCAAGTCGAATATTCACCATATTAATGCTGGTGTTCCCCAGGGCTCCGTTTTGTGTCCGACACTCTTCCTCATTTTCATAAATAATCTCCTGTCTGTCACTTTTAATCCAATTCACTTCTTCGCTGATGACAGTACCCTCAGCTTTTCATATTCGTTCCTCGGCTCTCGTTCCTCCCCTTCGGCCATTGACTTGGAACGGCAGCGTATGTTAAGCTCATTAAATTCCGATCTTGACAGCATAATTGAATGGAGTAAAAAGAATATCATTCCGTAGTTGGCAGTGATAGTGAACACACGTGTCTTGAAAAGTGTCTCAAAATATCTCGTAAACGACAGCGGAAAGAATTAGGAGAAGAGAATCTTCTCTTCCCTGATAGTTCAAGAGCTAAAATGCGTGCCGGCCCGAACTATACTAACTACTTCAAGTCGCTTCAGACTTTGAATGACGACTCCGATACTTGTGTTAGTGAACCCGAGCCTATAGTTAAGAAAATAGAAAGTGTTCCACCTATAATCGTTCTCAAAGTTAAAAGTGAAACTTTGCATTCAATTCTCAAGAAAATTAATGTTGACTATTTGTTAAAAAACATATCCTTGGGCCATAAGATAATTTGTCAATCAAACGATTCCCGTGAAATAGTTTTAAATGAATTTAAAAAACTTAATTTACAATTCTATACTCACGGTACTAAAGCAAATAGACCCTTTAAAGTCACGCTCGCTGGACTTGACTCCTACAATGCAGCTGAACTGAAGAATTATCTCATCGAGCTCGGAATCAAATGCATCGACGTCAAGCCAATCACAATCAAATCAAAATTTAATAACCGCACCCAATACATCTACGTTATTTATATTGAACGAGGTACAATAAAATTGAACGAACTTCGCAGCAATCACTCCAGTATCTACAACACTATAGTGAGATGGGATTTCAAAAAACATAATCCATCAAAAATTACTCAGTGTAATAACTGCCAGTTGTATGGACATGGCGCCATGCACTGTCACGTGCGTGTTCTAATTGTGCAGGAAAGCATCTGACCCAGGACTGCAACTCTCCTCAGACCATAAAATGCGCCAATTGCAGCGGCCCTCACAAATCGTCCGATCCATCGTGCATCAGTCGAAAGCACTTTCTCGACATACGCAACAACATCGCTTCGCGCAATAAAAAAATCAAAAATAAACCACATGTATTGGCAGAACCTAATACAACTCATTTCAACCACCTTTCCCTTTCCGAGTTCCCACCACTTAATAACTCAACAACGGCACGGACCCATGGGGCTACATCAAACTTCAACTCAGTCACTCACAACATATCAATGGCCCACACATCAAACTCAGGTCCAACATCTCAGATGTCTACTCAACATCGAGCTGAGCATGCAACCAAGCCCAGTTCGATTCCAACACACTTGCCTCGCGAAAGCAGCCAATTGTTCTCAATTGAAGAGATAAACTCTCTTATATCTGAAATTATCTCTAAATTAAGTTCTTGTCGCTCTAGAAATGAGCAATTTCACATAATAACCACGCTTGCTGTCAAGTATGTATATTCCAACTATGTTAATTAACTCCCTTAAATTAGTAACTTGGAATGCAAGAGGCATTCAACACAAACAAACTGAATTTTTTGATTTTTTAATAAATAAAAAGGTTGATGTAGGATGTTGAAGGAATCAAAGCATTTTAGTCACCCTAACTTTGTATGTCACAGATTAGATCGACTTGTTAATGGAGGAGGAGGAGTTGCCATCGTTGTCCGAAAAGGGCTACCACACTCCCTTCTGAAAGCATTTCATCTACGTGTGGTAGAAGCCATTGGCATTGAAATTACGCTTCTAGATAATTCAAAACTGAGTATAATTTCCGCCTATTTCCCTGGAGGAAACGGTAACGCGGAGAAAAAAGCTCAGTTTAGAAATGATCTCACTAGGTTACTAAGGTGCAATAACAAGCTCATTCTCGGTGGTGATCTTAATTGTCGTCACCGATCCTGGGGTTGCCTCAGAGCAAATTGTTGGGGCAATATTCTTCACGATATTTCCAACACAGCTACAAACTGCAATATATTGTATCCTCCTGAACCTACATATATTCCGTATTCTGTTTCTGGTAATCCTTCTACTCTGGATTTTTTCATCACAAATATCCCTGAACACTGCTCATGTCCTAGAACAATAAACAGTCTAGCATCCGATCACCTACCTGTCTCTATGGTCACGAGTTTGAGTTCAAAGATTACTCGCGAAGAAAAGTGGTGCTACCACAGAGCTGATTGGAATAGATTCAAAGCATTCATTAACAGAAATGTTAATATTATCAACACGATTACAATTGCTGAATTAAATACAACAGGTCAGGTTGATAATTTGTTAACAGATTTTGTTGATGTCATACACAATGCCGCGGATTTTGCTATTCCTAAACGTTCAGCTACAACCCTCAATAAGCTACGTATTCCTACTGAAATCCAAGATCTTATTCGTCGCAGAAATGCAGAGAGAAGGAAGTGGATACGCTATCGAATGGATTGCTTCTATGAGAATACCAAAATGCTTAACTCAACTATTAAAGACAAAATTTTAGCTTTCAGGAATGAACGTTGGAACCTTCTTCTCTCCACGTTTGACAAGGCAAGTCGTCCCTTTTGGAAAATAACCAAAGTTATTAAGAACAGAGGCAATATTGTGCCTCCACTTAAAGTGAACAACAATATTCATATCTCTCAGAAGGAAAAGGCAAATATCTTGGCATCTACATTTAAGGGATATTATTTATCAGGAGCTCACCTCAGCGATATTGCTACCGAAAATCAGGTGCTCTCCTCTCTATCCACAATTTCTCATATTCCTTTTGTCATCAACGAAACCTATTTTCCTAACCTAAATGAAATAAATAATATACTTAAAAGTTTAAAAAAACGAAAATCTCCAGGAATTGATAAAATAAATAATACGCTTTTGAAGGCATTACCTAAAAAAGGCGTAAAGTTGTTGCAACTAATTTTCAGTTCATGCCTAAAACTGTGTTATTTTCCCTCCGATTGGAAAATTGCTAAGGTTATTCCAATAGCCAAACCAGGTAAACCCAAGGAAGATGCTACTAGCTACAGGCCTATTAGCTTACTAAACAGTTTGAGTAAAATATTTGAAAGAATAATCAAAGTAAGAATCGAACAACATATTGAAGAAAATAATATCCTTCCTGAAACCCAATTCGGTTTCCGCAGAGATCATTCAACTTGCCATCAGATTGTAAGAATTAAGCGACATATCAAAAACAAATTTATGACAAAAGAATCAACTGGCTTGGTATCGCTTGATTTAGAAAAAGCCTTCGATACGGTGTGGCATGATGCGCTTGTTCATAAACTTTATCGGCATGATTTTCCAATTCCATTAATAAAAATAATACAAAGTTTTTTAAAAGATAGGAAGTTTATGGTGTGCTTGGGTAATACCTATTCATCCATGCAAAGTGCTGTTTTTGGTGTTCCTCAAGGATCAAATCTTGCACCTATTTTATTCAACCTATTTGTATCCGACATACAAATACAAGCTGGAAATTCTGAACTTGCAATGTTTGCTGACGATACCGCCTTATTCGCATCTGGTGTAAAGTTCTCGGATGTGTTCACGACGTTACAAAATGCACTTCATCAAATTGAACATTATTGCACAAAATGGAAGCTAAAGATAAACCCTGAAAAAACTCAAGCTGTCTGGTTCACTAAACGAAGAAAAGAATGTTTTATACCTAACAGAGGGCTTAATCTGAATTCAATCGAAATATAATGGGCGGACTCGTGCAAATACCTAGGAGTAGTCCTAGATAAAAAACTAACCTTCCAAAAGCATATTGCCAATCGTATAGATAAAGTAAATAACGTAACCAGAATCATTTATCCGTTTATAAATAAGAAATCTAGGCTTAGCAATATTAACAAAATCATTTTGTTCAAAACTATTTTTCAACCCATACTGTTATATGGTTGCCCTGTTTGGTTTGATTGTGCAAAAACGCATATATTGAAACTGCAAAGATGTCAAAATAAATTACTTAAAATGATGATTGGATTGCCTAGAGATTTTCCTACCGCTCGTCTTCATGATATAACCTGCGTCAACCTTATAACAACTATGTTAAATAAAATTAAAATAAAATTCTACAATAATTGTTCTTTTTCGGAACATAGACTAATTGCTCAATTAAGTGTGCAAGAGGGTTAATGTGCAATAGTAGGTTTAAGATTTAAGTAAGGGTTTTTGTTGGTAGCTTTTCCCTTAAAGTAAAATTAATCCAGCAATAGAGACTTCATTTTATAAAAACATTGAATTACAGTTGTAAAGGAAACTCTCCTAAATCTCTAACTTGTTATGTAATTACTTTCATGAATTGTATTGAATTGGCTACTGAATAAATTAAAATTGTAATTGTAAAAAGTATAGAGTGGAATTTAATGCTTTCAAGAATCAGTGCTGTCTACTGTCACTCAAGCGTTCTCAAAACAACCTGCCATTATCCATGAATGTCTCCTGCATTGTTGAAACTGAACGACTTTCCAACCAAGGTACGTGTGTCAACTCAACACTGGGTTGGAAAGATCACATATCCGAGTTCGCGGAAAATGCAGCGAAATGTCTAGCGATGCAAGAAATATTTCACCCCTTCTGATATATAAAGCGTACATTCGCCCAAAGCTTGAGTACAGCGCTCCTATCTGGTCCGGTGCACCTAAGACCTCTCTACACCTACTAGATAGGATCCAACAGCGAGCGATAAAACTTATTGGTGATAATAATGTTGCGAAGTCAATCGAATCGCTCGACATCGATGACATAACCACTACTAATGATTCGTTACGAGTTATGATTCAGTTTAGCAAATCTGGATCGCCGTTGACGTCATTCAATAATGCCTGAGCGATTCTCATGCGACATTTATTTTGATCAAAATTCACTGCCACACGTTTCACACCCAAGCCAACCGATATGCTAGCATCACCAGCAACTTCTCTAATAAAACTTCCTCAGAAAATCTTACCTCATTTTCGCAACATTTTCATCAGTTGTTGATATACTGGGGCATCCAGGACAGGCGTTGTCTTTCGCATCTTCTCTTTTATTTTTAAACTGACCTCAGAGGGTATATTTTATAAAACTGTCTGTAACCTGACACATGTATGTAAGTAGCCCCTCCCGCTTTCATTAGCTTTCAAAGTCATAGAGCGCCGCAAATCATTTTGCTCTTAAGATGAGGAAATTCTCTGCAGGCCTTTAATGTCGATGTCTCAATTGATGTTTATTTTATTTGACAGTTAACAAACTCCGAACCTGAAATCCCTCCAATCAAACCAATTAAACTTCATCAAGCGCATGGCCTTTATGAGTTTTTTTCAGCTAAACACACTTGCTCCTTACTTCGCCTGCACTGATCAAAAGAATCCTTTCCCCTTTAACAATTCCATCAGTAGCAGTAAATTAAAATCCCAATAAAACATATCTGCCCGATTAGATTTCAAGATTTCTCCACCAAGCAGGTCTGCCGAGAAGAGGAATAAAAAGAGAAGCACACCCTTAGATTGAGATCTTTCAATTCCTCTCAATCTAAAACAATTGACCATCGATCTGGTTGTCGGTCGCTATAAGGACGTGGGAACACGGAGCTCTTCCCTCCCGAAAGGACATTTGGAATGTGGTGTACCTGTGCCCGGTTTGCCATGCCCTTTGTGATCTATTAATTGCTCGGAAAATTTGTCCTTTTTTACGATCCCCGGAGGAGTATCTGTTCTCATTTTATGGTCCGGCAGTTGTCCAATTACCGAAGATCGTTTTATACCGACGACGACCTACAAATCAGGTGTAATAAATCAATTAGTTGCACATGCTACGCACTCAGGTGAGCGGCGGCGATGGTCGAGCATTGAGCGTGTGGGAAACTCGAGTCTTTTATTCGACGTTGATTTCTTTGTAAATCAAAACGGGGATTCAAGGACTGTTTATTTGTGAAATTTTATTTATGGACCTCGAACATGAAGTTGTCAATGAACTATCCGAGTTCATTCATGAAATGAAAAGTATTCTCAATTCGAGCGTTTTGTTGGTGAATTTATGAGGTGATGCATTGTGCAAGGAAAGTTCCCGCCGAAGAGGTCGTTTTGGGTTAAAATATCGGAATTCTTTCATCGGATGCATCATTGATAAGTTGCAAGACTTAGGCGTATAGTAGGGGAACAAGTGTGCAATGCGATACAGTCATCAAAGCAAATCGGCAATCCCAAAACTTCTTGGATCTTTTCGAGAGAAAAGTTCTGAGATAAATTTTGTATCCAGTTTGTATTGATGCTTTTTTGGAAAGAAGATTCAATCGCGAACTGTACGCACAAACGTGGCTGGCGAAGTCGACAACTCGAAAGGGAGTGTTTGGTAAAAGTTCACCTCTACCCGAACATTGCATGCGACCTCTTCTTGTCCACAGAATAGTTTGTCGATGACGATTAACTCGATTTGGTGTCCAGTGCTTAATTTTACCTTCCACATTCGAACAAGATCGGAAGAAATGGTATCACTCTGTGGTAGGTCAAAAGAATTTATTGGATGTTGAAGGACTTCCCCATTGAGGTTTTAAGAAATGACTTTCGTGAACTCTTTTAGCCCAAGTGTTCAAGATGTTTGGTATGGCCCATGCGGTCTTTTAATCCAAACTCTGATGACCTTGAACTCCACAACATTGCATATACAATTTGAGACCTATTTGTCCAATCCGGTAGGTATTCCATTATGCAGACTGCCGTTGGCATCAAATCCTTGTAGAAAAGATTTGGTTTTGGCATCCTTCCCAATTCTTTGCACAACAAAAGAATCCTAAGTGACAAAAACCTCGCGGCTCTAGTATATGTTTTCAGGAAACAGTCTATGGCATAATGCCTTTTCTTTTATTCATTAACATTGACTTGAATAGCAATAAAACATAGACCAGCCTTTTCTTTAACCTTAAAAATCTATTTCAGGTTTGAGCTAAAGACCTGAAAAAAGAAATACGTTAAAGTTATTCACTTTCTCCTGACGGATCATGCCGCATATGACGGAAACTTCAAAATCATGACTTTATGTAGATAAGTAGATTTTATTTTTTTAATTAAATGTTTGCTTCGAGTGGGCAATTTGTCAACCAACAGTTGCAGATTGAGTTGAACTCAATCAAAGCTGCTTCTCAAGTCCCCGGGATTAAGGAGCTTAAAAAAAAGTGTTAAGTTCCAATTCAGATCAGATTGTGCGACAAGATGTCTAAAAATTAAAAATGGTGATGCGAAGGGACATTTAACTTGATATCAGATAGCCAGAAATTTTAGCCATATCAAAATTGTAAAAATTTTTTAATTGTCTTAAAATATAATAATGTTACGAAGGTTGCCTCTTATATTTCGGGATTGGGCAACAATAGTGTTGCAATCTTGCAACTGCCAGTTCTATCGTAAGGTTTGACACTTTGAGGTTATACGTACTTAGAATGTTTTGACATACAATCGCTATTTGTGTTGTTTACAGTAACTTAAAAGATTCAACTCGCCCAAAAAATGTAACGAAATCGTGAAAATTTTCGTGCGAATATATTTTACAACTTTCGACGTGGATTTACTCAACAACAGTGCATCGATGAACTTAATTCAAAGTTTGGGCGATGAAGCCTCATCAAGGACCAGTGCTTATCGATGGTATGGTGAATTCAACCGAGGTCGTAGTTCACTCCAAGACGAATTTCGTGAAGTTTTTGTTCCGGAAACCATTGATGCTGTGCGCCAACTGATATTGCAACGTTGTCATGCGACCTATCGTAAGATTGAGACAACCTTAACCATATGTGGGACCAGCAAACATTCAATATTGCATGAACAGTTGACCGTCAAACAAATTTTTTTCGCGTTGAATGCCATACAATTTATCAATCGCTCAAAAAAAAAAAAAGGCTCGTGTCGATTGGTCGAAAGAAATGCTCCAAAAATACGACCGCGGTGCTCCGAAACACGTCTATGTGCCCGAAAGTAAACAGTAGTTGACTGTATGGTTGTTTCAAATTGAACTAAATCCAACAATAGTTGGATTATAATAATAATAATAATAATAATAATAATAATAATAATTGTTGGCGCTACAGTCCAAAGGGGGACCAGGGCCTAGCTTGCTCATCAACTACTCGTGTTGTGCGCGTTACTGTTCTCTCACGAGTAGAAGGGACCTACAGTGTTTTGCCGACTCCGAACGGCGAAACTTGAAAAGCTTTCTTAGACAGTTATTACTCTTTGAGTGTTGTCAGCAGCTCGAAAGAGGTGGTGCCGTGAAATATTAGAAATTTTGGTGTTGAACTGGGAGTCGAACCTAGACCCTTCGGCGTGTGAGCGTCGCACTCTACCCACTACGCCACGGCGACCACAGTATAATAATAATAATAATAATAATTGTTGACGCTAAGGTCCAAAGGGGGCATGGGCCTAACTTGCTCATCAACTAATCGTGTTATGCGCGCTACTGTTCTCTCACTCAATCTTGAACTTCGGCACTCTACCCACTATGCCACGGCACCCATCTGCATTTACTAAATAGAATTCAAAAACAAACGATAAAAATTACTAGTAATACTAATGCTGTGAAGTTAAACATCGACGATATGTTGCGTCTTTATCACTCCTTTATCGATACTTTTCCAAAGAGACTCACTGCATTCTTTTCCTTTAAAAATGTATCCCCAATAATCGCCTCGCTAGGAACGCCTACCCGTTTATCCTCATGTTAACCTTCTGATATACAGTTATGTTAAGCGACACTTTCTTTTGGCGCATCAGACGCATATGGGTGTCTTTCCAGCTCAACGTTTCCCTTTCATTACAATCCGCAGGCATTTAAAACCAAGGTACACTAGTATCTCCTTTTCTTCTTCTCCGTTGTACTTTGGGCCCATGCTTAATCTTAATCTCGGTCAATTTGGGCGCCCTAGAGGATCTGTTTGGTGCCCTTTCCAAACGAGCCCTTAAGCACGCTCGAATTTGAAAAAAAAAATCATAATCTGAGAAACAGTTTACAGAAATTTGAATGTGAATTCGACTAAGTTCACAGCGTTCCAGACAACCTCTTCCAATAAATGTTTTTCTAAAAACCTATCATAAAATGATATTCATGTTATTTTGGTCACACCTTAATCTTCCGCCACCCAGGCCGTGGAGTAGTCTTGAGGAGTAGCAATAAAATGCAGAACTCTTTGTTCTTTCCAAAATCACTTGAGCATGGTGGCACTAAGAACCCTCAGAGGACTAAGTTCTAAGCTCTTTTTGGTGTCTTTGAGGTAAGGCATGGATAAAAATTCAGTTTCATCTATATTCACTCCTTATTCTTCAAAATTAGACTTATAGGACTTTCAATTGGCTATACATGATTTATTGAAATCAAATCACCAAAGGCGGGAGGATTCATAACCAAAACCTAAGTCACAATTGATGTTTCAAACCGCTTTTCCACAAGGAAGCGCTGAAGCCCATCTGTACTTGTGATGCACATCTCAGACGTTACGTCAGTTACGGCTTCATACAGAAGTTAAGGAATGAGTGACGTAGTCAGACATACACTTGTGCTTGTCATAAGAAAATATTCATATAAATGTTTTCAAATTTTCTGTTTTGCTTACAAACTAAAATTGATTGTACTTGAATAATACTTAACTAATTGACTAATTAAATATTACACAAAAAAAGAAAAACAAGTCTCAGAAAAAAAGTAGCAAGTTTAATATAAATTCATTTTATTGAACGCAACATATAATTAAGTCATCTGTAAGAAAATGATATGATTGAAGTAGGTTTTGTCTTAAATAAGTAATTTTTACATTTCTTATCTTAGTACTTGGCTGGATACACTTTCTGTTTGAATGACCTGGACACACCGATCAGTCATAGCTTCACCACATTGAGCGGGAGTTATCTTATACCACTCATGTTGGATTATTTCCCAGAGTGAACTTTTGTTATGGGGTTTTCTTGCCGAAATTGCCCTTTTTATAATACCCCATCGATTCTCTATAGGGTTAAGGTCTGGACTTTGAGCAGGTCACGCGAGATCTTTGATATTTTCCTTTTCTAGCCAAGACTTAACAATCCGAGAACAGTGCTTGGGGTCGTTGTCCTGTTGAAATATCCACGCCAGTGGCAAATTGTCCCCAAAATCGCCATTTAAATGATCATTTAGGACATCTTTATACATTTCACTCTAATTTGTGCCTTGTTTTGCATAATTGGACCCACTCCAGATGTGGTAAATCATCCCCAGACCATTACCGACGAGCTTCCATGTTTCACTGTTTCCTTAGTGTATTTTGGATCTAATTCTTTCAATGGGGGTAGTCGAACGAACGTTTTTTGACACATTCGGTTTTCGCAATTCACCCATTTAAATTATTTTTCATTGACGACGTGGACCTGAATTGAGAGCGGTAAAAAGAGTGGTAAACTGTTGAGTCAAATTCTCCACCGCCCTTGTCAACTGCTGCAAGTTTTGATGGCTGCTGTTCACTTCGTCGTAGTTGTCCTCGAAACTTTTCAGTTCGTCGGCGTCGATTTCATCGGATTTGGTGTGCTCGAATATACGTGCCAGCAACTCCGCTTTGCGGCCGCGTTTTGGCAAATTGTTCGCTTCGAGTATCGCCTTTAGTTGTCTCACTAAAAGAGTGTCGATTTTGATGGATGACATGTTCAATTTTTATAGGTACATATCCCACTTCTGAACTGTGATAGACATAAAAAACATAAACGTAGTGCACACAGAACTAACAAATTTTATTTAAAAATTAAAGAATAAAGGTTGTAATTCGTTGTTAAGTCTCAAACGCTGTCGTCTTCGTTGTTCCCTTGACCGTTGAGAGCTCGGCGTGGTTCCAAAAATTGACAGCACCCCTTGGGATGCGTTTCGGCAGTTCCTCGCTCTCTAGGGTGCGCTCGGGCTGTCCTGCGGCATGAGTGCATTCAGTTGACAAATGTTTATGTCGTAGAAGCTTTCCATATCAGTTCTTATTTCAGTTGAAGTGTCAAATGGATCTGATTTGCTGATCCTGACCAATTTCTGATCCTCGGCTTTTGTGGGTTTTCTTCACCTTATCCGGGGTATATCGTTGAAAGTAACATTTTTTTTTTGGTAATATTCAATTGCGTTGTTAAATTTTCCACGACTATGGTTGCTACTTTTGCAACGCTCTTCTTTTCTTGATGGGTTTCCCAAATAAATTTGCGTTTGGCTGGAGTTGAACTTTTTTTCTTTCCAATTGTTGGAATTTTTTTCTATTTTCAGTTTTATTCCTTGAAAGTCAGACAAATATTAAAATGAAATACATTATATAGAGTTCACCGCCTTTGGAATAAATGACACTTTCCACTTCCTGACAATGAATGATTACTATTTGAAAAACGATTCCTTTTATACCCTATCCTCATATAGTAAGGTTTAAACGGATATAACGAGTGATACGAAAAAAAATAAAATTCACGCCCAGAAAAAGCAAATATTTAGGAATAAGTTCAAATTGTTTCCTGTGACCTATTTATATGAGCAGAAGTGTAGGTGTACAAAGTTTCTAAGTGCTTGGGAATACCTAAGATGAGCTTGATTTGATTGATTGATGAGCTTGATTTGGTAGTAAGAGCGACTACACAATAAGAAGAATTTGGAAGTTCTTTTGAAACAATTGTCGAGTCCAAAGTGAAACACAGGTTGAATCATCTGAAACAATGATTCGCCCAATTGCACTGCAATGCACATAACAAAAGAATACTTGCCCCCTACACAAAGGATATCGAAAACGCTTTCCGTTTCGAAAACAACCGAACAGATATCAATAACCCCTTCAATTAGCGGTCTGTTTGGAGAAGAGAATGCACCTCAACTCATCCACTCCCCAAATTGATTTGACAAACTTTTCATTATCCCGCTGGAAGTCAACCCAAAAATTTACTGTTTACACTCTCCAACCACTCCATTCCAATTTAATACCAAAAATCTACTTAACGCAACGCCCTCCTCCTTCCTTACCGTGTCGCGGCCACCATCGTAGTCTTCCCGTCAATTTTGGGCAACAGCAGCGTCAAACAAACAAATTCTCTCCCTGTTCAGCCTACAACGTAGCTGGCTGCCGCAGAAGTTAGTGCCGCCGCGCTACCTCCTGGGTCCACCGCGAACGTATTTGCCCATCGGATTTACCATATACCGACAAATTGAGTGGAAGAGCGGTGGACCCGTGAGCAGGAGGTCTTCCCTGAGGAACATCAATCCACCGCCGCCGCGGCCAACACACACTCACACACAATGTCCGAACGAACGTGCGTATTTGTCCATTTGCCTGGTGTTTGCTTCGTTAATTTGGGATTCGTACTCCCTAAAAATTGCCACTCAAGGTTTCCACTGCGTCAAGTGAACAACGTCAGCGGCAGCAACGGCGGTGGCGGCAAGCAGCAACATCACCGCCACTGCCACTCATCGTGCAAACACAAGTTCACCTTTGATATTGTGACCGACACATCAGCTACATGCTCCTCAGATGGGTACGCCTGTGCCGCGGCGGGCTCGCCGCACAGGTACAGCCCGGTCGGCACCGCTGTTGATCCAAGCGATTATCAATTTACACTTCTCCTCCTCAATGCGCCGCGCTAAACATTTTTGATATATTTTTGTTTATTTTTATAATTACGCATCGCCGATGGGTTAATTTGGGCGAGCTGAGTCGGTTTTAATGCGGCGGTAATGTGCCCGCCGCCGCACGGCCTCTATTAAGCAGCCCGCCGCTGGCCGGCAGGGCGATGAGCGTTGGTAATGAAATCGTTATGTGCGAGCTCAATGAGCAGCTCAGTCAGCGCCATCGGCAATCCCGGCTCTATGCTGCTAGTCATAGCCAATAACGACGACAGTCGGCGATGGCTGCAGTGGGGGCTGTGGCTGTGGCTGTGGCCGCGCTGAAGTACCGATGAGATGAATGGCTGAAAACGGGTGGCATCCGGTGCTTTGATGTTGTCTTCACGGTTCGATCTGTGGATCTGGCCGATTGTTTGCTCACATTTGATTCGGTTGGGAAACTTTCGATGATAATTAATGAACGCCGGCTTAATGACAGCACGGCACCGTTTAGCGGGTAAGTCGCAATTAATTTTGAATTTAATTGCAATTGATTTATGGTGGCTGAATGCGATTGTTGTTGATTCTCTGGCGATTGTGAGATGCTAATTTCCGATGATTAATCGCATCGCCGTGGCAATTAATTGGTTGTTAGATTCGGAGATGACTGTGGTTGCGTGTGCTGTGCTGAAGGCATTAGCATACTTATCGGTCTTAATCATGTTCGGTTCTCGGAATATTAGTGTTCATTAGAAAATTCTTTTCAATGATTAGATCTGCGAAATAAAGTTGTTCCGATGTGTGCTGAATTTGATGAGATTCTGATTGCCATCGGTATGGGGAATGTGTGCGGTCACAGATCAAACAATTTTCTAGAGGCATTCGTGGTCATATAAGTGCTTTGGGCAAAGAACGTGGCATGGCTTCACACTGAACTCAAGGATTTTGCAGCTTTTGGGATACTGAATATTTTAGAGTTCTGCAAAGAAGTATATTTAAAGCAAATCTCTGGACTATTTTTCCAAGTTTGGAGACAAAAGGAATTCACATAGAATTCAATTCTGGTTAAGGTGTAATTCTTTTGTTTTGAAAATAATATCTGTGGCTGCGATTCGTCATTGCAGACAAGCACCTTGCTCTGCATCAGATGAGGCCTTTGCCTGTGCGATTCAGTTAAGGATTGACCTGTGACCGTGTTAGCTTCTCTTCTCTAGGTGGTCAATGTAGGTCAGGCGTATATACTAAATAGACGCCTTCCGATCTTTAGACTATGGGACAGTTGGTACAATGCTCGACGAACGTTTGCCTTGTGCAGTTCACTAGCTCGACTGTTTCTAAAATTGTTTGTTAGTAGAAGGAATAAGGTTAAGAAAAATGGAGCGCTAGACGAATGAACAACGCATTCTTATTGTGAAATTGTTTTACCAAAATAATGAAAGTTGTGTAGCAACATTTCGCAAATTGCGATCAATTTGGGGTTATAATAATGCTCTAAAAAAAGTCAACTGTAAAGCGATTAATGAACAAATTTGCTGAAACTGGGTCTGTAACTGATGTAAAGACAACAACGCGCCTTCGACCAGGGCGATCGACCGAAAATATCGCAGCAGTACGTGATGATGTCGCTCAAACTCCATCCACCTTAATTCGACAAAGCTCAGCAAATTGGTGTTTCCAAATTCACTATCCAGCGAATTTTGGCGAAAGATTCGCAACTTCATGCATACACAATTCAATTGACTCAGGAACTAAAGCCAGCTGACTAAGCACAGCAAAGGGAGTTCATTAATTGGATATTCGAGAGACAACATGAAAATGCTAATTTTGCCGTTAAAATCATATTTAGTGACGAGGCCCACTTCCATGGCTTCGTCAATAGGCAGAATTATCACATTTGGGGCGAGGAAAATCCTCGAGTGATTCACGAGAAGCAAATGCATTCCCAACGTGTCACTGTGTGGTGTGGATTTTGGGCTGGAGGAATCATTGGACCTTTTTCTTATGAAAATGAGTCAGGTCAAGCGCAAACAGTCAATGGTGCTCGGTATCACGAAATGATAACCAATTTTGTCGTGCCTAGAATTGAAGAAATGAATGTGGAGGGGATGTGGTTTCAACAAGACGGCGCCACATCTCATTCAGCCAGAGAAACAATTCAATTGCTGCATCAGTCATTTCCCGGTCGTGTTCTTTGGCCTTTCGGAGACCAGAATTGGCCGTCTAGATCCTGCGGCTTAACTCCATTCAACTTTTTTCTTTGGGGTTTTTCGAAGTCGATGGTTTATGTCGACGACGACTCAAGCAATAAAAGAGGAAATCGGACGCTGCATTAATGAAATACCGCAGCCATTATGCAAAACGGTCATTTAAAATTTCACTAAAAGATCGCGTATGTACCAGCAATGCCGCGGCGGCCATCTGGCCGATGTGTTATTTCACCCATAACCTCATCCTGTCTACTTTACGATATAATAAAGAATTCACGGATTTTTTAAATATCTGCGGTTTTTTTAAAATTTAAATCGTGCGTTCTTGTTGGGACACCCAATAGGTGTTTGGAACATACCAGTGGATCCATGTTTTGGAGAAAGTAGACAACTGCAAAATGCGCTAAGGTAGCATCAAATACTGGTCTGAAACGGTTAAATCTTTACGCTTACTGTCCGTTCTGAGCAATCACGGCACCAACCGGCCAACTTAGTAGGTCATGAAGGGTGTAAATCAAGTTGTCTTTCTCCAGAGCGTACGGTTTCAGACATTTCATGCAATTTTTTGTAGAATTGTCGCCTTTTTAAGTGATTCTTGGGTACTCTTTAGTGACCGGAATTAAGTCACAATACAGAACAAAACTCTGCGGTCTCAGCTATTTCTTCTTCTTCTTCTTGCTCTTGTGGCGCTAAAGTCCGGGGCGGACCTGGGTTTTAACCAACATGCCTCTCCAGCCAGCACTATCTTACGCAAGCTGTCTCCAGGTGCGCAACCCAAGTTGGTTGAAGACCTTCTCCACTTGTATGTGCCATCTTAGCCTAAGCCGTCCTCTGTTGCGTTGTCCCAATGCCTCAGATTTTAGAACTTTTCGGGCAAGAGCAGTGGTGTCCATACACTCTACATGGCCTAGCCATCTTAAGCGTTGTATTCGTAGACGCTTGACCAGGCGCATGTCGCTGTACAGCCGACAGAGTTCGTCGTTAAATCTTCTCCTCCATATGCCATTAACGCAAACAGGACCAAAATCGCACGCACGACTTTTTTCTCGAAAAGACTTAGTGAATCTTTATCCGCCTTTGCTAACGTCCATTTTTCCGCTCCATAAAGAAGGACTAGGATTATCAAGTTGTTATATAAAGCGAGCTTATTTCTTCGAGAGAGGGCTTTATTTCTCAATTGCCTCTTGAGCGCAAAGAAACAGCGGTTGGCAAGAGTGATTCTGCGCTTAATTTCGGTACAGGTGTTGTTGGCCCTGTTTACCGCGGAGCCGAGGTAGACGAAGTCCTTGATAACCTCGAAGTTTCTGCTGCCTAATGTGACGCTCAATTGCTCAATTGCTCAATTGCAATTGCGTTCAATTGCTTTGTCCGAGACGTCGATCTTGTGTGTCCTTCCTTGATGACAGCATGGACTTTGTTTTGCCCTCATTAACCACCAGACCCAGCTTACGCTGATGACATTGACGCGATTGGAAGAGCACAGCGAGCCGTCAATGAGGCGTTTGCTGGCATGAAGTGGAAGCGGCTCAAATTAGCCTAGTGCTTAATGAGCTCAAAACAAAGTCCATGCTGTCATCAAGGAAGGACACACAAGATCGACGTCTCGGACAAAGGAATTGAACTGACTTCTGGAAGATAGTGCCTCTGATGTTGACTTGTGAGTTTCGCACGATCTTCTCGAGAATGACGGTGAAAAAGTCAAATGACAGTGAGTGGCCTTGTCTAAAACCTTTTTTGACATTGAAGGTCTCGGTGAGTTGGTTACCGTCTTTGACAGGGCAGAGAGAGTTCTCCCTTGTTATCCTACACAATCTGACGAATTTAGTAAGAAAGCCAAAACTAGACATGACAGTGTATAACTCGTCTCTATACACTGTCATATGCGGCCTTAAAATCGACGAATAGGTGGTGAGTGTTGTTTTGCACTTCTTGGGTCTTGTTTAGGATCTGCCATAAAGTGAAGATCTGGTCTATCATGGACTTCGCTCGCCTGAGACTACATTGATAGGGACTTATCAGGTGATGGACAAATGGTTTCAGGCACTCACACAATGCGGCAGCGAAGATCTTGGATGCGATATTAAGAAGACTGATCCCTCGATAATTGGCGCAGTTAAAGGGGTTGTCTTTCTCAGCTACGTCATACACCCTTAATCGGCGGTCTGTCAATGAGGGCTTTTGAAGTTCTGGACGGTTTTCTACAAAATAATCCGTTTGGGGATAGTTGTTGGTCATTACTCACAGATTAGAAGAAAGGCTCATCTTTTCAGTCAGCAAAAAAGTCGAGTCAACAAACGAATTTCAATTTGTCTTTTTGGTTTTCCTTCCTTCCTTTCATCCACGGAACGCCATTATATGTTTTTACTAAATTTTTTTCATTTTTCTAAAATCCACGGCTGAGCCTCCTTCCATTTCCATACAACGTCCGTGACTGAATTTGCTTATTGCTATAGTGGCGGCACCTGGCAGTGAGACTAGGCAGTTATGTCCCTCCATTTTGATTTTAACGCAGTCATAATCCCAAGTTCATGTTGAATACCCTGCCAAAACTGCTTTTAAGTGAGGGTTTAACTTTTTTTCAAACTTCCTTGAGTGATCTGCATCAAGTCGCAGTTTAGACCCCGGAAGTAGAAATGAAGATGAGGTACAAGCACTGAGAAGTTGGACCTAGGAAGAGTATACCATGTTCTTATGAAGCCGAACATCACCGAAGAAGGATTTAAAGAAAAACCGGTAGGTGCCCTAGCGAAAAGGTTTACGCAGAAGGAATTCCTGAACCGTCTCATTGGAACATCATTACGTCTGAGCTTCTCGATTGACTCCTGATCAATGTTTTCTTTCGCTTCTGAAATTTCCCCAATGGTAGTATAGAAAGTTCAGGAGCACCAGACCAAAGAAAAGTGGCTTAATCCAGCATTAGTCGATTGTGTGAACCATATTCAGTTAAACTTACTGTAAGTTTTGTGAAATTTACACAGGATTCAAATTTCTCAAAATTGGTAAATCTCATTTCATTCACAATCGAATTTCAACCTTTTTCCAACTGCTTACACATCCTGTTTGCATTCCCTCCAATCCATACACCTGCAAATTGCTAAAGTGGCAAAATCCTTCATGCTATCCAAATCCCAATACCAACATCCGATAAACAATCCTTCAGCAAAGGATAACAACAACTTTCAGGAAAATCACATTAGCGTATCCCGAAAACAAAAGACCGACACATAAAAGCCCTTCAAAACTATCACCAAGCACTTGACAAGCCGGCATTAGCCTCACACCGCTGTCCTCACGACCGCAGGACATCAAACGGCGAGAAAAGTGCTCGAACATGTAAACACAAGTGGTGCTCTGTTGGCGAAAAGGACGGCGACAACTGGTGTCGCGAGAACAAAGGACACCGAAACAAAATGCACAACCGATTATCGGTCATAAATATGTTCCGTTCAATGATACCTGCCTCAAGGGCCGTGCTGTAGGTGCTTCGAAGTCGTATGAGAACGTCCTGGGGGCGCTGAAGCGAGATAAACAGTCGAGAGGGATTGAAAAAATGTTCGCACACAGCGGATGAACATCAAAAAAAAACTTCTGCGGACTTGAAGGCTCTGGATGCAGGATGTTTGGCTTAGTTTGGCCACCTAACGGGCTTCCCATTAGCGGTATTTGCATGCCAGAACCAGTTGGCGATTTTTCAAGGTGCCAATGACTCTGTGGTTGTATTTGGGACTCCCGTCGTTTTATAAATTAACCGATTTTGGAAACACATTGCAACAAGGGATTGAACTCGATTTCAGTCGATTGCCATTCAGAAGCGGGTGCTCTTAGAACTGAGGTAACCGCATGTGTCTGGTCTCTGACTGTCTTTCTTTCGGATTATGCGCCACGATGTGGGTTGGTGGCATCATGTGGATTCACAGTTGCGTTGAAATCTTCTTCCTTGTTGCTACACTCAATGATGAAGAACATGGTCAAGGTTGTCAATATCTTTCAGTCATTTTAATTGGAACTCTTTGTGTGTTTCTTGGTCAGAATCGCTGGAGTCTCAGAAAGGATTTAATTCCGTCTATCACCTACAAATCAACATAATATACGTCATATACAGTTTTCGAGATGGGGTTGGGAAAATAAATCGAAAATGTTCAGTTACGTCAGACACTTCACTTCCCTTCTCCACTCCTTACTCCTCACCCTAACTCCATTTTCTTTTTGCACAGGTTGCAACACCCCCTTTCCCCCAGTACTGTAGGGCGCGTGTGCCATTGGACACCACTAAGCCCCACGCGCATCCGTTCCAGCGGAAACCACCCCGTCACCACCTCCCCTCTTACCCAATCACAAATGCATGACCACCAGCGTGTGGATCATGTTCACATTCCCATTCCTACAGGTACAAAAAGCTGAGTAAACACTTTTATGTATTAAAAATTCTTAAGCAATTTTGTAGACGAGGTCAGTCGTGAGTTGTGAGTTGTCAGTCGTCATTCGAATTTTGTAAACGTCACTTTGTATAACCGCATTTTCAATAAAGCAAAATTCAAACAAATTCGATTAAGTTTTTTTTTGAATAAACGGTTATCAAAAAACGTTACTGTTCAAAACATGATTCAAAAATATTGAATATTACAAAACGACAAAGCAAAAAAAATGCCGAAATGCCCGAAAATTTAGACTCCCGAAACACATTATCCAGGAAGCAATCTAGACAAGAAAGAGAAGTAGCAGAAGGGGAAAGGCAAGTAAGTGGTTAGAATGTAGGATGTGAGCTTCAGAGAATTCTGAAGTCTGATTTCGGGTTTTTGTTTTTCTGAGACTTCTGACAATTTGGAACTGATGAAATTTTCGAATTTTGACTTTGTTTTGAAATCTATGACATTTCTAAATTTAAGATTTACAATTTCAAGGATTTAAGAATTTCGACCGTCTGAGAATTTTGAGCGACTTATTATTTTGGAATTTTAGGCCTCTTTTGGAATTTTCATTCCAGAGACTCTGTGAAGCTCTCATGGAGACAAAGAGGATAGGACCATTCCTAATCAATTTCTTCACTGGATAATGGCGGCGTTAATTTTTGTTAAGGAAGAATAATGACGGTCGTTCTGCCAAACAAAACCATAAATTAGAGAAAATTATATTTCTAAGCTGAATAGACATTAAATGGTAATGGTTTTGTCTTGCAAATCAAAATTAACTAGCGAGTAATAAAATCTGACAATAATATATGAAAATCCAAGGATAACCCGAAGATCAAAAGTGACAAACAGAAGCATAATTTTCACTTCAACTGAACAATGAAATAACTGACTTAATTAATGACCGCCGTAAAGTCATTCTGAACGCATAAAAACTGCCCAAAAATTATTGATCATTAAAACGAACATATTTGCGGTCGTAAAATTTGCCAACAATTAATGCAACTTTGGTACGCATTAAAAGCCGGCGTCGAGTTATAATTAAGATAATGTAATAATAGTGTTAAGAGACGATAAAACCTTCTTGTCAGAGTCGATTATAAATTATCAAGAAATTTAAAATAGAAAGAGGTCAACTGATACTGAGGTGCAGACATATTTCCGTCATGATGAATCTTGTCAAATAAAGTTGTTATTTCTTAGTTGACGGAAAAGTATTTTTAACTCTAACCAACACTAAGGGAGAAGAGGATATATGTTCTTCAGCAACTCATACTTTTGTTCTTTCACTCGTGGAGGGGACCTACAGTTTATTACCAACTCTGAACGACGAAATTTCAAAGTTTATTTCTGACTCAGTAGTCATTACATTTGAAACTCTTTGAGTGTTGCCAGCAACTGAAAAGAAGTGATACCCTGAAAAATTAACTCAATATTGAGGATTGATTTGCACTTTCCCCAAATTGTAGACAACGTTTAAGGGCTATAGGGTGTCTAAGGAAGAGTTTCGGCGAATTCCTCCAATTGTGGCCACCAATTGACGGTGGGTAGGTCGCTTCTGCTCGTAATTGAGCAGTACCATGCACAACACACATGATTGTTGAAAATCCAGGTCCTGATCTCTGAAAAACTGTAGTTGCTGTTTCTTTAACCATCACATCCCAAAAACTTTCATGGGGATACGTGTGTGATTGGATATATTGAAAGATTCCCAAATTCTTGAATTTTGACCAAAAAAGTCGCATGGGCACCATTTTTGGGACAGAAACAATACCGTAAGCATGCCTCAGCCACTGTTTTCAACAGATTTTGTCCCTTACAACTTTCTTCTGTTCTTAAACTTGAAGAGATCCATGAGAGGACGGCGTTTTGTAACGATTGAGGCGACAGAAACTGTATCGCTGACAGAGCTCAAAGGAATACCACAAAGTGCATATTAGAACTGATTCGAGGATTGGAATGGACGCCAGCACAAGTGAATTATTTTTGAGGGGAACTAGAGGAGGGATAAACTAGAAATTCAGGACAAGGGCACCCACAATATACTTGAAATTTCTTTTTTCAAAAAGCAGGAAATATGTTCAAGTAGATGTCTATTCGATCCCAAATATAGGTTGGCGTATAGAGGTTTAACTGTGTTAAACCTGTGTTTTTAAAATCGTTTAATTCCCGGATGTGTGGACGCCGTAGCGTAGTGGGTAGAGTGCGACACTCACATGTTGAAGATCTAGGTTCGATTCCCGATTGAGAATCTCGAATTTATCACGGCACCACCTCTTTCGAGCTGCTGACAACACTCAAAGAGATATTACTGTCTAAAACTGGTGACAGAACAGAAGCGTGCACAACACGAGTAGTGGGTGAGCAAGCTAAGTCTGGTCCCTCTGTAGACTGCAGCGCCACACAATTATTATTATTACAAAAAAATGTTAAATATATTACATATCTAAGTAGAACAAGACCGCCAACAAAATACTCGAAAATTCTTCTTCAGAGAACCGCAAATCATGTTCCAATAGATGTCTGTTCAGTCTCGAATTTTATAAGCTAATTTTACTTTCCTGTTTTACGAAGGTTGCCTTTTATAATTCGGGATTGGGCAATTGTGTTACAATCTGGCAACTGTTAGCTCTATCCTAATGTTTGACATTTTTGAGGTTATACGTACTCGGAACTTTTTGACATACGAGTGCTATTTGTGTTGTTAACAGTAACTTAAAAGATTCATCTCGCCCATAAAATGGAATTTAATCGTGAAAATTTCCGAGCGATTATATTTTACAACTTTCGACGTGGATTAACTCAACAACAGTGCATCGATGAACTTAATTAAATTTTTGGCGATGAAGCTCCATCAAGGACCAGTGTTTATCGATGGTATGGTGAAGTCAACCGAGGTCGTATTCACTCCAAGACGAATTCGTGAAGGTGGTCCAAAATCAGTTGTTGTTCCGGAAACCATTGATGCTGTGCGCCAATTGATATAGCAAGCTCATGTGACATATTGTGAGATTGAGACAACCTCAGGCATTAGTGGGACCAGCATACGTTCAATATTGCATGAACATCTCACCGTCAAAACACTTTGTTCGAGTTGAATCCCACACACTTTGTCAGTCGCTCAAAATAAGGCTCGTGTCAATTGGTCGAAAGAAATGCTCCAAAAATACGATCGCGGTGCTTCGAAACACGTCTATGACATCGTGACAGGTGATGAATTGTGGATTTACGCGTATGAGGCCGAAAGTAAACAGCAGTCGATGGTATGGGTGTTTCAAATTGAGCCAAATCCAACAAAAGTTGCCCGAGCACGAAGCACTTTCACGCAAATAATAATAATAATAATAATCACGCAAATGGTCGCCTGTTTTTTCGGAAAAACTGGAAATATCGCAACCGTACCACTAGAACAACGCAGAACAGTCAATTCTGAGTGGTACATAACCATTTGTTTGCTGGTTGTCTTCCAAGAAATCAATAAAACCAACCTCCGAAGACGATCTCTCTTCAACACGAGAATGCTCTCACACATCGGCTCAAACAACTGCATTTTTGACCAATCAAAACATCGATTTGATGGGTCATCCGCCGTATAGTCCTGACTTGGCACCGAATGACTTCTTTTGATTTACGTATGTAAAAAATGAAAATGAAATAATTTTGACACCGGAAGAAGCGGTTGATGCGTTCTGAATGCATATTTTTAAGATACCTCAATCAGAGTGGCAAAAGTGCTTCGAAAATTGGTTCAAACGCACGCAAAAGTGTATAGATCTTAATAGGGAATATTTTGAAAAACAATAAAGCTATTTTCGATGATTAATATTTGATTTTGTTCTCTAATCCTGAAATATAAGAGGCAACTGTGGAGCGAACGCAAATAGCTTGTAGCGCAAGAACTTGTAATTTAAGAGTTCAACTCACATATTTATGGTTTCGTGTATACCCACGCATATTGTGCCCTGTCATCACACCTATCAGTTCAAACTAAAAGTGTGTTTCTGTTTCTTTGGAGTTGTTATAATTTCTGTGTCTTTCTAATTTTCTAATTATTGTTTCTGATTATTGTGAGACACTCACTGGGACTTCACATTCGGTACGATTAGAGGACCGACGGTTACATTCCATCTCTGTGTTTTATGGTTTTTGCCATTTAAATGCTCTTGTCAAATGGGGGCGAAATAAAATGTGTCAGAATATTTTAAAATTGTTATTTTTCGTTCATTCATATATTTATCTACATCACGGCACATCATTGAGAGGGGAATACACCTTGATCCGATATACAAAACCAAGAAAAGAACTTCCAAAAAATATTTTTTTTAAAGAAACAACTTTTTGTTTGTGTTCGTGTACAGTGATATACATATATATATATATATATATATATATATATATATATATATATATATATATATATATATACTGTTTAACTTTTAAATTTATCCCAATGTTCAACATTCAACATTCTTCACTAAAATTCATTCCTACGAAAAATGCAAATCTTCCAGTCGCTAAAAGTATTTTAAACAAACGGAACCATCAAATGAAAGGAACCTCTATATGGCAAAGACAAAATAAACGGAATATTGGATGGGATCGTCGTTGCGTTGTAGTCAAAGTCCGGCACTCACGCGATAGAAGTTCCAGTTTCGACTCCTATATGTTTTTTACGACAACTTCTCTTTCCAGTTTCTCACAACACTAGTCCTGTTTGCCCGTGAAAAAGCTTCTCAGCTTTGCCCAACCGAGGTCTCCTAAAAAGCAACTGGAGATCCTATTTAAAGCAGCTGGAGATGAGCTGGTTGGACGCATGCACTAGCTCATCGGTAAGATATAGTCGGAGGAAGCCATTCCCGATAATTGGAATCTCAGCGTCGTTTGCCTGGCTCACAAGAATGTAGAGCCCTTCGACTGCGCTGATTATCGATACAAGATCCTCTCCGCTGTTTGTCCATAACCTGTGTGGTTTCAGGTCAGGGAAGTCCACTGCAATTGGAGGAGAAGATCGACAGGCGCCTGGTCAAGCGTTTTCGGATACAACGCTTAAGATGGGTAGGCCATGTAGAACGTATGGAAACCGCTGCTTCGGCCCAAACAGTCTGTGAATCAGAGCAATTGGGACAACGCGACAGAGGACCGCCTAGTTTAAGGTGGGGCACGTGGTGGGGAAGCTGCTAGCGAAAGATCGTGCTGGCGGGAGCGGAGAGGTTGAGACAAGGTCCTCTCCGGAATGTAAGGACTGCCTAGTTAAAGGTGGCGCACACAACTGGAGAAGGATATCAACCTAATTGAAGGGTGCAATTGGAGGCAGCTAGCGAAAGATCGTGGTGACTGGAGAGGGGAGGTTTGGACAAGGTCCACTCCGGAATGTAAGGACTACCTGGTTTAAGGTGGCGCACACAATTGGAGGAGGACCTCAACCTAATTGAAGTGCGCAATTGGAGGCAGCTAGCGAAAGATAGTGCTGGCTGGAGAGGAGAGGTTGATACAAGGTCCACTCCGGAATGTAAGGACTTTCCTTAGTTAGAAGGACCTCAACCTAATTGAAGAGCGCAATTGGAGGCAGCTAGCGAAAGATAGTGCTGGCTGGGGAGGAGAGGTTGAGACAATGTCCACTCCGGAATGAGTAGAAGAAGTCTCCTAGAAACTAGTAGTTCCACCTGCTGGTGACACAATAGCAGTTGCTGTAGAAGCTAGGCAAAATTTTGTTCCATCCAGTAATAATAATAATTATTGGCGCGACAGTCCACAGGGGGACCAGGGCCTTGCTTGCTCATCAACTACTCGTGCTGTTTGCGCTTCTCTTCTCTCACTAGTAAAAGGGACCTACAGTTTTTTACCGACTCCGAACGGCGAAGTTTAAGAAGCTTTCTTAGACAGTTGTTACACGTTGAGTGTTGCCAGCAGCTCGAATGAGGTGGTGCCGTGTAAAATTCGAGGTGTTCATCCGGGAATCGAACCTAAACCCTTCGGCATGTGAGCGTAGCACACTACCCACTACGCCACCGCGGCCACATCCAGTAGAGAGTTCAAAATTAGCATGTGTCCAATTTCTTTTCGATGTGAGACATTACTTTGTGATTGTGCTGTACTCGTTTTTAATATTTACTTATTGCTTAGAAAGAGGTTATGGTACAAGTTATTGAAACACTTTTATGCATTTTGTGGTTTATAGAGTTACGTCAGACACTTCACTTCCCTTCTCCACTCCTTACTCCTCACCATAACTCCATTTTCTTTTTGCACAAGTTGCAACACCCCCTTTCCCCCAGTACTGTGAGGCGCGTGTGCCATTGGACACCACTAAGCCCCACGCGCATACGCTCCAACGGGAACCACCCCGTCACCACCTCCCCTCTTAACCAATCACAAGTGCATGACCAGCAACGTGTGGATCATGTTCACATTCCCATTCCCACAGGTAAAGCTGAGCAAACACTTTTATGTATTAAATTCTTAAGCAATTTTGTAGACGAGGTCAGTCGTGAGTTGTGAGTTGTCAGTCGTCATTCGAATTTTGTAAACGTCACTTTGTATAAACGCATTTTCAATAAAGAAAAATTCAAACAAATTCGATTAAGTTTTTGTTTTTTAATAGACGGTTATCAAAAAACGTTACTATAGAAATAGTTGCGTGTACCATTTCTTGTTTGATCCGCTGTACTTTACACATAATGTTCTTTGCATTAAAAAAATCAAATTTTCTGTTTATTAAGGGGCGTTACATAGAGAGGATCGACTAACTTAACCTACTATTAAAAGTATATATTGATCAAGTTTTGGAATATGCCATCGAATGATTGTGATATATTCTCTATTACTCTTTGCGTCCCTAAAACGTTTTGTTCAGCAAAGGGAATTTGAGCAGTTCAAGTATGTAATGAATATGAAACGAATTTAATTGAAAAAAAAAATACCTTAGGGAGTAGTGGCTGTCTGCGTAATACCCAATTCTGATCAGGATTCATCAAATTAAAAAGACATGTAAGTTAACTGAAGGAGAAGACCCACTACAAGAAATTATAAATCGTAATTGATGTACATGTCATTTAAGACTATATATGTTTGCTAAATAAATGCGACAGTTCCCTCATTCCTAAACATTGACACAAGTGCCACTCAACGATTCGTTTGTTTTCTCAGTGCACGTGTCCGACGGGGTTTGTTTCTTGTTGATGTGTTTCACATTTCCGAACATTTGCAGGATATGCTTGTGATGTGAAGTAATTAGTTACAAGGCAAACTGAGCATTATGATCCATTGCTCTATCTGCAAACAGGTTCTCCACCCCGTGGGGAATAGTCTGTCGCAAACATAAAGAAAAAATCCCAAAAAATTGGGTGGAAGGATTAAACAATGTTTTGATCAACTAATGATCCACATGAAGATGTAAGGGGTCAATCCTTAATGCTAACTTCCGACGTAAAATTTTGGAAGGACTTGAATCCATAATAAATGGTGGTATTTCACACGGAGACAAGGGCGTAGCTTCTTCAGCAACTTCTCGTATAGTAAACGTTATTGCTTTCTCATGGGTAGAAGGGACCTACAGTTTTCTGCCGGCTCCGAACGGCCAAATTTGAGAAAATCCATGCATCGTAAGCTTTGTATGCATACGCGATTGACATATGCCGCTAGTTGTTGAATTCGTTCGTCTCTGAATCTTCTCCTCCAGACCACCAACGCAAACAGGACCAAAATGCACACGCAAAACTTTTTTCTCGAATACACGTGACTCTTTGAGGTTTGTTTGAGTTTTGAAAATAGCGGAGCCGTGAACACAAATGCGAGACGCTTAGACTACGTATTGAACTTGAAATCTTCGGATTGTGAGTGTCGCACTTACTTCTTACCCCACGGCGGCCACACTGCAAGGACTAACTGGTTAAAAAAAACAATGCTGTGGCAGAGTAGTAAAGGCAATATTTAATTCACATCTACACGTGAACACTCCGTTGTAAAACTGCAAACACAAATCCTAGAAACCACAAAACCCCCTTCTCCTTCTGCGGCCTGAGAGCTGAACCACCGAACTCGATTGTTTTCCCATTAGAAATTTCATCCTTTAATAAACTCATAAAATTTTCATTTCCCCCCAAAAGAAAAATTTAAATTTGTTCAATATTTTCTTTAATAAATCCAATCGGTGCCGCTGCCGCCGTCTGATTAAAACCAGCACCCGGCGTGAAGTGTTCTACAAATCATCCGAGCGGCGACGCAGCAACAGTCGCTGCGGAGCCCGCCACGGCAAAGCCTTCAACGGACTTATTAAAATGATAATTTGTTGACCATAAAATTCATTCACGCAGCCCATTGTTGGTTCAATGTTCCTGGCTGTGTGATATCTTTTTATCCCGAGATCCGATGTGATTCGGATCAAGTCACACTGAGACAAATAATAAACGATGATGGGGCGCTCATTATCACTTGGCCGCAAATGATCGGGGCGGAACCGGAGACACAGTGGAGACGACGACTGTCAAATTGAAAAAGGCAACACAATCAAAAATTATAATAATTGTCAAATGGAACCGTGAAGCTATTCATGGGCGACTGGGAATGGCAGGAGGTGGAGTGATCCGCGATCAGTGATCGGCCAATGGGCCGGTGAAGAGACGGAAATCCACAAGCGGTCCAAAAATGGGTTTTGTCTTTTTCCGCTTTAATGTGGAATTTTTAATTTGAGGCGAGTGTAGTTTGGTGGTGAATTTACGACTGCCGCCTCTAACGAGAGGAACGCGCGGCCTTTATTGTTTGTGGACGTCGATTTAAATTCATTCTCTGGGCCAGTGGAAGCGTATTATTAGCGGAATGGGCTAAACAATGATGGTTAATTGTTTCTGTCACCAATCAAGAGTCTTTTATCTAAATCTACAGCCACGTCTCTATGGATGTGAGGAATGTGTAAAGTGGGCTTGGAGCCGAATCGGTATTTGAATAAATTGATTTTTTGTAGGCGATCGGCGAAAGTGGAGCACGACTAAACCAGTTGACGGTGGCGATCCTCGAATAGATCTTTCTTGATCTATGAAGATATTGAATTACAGTGTGTGCTGGTGTGCAGGGAATGGTGTGAAAAGGGGGTGACTTGAGGGAAGAATGCTCTTTTGCATTTCAAACCTAGAGTTGGTCAGATTTCGATCAGAATAGAGGATGTAATATAATCCCTCCCATTTCGAGCTATATCACGTATGAGCCGAATTTTATCAAAGCTCGTGTGTTAAGAGTTTCGGTTACCTGAGTGATTGGGATAAGGGGCAGTATATTAAGAGGCCTATGAGGAAATCCTGCTCAAAAGGCAACACTAGAAAACCCGTAGGATTACTTGCTGATGTTGACGTTGTACAGACCAAACGAAAATCCTTAAACATTAAATGGGAAGAAGCAGTTGGTCCCGTCCTACTATATGGCGCAGAATCTTGGACGTTAGCAAAGGCGGATGAGGAAGCCCTTAGTCTTTTCGAGAGAAAAGTTTTGCGTGCGATTTTTGGTCCTGTTTGCGTTGATGGCATCTGGAGGAAAAGCGTCTACGGATACAACGCTTAAGATGGCTAGGCCATGTAGAGCGTATGGAAACCACTGCTCCGGCCCGAAAAGTCTTTGAATCTGAGTCATTGGGACAACGCAACAGAGGATGACCTAGACTAAAGTGGCGCACACAAGTGGAGAAGGACCTCAACCAACTTGGAGTGCGCAACTGGGGACAGCTGGCGAAAGATCGTGCTGGCTGGATAGGCATGTTAGTTGAGGCCCAGGTCCACCCCGGACTGTAGCGCCACAAGAAGAAGAAGAAGCAGTTGGTCAACGTCTCAAAATAATAATCAAATCTGTTTTCAAAAATTCACATAATTCAAAGTCCCAAATAATAAAGTGAAGAAAAAAAGTGAACAGAGTGGAAGGAATGGTAAACCTCCTGATTGTGGTCGCTGAAGAATCCTAGTAAACTTCGTTTCATGTGCAAACTTCCACCGAACACACTATCGGCAGAATTTTTAAGATTATTTAGTAAACATTTCGAAATTTGATCTCGTTACCACCTTTTCAGCTTGTGAAAGTGGTTGCTTCAATTGAGGCTTGTTGTAAACAAAACCAAAACTACATACGAACGTGCGGTATACGGAAAAAACCGCACGATTTGCAGCAACATTTCTAAGATCAGTCAGGAAATACACCAAAATATACTCAGCGGAACCAACATGGTAGTTCAGAAATACATTTATCCTCAGCTCTGGGGACGAGTAAGCAAAGGAGATCAAGCTGATTCTGTGCAAGCTGATTTTTTCAGTGCTGCCCTGTTATTGAAAACGGAATGTCGATGGAAAGTCCTAGGATAAGCTTTCGTTTCCTTAGGAAAAATATAATAAGATTTGATTAAAAAATTGTCTACGATGTCCATTCAGTCAATCATCCACCAAGTTACCGCTTAAAAGGGCAACACAGTTTTGTAGTCGAATTATTGGAACAACGCAACACTGGTCGTTCGTTGTTTTAGTGGCGCGCACAAATAAAGGGGGAGGGGGGGCTTGTTCTCATGTGCAATACTAAGCTTGTCAATACTTGTATCGGCTGAGAATTTCTGTTGGTTAAGGGCAACTTCCTGAACTGTTGGAGCATAGAAAGCAGAAGTCTACTACAGTTTTACCAAGTTTTACCAAGTTTCACTACAATTTCTTAAATTAAGACCATTGAGTAAGTCAAGATGGCGTTCCAGTGAACAAATAAATTCTTAACCTTGTGGTCACACACAGGTTAATTTTCACAAAAACCAATATTATTTGTTATATTTTTTCGACAAATTATGATCATATCAAAAGTAGTTTTGTTGTGAAAAAATGTTTTTTGTTTAAAAATTGTTTAATATCTTCTATTTTAAAACTAAAATTCTTTTATTGCTTTTTTCAGTAATAATAATAATAACTGTTGGCGCTACAGTCCAAAGCGGACCAGGGACTAGCTTGCTCATCAACTATTCGCGTTGTGTGTGCTACTGTTCTCTCACATGTTGAAGGGAATTATCGTCCAACACAACCATGAATTTGGCACGAAAATACGTAGATTGCCTTTTATATTTAGGGATTGGGTAAACTTGGTGTTGCAATCTGGCAACTGTTGTCGTAAAGCTTGATATTTTAAGGCTATATGTACTCAGAACGTTTTGACATACGAGCGTTATTTGTGTTGTTTACAGTAACTTAAAGATTCATGTCGTCCAAAAAATGGAATTAAATCGTGAAAATGTTCGCGCGATTATTTTTTACAACTTTCGACATGGATTATCTCAACACCAGTGCATCGATGAACTTAATTCAATTTTTGGCGATGAATCTCCATCAAGGACCAGTGTTTATCGATGGTATGGTGAATTCAAACGAGGTCGTAGTTCACTCCAAAACGAATTTCGTGAAGGTCGTCCAATTCCAGTTGTTGTTCCGGAAACCATTGAGATTGAGATTGAGACAACCTAATGCATTAGTGGAACCAACATACATTCAATATTGCATGAACATATGACCGTCAAAAAAATTTTTTCGCGTTGGATCCCACGCAATTTGTCAATAGCTCAGAAAAAGGCTCGATTGGTCGAAAGAAATGCTCCAAAAATACGATCAGGTGCTTCGAAACACGTCTACGACTTCGTGACATGTGATGAATTGGGAACTTACGCGTTTGAGCCCGAAGAAAAACAGCAGTCGACTGTATGGTTGTTTCGAATTGAGCCAAATCCGGCAAACGTTGCTTGTGCACGAATCACTTCCAAGCAAATACTCGCCTTTTTTTGTCGAAAAAACTGGACATGTCGCAGCCGTACTACTAGAATTACGCAAAACAGTAAATTCTGAGTGTTACACAACTATTTGTTTGCCAGTTGTCTTCCAAGAAATCAGAAGAACCAACCGCCGAAGGCGGATCACTCTCCACTACGACAATGCGAGCTCTCACACATCGGCTCAAGCAACTGCATTTTTGAGCACTCAAAACATCCATTTGATGAGTCATCCGCCGTATAGTCCTGACTTGGCACCGAATGACTTATTCTTGTTCCCGTACGTAAATAATGAAATGAGAGGTCAACGTTTTTCGACACCTGAAGAAGCGGTTGATGCGGTCAAAATGCATGTTTTGAAGATACCTGAATAAGAGTGGCAAAAGTGCTTCGACAATTGGTTCAAACGCATGCAGAAGTATAAAGATCTTAATGGGGAATATTTTCAAAAACAACAAAGCTATTTTCGATGATTTACATTTGTTTTTGTTCTCTAATCCCGAAATATAAAAGGCAACCTTCGTATCACAGACTTAACTTGTTACTGCATTTGTCAATTTAATCTTTGCATTTAAAAGGCATCTACTGCTTAAATCGTTGTAATTCGTAATGAATTATCCATGAGGCCTAAGGCTCATACTGTTTGTAAGCAAGTTTGAAAAGAAAAAAAATAAATAATTATACATTTCATTTATAAACATGGTTATGTTTTTGTGTGTGTTATTTGAAACAATTGCTAAATAGAAGAATGTCAAACTTCGCAAGGTACTCAGTTCTTCGGGAATTTCTTAAGCTGTTAGACGTTCGGTTAATTGATTATTTATTGACTAGAGAAACTTCTCATAGGCATTTGGTATTCCTTTTCCGTTGCCAACAACTCGAAAAATGCAAAAGTCAAAGCTCTATCAACTAGTCACTATTCCTATATGCCACAACTAGTAAATGAAAAGTAAGAATTTTGTAAGCAGTAGTTCATTTGAGTGTATCGCCGTGGCGTAGTGGGTAGAGTGCGACGCTCACGCGCCGAAGGGTCTAGGTTCAACTCCCAGCTCAACACCAATTTTTCGAAATTTTCACGGCACCACCTCTTTCGAGCTGCTGACAACACTCAAAGAGTAATAAGTGTCTAAGGAAGCTCCTCAAATCTCGCCGTTCGGAGTCGGCAAAAAACTGTAGGTCCCTTCTACTCGTGAGAGAACAGTAGCGCGCACAACACGAGTAGTTGATGAGCAAGCTAGGCTCTGGTCCCCCTTTGGACTGTAGCGCCAACAATTATTATTATTTCATTTGAGATTTTAACTATCTTTCATCCGCTTGAGCCATAGCTGACCCCTTTCCTTCACCCCACAAAGTCAAAATGTCCTTCAAATCAGTTGTCAATAAACCACCAACTAGGTAACAGCTCAAAAGAAAGTCGTCCGGTATTTTATTCTTTTAAAGTTTTTTTTTTGGTTCAGCCTATAGGCGACTCTAACGCTGCAAAGCTGCTATATTTTGGTAGCAGAGTGTAGTTAGTTAAATCGATTCTATTAGTTTCAAATCTATTGAGTTTTAACCTGCTCTCGGATTTCTCCAGTGACAAAATGGAAAATTTAAACGCCCCCTCTTCATCAGAAATTCATGGCAGTGGAATAATTTTGAAAATAATTTGAAAGCCTACACATAAATACCGTAAAGTCTCCATAAAGATTGTCTTAACTCAAAAGCAAACAAATACAGAGATCATCTCTAATGAACGTCAAATTATGGCCAAGTTCCTGAATGAAAACCTTTACGCTCTAATTTAGATCATACTTTCCACCATCAGGGGGGTGCTTCAAAAATTCAGTCTCCGTCACACCTCAGACACAGATTTGAAATCGATCCTCGATCTTTGACAGCGATCTCCATTCCAACCAGATACCATAATTTTCAGTCCTCTGCGGTGGTCCTCTTCTATAGCGGCTCTCGGTTCGCATCGATACCCCAATCACATCGAAAATTTCCTTAACAAGCATGAAATCATAAACGTCGACGCCCAGATCCCATCTCGATCAAGATGTCAACAGCTACTGTGCCCGTCCGCAAGGAAGACCACCTATACACCTTCACCAACCGTTTAAGATAAGCGAAAAAGAAAACCGATTATGGGAACAGGTAAACACCTTTTCTCGGATTGCTGCCGCACACTTGCAACGGGAGCAGGTTGCCGGCCGTCGTTGGTGTCCTGTTAAACTCTGAACTGATAGCACGGCCTGGCACGTGATAGCCTTTGAAAAAATTCCGACGGACAGCAAACGCAATCCAGGTCATTCCTCCGGACTACCGTCTGCCACAGACGTCGCCAAACTTTTGAGCGCGCAAAAAGAAGAACATACGAGTAACCACGGAAAAGAACTGCAATTCTGTGCTTAATAAAATAATAATTTTCCCAACAACATTCCACTCACTTAAATTATCCTTAATTCGTTCGCCGCATGCAGCCCGAGCATTCCAAACGTCACAATTATGCCCCGACTGATGGCAATCAGTGCGCTGCGGCTGCAGCAGCGACAACGAAATGCTGCCACCGCACTTTCATTAGATCCAAATCGGACTCATATCCATTTCGAATCCCTGCTCGGAGAACTTCATTCCAGGATTGTTATGATTATGAGGTTCCCAAGTCCTATTTGAGCCGGCAGTTGGCATAAAATTACAATAAAGCCTCAGGAACGTGGAGGTGGCCCGGTAGCTTGCTCATAAAAAGAAGGCACAAAAAGTTTTCGCCATCCGTCAGGGATGGGGCGGGGTATCCAATAAAAATAGAAACTTCCAAGTGTAGGGAGAAGTGGTCGCCTCACACACGCACGCCCTTCCTCGAGTGTTGGTCTTGGTTTGCATAATGTCCGTGATATCGGTGGCAAACGTCGGTCGTCGTTGCCTGAGTGAGTGTGTGTTGCGGGGTATATCGTGGCAAAATGTCGTCTTAAAAAATTATTTATTACCATGAAAGGATCTTTTCCTAGAGCTCACGCAGTGCGAAACAATTGGCGGCCATTTTTTTGGGTTCTTTTCTTTTGGCAACAATGGAGTGGCGTTATATATGGGCAGAGCAGGTAACTTACTGTTGACTGTCCTCCCATTATGTCCTCTCCCCGACAACCCTTTCGTCGTCTGTTGAGCGGCTTTTAAGTCGTGTGCACGACGTGTACATAATGCGAGTGCCTCACTCTGCGGCGACGATGCGGTGGAAAGTGTTCGGCAAACAAGCGAACAGAAAGTGGTCCAGATTTACGCGAATCACTTAATGCCAAGCCGTCGGTAAATGTTTGCATAAGGAAATCATTTCGTCTTAATGTGCCCAACGTGTGCAAGGACAGTAATCAAGGGAAATAAAACTTAAGTACTTACGGAGACGTATGCGGTTTGAAAATGAAATGGTAAGATTGTTGGGATTGACTTTTGGAAGAAGGAGGAAGGAGGAAATCGAAAGATGATTGACAACTTTGTTATTTACGAAGACTCCGGGGAAAACGCGCGCACACCGTACTCACAGTATCGTGGTGCGTGAATGCGGGAAACATCTTCAGGCATGTTCAGGCTTTGCACATGTTCAAACAAAGGTGTCCGGAGTCCTTCTCCAAGTGACTATCTTTCGTCCTGGAAAATCACCTTTTACTGGGTTCCAGTAAGATGCTTCTTCAACTGGAAACTTGACAGCAGTGTCTGCCAAACGTAAGAGCCGTTATGCGTCTGACTTAATGGTTGCTGGAACCGTGGGTTTTCCATGTACTGCAACAGTGTTGTCATCTGAAAAATAGCGTTGACATCTAGAACTTGAAAAGTTGAATTAAAGAGTCTAGCAATTTTTAAAAGGCGGTGTTGTGGCTTGGATATCTAGATATATCCTGATGGGATTTTGATGCGTTCCCCCATGCCAGAATGCCATCCGAATCCGATGCGCGATTCTGCTAATGAGTAATACACCTGTTTAAGCACTTCTACGTTTGTGTAACGCTTAAGGTACATCATTGCGAAGGCAGTGCTCTTAAGTTGCAGGCGCAGGATGTTGAAGTGTTCACGCCAAAGAAAGCTCTCGTCAATGGCAATACCCAAGCATTTGATACTTCTAACATCTTCAATTTTGTAGCTGTTGGCTGTTTCCGGGCAGCGGTCATTTTGATGAAAAATTTGGAAGACCTCTGTAAGCGTAGATGGAGAGCGAATGTGCATCGCATTTGTTCTTGTCACATTTCTGACTAGACCATTGTCATGACACCATTCGGGTACAGAATTGAATGCGTCCTGCATTATCTGAACAGCTGAATGCAAGTTTAGGTGTATCACCACGATTGCTATGTCATCAGCATATACATAAGTGGGCGATTTTTTTAATAACTTCAACAGATAGTTCGTGTAAAGGATGAATAAAATGGGACTCAGTTTTGAGCCTTGTGGCACACCCTAAATGACTTCCTATTCAGTACTCTGAATCAGCGTGGATCGTTCTGTCATTCAGACAACTTTTGAGCCATTTTGCCAGGACTCCTCTCACCACCTCTCTGCTGACGCTTTCTATGAGCTTTTCATGCGTGAAAGCATCAAAATCGATTAATAGCACAATAACGTGATGATTTTTGTTTAGGACTGCGTTGGCGATACTTGTAAACTCTCCCAGCAGTGATTGGGTGCTCTTTTCTTGGCAGCCGTATTGATACGGATGTAGTACTTTATGTTTCGATAGAAAACAATTGACACGATTAACGAGTACTTTTTCCAGGCATTTTTCAACATCGGGTAGGATTGCTATAGGCCTGTAGTTCCCTGTTCCGCTTTTTACACCTCCCTTATAGATTGGGCCAATTATCGACCGTTTTATCAGCCTTGGCACATGACATTGACACAAACTGCAGTAAATTATGTCAAATATCTCCCTTCCGCTTTTTTTCAATGCTTCATAAAAAGTGCTACAAAGATCGCATTTAGTTCAAATATGCGCCGTTTCAAAAACTTCGCCGTTCGGACTCGGCAAAAAACTGTAGGTCCCTTTTACTTGTGAGAGAACAGTAGCGCGCACAACACGAGTAGATGATGAGCAAGCTTGGCCCTGGTCCCCCTTTGGACTGTAGCCCCAACAATTATTATATTATTATTATGAGCCGTTTTGTTCGATAATCTGTTTCCATCTAGACGGCAGCTTCATAATACCACCCTCGAAGAAGCCTCTCTCCATATTTGAGAAGAAGTCGGACAGCCACTCTTCACAAGATTCTTTTGAATTCAACTTCACACCACCAAGAGCGTTCGCGATGGACAGGAACAGGTGGTAATCACTTGGCGGTATGTCCGCACAATATGGTGGATGCGATAAAACCTCCCATCCGAGCTCCTTGTACCTTCTCGTCAAGTCAAGTCAAGTCATCAACGAATTGTGTGGTCTGGCGTTGTCCTGGTAGAACACTGCACCATTCCTGTTGGCCAATTCTGGAAGATTCTGGACGATCGCCTGCTTAAAGCGGTCCAGTTATTCGCAGTGGATAATAGAATTAAGCATCTGACCATACGGAAGCAGCTCATAGGGGATGATTCCCTTCCTATTCTACCAAACACACAGCAAAACCTCGCTGGCCTTCAATCCCGGCTTGACCACTTTTTGGGACGATTCAACGGCCTTCAACATGACCGTTTTCGCTTGATATTGTCATTTGTGATCCAGTTTTCGTCGCCAGTCGCCATCCGCTTCGAAGATGGGTCGAGTTCGTTCCGTTTCAGCAGCATATCGCGGGCATTGATTCGATCCAGAACATTTTTTTCCGTCAAATCATGCGGCACCCAAACATCAAGCTTTTTTTATATCCAGTCATCGTCAGATGGTGAAAAGCGGTTTGGTGACTAACTCCCATCTCCTGGCGACTAAGTCCCATCTCCTAACTCGATGATTTCCATTATTCGATTGGCATGCCATATCTCTCAGACTAACAAATAGAAATGGAAAACTTTTTATAATAGCTTCGTCAATTGAGCGCTTCCTTCTTTCAAGAAGTTCGCTAGTGATACCCAGGTTTTCTTCGTGTCATTTTCAGCATTAGTCAATTTTTGCTTGTAGAACTAGGCTTTCATTAGTTTGTGTTCTTATTCGCCGTGTTTCCATTCTTCTTGTACTGGCTTTCGTAGGTTTTACACATCGGGCTATTCTTCCACTTCCAGTAAAGCTCATTCGGGGGGAAACGGGGTGAAAGGACCTTTACATTTCTTACTCCTTAAACTGCACAAATAGACAACAACGCCAAGAAGATGGTGCCTTGACAGAAGTCCCAGCTGCTCAATTCGAAGGTCGACCTTACGTCATCCAGTGAGAGTCGCACTTATCCACTGCACCACCTCGGTCTCACACTTATTATTCTACCGAACAAATCAAATCGTTTGCAACTGCCATTAAAATGTGGGGCATAATTTTTACTCGACAGAACTGACTTTGCTTATTTTTAGAGCATGTTTACGTCCCACTCTTTTAAAAATTGTCTGGCCTTCGGAGCATAGACGTGATTATTGGGGGTTGCAAAACATCTTTTTTTTTGTTGGAGATCGGAAAACACTGCTCTGAAGTGCTTCATTTAGAGATGGTGGCTGTTTACCAGGGTTCCCCACCTTATTATCAACTGTGCAAAAGTGGTCAATAAGTTCAAGAGAGACAGAGAAAGCATTGAAGAAGAGCCCCGCTCCGGCGCCCCGACTACTGTTTGTACGGGAGAGAGCATCAAAGAAGTCGAAAAACTTGATCTTGAGGATGCCCGAATAAAGGTGAAAATGATGGCAGAGATCACCAAGCTATCAACTGGTACCATTCACACCATTCTTCATGACCACCTTAACCTTTCAAAGGTTAGTGCTTTATTGTTTTTCAAAATATTCCATATTAAGATCTATACACTTTTGCATGCGTTTGAACCCATTGTCGAAGCACCTTTGGCACTCTGATTGAGGTACCTCCAAGACACGCATTCTGAACGCATCAACAGCTTCTTCAGCCGTCAAAAAACGTTGACCTCTCATTTTATTTTTTACGTACGGGAATAAAAAGAACTCATTCGGTGCTAAGTCAGGACTATACGGCGGATGACTCACCAAATTGATGTTTTGAGTGCTCAAAAATGCAGTTGTTTGAGCCGATCTGTGAGAACTCGCATTGTCATGGTGAAGAGTGATCCGTCTTCGGCGATTGGTTTTCCTGATTTCTTGGAAGACAATTGGCAAACAAATGGTTGCGTACTACTCAGAATTGACTGTTCTGCGTTATTCTAGTGGTACGGTTGCGACATGTCCAGTTTTTCCGGAAAAACAAGCAAATGAAAGTGCTTCGTGCGCAAGCAAATTTTTGTTGAATTTGGCTCAATTTGAACACCCATACAGTCGACTGCTGTTTACTTTCGGGCTCATACGCGTAAACCCACGATTCATCACCTATCACGATGTCATAGACGTGTTTCGAAGCACCGCGATCGTAATTCTAGAGCATTTCTTTCTACCAATCGACACGAGCCTTTTTTTGAGTGATTGACAAATTATGTGGGATCCAACGCGAACAATTTTTTTTGACGGTTAAATGTTCATGCAATATTGAATGTATGCTGGTCACACTAATGCCTAAGATTGTCTCAATCTCTTGATAGGTCACATGACGATCTTGCAATATCTGTTGGCGAACAGCATCAATGGTTTCTGGAAAAACAACTGATTTTGGACGACCTTCACGAAATTCGTCTTGGAGTAAACTACGACCTCGGTTGAAGTCACCGTACCATCGATAAACACTACTTGATGGAGCTTCATCGCCAAAAATTGAATTAAGTTTATCGATGCACTGTTGTTGAGCAAATCCACTTCGAAAGATGTAAGAAATAATCGCACGATAATTTTCACGATTTAATTCCATTTTTTGGACGAGATGAATCTTTTAAGTTACTGTAAACAACACAAATAACGCTCGTATGTCAAAACGGTCTGAGTACGTATAACCTAAAAATGTCAAGCTTTACGATAGAGCTGGCAGTTGCCAGATTGCAACACTAGGGTTGCCCAATCCCGACATATAAAAGGCAACCCTCGTACAAGCATTAGAAGAGTAATCATAGGAGAATTCAGAAAAAACCCTGAAAATTACCCTAGATTACTCCACTTAACCGACTTGTTAGCCCAAAGTGCAAGATAATGACTTTTTCTATAGAGAATATTCCATCATCTATAGAGAATATTCCATGCTTTTGGAAAAATTTAGTTTCCCGTTGGAGCCTTTTGGAGTACTTTTGTTATGCTCCACGAAACATGAACTTACAATTAGCAAAAGAGGGACTTAACAAAACGCCTAATCTAGAAATTTGGTGTTCAAAACGAAAAAAACAATTGTATCAACTGTACATTTGTACATTTAACAAAAGGTTGAGTGTACAACCTTTCAAATATATATTCCTTCACTTCACAAATATGAAAAAATATGTAACATCGAATTTTCTTGAAAAAAAGGTTAAATTTCTAAAATTCCAAAGGCCAATATTTTAGCTAGCCTTACACTGAATCGGTTCATAAGACGTACACAAAATTTTAGGATTCCAGGTTCTTAAATATGTAGAAGCGAAAAACCAATAACCCTTCGCCGAGAAAATATATGCATTTTATGTACTTTTTTCCGCTCGCTGGATAGATTTCACAACACCCGTTGTGTGGTAATCTAATATACGCAGCGAACCCCTCTACACAAAGGGTTTAAGAATGGGCATGACCTGATAGTCTGCGAGTTGTGTTTAAGTTAACTTCCTCACCACATAAAAGATGCATCGGTTATGGACGGATTAACTCATCACAATTTAAGGACTATGATTTTCGGTTTTCCGCGTAGAACATGCCACGTATAGCCAAAGAACTTGCGTTTTGTTTTTCACATGAAATTGAATTTCTGTTGCGAGTGGTGCTTCTTATCATGCGAACCATGTATGTATGTAACTACAACCATTTTGTCAAGGCTTGTGCAAAGTGACGCAAGTTTTTACCAGGTCCATGAATGCATTCTTTGTCGACAAAATAATTGCATTCCAAAATTTTTCATTTTCTTCACCCAAACGAGATTCAAATACCGCAGGATATTGCACTTCCGGTTGATCATGATCGCCACCAACAGAAATAAATGCCACACCATCCTCGTCTCTCAAAATACAGTGGAATCCACAAATAATGCAAATCAAGTGAAGATTCATCTGCAATTTCACCACAAATTGACTTGTCACAGAGACACGATTTGAATGACACAACTCAAAACCAAGCCACGACTGATCCGTGTCCGAAATGTCATCAGAGGCCAATTTATTCCGTGACTCTCCCGAAATAATACCCGCATTTGCATGCGCTCATAAATTCAGTCATCACTCCAGGTTTCCGCTGTCAAGATCAGCCTCAGTCCCCTCAACCCCGTGCGAGCGGGAGACTTTATAAATTCATCGAGTGAGCACACAGATGCCCCGCCAAACTGTCGGTCACAGCTTAACCTACCCAAGGATGTCAAACGGAACATCTGATTGACACGATTGATGGGATGTGATGCCTTGCGTTGCGGCACTTGCGCCGAATTTGAATATCAATCCGCAGCACCGGGGAGGACGACATGCCATTAAGCGAAGCTGCACCCCAATCCCATCCCCGACGCGTACATGTACAAATTCGAAAATTATTCCATTGGCTACGTATTAGGAAATTCTCGTTTCTAACTCCCAGCGAGGAATGGAATTCCTTTACCACACTCCAAGGTGGCCGCATGACAGGCGTGTATTCGTGCCTCGCCGTATCTAGCAACTTCGCAGCACAGCGTGCAGCGCACAGAAATTACCATTCATTGCCCCAACTGGTTGTTGATGTCTTCATAACGATCCTGCGTGACTCACTCGTCGCTCAAAGTCACTGCAATGGGACAGAATCCGTCAGCGGCATGCAACATGCTCAATTGATATCCGTGCACCACAAAATAACGCTAAAAAAGGAGTTCGTTATTTCTGTAATGAACGATTTTCCCCCATTCCCAGTTAGACAGCGCTGCGCTGTCCGCGCACTGTTCACCGCTGTATGCCGGTGCCCCCGCAGCCGTCATCGGCCCGTCCAGTTTGGTGGGTGCTTTGTGGCGGGCTTCCGCCGAGGAAGCCTTTGCGAAGCTCATTTCTTGCAATCGTGCTATTAAATTTTCCACGGGATTGAATTGTTGCATCGCAATGCGAAACTATCCCCCTTTCTGGGTCTGGACAGTCATTGTTGGCATTGCGGTCCACCAGTGTCCGGCGGTCGGTAGCAAATGATCCTTTTTCGAAAGATGATTGGACTCGAATGGAGCGCTGGTGGATCGAATGTCTGATTGCAGTATAAATGGTAATTCCATGCGACTGCGGAATGTGTCATGTGTCGCAGGAGGATGTGCGGTAACGATACTCCACAGTGGAGACGCTCCAAGATGCGTTTCATTCCCAATCAAAATTTAATAAATATTTAATTTTGTGCTTCGCTCTGGGATCCACACACTCACGAACAGGCAGTCTGGAGCGACTGTTTGCTGTGGGGAATGGTTTATGGGGCGGGGAACGCTGCCATAAATGAGGATAATAAAAAGGAAGCGGACGAAAATTAATTCCAATTTGTTGTGAATTGAAATTGTGAGCGAATTTATAAGCGCTTTTGTATTCCTTGGATTGGCGTGGGGGAAGTGTGTTGGGATTGGTGGGATGCATTGGAAAATGGAGGAATTAATGGAGACTGCAAATTTGGACCTCGACGGAGGCTAGAGAATTTTTTGGGCACAAAGGAGAATTATTTTGTAAACTCAGGGCTTAGGAGGAGACTGCCAAACGTATTCCTCGCAGTGTCTCTTACGAATTGGAGGACGATCGTCCTTACTATCGCCTGCAAATGTTTCCAAAAAAGAAGCGTCTTTCATTCACTTGACGAATTCTTTGGCTTTTTTGAAGAAATTGTTTTTTTTTCTGGTTACGAGGAAACTTACATTTTCTTCAGCAGGCCGCCCTGTATAGAGGTATCGGCTTAACAGACAAATGAGCGGATCATATCAATGATAGAAGTTCATTCTTTTACGTCGCCGACAGAACCAGTGTCAGTTTCTAAACGGAAAGCAAAGGCTGAAGGAGAAGAGGTTACCCGCAAGAGGGTGCGCTTATATTCTTCATTATATGCAGCTCTGATTTCATCCTCATGAGTGTATACTACTACAGACCTTGAAATGGTACAATGTTCAAGGATTGTTAAGCAATTCTAGTAAGATATTGTCCTTGTGTCATTCACAGAAAAGATGCATACCAACGGTATCCCACAATGAGAACAACAAATTTGTTTTCACTTTTTCCATTGACCTTATGTTTTCTTAAATACACAACTCAACTGGACCATTCGTACTGCATCTACCAGAACACTAACTACTCCAACTCAATAGGCCAGTAGATGAAATTGTTGAGATTGGCTTGGATTCACTTTCTATAACTAATTCATTGCTTGACCACCATGATTGAGAGACCCTTAAACACATACGCGGCCACAGAATTATCCCCAGCAATCAACTGCAAAAAGATAATGAGAGCTTCTTGCCTATACGTTACAGTCTTGATGCAGATATGGGACAGATTTAAAAGCTATTGTTCGGCTTACATCCTTCCCGATACTTCTGAAACAGACAATCTTGACAGCATAATTGATTGGGGTAAAAAGTATAGTGTGGAATTTAATGCTTGCAAAACTCAGTACTGTCTACTGTCACTCAAGCGTTCTCAAAACAACCTGCCAGTATCTATGAATGGCTCCTAAATTGTTGAAACTGAACGACTTTCCAACCAAGGTACGTGTGTCAACTCAACACTGGGTTGGAAAGATCACATATCCGAGTTCGCGGAAAATGCAGCGAAATGTCTAGGTTTCTTAAAGCGATGCAAGAAATATTTCACCCCTTCTGACCTGGCAATAATATATAAGGTGTATATCCGCCCAAAGCTTGAGTACAACCCTCTTTTCTGGTCCGGTGCCCCTAAGACCTCTCTACACCTATTAGATAGAATCCAACAGTGAGCGATAAACTTATTGGTGATAACAATGCTGCGAAGTCCATTCGACGAAATGTCGCGTCTCTATCACTATTTTATCGCTATTTCAACAAAAAAATGCTATCCAGCTCTATTCCGCTATTTCAACAAAAATGCTATCCAGCTCTATTCCTTCCCTTCAAGAATTCACCCGCAATACCCGCCTTCGTAGGAATGCTCACACGTTCACCCTTAAACCCACCTTCGGACGTACAGTTAAGTTTAGAGACTAGTTCTTCAGCCGCACCACACTAATATGGAATGCTCTTCCCAGCCCAATTCCTCCCCCCCACCACCATTCAAATCCACAGGCATTTAAAACCTATGTGCATCGCTACCTCCTTTCCCTCTCGTTCTTTTTACCTTCCAGTCATTAATTCCAGTCATTTAAGGGTATAAACAATCAGTTTAGTGCGCGCCAATTATAAAAGAAAAAAAAAATCGATTGCAACCCATCATTAAAAAAGTCCCGGGACTGATATGATACCTGTCAAGTTTTGATGACAATCTAGCATTTCAATACCTTTTTAGAAGACCGATTTATCTTTGGCCCCAAAATAGGCTTCAGTTTCGGCGATCACATCCTCAATCAAGGCGAATTTTTCCGGCAAGCATCTTTTTGAGGTCTGAAAAATTTCTAGGGGCCAGAATTGGAGAATGCAATTTGGCCGTGGTAACCAACGATTTGTGACCCGGTGCACCGTCTTGGTGGAATAAAATTTTTTCTTCTTCATATGGAGCCGTTTTTTTTTCAATTTCTTCCTTCAAATGCACCAGTAATGCCGTGTAGTGTTCGCTGTTGTTTTGCCATTCTCAAGATAGTCGATGAAAAAATTCTTTGCGCATCCCATAATACTGATGTATTAACCTTGCCAACAGACCTTCGTGTTTTTGGACGCGTTGGGTATGGTTCACCGGCTGCCGTCCAGCTGGAGTGTAGTGCTGGATCCACGTTCCATCCATTGTGACATACCGACGCAAAAAGACTTTTCAAGCGACAATCCTCCTAAATTTTGTCGTCGATAAATTGCATCACGCAACCCGTGGCGTAGTGGGTAGAGTGCGACGCTCACGCGCCGAAGGGTCTAGGTTCGATTCCCAGTTCAACACAAATTTTTCGAATTTTTCGCGGGACCACCTCTTTCGAGCTGCCGACAACACTCAAAGAGTAACAACTGTCTCAGAAAGCTTTTCAAATTTTGCCATTCGGAGTCGGCGAAAAACTGTAGGTCCCTTCTACTCGTGAGAGAACAGAAGCGCGCACAACACAAGTAGTTGATGAGCAAGCTAGGCCCTGGTCCCCCTTTGGACTGTAGCTCCAACAATTATATAGAGCCCCACCACTATTGTCTCTTCTATCATCTATTTGATACACAGTTTGAGTGCTACTGAACGCAATACCCTTGTCCAATTGTACACACAGAACACTGCCTGATAGTCTCATTGTTTTGTTGCATGTGTACACATTACGAATGAACAAAGGACTGTGAGTGGTACTCATAAAATGTAGGAAGTTTGATTTCAGGATATATTTAATTAAATAATTTTGGATGTACAAACATACTTTCCTAAGCTGTGGATACATCAAAACATTTTGTAATTACTAATCAAATTTGTTTTCTTAACTTTTTTTCAAATTTGCATTACTTGTATGCCAGCGCAATGCCAAATGAGAGTGAAATAGCTATTGTCAAAAACCGATCATCAGAACGATAGTGATTTTGAGAGTACACGAAGCAACCAAAATTAAATCGTTTTATCGACATCGTAGTTTTTATTCCGGCGAAAGAGCAAACCAAACAGCTCTCAGAAGCATATGTACGTTGCTGTTTTTGGTCCATTGTGAGCAAACGCGGTACCCGTTTCGAAAACAGCTTTCTCATCAACAAATTTTCATGCAAAATGGTCTTCACACTGACTTCTGATAGCTTTAAGACGTCGGCTATCTCGCGCAATTTCATTGTGCGGTTTTCCAAAACGATTTCCTGTACTTTTTTGACGTTTTTGGATGTAACCACCTCAATTGGCCTTGTGCGGCCTCGTATACCACTCGTATACTCGTATATCGCATACCACCACAATTAGTTGGTTTTGATTAATGAACTTTTCAAGCCATTGCTGAGCTTGCATGGTATTTTTTCCCATAAAAATGCAGTGTTTAGTAAGCACACCAAATTTTGTCTCTTCCATTGGTTCGAAAATCGCAAAAGTAGCGTCACTGCAAGCACTGTAACTTGAACCTGATAATCAGATTGTCATGAAAATTTGACAGGTACCAGTTGAATGTTTGCACTTCATAAAAATAGCATGGATTTTTTTTAAAGTGGCGCCCCCTATATGATACTCCCGAGACTTATTGAGTGATATGTTAGCTGTCGTTCAACTACCACTAAAACCCAAAAATCTTCTAGGAAAGCGGTCTTTCGTATCACCGCAAGTTACTTACAATAATTGGGCACTCCACACCATAGGAAGAAGAGTTCTCCAAAATGCAAGACATTTTTATATGGCATAACTGTTTCCTTAAAATGGAAGCAAAAATCGAAATAAAGAGGTGTTCCTAAAAAATCTTGCATGGTCCTCAAACGGATCGAGCAAAATATTTGCAAAATAAAAGTAAGGGAATTGAGTTCCAGTGAAAAACACCAAACGAATCAAGTTATACGAGGGGTATTCGATACATTCTCGGTATCGGGGTGAAGCTTCTTCTTCTTCTTCTTGTGGCGCTACAGACCGGGGTGGATCTGGGCCTCAACCAACATTCCTCTCCAGCCAGCACTCGCCGTTACCTCCAGTGGCCCACTTCTGTTTGGATGCGGTCCTTCTCCACTTGTGTGCGTCACCTCAAACTAAGTCGTTCTATTGTGTTGTCGCAATGGTTCGGATTCGAGGACCTTTTGGGTCGGGGCAGTGATATCCATGCGATTCACATCGCCCAGTGGTCTTAAGCGTTGGATACGAAGACGATTGACAAGGCACATGCCGACATATAGCCTATATCGCCGTTCAATCTTCTCCTGCTGTCCATAACGTAAACAAAACCAAAAGTCATACGCAGAAGTTTTTCTGTCGAAAAGGCCTAGGGCTCCCTCATCCGCATTTAGTAAAGTCCAGTTTGAAGCGCTACTGAGCAGGTCTGGGATGATCACGTTGTTACATAAAGCAAGCTTATTCCTTCGAGGGAGAGTTCCATTACAGAACTGCCTCTTAAACAAAAGCAAAGAGCGATTGACAACAGTGATTCTGAGGGGCAGGGGATACTAGGCAATGTCGTTCATCGTCTTTCACAGTTCAAGTTAACATACCTGGGGCGTTCATACATTCTCAGTATCGGGGTGAGGCTGTGGTTATATATATATATATATATATATATATATATATATATATATATATATATATATATATATATATATAAATTGACTTATTTATCAAGTAATACTATTATCCTAGTGCATTCATGTAAAATTGCATATAAATGTAATTATTAATACGCGTTTTATTTCTAGTTAAACAGAATCATAGTGGCAACTAAGACGAGGATGGACAAATTTGAGCATGGCGCTGTAATTAAATTTCTCACTAATTCAAAAAACTATACGTGAAGAGATGGTGACTGTTTTCCAGGTTTCCGCACCTTCATTTTCAACTGTGCAGAAGTGGACAAGTGAGTTCAAGACAGGCAGAGAGAGCATTAAAGACGACCCACGCTCCGACGCCCCGGCTACTGCTTGTATGGGAGAAAGCATCAAAGAAGTCGAAAAACTTGTTTCTGAGGATGCCCGAATGAAGGTGAAAATGATGGCAGAGATCACCAAGCTTTCAACTGGTACCAATCACACCATTCTCCATGACCATCTTAACCTTTCAAAATTCAGTGGAAGGTGGATGCCACGAATGCTCACAGGCACTTAGAAAAAAGTAAGAATCGCATGCTGTAGAGAGCTTTTGGAGATGTGTAATGATAACGCGGACGTTGCTATGGATCGAACTGTAACTGGAAGCGAAACATGGATTCACCACTATGACCCTGAAAGCAAACAAGAGTCCATGCAGTGGCATAAAAAAGGAACAGACCCCCCGAAGAAGTTCAAACTCACTCCGTCTGCCGGGAAGCTCATAGCCACCGTTTTTTGGGACTCAAAGGAAATCTTGCTCATTTAGTACAAAAAAAGAGGTGAAACCATCAACGCCACAACTTCCGCTTCCACTTTGCATAATTTGCGGGAGGATATTAAAACGAAAAGATGGGGTAAACTCGCAGCGGGTGTGTTGCTTACTCATGACAACGCTCCTGTTCACACGGCGTAAGTTTCCAAGTCTGCTGCGCGAGATTGTGGTTTCGAAGAAATTCAGTACCCACCTTACCCTAGTTCAGACCTTGCCCCTAGTGATTAATTCCTGTTTCCGCATTTGAAAACATATCTTCGTGGAAAAAGATCTTCGGATGATGAAAAACTCAAGTCGGCAATAAATGGGTATTTTGGTTTAAGGGTTTTTTAAGGCTTTAAAAAGCTTATCACAAAATGTAACATATGCATTGATGTTATGGGAGATTATATTGAAAAATAAAAACAATTTAAATTGAATTTGCATTTTCCTTCATATCGATAATAATAATAATTGTTGGCGCGACAGTCCACAGGGGGACCAGGACCTAGCTTGCTCATCAACTGCTCGTGTTGTGCGCTCTACTGTTCTCCAACGAGTAGAAAGGACCTACAGTTTTTTGCCGACTTCGAACGTCGAAGTTTGAGAAGCTTTCTTAGACAGTTATTACTCTTTGAGTGTTGTCAGCAGCTCGAAAGAGGTGATGCTGTGAAAAATTCGAGGTGTTCAGCCGGGAATCGAACCCAGACCCTTCGGTGTGTAAGCTTCGCACTCTACCCACTGCTACCTTCATATCGATACAGAGAATATATATAACGCCCCTCGTGTATCCAATACGTACTCGGACATTTGTCTGTTGGTGTGTAGTATATTTTTCCTTAGACAACGATTTCTTTTTTCCTATTTCCTTCTACTTTCATTCGGCTTAGTCTTACAACCTAAGCAGTGAATTAAGCTGTCTTCGGCGACTTTCAGGGTTTTCATAGAACAGGTCAGTAGTCGCGATGCTAATTTGTGCACCTGGAAGTACCCAAACGAATTCTCCTCTAAAAACCACGTCAAGCATTTTCGCTGAGTAACAATATTCGCTCCAAATTTTTCCATTGATGTTAACTGTAGCTGAGAATCTTCATTCAATTCTTCCCTGTTCATTGGCATGCGAAATTCGATTGTGGCACAAGCGCCATCGTAAATTCAGCTATCACGCACACAATCGACGACCAGACTGCATCTGCCCCTCGCCATTTGCATAAATCACACATATTCCGGGGCTTGACAACAAAAACCAACCGAAACCCACCAACCAATCGTGTCAAATGATGGCATTCCGTGGAAAGACGTCAGAATCTGTATCTGCCCTCGTTTCTCTTCACTCCACTCGACAATCGCGTATGCAAATTCAAAACAGCGGCCCGCTGCCGAATCTCTGCCAAATCTCACCGATTTCTATCAGCAAACGCTCTTATTTTGGGTTTTTTTTTGCTGTTCCTTTGATTCCGACAGTGATGTCAAAATCTCGCAAAGGACACGCCGAGAGGGAGCCAATAAAAGAAACATCTAAATGGAAATTGACATATCCGCCGCTCAACTCGCTCGACACACGCGGGCACTGTTCGTGCCCCGGAGTAGATGAATGTGGTGCAGAAGGTGGAAAGGCGCCATTTTATGACTGCCTTGCAGCACTCTTTATGTTGACTCCAATCCGCAATCCACCTCTGACTCGCTTTTATGTCCCTCTTTCGCATGAAATTGAACACTTCCATTCTGGCGAGTGCACATTGCGTTTGCTCAACTGACAATCAAAACAGTTTATATGCAAAATCGTTCTTCCTTTCGGTTTATTTCGGCGGCGTGCGAAACGGGGGACGGGTAAGTTCCATTTCCAACACGGGGGCCATAATAAAGTGGCAATGTACGTGATATCGCGCCGTTTCTTTCGAAATTGAAAATTGGAAAATTGAAGGAATTCGCTCCGATTGGTGTCCTTTTGGCGAGAGGCACGGAGGGGAACGAAGAAAAATCAGGAAAATTTGCATATGAATGCTGGTATCCTGTCAAAGTGCTGGGTGGGCGTTCGCACCCAGAGGCGAATAATAAAATCGAAAAAGGATAAAGTGTATTTTCACTCAAATTGAGTGATTTAGATTTGAATCAGCCCGCGACGACATTTGAATACTATTTTCCTTACGCCCCTCCTACCGTTAGTCCCCGTCGTCGACTTGAAGGACACACATTTAATGGCAGGACATTCAATTCGGATATTTGACAATGGGCGGGGAATGGAATGAAATTTAAGAACTCTATTTGAACAGTTGAGAGCAATTGATTAAATAACGACGACGATGTACGGAGTGAGTGAAAAAGGACATTCCATTCTCCGGGCGGGATTGTTCCTTTGTGGAAATCCCGAATTGTCGTTAATCGGTGTTTGAAGAGTGTTCGCCGCTGATGAGGCCCGGTGACAGATGTTTCTTTGGCGTGGTAAATGTTTGCTAAGGTGTGTCGGGTGCTGCTTCCCCCGTTGTGGTGACAGTTTGTAGCAGGAAGGCGGTTGAAACAAAGGTCGGCCTTGTTTTAATGTTTGACTCAAGAGTATGTGGCGTTTGGTGAGAGGGACGGATTACTTTTGATTGCAGATTAGTTGACTGAAGAGGGCTGAGAGTGTTCCTTTGGGTTTTCAAATGGTGGCTTGACTGTAATGTAGGGAATGTCAACATGAGTATGGATATCAATCGAAATGTTTTGGTTCTGCTGATGGTTTGGGTATTCGATTGGAGGATTTGAGCGCAATTTTGACTTGCCAAATGTTAAGCAGCGATATTGTCGGATTAATCCTTCTTAGCTGCGAGAAATTTCAAACTACAGTTGTGAAAGCAGTAGTTATACGACTTAGATAATTAGCAACATATTTCTAAGATTCTTTTCCCAAATGTATATCCGGATTTATTATATTCTCCGGCAATTATGGTGAGATACCATACCAGAAATAAAAAATCAAGGCTTACTTTCTCCTTTTTTCACTCATTCATTGAAATCTGATGATAGAAGCCTGTTCATAAAAATAGCAGTGTTTTTTGGTTTTACCATAAAGTGTCTCAGAAATTGTTGTTTAGAGTTTAAAAAATATTTTTGTATTCTTGATTGGTAAGTGAATGTTTTTGTTTATGTTGTCTTTCATTAACATACTTTAAAGTTAGAAATATGGATCGATCAGAGCATTATACCGAAGATATGCAAAATTTTATCAAAAAATTGCTTGCGGAGGGAAAAACGTATGCTTCAATCTAGGAAATCATAACATGTTCAGCGAAAATGGTCAGCAATGCGCTGAACTAGAAAGCTAAGCCCGAAACACGCGGTCCAAAAAGAGTGACGGCTAAGCGAACTGACCGAAAAATTATCATCATGGCAAAGGAGAACCCTTCAATAAGCTCCAGACAGACAGATAAGGTATGAACTTGAACTTCCGGTGAGTGCTGTGGCGGTTAGAACACATCTTCTAGAGGCTAAGCTACCAGCTCAAAGAACGATAAAAGTGCCGCTTTTGACAAAAAAAGAATGTGCAAAAAGGATTGGCATTCGCAAAATATCACAAAGATTGGGCTAAGGAGAACTGGAGGAATATTCTGTGGAGCGATGGAAGCAAAATAGTCTTATTTGGGTCCAAGGGTCGTCGGGAATATGTAAGAAGACCAAAGAATGAAGAAAATAATCCCCCTTGTATACTTAAAACTGTTAAACATGAAGGAGCAAAACTAATGATTTGGGCCTGTCTATCATACAATGGAGTTGAGCCTATATATCCTATCAAGGGTATAATGGAAGGTGCTGAGTACGATAAAATTTTAAAAGAGGTTCTGCTGCCATATGCCTAGGAGGAAATGTCACAAGATAATGACCCAAAACATACATCAAAATCACATCTACAAAATCTTGGTTTGATGAAAAAAGAATAACCGTTATGGAGTGGCCAGCGCAATCTCCTGACCTAAGCCCCATTGAGAACTTGTGGGGCGATGCCAAAAATTCTGTCCATGAGGCCAAACCAAAAAACGCCAAGGAATTGTGGGAAATAGTGCGAGACTCATGGGAAGCTATAGCAGTTGAGAGATTTCGAATTGGTGGACTCAATGCCATTAGATGCAGCGCAGTGATAAGAAACAAAGACTTTGCTACAAAGTACTAATGGTAAGCTGTAAATAATAATGATTTCATATTGTTTCATTGATTTCTGTTGTCTAGGCACAGCATAATTCTAAACACTGCTATTTGTATAACAGCTACGAAATATTACTACGACCAAAGAAAAAATAGTTAAAACTTTAAACAACGTTTACTTTGTGAAATACCTGTTAAGACTGAAATACTTTACATTTGTATACGTTTTTTGAAAAAATAATAAAACAATTTGAATTAAAAGAAAACTATTTGTCTTTTTTGAGGAGCACTGCTATTTTTATGAACACAACTGTATATTGCGAACATACATCCATCACACAATAAACTCGGATCGCTTACACAGCAACTGTGATGTGATTGGCCGCAAATTTGGGACGATCTTCAGATGTACCTCATCTTCTACTGCTGCACAGATCACCGAAAGCTCACTCTACTTTACACCACGATCAAGATCTTCTCTGCTGTTAGATGGAAACAATTACAAATGCTGGTGGGTGCAAGCAAGTACACTATGCATCCTGTGACACACAAATCCAGAAAAAAGACCCAGGAAGTGCTAACAGTCTCTTTTTTGACCACCAGTGTAATGGTGCATAGAGACGAGCAATATAGTGCTGTGCTCATTTGGACATTTCCACCAAACTGTCAGTGGCCTATTAAAAACTCACGAACTTTCAAATAAGCAGCGAACAGATTTTAGACGAGGTGATTTGCAGTCTCGTGTAGTTTCTAGTTTGATTCTTTAGAAGTTCTCGGGAAACTTGAAATGAACTTGTTTGGGTGAAAATGGCCTCACGTATCCATCGCGGCGCAGTGGATAAATGTCACTAACACGCCGAAAGTCCAACAAGCGATTCTAGGACTGGAAGTTTCAACAATTTTTTTCTCATGGCTCCACCGCCTTTCAATTATTAATAAATTTCAGACAGGTCATATTTTTTACAAAAATTTAAACCGTGCGAAATCGGGGCAAGGGTTTTCAAAAGGTTGCACTCCGAATTCGTTCCTTTCTATAGTTATATGTGACTTGAGTTTGGAGGAGATCAAACAGTCCAAAGAGTTAAAAAGAAACACCAACGTTCCAACTGCTTTTCGCCGTTTGCGGTCTACAATAACTTCATATACGCCTCCGACAGCTTCATTCCTTTTGAAAAATTCCTCCGCCTTTCGCTAAAGGGGAAATTGGATAATGGAACGCGCTTCTCAGGTCAGGATGAAGCTACATTATCCAAATCTTGTTTTCTGGGATAGGGATATGAAATTAAACGTCGTTTTATTTGTTTGAATACTTTTTCTTTCCGTCTCCAATGGTAGCTTGTGAATAAGAGAGAAAAATATTTTCCTTGTAATTATCGTAAACCTCATTCAGGACTATAGGAAGGGTAGGACATCACAGCGCCGATCCTGAGAATCTTTGTATTTTTGATAAAACGTGACAAAGTGCGACTTCATTAATGGGCAGACGCTCGTCCGTGATTAAAAAGTTTCATTGTAAGTCATAAATATCATCTGCCATGGCACACATATATGTATGGACAGGGATCACCGCAAATTAGGTGTGTGCAATTGAAGGTAATGAAATAAGTTGGAAAAGTTTATTAAAAGAGGCCTAGCCATTAAGTTGGTCATTTAGTTGGAAAGTTTCTAAGAAGAATAAGCAACGATTCCTTACTCTTTCTGAATTTGACGATTATGTTCTAAATTATCAGCAGTCTTAAAATGTTGTTCAAAATGAACTTATTTTGATGCATCCTTGACGTAAAGGGGAGTAAGTGGAGAGCAAGTACAATGGATCAGTATTTGAGTCGGAGCGATCCAGTGCAGTGTATCCTAACCTCTAAAAAAAACCAAAAGGGGTGGACGATCGGTTCTCGATTCGATAGTCGCGAGTTCAACTCAATAACAAAATCAAAAGAAAATGGTAAAAGAAAGGGTCTGGAAGGAAGACTGTAACCGTCTCTCTAATAGGACAACAGATTAAGTGGGTCTCATTCATGGTCAATTAGGGATCTGGCTCTTGCAAAAGTGGCAAAAAAACTGTAAGGAAAATGGCCAGAAGAGAGATTTGTAGCGATGTGTAGTTTTGAAAAGTGCAAGTATAACAGAAAAAAAAGGAAAAACAAAACAAAAAAGTGAGAAAGACAAAAGAATAATTAACACAATGGGATCAACATTTTTTTCGTTCACTCACTTCCGGCTGAACGGCAAGTAACTAACTCAATAAATCCCGGGATACAAGGGGCGCCATTAACAAAAAAAAAAAATTAAAATCCCGGGACTTATTGGGTGAACTGTTAGATATTGCAGATTGACGACGATACCTTGCTTCAGTAATCATTGATGGCACACAGCGATCGGTTGGTAAACAGAAAATCACAGGCAACAACCTTCTCTTTCGTCAACCAAAGGGAAAAGGAAGATGGAAAACTCTTGGCACTCAAATCATTCCGCGACCTTTTTCAATTCGATCAGCAAACTCTCCTCTGTTTTGCAGTAGCGAAGAGGAAACCTTAGAAGATTTTGTTTTGATTAAATCGTTGTTTTTGCACAGTCTAGGCAAGTATATAGACAAATCGCCAACCATGGTTAAGAATGCTATTCAACGTCGCTAGTGTGAATTTGTTTTGACTTCGGTTTTTCTGTCGACGCTACATTGCGAAGCGGATCATTCTCAGGGGGACCATACTGTTTTAAATGGCAAGGAATTGCAGAAGTTTGAGTGAGACTCTTGAAAACTGAAGCTGTGCTCAACAAAGGGTGTATATATGGTCTAGCCATCCCAGACGGTTAACTAGACGCCATACAATCTCGTAAATGCCATCAACCTAAATGAGCGAAACACGGCGCACAGAAAGTTCCCTCCTGACCTGTCTAGTTTTCTGCGTCATTCTAATTGACTGGTAATTCAGAATTATTCATATCCTTGATAAGTTTTGAGGAGGTTTTGTTTTAGATACTATGTGGACTATGAAGCATTAAGGGAATATATTTTGGATCCACTTAGGTTTTGGTCCTCTACGAAGCATTTAACAGAGAAATGACATCATACCTTATACTAAATGAAAGTTGAATTTTATCCAGACGTAGAATACCACATCGCCGTGATGTAGTGGGTAGAGTGCGACACTCACACGCCGAAGGTCCGGGTTCGATTCCCGGCTGAACACCTCATATTTTTTACGGCACCACCTCTTTTGAGTAGTTGCCAACACTCAAAGAGTACTTACTGTCTAAAAAAAAAATATTTTTAAATTTCTCCGTTCGGAGTCATAGCTCTCGTTACCCCCTCAAGATCGGTAACGAAGTCATCGAGACTTTCAATATCAGAAAAGGTTTTAGACAAGGCGACGCACAGTGACTTCTTCAACATCATTCTCCAGAAGATCGTGCGTAACCCACAAGTAAACACCAGAGACACGTTCTTGCAAAAGTCAGTTCAATTGCTAGCTTACGCTGATGACATTGACGTGATTGGACGAACACAGCGAGCCGTCAATGAGGCGTTTGCTACTATTGAAGCGGAAGCGGCTAAAATGAGTCTGGCGGTAAATAAGAGCAAAACTAACTACATGCTGTAATCAAGGAAGGACACACAACATCGACGCCTGGAACAGAGCCAGGCAGCAGAAACTTCGCGATTGTCAAGGGCTTAGTTTACTTCGCCTCCGAGGTATGTAAATAGAGACAGCAACATCTGTACCGAAATCAAACACAGAATCACTCTTGCCAATCGCTGTTTACCTGGACTCAAGAGGTAATAAGGCCCTCTTTCGAAGGACTAAGCTCGCTTTATATAACAGTTTGATCATCACAGCACTACTTAATGGAGCGGAAACCTGGACTTTACCAAAGGCGGATGAAAAAGTCCTTTCGAAAGAAAAGTTCTGAGTGCGTTTTTTGGTCCTGTTTGCGTTGATGGCATCGTGAAGAGAATCTATTGGCTGTACAGAGACATGTGCCTGGTAAAGCGTCTTCGGATACAATGCTTAAAATGCCTATTCCATGTACAGCGTATGGACACCACTGCTCCGGTTCGAAAATTCTTCAAAGTAGAGCCATTGATACAACACAACAGAGGACGGCCTAGACTAAGATGGCGCACACAAGTGGAGAAGGACCTCAGCCAACGTGAAGTACGCAATTGGAGGCAGCTAGCAAAAGAGCTTGCTAGCTGGAGAGGCCAGGTCCACCTCGAACTGTAGCGGCATAAAAAGAAGAAGAAGAAGAAGAAAAAGTTGAAAAAGTTGAGTTGGTGATAATTTGTTGATTTGTGGAAGAGTGTATTCACAAATTAAATTCTTCTTTTATTATATGACCGGGATGGACCTTGACTTCAATAAATATGCCTTTTCATATCGCATGATATCTGGCGCTGCCTTCCGTGGTCGTCTTCTATTGCCTTGTTCCAATTGTTCGAAGTTGAAGACTCTGTGGGCTGTCTGGCTACCAACATGTTCTAATTTAATGTGTGGACTGAATGATTAAGCTCATTTGTTGATGTTGGGGGCGTGTCCTTTGGGTCAAAAATATGCAATCATCCCAATTATGTGTCTCCTGGTTACATCCTCACTTTATAATCGTATGTTGTTCGACATTTTTTTCTTATTCTAGGACGGCCTTTCAGATACATGAACCTCATACTGGAGTATAGTTGAATTGTAAGAAACTTCACTTAAAATTTGTATCAGAACGCGTAGGGCAGTGCGCGACGCCAATTCGAACTGAAAGTTGGTAGTCTTCATCAGTCTATCATCAGAAAATACCCAAATTCCTAGTCATTTTGAACTCATAGACGTATTTATGATTTCTCTTCGTACAAGTTCAGCCATGAAATGCAGAAAATAAGCCATCGTTGTATACCTTTAAACGTCATTACTAAAAAAATACGCTTAGGAATATTAGACATATTGTTCTCGAGATATTACATGCAGTCATCAACGAAGGACACACAGCATTGACGTCTCGGACAAAGCGTCACACTAGGCAGCAGAAACTTCGAGGTTGTCAAGAGCTTCGTCTACTTTGGCTCCGTGGTAAACAGAGACAACAACAGGAGTATCGAAATCAAACGCAGAACCACTCTTGCCAATCGCCGTTTCTATGGGCTTAAGAGGCAATTGAGTAATAACTCCCTCTTTCGAAGGACTCAGCTCACATAATATAACAGCTTGATCATTACAGTCCTACTCTATGATGCGGAAACCTGGACGTTAGCAAAGGTGGATGCGGAAGCCTCTATTCTATTCGAGAGAAAAGTTTTGCGTGTGAATTTTGGTCCTGTTTGCGTTGGTGGTGGTCTGGAGGAAAAGATTCGGAGACGAACGAATTCAACAACAGGCGGCATATGTCAATCGTGTACGAATACAAAGCTTACGATGGATAGATCTTCTCAAATTTCGCCTTTCGGAGCCGGCAAGAAGCAGTAGGTCCCTTCTACTCGTGAGAGAACAGTAGCGCGCTCAACACGACTACCTGATGAGCAAGCTAGGTCCTGGTCCCCCTGTGGACTGTGGGGCCACCCAATTATTATTATTATTAGAATACCAACGATATGCAAAGGGTGGCCAACTCATGGCTAAGGGCAGTTTTTGGAGTAATTGGATCAGACTCAAACAACCTACAGCCCATTCAAGCCATTCGAGCCTACTATTGCTTATCAAAAATCAAATGAAAGAATATAAAAATATTTATTTTTGAATGCTGGTGTAGGTCTTATAAGCCCTCAGGTGTAACGGGAAGTCAGCCGTCTTTATACGCCGAAAACCCTTCTGTGTCTATCTCTACATTCCTACATTCCTCTACATTCCATCCCTTCCTCTTTCCTTCCTTTGTTTTCACTTCTGCTACAACACACACAGATTACGAATAGTAGGTTCCTCAATTTCTATTTTCGTGTCATGCACGAGAGTAGTTGTTAAAGAAGTTTGACCCCTGTCCCTTGTAAATAACATCCTCATTCGATTTTTTTTTAGGTCCCTATCTTATTTTTTACCAACTATTTAGACTTCACTTTACATCCCTTCCTTCTAGATCTCACTTCCCAGCGTCCCTTAAATTCCTTCAATTTAATAATTCTTCTCCCACCCCAAACAATGTACACCATTACTCAAAAACAAATCCCTGAATTTATTAAAAATCCAAACGTGTATCTTAAGAATTAATCAGTTAATCGAATAATTATTCAAGTGCCACACCCTCGTTAAGTAAATTTCCAGAAACGAATAAAGGCATTTATCACCGACGCCGATTTTTTTCACGATTTTGTTTTTATGCTTCGGGAAAGGGAAAATAATTTTATATTAAAATTCATAACCCGAACAAAAATCGCCAACGTCGGCATCCATCCCGGGCGAGAGGAACAACAATTCACATTCGGTCAATTTCCTGCAGTCCTATCCCTGTCCGAATTGTTAATTTTTGCAATTTCCCATGTCACTCTGGCGGAATGGGTTGCACCCCCCTACCCGGCCACACAATGGACCGCCGCTACAAACAACCAAATAGAAATGAAGAAAATATTTATTTTCCTCTGGCACCCTTTATCGCACCCCGGCACATAACACGGTCACCCCCGGCTCATAAAACACTGTAACAATATGAAAACAGATTAACTCGTCAAACGCTTTTTGACTTTCCCATCCCGCCCTGCCCCCGGTGCGGAGGGTTGATTTTTGGGAATCAACATCTTTTTTCGTTCACTCACTTCCGGCTGAGCGGCAAGTGACTGCGATTCGTTTTGCGGCTCCAATCAAAATTCCATCCTTGTCCGACAGGGCTGTCATATATGAGAAAGCACAAGGAGGACGAATTTCCTCCGCCACCGCCACCATCACCAGGGCTGAGCATCAATCTGTTATCCGCTCTATTAGCTGAGGGGTGGCTGTGATGGTGATGCATCGGCACACCCTTCCAGATTGTTCGTGTCAATTGTTCGTTCATTTGATGTGCGGCCTCGGTCGAGCTGGTATCGCATTACAAGCGTGCGCGAACTCGGCATCATCCCCCTATTACAATGACTTAATCATAATCCCATTGTGTGCCCACACTCCTTTTAATAATAATCAGTAGCGAGTGGTGTATCCTTGGGCGTCTTTTTCTTCACGTGGGTTAATTGGTTTTTGTGATATGACAAGCCGCGTGTGTTCTGTCAGTCGGGCTAAGGGGGGAATTTCCGCAATTAAGTGCGGCGCACGGACGCTGTAAGAGATCTGCATAAGGGCAGAAGGCATGGTCGTATATTATACATAATTGACAAGAAAGTGTTGTCTTTGACTTGTATATTTGTATTCCAGGTCCGAAGAATCTATGCATCCAAGCCACTGGGACAAGGCAACAGAGGATGCCCACATCTGAGATGGCGTCCAAACGTGAGAAATAGGAAACAACTGGTGAGGGAGTCTGTTAGCTCCAAGGACATGTTTGTAAAGGTCATACTCCAACCCGAACTGTTGTGCCAACCGAATAAAGTGCCGAGAGTAACAATTTGCTCGAAACGTCCACAGTCTTAACCTGTCAAATGTTTCAAAGCTCTATTTTTAGGTGGTTTCGATTTGCACAGTCAAGACTTTGCAGTCTACCATCGCTTCTTTGAAACTCGCAAACGCTTGAGGAGAGAGGAAAAACTTTCGGGTGGATGAGGAACCACTTTTTTGACATATTGTACAAACCATTCTCTACTCAAGTAGATTCCATCATATGCCACCACACCTTTGTGGAATATATGTTAATTAAAAATGGTTAAATGCTCCTTTTCACTCAACGTTGCTTGCGTGCAATTTTTTTTAATTCCTTGCAATATTTTCGTCTACTCAAAATAAAACTATGAAAGGATGACACTACGCCTCGATGGAGGAAGTACTTGTAAAGGCGGCGCCGAGGAAGGAGCTTGACGAAATCATTTCAAATCATGTTTCGAAGTGCTTCCAGAATTGCACAAGTGTAAACTTTCTGTCCCTTCACAAGATAAAAGGACAGTCCTTTGTCACCGCAATTTGTGAAGTGAAGGCAGGATCATTTCTGTTGACTCCTTAAAGGCGATGACAGCCCCAATTCCGCTGTTAGGCAGAATATTCCTCTCGATTTGGACGATAATGGACAAGAATTCCGTCGCCCAGAAGAAATGAAGATAGCAATTTCGAAGCTGAAGTCGAATAAAGCTGCGGGAGCGGACGGACTGCCCGCAGAACTATTTACAGCAGCTGGAGATGACCTGGTTGGGCACATGCACCACATTATCTGTAAGATATGGCCGGAGGGAAGAATGCCCGATGAGCGTTATCTCAGCGTCGTTTGCAAGGTTCAGCAGAAGAGAGACCCCTTTGGCTGCGCCAATTATCGAGGGATCAGTCTTCTTAGCATTGCATGCAAGATCCCCTCTGCCGTTTGTCAATATCCTGATAAGTCCCTATCAGTGTGGTTTCAGACCAGGGAAGTCCACAATCGACCAGATCTTCACATTACGGCAGATCCTGGAAAAGACCCAAGAAGTACAAATCGACACTCACCACCTTTCGTCGATTTCAAGGCCGCGTATGACAGTGTGCATAGAGACGAGCTATACAGTGCCATGTCTAGTTTTGGCATTCCTACCAAACTCGTCAGATTGTGTAGGATGACGATGGAGAAGTCTCGCTGCTCTGTCAAGGTCGGTAACGAACTTCGAGAACTTCGTTGTCAAAAAAGGATTTAGACAAGGCAACACACTGTCATGTGACTTCTTAAACATCATCCTCGAGAAGATCGTGTGTAACTCACAAGTCAACACCAGAGGCACGATCTTTTAAAAGTCAGTTCACTTGTTAGCTTACGCTGATGACAATGACGAGATTGGACGAACACAGCGAGTCGTCAATGAGGCGTTTGCCACTATTGAAGCGGAAGCGGTTAAAAAGGGTCTGTCGGTATATGAGGGCAAAACTAAGTACATGCTGTCTTCAAGGAAGGACATAAAACATCGACATCTAGGACCGAGTCAGGCAGCAGAAACTTCGAGATTGTCAAGGAATTAGTATACTTCGGCTCCGGAGTAAACAGGGACAACAACAGCAGTACCGAAAACAAACGCAGAACTACTCTTGCCAATCGCTGTTTCTATGGGCTCAAGAGGCAATTGAGTAATAAAGCCCTCTCTCGAAGGACTAAGCTCGCTTTGTGTTACAGCTTGATCATCCCAGTTCTACTCTATGCTGCGGAAACCTGGACGTTAGCAAAGTCGGATGCGAAAGCCCTTATTCTATTCGAGAGAAAGGTTTTGTGTGTGAATATTGGTCCTGTTTGCGTTGGTGCCATCTGGAGGAGAAGATTCAGAGACGAACGAATTCAACAACGAGCATACAGGACCAGATGGAGGACATAAGGTCTGGAGAAAGGTGGGACAAGAAATGTACCCCAGCAATACTATAATAATAATAATTGTTGGCGCTACAGTCCAAAGGGGGACCAGGGCCTAGCTTGCTCATCAACTACTCGTGTTGTGCGCGCTACTGTTCTCTCACGAGTTGAAGGGACCTTCAGTTTTTTGCCGACTCCGAACGGCGAAATTTGAGAAGCTTTTTCTTAGACAGTTGTTACTCTTTGAATGTTGTCAGCAGCTCGAAAGAGGTGGTGCCGTGAAATATTAGAAAAATTGGTGTTGAACTGGGAGTCGAACCTAGACCCTTCGGCGTGTGAGCGTCGCACTCTACCCACTACGCCACGGCGACCACCCAGCAATACTATACCAACTGTAAAACATGGAGGTGGCAATGTCATGTTTTGAGGTTGCATGAGAGCGAATGAAGTATGCAATTTATTGAAAGAACGATGAACCATCATCAATATATTGATATATGGTATTAAAAACTAATTTGAATTCTGGTGTGAAAAAATGTTGCTTTCGGATCGTTATATATTCCAACATGATAACAATCCATAGCATACAGCACACAATACCAAGCTGTGGGTCTTGTATACCAATCCTAGAAAATTGAAACCCCCACCGCAGTCTCCAGACCTTAACCCTATAGAGCATCGTAGAGAAAAAAATTCGCAAGCATCCGATAACAAGCAAATCATCGCTGAAGGAGTCTATTTCACGAGAATGAAACAAAATAGGACCTGAAACAACAGAAAAACTTGTGAAGTCGATGCCAAATAGGCTTAAAGAAGTTATTAAGCAAACGGAGTTACTACTACTGCTACTAATTTTTAATTTAAATTTGTTATTGCCATGTTTTATGAACGATTAAACTAATTTCCGAATATTTTTGTGATATTTGATTTGAGAATTTTGTGTTGTTTGCGATGTTTTGTTTATGAATAAAGAATAAATATTGAGTTGAGATTAAAAAAAATAATTAATTAAACGTTCAGTTCGTAAGTTTTTTCCTTAAAATTTTCTTAATAATAAGTAGTAAACATAATGATAATTAGCTCTTTAAATATATGAAATGAGGGGTTAGGTCGAAGGACAATAGATTAAGGATAAGTTTAGCTTAGAGTGCCCGTCGAAGGCCTGTAAGTTAGGTTGTAGGAAATAGACAACAAAGTACGTCCAACTAGTTTTAAGCATTTTTTGTCTAGTACGTAACTCTGCAATGAATTGAAAATAAAAATGTATTAAAAATGAAAACAATGAGATTAACTTTTTGTAAACAAATTTCATTTGTTCATTTTTAATTGCTGAAATTATGGAAGATTCCGAATACTTTTGTGTGGGTCTGTATGTCAATCGTGTACGAATACAGAGCTTACGATGGATTGCACCTCTCGACCACCACCACTGCTCCGACCCGAAAAATCTCCGAATGCGAGCCATTTTGACAACACAATAGAATATGGCCTAGGCTGAGATGGTCCACACAAGCGGAGACCAACCTCAACCTACTTGGAGCAACTGGTTGGAGACGGTTCTGGCTGGAAAGGCACCTCGTTTGTATTGTATTCACCCACGCAACGCTAAGAAGAAAAATCACATTAGAGATCCTTAGTTAATCTCATAGTGCAATTGACTTGCAACTTGTCCAGACAAGAATCTCCCTCGCACCTCACCAAGGTGCAGTTGCAGCACATTGTATCAGGATGATTGAAGATCGTGAATATCCAGTCAACGTGGTCCCTTTGGGTTCTTCAGTTTGATGTTTCTGTATTGTAGGTTGTCGGATCAGGCAGTAACACAATTGCTTTCTATTTATTTCTGAACATTTATTGTGTCCACTTAAAAGTGATCCGATCAGATGCTACCTACTTGTGCCCACTTGTCTATCCTCGAAGCATTCGCAAAGTTAAATTTGTGTGATCTCCTGTAGCGCCTTCTTGAGTGCCCGCTTTGTCTCCTCAGTCGTAAGGAAGCATCTCCATTTCGTAGGACTCTTTGTTCATATCCATACGCTTCTGATTTGTCGCCATGGTATGGCCCTTTGGAGCCAGAGTTTGTCTGCTGCAGGGAGAATTAAGGAATTACTTGGAAATTTTGAAGCCAGAGATAGAACCCCTCTCGCTGGATATACTCAGCAGCAGAAATTAAACAATGCTTATACGAATTAGGCCCCAAGCAGTATCATACTCAACGTACTCATTTATGTACATAATTGGTTTGGCAGGTCCGATTGAACACCCATTACCACATTCATTCATTTCACAAGTTGAGGAATTCAACCCTCTCTCGGATGAGTCTTTGATCATCCTTTCTCAGCACACTACTTCAACTACTCGTGTTGTGCTCTCTACTGTTCTCTCACGCGTAGAAGGGACCTACAGTTTTTTGCTGACTTCGAACGTCGAAGTTTGAGAAGCTTTCTTAGACAGTTACTACTCTTTGAGTGTTGTCAGCAGCTCGAAAGCGGTAGTTCCGTGAAAAATTCGAGATTTTCAGCCGGGAATCGAACCCAGACCCTTCGGCGTGTGAGCGTCGCACTCTACCCACTGCCATGGCGGCCACCTTCATATCGATAGTAATAATAATAATTGTTGACTCTACAGTCCAAAGGGGGACCAGGTCCTAGCGTGCTCATCAACTATTTGTGTTGTGCGCGCTACTGTTCTCTCACGAGTAGAAGGGACCTACAGTTTTTTGCCGAACTTCGAACGTCGAAGATTGAAAAGCTTCCTTCGACAGTTATTACTCTTTGAGTGTTGTCAGCAGCTTGAAAGAGGTGTTGCCTTGAAAAATTCGAGGTGTTCAGCCAGGATTTGAACCTACACTCTTCGGCATCTGACCATCGCACCCTAAAAACTACGCCGCGGCGCCCTCCTAACTTCTTACAAAAAACTAGGATTATTTAAAAAGATGTCTCGGTTAGCAGAATCATTTGCTTCAATCAAAACCTCTCTTCCCCTGTCTCAAACTTTATTTAAAACCCCCAGACGTGACATTCGCCATCGAACACCTCATTTGAATAAACTTTGCACAAAGTCTTGTAAACAGAATGTCCCATAAAATCCCTCCACTTGACGGAGGTGTTTTCCCAGCACCATATCAGAAACTCAGGAAGCATCAGTAGACTTCGATGAAATAGCTTCGCATGCCACCCACAACCTCCGTGCTATCTCCGCAGAGCCCCGCAACATTATCATATTCACTTTCAATAATTCGACATCCGCGTCGTATCTCACACGTAAAAGTTCTAATTTGCATCCACATAGCCTGCATGTATCTCCGTTATCAGTAATTTCAGACATCAAAACAAATGACTCTGCATCGCACACGCCGCCACCAGCATGCCACACTCCTGTCATCAAAAAGTTTCCAACATGACTTCACCAGTCATCATCATCATCATCATCACTGCCGCCATCGATGGCACTGTCGTCGCCAGTGTCATCACCGCCACCATCCACATCATCATCACTGGCAACGACATCGCCATGAATCTATCACAGTCTATATCGCCTCCTCGTTCTTTTTTTGCCATATTTATTCGTTAACACCGAGAGTCATGTAGTTCGTGATGTTCCCGTCGTTGGAGTCCGTGAGCCGGGCTGGCAATTGTCATGTCGTGGTAGAAACTTTCACAAGCTTCTACTTCGAGTGTCATTTGCTCGCTGTCGATGTCAATGGTGGCGGTATCGACGCAACAGAACTCGGTCACCTCTCTCTTACTCACACCCGCACACATGCCCACTCACAACGGAAGTTTTGCAATTCAAAAACGTGCGCATTCCTGAAGCGGATATTGGTGCTCCTGTAAAAGGGCTGACTCTCCCCTCCCCCATCAGCAGCCGTGCTCGTAAAAATAAAAAAAAAAATCGAAAATCATAATTCCCACCTCGAAATTCATTTATAACTGTGCCGGCACGTTAAACAATTTTTTAAAACCCGCAAGAACACGGATTTAAACAAGGGAACAGTTTTTAAAATCCCATTACCCACCAACAAGAACTGAGGAGACGCATCGCACCGCTGAAACGTAATCCTTGCGCTCTGAAAGGAGCACTAATAGGTTTTTGTTAATCATAAATGACGTTATCCCTTTTTTCGCCGCGTTGAACGATAAAAACGAAGCGGAGCCACGTGACACAGCGTCGTTCGATCATTCGTCATGATAATCGCGGGAGGAAATTAAGCCTATTTGCAACGAACAATGCATGCTTGTCGCCTCTCCGACAGCAAACACTGAGTGTACGCCGTGGCTGATGTTGCTGATGCCGGTGGAAAAGGAACTGCAACTGGGTGCGGATTGGTCGCAAACTGGCATATAACCACAGCACTGAATGTACCACGTGCAGGCGACGTTCACTGGGTTTCGCTTGAATTACCGAAATGGATTCCTTTAAACTGATATCCGATTAGGATGCTGCGCTGCTGTAAGGATTTTATTGGGAACACGTTGGTGTGACGTTGCTGCGAATTGGAGGTAATACGAATTTGATGATTTTTGGCCATTGTAAGCAGTGATTTGGTGATGGATTGTTTTTCAACGAATGCTAGGAGAGGTTTTAAAAATTCCACATAATTTATTGTTAGGGAAATGTTGCTCGGAACTTGTGGGGCAATTGATAAGTGCAACTTTCACGTAAAACTCTTTTCTTGGTTTAAAAACGTGCCACAGGTGCCATCTCTTTTGCGTTATTGACAGCCCTCATAGAGTACAAGTTGTTTGTGAAAAGCCTTCCTTAAATCGCAGTTTGCAGTTGTGAACAAATTTGGAGAAAAACAGGACGGACGACGTGAATAGTTTTTTAGGAAACTAGGCGATTGTCTCTTGAAAGAATGTAATTTTTCTTTGTAGTGTGGTGTTATGGTCCGGAATGCACCTGGACTTAAACCAACATGCCTGTCCAGCCAACAAGATCTCTCTCCGGCTATTGCCACTTGCGCAACTCCTGTTGTTTGAGTTTCCTCTCCACTTGTGTGCGCCATCTCAGCCTTGGCTGCCCTCTGTTACCTTGTTCCAATGGCGTGGATTAAAAGACTTTTCAGGCGGGAGCGATCATGTCCATACGTTCTACATGACCTAGCTATTTTAAGCGTTGTATGCAAAAACGCTTGAGCAGGCGCATGTCGCTGTACAGCCCACAGAGTTCGCCGCTAAATTTTCTCCTCCAGATGCCATCAACGCTAACAGGACCAAACTTTTCTCTGAAAAAAAAGGAGTAGGTTTCGCACCTTTAAGCAGTACTGCAATCATCAAACTTTTCAACAAAGCCAGCTTAGTCTTCCGAGAGCTCTCTTAAGCCCGGAGAAACAGCGATTCACAAGGGAGGTTCTATGATCTCAGTACTGATGTTGTTGTCCCTATTTGTCACGCAGCCGAGCCTTCACAACTTCGGAGTGTCGGCTGCCGAGTACAACGCTCTGTCCGAGATGTCGATGTGGTGGGTTTTTTCTTGGTGAGACTTCACTTTGCCCTCATTAACCGCCAGACCCATTTATCCCGTTTCCACTTCAATGGCAGCACACGTCTCAGAGAAGGTTCACTATGTATGTCCAATAACGTCAATATCGTCCGCGTAAGCTAGCAATTAGTGGTGAGTGTCACTTTCAACTTCTTTGGTGTTCTCCAGAATCTGCTGTAAGGTGAAGATTTGGTCTATTACGTACATCCCTGCTCTGAGATGACACTGATAGGGACCTATGAAGGTATATGTACAGAAGGTAATATACTCCGGGCAGATATTTTGGTTTCGTTCTGCGCATTTGTCAAATTCCCTCAATATGGCGGCTGTCGGTGACATCGTAGAGTTTGTTTGCATCCGTAATATTGTGTTTTGATTAAAGTTAACAATTTCTAAGTTTTTTAAATTCTTAAAACAATAATAAGAATACAAATACAAGTGAAAATAAAAATGTATCGTATCATTCATTCCCAAAACAAAGCAAAACAAAATATGTAAACAATGGGTATTTTTGTGTGGTCGGAGTGATAAGGTCAACGTTAAAACAGCACGAATTTGCTCAAAACATTTTAAGGAAAGTGATTTTGTGCCATTGAATCCTTTATATGTGCAGCATGGAATATCGTTAAAAACTAGACGACTGAAGGATGATGCTGTGCCTTCAATCTTATTACCACTGAAAAAGGATAACAGCAAAACCACTGCACCAGACATATGAGCTCAAAATAGACGTTTGGTATCCAAGTAAGTGTCCACATGTGGTCGCCGTGGCGTAGTGGGTAGAGTGCGACGCTCACACGCCGAAGGGTGTAGGTTCGATTCCCAGCTCAACATCAATTTTTCGAATTTTTCACGGCACCAAATCTTTCGAGCTGCTGACAACACTCAAAGAGTAATAACCGTCTCAGAAAGCTTCTCAAATTTCGCCGTTCGGAGTCGGCAACTGTAGATCCCTTCTACTCGTGAGAGAACAGTAGCGCGCACAACACGAGTAGTTGATGAGCAAGCTAAGCCCTGGTCCCCCTTTCGACTGTAGCGTCCACAATTATTATTATTATGTTGTCCACATAATGTCAACACATCCATCGATTCACATATAAGCGACAGATTGATTGATAAGGAGAATATCTTGAAAAAAGACTGCGGAGTACAAGCCAAGCCAGTAATGGTTGATGGTAGTACTCAAACTGAAGAAACCGAGTAAGTAGATCAGAATAAGTTTAAACGCATGACACTTAAATAGAATTTGAGCTAAAATGTTTTCATTTGGCAGGTTACTAAAACAAATAGCAGATTTAGTCGTTCAAAGTGGGCAAGAAAAATTCTACACCTGGACAAATCAGTTGACGGAGGGCTTTCTTCAGAAACCTACAATGAAATGACACATCGAGGAGGCAATTCTTGAAAATTTTAACCAAAAGAACATAATATACTGGCAAAATAATTACTTAAAGCACTTAATAAATTTATCCATAGACATACCGAACAGTCGGAAAGTTAAGGAAATTTTTTTCGGATCCAGAATGTATTTTAGAATTAAACACCTAAATAGTGCAGTAGAATATAATTCAGTGAAAAGAAAGCGGAAAATTAAAAAAAAAAACAATTTCCTAGATTTACAAAAAGACTTCGTCAACTCAAACTTTATTGAAAACTTCTGTTAATATGCAGTATCTTTTTGAAATAATGCCGAATAAACACATTTGCAATATTCTGCTTCTTCTTCGGATAGCGCTACAGTCCGGGGTGGACCTGGGGCTCAACCAACATGCCTCTCTTGCCAGCTGCCTCCAATTGCGCACTCCAAGTTGGTTGAGGTCGTCCTCTGTTGCGATGTCCCTGTGGTTCAGATTCGAAAACTCTTCGGGCCGGCGCAGTGCTGTCCATACGCTCTACATGGCCTAGCCACCTTAAGCGTTGTATCAGTAGACGCTTGACTATACTCATGCCGCCATACAGCCCATACAGTTCGTTGTTGAATCTTCTCTTCCAGATGTCATCAACGCAAACAGGACCAAAAATTGTCCAGAAACTTTTCTCTCGAAGAGACTAAGGGGTTCCTCATCCGCCTTTGCTAGCATCCAAGATTCCGCGCCATAAAGTAGGACGGGATGACCAAGCTGTTATATAAAGCGAGCTTCGTCTTTCGAGAGAGTACTTTATTACTCAATCGCCTCTTGAGCCCAAAGAAATAGCGATTGGCAAGAGTGATTCTACGTTTGATTTCGGTACTGGTGTTGTTGTCTCTATTTACCGCGGAGCCGAGATAGACGAAGTGTTTAACAACCTCAAAGTTTCTGCTGCCTAGTGTGACGCTCCGTCCGAGACATCGATGTTGTGTGTCCTTCCTTGATGACAGCATGTACTTAGTTTTGCCCTCATTTACCGCCAGACCCATTTTAGCCGCTGCCGCTTCAATGCTAGCAAACGCCTCATTCACGGCTAGCTGAGTTCGGCCGATCACGTCAATGTCTTCCGCATAAGCTAGCAGTTAAACGGACTTGTGGAAGATCGTGCCTCTGATGTTGAAGTGTGAGTTCCGCACGATCTCCTCAAAAATGATGTTAATGAAGTCGCATGACAGCGCGTCGCCTTGTCTAAATCCTTTTTTGACATCGAAGGTCTCGGTGGGTTCGTTACCGACCTCGGCGGAGCAGCTAGAGTTCTCCATCGTCATCCTACACAATCTGACGAGTTTGGTAGGAATGCCAAAACTAGACATGGCACTGTATAGCTCGTCTCTATGCACTCTGTCATACGCGGCCTTGAAATCGACGAATAGATGGTGGGTGTCGATTTGTATTTCTTGGGACTTCTCCAGGTTCTGCCGCAGTGTGAAGATCTGGTCGATTGTGGACTTCCCTGGCCTGAAACCACACTGATAAGGACTTATCAGGTTGTTGACGAACGGTTTCAGGCGCTCACTCAATACGGCAGAGAAAATCTTATATGCGATGTTAAGGAGACTGATCCCTCGGTAGTTGGCGCAGTCAAAGGGGTCTCCTTTATTGTGGACCGGACAAACGATGCTGAGATTCCACTCGTCGGGCATGCTTTCCTCCGATCATATCTCACAGATGAGCTGGTGCATGCACCCAACCAGCTCATCCCCAGCCGCTTTGAAAGGCTCTGCAGATAGTCCGTCCGCGCCAGCAGCTTTGTTCGACTGCAGTTTGGATATTGCTATCTTGACCTCGGCGAAATCGGGGGGACGGAATTCTTGTCCATCGTCGTCCAAATTGAGTGGGACATTCTGCCTAACAGCGGAATTTGCGTCGTCATCGCAGTTTAGGAGTCTGCAGAAATGATCCTTCCAGATTCTCAGCACCGACTGCGACTTTACCACCATTTGTCCATTTTGGTCCCGGCAGGCCTTAGTCCGAACCTTGTATCCTCCGAATAACTTTCGGTAAAAATTTCGGACGTTATTCCTGCCATAGCACCTCTCCATTTCCTCGACCGCGCGCTTCTCGTGCTCTTTCTTTTTTCTTCTGAGAAGCCGGTTCTCTTCCCTTCTTCTCTGTTTGTAGAGCTCACAAACAGCTCTCGTCGTTCGATGCAGCGTTGCCTTGTACGCTTCTTGTTTGGCTGCATGCGCTTGCCTACACCCGTCGTCAAGCCATGGGTTCATGGATGGCGACATAAAACCCAGCACATTAGTGGTAACTTCTTTCATGGCTTCTTGACAACGTTTCGAACTTTGAGCAAGTTTCGTGGTGACTCAATTGGGAAAGTTCCCAGAGGTCAGTTGAGATTGTAGCTTTCCGACGTTAAAACGTATTGGCCTATCTCGTTTCCGTTGCTCTTTCGATATCCGGGTTCTTACTTTGGCCTCAAATCAAAGTTGGCATTTTGGAAAGTTGGAACACCAAAAATACTAGAGGTGTGTCTGACGTCGATCACAACGTGATCAATCTGATTGACGGTTAATTGATCAGGGGATCTCAGGTTTCTTTATGGATCATGAGGTATGGGAACTGCGTGCTACCAGAAAGGTTGCACCCCGAGGCGATGTCCAGAGGCCAACGTCCTTTTCTGGATGTGTTATCTTGCAGGCTACGTTCTTCGATGACTCCAGCTGAGCGTTGGAATCTCGTAGAACGATCTTGGTGTCGTAGCTGAAACACCGATCGTGTGTTCTTTCTAGGCGATCATAGAATTCATTGATGTCTTCGTTATGTTTATCATTTACTATGTTTTTCAACTCATCGAGAATATTCAACCCCATTCATCAAAAACCGTTCCATCCTGATAGGAGGTCGTAACTCAAAATTTTGAAACGCAGCCGTGCATGTCGGACTCTACACATCCGAAGATGTAGTCTTCTGTGTCTCAGACCGCAGAAGTCCAACATTCAATAAATTCCCCCACACCCTGCCGCCCACAGATGCCTACAAAAACATTATCCGCACCGTAGTCACTTATCGCCCTCAAGCGAATTTATCGCCATACACTCTAACCCCGACAGGCAATATGCTCGCAAGCAAACCGACTCAGTTGCCCCCGTTCCTTGGCTTCCTAATCACCTCATATGTGACGTCGTGTTTGCCTTTGTCTAACACAATCCAAACGTAATAAACGGAAAAATTACCCTTCAATCGGTGACCAACCCTGCAGTCCAAGACCTCTCCCCATTGCCGGCCTTTCTCCTCATATGTGTACTCCAATCAAGATTCCATGGTCGTAACATCCAACAGTCGTGTACGTGCAGGCGAACAACCCCGGCAAGCCCCGGCTTACCTTTTGTGGAATATCCACCCCCATTAGTCGTCGCACTGAGCAGAGACGTTACACTCGCAGCACCAGTTGGAGCTGGGCCTTATCTCTGCACACTTAATTACGTTTGAACGCTTTTTCCCGTGCTCATTCGTCCGTTATGGGAATAACACTCCATTATGTAGCGCCATTTTCAAACAGCCAAGCGAGGGGGTGTGTCGGGGCCGACCTCCTTCCGCAGATAACATGCTGTGTCGAACTTTTCCCCCATGAATTACAGCCGCACGGCTCTTAATAAAGTAATTAAGATGAAATTTCGTATATGAATGAAGTTCCAATTGTGCCCCAGCACGGAACGCTCCCCTCGGCCGGGGGATGGAGCGCAGGAGGGGTGAATTGTTGCCAGCAACAATTGCTCCGGGGGTAATTAATTCATTGTTTCGTTTCTTTCTTCATCCCCGCGTCGCCAACCGCCGTGCGCGCTGCCCCCAGCGGCAAGGTGTCAGAATTAATGGGGTGTTAAAGTTAATTGCCGTGGCATGGATATTTCCTACCCAGAAAATTTTAATTGCACAAGTAGCCATTAAAGTTGAACACCACGATACCACCGACGAAGGGATGGTGGCGTAGCCGGCCCGAGAATTACATAAATTCGAAATTGTTGCTCGCTTCGAAATGGCATTTCATTTTGCAACGGTTCGAGTGCCGGTTGGCGGGTATTGTAAATTAGGCGAATGGATCAACCCTCGAAAACGGCACCATCATCAACAGCCGCCACCATTTTGTGGTGCTCACTGCGCCCGCACTTGGGGCGGCAGCGCCCGTCGTGGCTGTCGGGAATGCAATTTATTTGATTTAACGCCCGAGAGTGTCGGCATCGCTCCGGCTGCGGCCTTAATACGATAAAAGAATAAAAATAAATATATTCTCAGATAAGACGACGAATGAGGCTGCATCTTGAGTGAGAATGGCGGCAGGAAGGACCTGCTCTGTGGAATGGCGGAGGATTTAAACGAATTCCCTGCCATAACGCGCCGAGGATGTGGATGGATTTCGCTTGGGGCGATGAGCACAGTGCGCGGCGTATTCATTTATCTTAATGGTTTCCGGCTGAGTTTTATTGAAATATAATGATCCATTTTTGGGTTGAGGCAAATGAGTCCTTGTGGGGGCGGGAAGCGTGAAGACGGCTACGTGTTAAGTGGAAGTCATTCATTTGCAATTTAACCGAGTGTGACACAAGAACGGGACTCGACTCGACTGTGGACAAAATGAATTTAGGCCAGTGAGAGCGGCAATTGTGGTTTTTCATTAAGAATAAGGACTCAAGAGATGGAAGGTACCCTGAAAAAGTTGTCAGACAATAAGATCATGCGACCAAAAGCAAAAGCTCTGAACACACAGCTTTGTCCTAGGAATCGGCGCTGCAATTGATGTGAACCCTCAGAGCCAAAGAATTGTCTTGTGGACGGCAAGGATTTTTTTGTGATTTTTTGTGCCCTGTGTGGTCTGAGGAAATAGGCATTTAATGCTTAGTCTTGCTTTCTCAAGGCAGTATATTTTCTGTTGGTAGGTAAATCGAGTACAGGAACCAAGAAGCTGCTGAATCTTTAAATGGAGGCTGTCAAAAAATACTTTTTGCATGTCGATGAATGATGTGCATGTCGGTTTATGTTGTGTCATATCCATTGGTGGCCTCGAGACATCTATAATAATTGTTGGCGCTACAGTCCAAAAGGGGACCAGGGCCCAGCTTGCTCATCAACTACTCGTGTTGTGCGCGCTACTGTTCTCTCACGAGTAGAAGGGACCTACAGTTTTTTGCCGACTCCGAACGGGGAAATTTGAGAAGCTTTCTGAGACAGTTATTACTCTTTGAGTATTGTCAGCAGCTCGAAAGGGGTGGTGCCGTGAAAAATTCGAAAAATTGGTGTTGAGCTGGGAGTAGAACTTAGACCCTTCTGCGTGTGAGCGTCGCACTCTACTCACTGCGCCACGGCGACCACGAAACCTCGAAACATCTATTCCGATAAATAACGTGGTAACAAAGGTGCCCTAGAAACAGGAGGCGCATCAAAAGACGGAGTTTTCTAGCTAATTTCGAAAATCAAGCACATTTGTGGGACCTTTTTAGATCCCGAGTGTACTTGCCGGTAAGGCCTAGTTCAATGGGAGCCCTACTTCTACTAGCCTCCTAGTTAGGAAAAACCTGACTTAGACCTTGGGAGCAATCCCAAGTACCAATTGAGGATCTTTTCATAAAGGATCATCACTCCTCCTTGGTAAGGAGCGAAGCCTTTCTACCACATTTGCAATTCTGTGGATCAGAGCACCTGGTCAACAGTAACCCCACATCGAGTCAGAAGTAAATTCCCATACGCATATACTTATCCTTATCCGCCCCAGGTGACTGAGACGAATCAGATCAGATAGCGCGGTCGATTACTCCCAACTCTGTCCTAGATTTAGTTTTAAAAACCTTTTAGATTAGTGTTTGACGATCCTGAAACGCAATCCCAAGTAGAGTTGTTCCGGACCTGCATAGTTCCTGGACCTAGTTCCACCGTCGGAACTAGTTCCGATCGTTTCACGTATTTCATCTAAACATGTCCAATAGTTCCAACATGTTCGGTAGCTCAAACATGACAGATACATCGTGAATGTGTGAATTAAAGCGTTACCCAACTCAAAAAAATATATTTCAGACACATGAATCAGTCCCAAGTTTTTGTTGTTTCTTGTGTATTTCTTTGTCTTCTTTGTATGATATACACCATCAACCTTACGTCAAACACTGCATATTGCAGTGTGAAAAGAAGGGAGGCGAAAGCTAATATTTTCAATATATTCCTTCTTTTCCTAACCAGTTTTGAGTAGTTTTGGAACTATATGGGTCCAGGAACTACATCGGTCCCGGAACTACATCGGCCCCGGAACTACATCGGTCCCGGAACTACATCGGTCCCGGAACTATATTTACTGCGATAGTTCTGAATTTTTGTTTCAGTTAACATGTTACCCACTTTGTTTTGTTGACATTTCATGAAACACTTCAGATGTTTTTGACTCGTTTTGTTGCTAGACAAATGCTCAAATCTTGTTCGGGTATATCATTCTTTTAAATTTAAAACAAATTGTTTCAATTGTATCAGGTAGAAGAAAATTGGTAAACATGAATATAACATTTATGTAGTAGTAGGAGTAGTAAGAAAGATCTACGCAAAGATCTCCTCGGAACTAAATAGATCCTCGGAACGAAAGAGTTCCTCGGAACTAGTTCCTGAAACTAGTTCCTTTCCACAAAGGAATCGTTCAATGTTCGGCACGGTAAAGAAACTGTTTTGCGCCCCTCTAATCCCAAGCAGTTTCTGAGTCATGCTCCATGAACTTTCTGAGAGGAACATTCAACTAGAGTGCAAGATGCAAAAAACTTTGTAAGAAACATTCGTGGACTGGCTGCATGTTGCCCACGGTTCTATTTTCCAATGACCCTTCGAAACTGATGTATTGGGCAATTGTGGTGCTCCCTTTGAAAAATGCCGCTTATAATCAGATCAGAACCTGAACCAAATTTGGATGCGGGACTGAAGCCGACGAGACCGTCCTACCTAGACGATGAAGTCGACCGAGGCCTGATTCCATCCTGATCTGTAGAGCAAACTTCGCAAAGTGGGCGATTCCACATGAAACACTGACAATGTGTCCTTGAGGTGAAGTAACAGAGAGTTTATTGAAATAAACAGTTTGCTTATACGGGCAACAACACCAGTGTAGAGATTTCGGGACAATCAACCCGTCATATGGCGCGACATTTTAATACTGCCACAAACTTACAAAAAAGTCAATGACATAGTATACAGGTAGAGTGGAAAAAAATGATTTGCAGGATATTTAAAATAATCTAAAGTAATTCGGTGGTCGCCGTGGCGTAGTGGGTAGAGAGCGACGCTCACACGCCGAAGGGTCTAGGTTCGACTCCCAGTTCAACACTAATTTTTCTAATACTTCACTGCACCACCTCTTTCGAGCTGCTGACAACACTCAAAGAGTAATAACTGTCTAAGAAAGCTTCTCAAATTTCGCCGTTCGGAGTCGGCAAAAAGCTGTAGGTCCCTTCTACTCGTGAGAGAACAGTAGCGCGCACAACACGAGTAGTTGATGAGCAAGCTAGGCCCTGGTCCCCCCTTTGGACTAACTGGACTACCAACAATTATTATTATTAAAGTAATTCGATGTTATACAGATTCAATTGAAGCCTTTTACTTGTATGCGTGCTGCCTTGCTGTAGGGGACATACTATAGGTACTTAATAATTTATTTGGGACAAGAACGTAGGAGCCTAACATAAAGCGCTCTCGAAGACGTCACGTCTTGCACAAGCGCAACAATTTGAATTGCACATAAAGATTCAGCAGGCTGCTTGTAATTAATGCTTTCACCGGAAACAAGCACAAAACAAAGCCTAGCCTGTCATCAAGAGAAAGCACTCAACATTGACATCAAAACAGAGCCTCACAATGGGTAACAAAAGCTTGGGGGTATTCAAAGATTTGAGCCTGCTCGATCCTACAGAAAGAAAAGGAAACAGCATTAGTACCGGAATCAAAAGGGGAGTCACACCTGCCAATGGCTGTTTGTATTCAAAGAGATCTCTCGTGGTACGAAACTGTCTCCTTTTCGGATACAGGAAAGATCGGTTTTCGAGAGAAAGGTTCTACGTGCCATTTTTGACGCTGTTTACGTATTCGAGGGGCGTTCAATATATTCTCAATATCGGGATGAAGCTGTGGTTTTATACAATAACTGACTTATTTATCAAGTAATACTATTATTTTAGTGCATTCATGTAAATTTCATATAAATTTGATCATTAATTCGCGTTTTATCTCTAGTCAAACAGCATCATAATGGCAACTGAGACAATGGTGGTGAAAATTGAGCACTGCGCTGTAATTAAATCGCTCACTAAGCAAGGAAAAGGTCAAAAAATTATTCATGAAGGGATGGTGGCTGTTTACCAGGATTCCGCACCTTCATTATCAACTGCGCAAATGTGGTCAAGTGAGTTCAAGAGAGGTAGAGAGAGCATTGAAGACGACCTCCGCTCCCGCCCCCCGGCTCCTGCTTGTTGGGGAGAAAGCATCAAAGATGTCGAAAAACTTGATCTTGAGGATGACCGAATGAAGGTGAAAATAATGGCAGATATTACCAAGCTTTCAACTGGTATCATGCAAACCATTCTTCATGACCATCTTAGCCTTTCAAAGGTCAGTGCAAGGTGGGTGCCACGGATGCTCATGGCGACTAAGAAAAAAGTGAGAATCGCTCTTGGATATGAGTAGTGAGAGCACGGGCGTTGCTATGGATCGAATTTTAACTGAGGGCGAAACATGGGTTCACCACTAGGACACTGAAAGCAAACCAGAGTCCATGCAGTGGCATAAAAAAGGAACAGACCTCCAAAGATGCTCAAAGTCACTCCGTCTGTCGGGAAGCTCATGGCTACAGTTTTTTGGGACTCAAAGTGAATCTTGCTCATTAAGTACAAAAAGAAGGTTAAACCATCCTACGCTTTCACTTTGCGGGAGGATATTAAAAAGGAAAGACGGAGTAAACTCTCAGCGGGTGTGTTGCTTTGTCATTACAAAGCTCCTGTTCACACGGCGCGAGTTTCCAAGGCTGCTGCGCGAGATTGTGGTTTCGAAGAAATCCAACACCCACCCTATAGTCCAGACCTTGCCCCTAGTGATTATTTCCTGTTTCCGGATTTGAAAAAATGTGTTCGTGGAAAAAGATTTTCGGATGATGAAGAACTCAAGTTGGCAATAAATGGGTATTTTGCAGAGAAAGAGGAAATTTAATTTTTTTAAGGGGTTTAGAAAAACATATCTTAGGATGATGTTGGATGGATCTTGTCATAGGTCTACGCACACGCTGCTTTATAAACCTAGATTATGTCAACAGGATGGAAACACAACTCTAGCCTGAATATCCTTCATTTCCGAGGCTAGTGGGAGTACATTCGCATTTTTAATGAGAATCACAAATTAAGAGAACCTGAAGAGGGATGTAGGAAACGACAAAATCCACCCTAAACTGTAGTTTCCACCAATGACGAAGTACATGAAAGTACAATAGCATTGTTTGCAGCCGAGGTAACTTTAGTTTCTCCTTTTGTACTTCACTAGTTCTAAGTCAAGGGTGCGTATTAAATAAGAGCCATAGGCAACAATCCAGTCGGAATCCAGATTTTTCTTTTTTTGTCTATTGCTTGCGAATATTCTTTTAGATGAGGACTTGCTGCCTACTAGGAATGAAGAAATTTACAACAGGTATTTTGTGAGCGTCAACGGCAACTCGAAGGAGACTACGCCGTGAATACATAAATGCGAAACCAACGTTCAGTGCAGGAACCCAACGAACCACCTCCGTTGTGCAAGATAAATCTTGTATCCATTTCCCGAGTTTCCAATGGTTAAACTGTAATAGAGGAGGGGGGAAATATATTAATTCAATTTCTATAGAGTTTTCAGCGAACACTTAAAACCAACTGCACTTCTTCAATATTTTTCCTTGTTTTGTATCAGGTTGGGGAAACCGTCATTTTCCACTCGGATCCTGTTTGAAATTCTCAAAATCTCTAAATATTGTCGACGTTTCAAAAGGAAAAATTCCTAACTCTGGATTCAGTAATGAATGCATTTACGATTTTATCAGAAAGGTTTTTCAGCACAACTTTGTTCGGAAGACTTTAGAAACACGCACGGAATGGCACCTGATGAGTAGATGTCGATTGCAGGAGGTCGAGTTGATACTTCTCTTCCAAGCGAGCTGGTAGCGCCTACAAAATTTTTCAAAAACCACGTGTAGACCCCACAGCCAAGCTTTCTTACGCACACCTGCACCCCTCAACCCCAGTCTCACCTCAAATACCAAAGAAGCCAATTACATTTCCAACAGCACTCGAAACCCATCAATAAACTCATTTACCGCACGACATATAAATTTCATCTCTCACCGGAGATAGCTATCAACAATAGTCGAAATTTTCTGAAAAGCCAACAAACACATGCCGCCACTTCAGCACACAAAGGGCGCACCATTGTGCCTGCCCTCGCGCACCAACCACTCCAGCGGAATATGCTGCTGCGTGCATGCCATCTCCAATCACAAACAAATAAATGAATAAAAAACAACTACAGAGAGCCTAATCCAACTTCAATTGATGTCGGAATAAGGTAATTAAGAGAAATTACCCTTCAAATGACATTCGCACACAAAGACCAACCGCCCGATCATCTGCCGAGCATCAGAGGGCACTCAAATATTTACACAACATATCCCCGCGTGTGCACGTTATTAGGTGAGCAGAGCAGAGGTCCTTTGGGCATTCGCCGAGGGGTAGTTACTGCCGATATCAGTCGGGCGCATCGTTAGGACTCTGCTCGATTACGAAATTCTGTAAGCCGATTAGACCTGCATCCTGTTGACTTTCACATGGCAACCGAAGTGCACAGGAGCGGGCCGTGGTGATGATATTTTTGTGCAGCCCTGTTTTTTGTGTAAGCGGAGTGGCGATAAAGGAAGATTTGGCAAGGGCATTACTTAGGGCCGTGTTTGCTTGTAGCTGAGATGAGGAACATCGTTTTTTTGTATTTGATGCTATTTGCTAGAAAATTATGGACTTAGACTGATGATTGTGAGAAATGCAAATAAAGAGGGAGGGAGCGAGTGGTAACAAGTTCGACGGGGAGGGCATTCTTCCCACGCAGGAATTTGTGAAGGTGATCCTAGGGTTCAGGGATTAATTGAATTTAATCATAAAATGACTTGAAAATATGCACGTAACTCATGTGGATCACGCAGAGTTACGCCATCTGTTGCTGACTCTCTTGGCTGGTATATAAAATAACAATTACACCTTTAGATCCAGAAAATATCGGTTGTCTTCCTTTTAACAATAAAAGAGGGAAATTTAAGTGGTGGACGTATTTTTAAACCTGAACCAAGTCGAATCGAATAATGCCAAGCAGTTGAAATGTGTCGCTTGGCGTCGATTTTCGCATTTAAAATGAAATGTCACCAACGACAACGCTCCTCAAAAGGATTCAATAGTAGTGATCGTGGCCAGAGTGAATTCGTCTGTTTTCCCAGTTGAATGCAAGGCTATGTCTCGCGCGAGGTATTTTTTGTCATCTCAAATTTTGCCGGATATACATACATACGGCAATCCAAAGACACAAAACGATGACGATAAATTCTTCTTCTTGTTGTGACCCTAAAGTCCGGAGTGGACCTGGGCCTCAACCAAAATGCCTCTTCAGCCAGCACAATCATTCGCCAGCTGTCTCCATGATGACTTTAAATACCTGCTAGAAAATTGCGGCGTCCCTTGTAAATCTACGTGCGTCATAACTAATGCACCCACACTAGAGGCGTTACACAAAAAGTGCGATGAAACGTACAGAAAATAAGGCATCACACCAGAAATCATGCGGTATGAAAAGTTATGTCTATTGAAGTTCACGTCCATCCCGGCAATATAAAAAAGAAGAATTGAAGTTGTAAACGCACTCTTCCGCAACTCAACAAGTTGATACCATCAACGTCTACTCCTTCTTCTTATGGCACTACAGTCTGGGGTGGAGCTGGACCTCAACCAACATGCCTCTCCAGCCGATCTTTCGCTAACTGCCCCCAATTGCGCACTTCAAGTTGGCTGAGGACCTTCTCCACTTGTGTACGCCATCTTAGTCTAGGCCGTCCTCTGTTGCGTTGTACCAATGGCTCTGATTTGAAGAATTTTCGGACGGGAGCAGTGGTGTCCATACGCTCTACATGGCCTAGGCATTTTAAGCATTGTATCCGGAGACGCTTACCAGGCACATGTCCCTGTGCAGCACATAGACCTCGTCATTATATATTCTCCTCCAGATGCCATCAACGCAAACAGGACCAAAAATCGCAAGCAAAACTTTTCTCTCGAAGAGACTGAGGGCTTCTTTATCCGCCTATGGTAACGTCCAGGTTTCCGCGCCATAAAGTAGGACTAGGATTATCAAACTGTTACATAAAGCGAGCTAAGTACTTCGAGAGAGGGCGTTATTACTCAATTGCCTCTTGGGCCCAAAGAAACAGCGATTGGCAAGAGTGATTCTGCGTTTGATTATGGTACTCGTGTTGTTGTCCCTATTTAACGCGGAGCCGAGGTAGACAAAGTCCTTGACTTCCTCGAAGTTTCTGCTACCTAATGTGACACTCTGTCCGAGACGTCGATGTTGTATGTCCTTTCTTGATGACAGCATGTACTTTGTTTTGCCCTCATTTACCGCCAGTCCCATTTTAGCCGCTTTCACTTTTATGCCAGCAAACACCTCATTGACCGCTTGCTGTGTACGTCCAATCATGTCAATGCTATCAGGGTAAGCTACCAATTGAATTGACTTTTGGAAGATCGTGTTTCTGGTGTTGACTTGTGAGTTACGCACGATCTCCTCCAGGCTGAAATTAAAAAAGTCACATGACATGCCTTGTCTAAAACACTATTTGTCGTTGAAGATCTCCGTGAGACGAATCAATTTCTTCAGTAACCTACAAATTGTCATAATTAACTCATTTCCAAGTTAAACACTTCAAATTTTTCACGGCACTATCTCTTTCGAGCGACAATAAGAACAGTAATAACTGTCTTAGGAAAAACTTCTCAATTTTTACCGTTCCGAGTCGGCAAAAACTGTAAGCCTTTTCTACACATGAGAGAGCAGTAGCGGGCACAACACGAGTAGGTGGTGAGCAAACCAACAGATGGCAGCACCTGCAAGTTCCGTCTGATCTTGGAAGCGAATATTTAGTTCATTGGAATAAAGGAAATGTATTCAAGGAACAATTATGGTAGACAACAACATTGTCTTTTGAATTTCCGAAATAACTGGATTGGTCTCAAATAAATAGCTTTTTCCGAAAGTTTTTAATTTCCTATTAAAGGTGTCCCAACAAGAACGCAAGATTTAAATGACTGATGCAGCAATTGAATTGTTTCTCTGGCTGTATGAGATGTGGCGCCGTCTTGTGGAAACCACGTCCCCTCCACATTCATTTCTTCAATTCTAGGCACAAAAAATTGGTTATATTTCACGAACACCATTGACTGTGTGCGCTTGACCTGATTCATTTTCTTAATAATAAGTCCAATGACTTCTCCAGCCCAAAATCCACACCACACAGTGACACGTTGAGGATGCGTTTGCTTCTCGTGAATCACTCGAGGATTTCCCTAGCCCCAAATGCGAAAATTCTGCCTATTGACGAAGACATCAAGATGGAAATGGGCCTCGTCACTAAAGATGATTTTATCGGCAGAATCAGCATTTTCATATTCACAATGAGAATGCGTTGTTCATTCGTATAGCACTCCAGTTTTATTAACCTTATGTCTTCTACTAACAAACAATAGTAATTGTTCAAATGCCAAACAATGAAAATTCGAATGGCGCCAAATTTAAATCTTGCGTTCTTGTTGGAGCACCCTTTTAAATTAATAATATAAACCTTTAGCTTAAGCCCTTTCAATGTTTGTATAAGTTTACGGAAAATCTGCTCTGAACGAAAGCCTGATGGACGGAAAAATATCCACGATTCAAAGGCTATACTCTGTATATGGTAGGACCGGACGGGTGTAGTGTACTATGAGCAGTTAAACCCAGGCAAAGCCACTTGAGGACAATTTTATCGACTGCAATAACACATTCGAAATGGGACTTTGGAGACAACCGCCTAGTTTTGAAATATTATATTCGTACAGATGTCTTATAGAATTTTCAGTGCGCCAAATAGCTCAATAGAACGGGTTATTCGGTAAGTATGACAATTTTTTTCGCCGTGGCCGAGTGGGTAAGGTGCGACGTTCACACGCCGAAGGGTCTAGGTTCGATTCCCAGCTCAATACCAATTTTTCGAATTTTTCACGGCATCACCTCTTTCGAGCTGCTGACAACACTCAAAATGAATAACTGTCTATGAAAGCTTCTCAAAAGAAGGAAACTGTAGGAAAAAAAATTAACAGTAAGTCTCTTCTACTTGTGAGAGAACAGTAGCGCGCACAACACGAGTAGTTTATGAGCAAGCTAGGCCCTGGTCCCCCTGTGGACTGTCGTGCCAACAACTATTATTATTATTATTATTATTATTATTATTATTATTATTACTATTATTATTATTATTATTATTATTATTATTATTATTATTATTATTATTATTATTATTATTATTATTATTATTATTATTATTATTATTATTATTATTATTATTATTATTATTATTATTATTATTATTATTATTATTATTATTATTATTATTATTATTATTATTATTATTATTATTATTATTATTATTATTATTATTATTATTATTATTATTATTATTATTATTATTATTATTATTATTATTATTATTATTATTATTATTATTATTATTATTATTATTATTGTTATTATTATTATTATTATTATTATTATTATTATTATTATTATTATTATTATTATTATTATTATTATTATTATTATTGTTATTATTTTTATTATTATGTCAATTTTTCCATATAGCAATTTTTTGTAACATCATTAAGCGTTGAATTTTCTCTTTAAAAGCGGCTCTCTAACAGCTTATACCATATTGCAGCTTAGAATGTGCAAATCTTTAATATGCTTTTCCCAAAGTTCTACTTCTAGACGAAGAAGGTTTAAGCTGTGAACAGAGGAACGCAGGTATTGCTTTAAAGTCATAATATGATTCAACCAACTTAGTGGTCCATTATTAAATACTTTTTTTTTAAATTCTTTCACCACTTTTACCTTAAAACGGTCAAGACCACAATCTCTTGTTATACGAGAACTTCGGTAGCTTCAGGACTTTATACATTTATACATATATCAAAATTTATATCGGCCACGAGATTCAGTGGAGTAGTTGAACTGGTCGCCGTGACGTAGTGGGTAGAAAACGACGCTCATACGCCGATGAGTCTAGGTTCGATTCCCCACTGAACACCTCGAATTTTTCACGGCACCACCTCTTTTGAGCTGCTGACAACACTCAAAGAGTAATACTGTCTAAGAAAGCTTCTCAAACTTCGCCGTTCGGAGTCGGCAAGAAACTGTAGGTCCCTTCTACTAGTGAGAGAACAGAAACACGCAAGCTAGGTCCTGGTCTTTTTGTGAACTGTAGCGCCAACGATTATTATTGTTATTATTATTATTAATTAAACTATACCAACACCATATGAGGGAGCTGTGTATAACACAGTTGATTATTTCTTTTCTTTTTCTATTGTCAAGTATTTCTGCGTATAACATTTTCATGGCAATTGAACTCTCGCTTTGCCGACATTAATCTTCCCGAGCAGAATCCGATGACAGTTACTGGTGCGTGTTGTGTTGTGATCGTAAGAGTAGTAAGTAGTAATCATCAGCTCGCGGCGAAATAAGATTTGGGGGACGATTTTTTATTTATTTATTTTTCACAGATGTCATATACACTTAAAGACAGTGAAGCTTGCGTCAACGAAGTATTTTGAATCTGAAGAAACTTCCGACGAAGATCAGAAAAAATGTCACAGCGATAATGTATACCTTCATTGTTCATATATTTGGCAGCTGGACGCAATATTTACACATTAATAATTAAAAAAAAAAATGTACAGTCTTTTAAACTTACGAAAAATTTACTTATTCCAAACAGGGAAATATTTTTTATATAATTTTGATTAGTTTTTAAATAAACAATTGAAAGAGATTCCCACGTATGAGTTTTATATGTCTTTTCACTTCAGCATCTATTCACTTTCTGTGACCTTTACAATTTTCAGTGATTGCAATACAGTTGCGCTACTTGTCAACTCATTTGTTACTCGCCTGCCGAAGTTTTGAGTTTTGTTTTATTTCTCACACTCTGTTCGACAAGACTTGTTGACAGGAGCCGAATTGTGATTTGTTTTAGCGTTCCCAAACCATCTACGTTCAACAACGCTTGCAATTTTGCATTAGGTTTGTACCTTGTTAAACCACTTTAATCGTAGTTCAAATGGATTTTGGGGTAGCGTATGTTCCCTGGAGATTCATCAGAAGCTCCCTTCAAAGGAAAATGCAAACTTAGCCCTCTCCAGCTGTGCCCAGTACAGAATGTTATATCAAACATAATACTTAATATTATGCGTGCGTGGGGTGTTTGCTTGGAACCGGACGAGGTAGGCGCAGTGTCAAAACTGAAAAACCATTTCGTCTATTGTGGCTCATATATGCACTGTTAAGCTTCAGTTGTGATGAAGAAGTGCATCTGTCTGTATATGAAGAAGCTTTCTGTCACAATTTCAGTGAAGAAATGTTGACTCATATTTGAAGAAGAATGCTAAATCTGCACAGAAACGAAAAAACACCTAAACTACAAAGTCAATTCAACAGGACATCAAATTTGCTCACGTTGATGCAGGCGCAATTTGACTTAAACACTTTCAAACAAAAAATTAAAAACATAATTTTTATATTTCAGTATTTTCCTCATAAACTTTCACAATGCATTTAACTTTCCATCGACTAATAGGCTTAATGCCACGCACCATAAATGCCTGCAACCCCAAATCCCCGCATCACATCCACCATCAAATAGGCTTACAAAACAATAATCACCAGCCAGCCGACCGCCCATGTCATCGAAGCATAAATAACCCCACGGAGGGACTTAAACAGTCAAACGATGTTAATCTGATATGTCCGTTGCCGCGCCACCCTCGTCCACCCCAACTCTGTTCACAAAAAAACGACCGCTCACTCCTCACCAGCTAGCTATTATTTTGTGGTTTTTCAAAGGTCCCCTAAGGATGCTTGCCATGTTTCCTGCATCAGCTCGAGCCCGCCAGAAGGGGTGCAAACAAAACATATTGCGCAAAATGACAAGGATGAGTCTGAATGTTTGTGGTGTGTCCACGTTCGATAATAACCAGGGGTAGCTGGATGCTGGCAGCAAAAAATAGAACAGACGACACAGGATAACGAGACAGGGATGAAGCAAAAAACTCCCGGGAAACTAGTTCCCAGCGATTACGAGATGTAATCCTACGGCGGCGCATTCCAAATTTATTCATTGTGCAACAAAATCATCATCAGCTCGCGCCCCTTGTTGTTTGCTTTCTCATGCGCCTGCAAGCGTCGCCAAAGTATTGTCACACGACCCGAATGAGGCACGAAATTTGCATACATATTGCACAGGATAACGCACCAACGACAATGACGGCGGCAACGGGTATGTACAGGTTTTTAATTAAAAATTTATCACTCTTCGTCGAGAGTGTGAAGGATGCTCCTCAGCAGCCTCAGCCCCGGGACCAGTCCCAGGCCCAGACCCAGTGTCTCCAGAGCGCAGGCATTATACTCGTAATTTAATAACCGGCAATGATGATGAGAGTGCGGCGCAATGATAAATGGGTTTCGACACAACAAAGTGCCATCGCGGATCGCTCCTGCTTTTATGGGACTAATTTTAATTTGATTCGGTTTTTATTGCGAGGGATATTTGCATATTATTACATTTTTATTACTCTACGTGTGTAGGGGTCTGTCAGTGTGTGGAAACGAGCGACCTTTCACCTCCCGGCTCGCGAGCGTCGCGTCGTGGGGGTCTATTACAAAAATTTAATTTTAATTTTACGTTTATTGCTCCTCTCACCTGGCTGCTGTTGCCTGTCCGCGGCGTAGGAGTGGGGTGGTTGTTGCGCTCTTTGCAGACGATGGCCAGTAGAAAGTGAGTGACACAAAAGGAAATTTTTCCTGCGGTGGCAGTGGCGCGGCGCTCATTAAGTGCTTCTGTGCGGCAGTCGAGGTACTTGATCTAATGAGCGTGCACTTATGAGTGGGATGATCACCTGTGCGTGTCGCTCAATAAGAGCGGTGACGACGCCGATTACGGTGACGGGGCAGGGTTTTATGATCTTATGCGCGCATTCGTGGAATCCGGGCATGAGTGGTTCCAGTTTGGGGCCATTAACAGGTCGTTGGTTTCACGGTCTTAATTGCAAGCGATAATTGAAGTCAGGCTATGAAGCCATTCTTTGATGGGTTTTGACTGAAGCGCTGTTATTGCTTTCAATTACGTTGCGTTAAATTGTGAGGAGAGTTGCGATTAGTTGCGTGAGAGAATCGAAATGAGCTTGGGGTTGTTGCTTCTTTAGTAGTTTGTGTGCATTCTAGAAATTTGTAAGTGGAGTGTAGAAGACATTTCTGGAGAAACTTTTCAAATGGTGATAGGGGTTGAAATAAGTACATTTTTGATAGTTTGCTGCACTTCAGGTGATTCGGCACTCTGGAATGCTTCTCACGATCAAACTTGTGTGCGAGTACTTTGTTTTGCTCCACTTGTTTGATTGTAACGATTTTGGAGTTGTGTCCTAATGCCATACATTACTACAAATATAGACTTAAGCGGGTTGACAGCAATGGTAAAAGAAGAAAAAAGAAGCAGGGAATTAAAAGAAATCCTTAAAGCAGACGTCCATCGATGCCTTGATGTAAACGTGCCTCGAATAAGTCTGATAGCCCACTTCACGTGCTGGAATTTGTTTCCATGTCTAACTTTGCCGAGCTGCTGATTGAGAAAGGCCGCAACAGGCCAGTGATGGTCAAATTTTTTCTAGTTTCTAGTTCTAGGGCTGTCCATAAATACCCACTTCGACGTCCTATACCAGGGTTTGAGATCACTTGTTCGATTTTTGCGGGACCACCAAAAGTCACAGCATTCATGATTTTTGGAGGACCACCAAGAGTCACAGCATTCATATTGAATTTGGTAATTTAGTAAATTTTTGATGCTACGACTACCTTTCTGCTGCTGTTTTTTTCACTTGCGCTTCCGCCGCTGCTGCCTGTCTGCCGCTTTTCTGTTGTATTTTTGACGCCTTTTTGCCGCCTTTCAGCCGACTTTCTGCCACCTTCTTGCCGTCTTTCTGCCGTCTTTCTGTCGCCACTCTGTCGCCTCTCTGTCGCCGTTTTGCCGCCTTCCTGCGGCGTTTTTTGGTGCCTTTTTGTTGCCTTTCTGCCGCCTTTCTGCCATCTCTCTGCCATCTCTCTGCCATCTTTCTGCCGCTTTTCAGCCGTCTCTCTGTCGCTTTTCTAACGCCTTTCTGTCGTCTTTTTGCCGCTTTTCTGTTGATTTTTGCCCGCCCCTCTACCGTATTTCTGCCCCCTTTCTGAAGCCTTTTAGCTGCCTTTCTGTCGCTTTTCTGCCGCTTTTCTGCTGCTTTTCAACCATCTCTCTGTCACTTTTTTAACGCCTTTCTGCCATCTCTCTGCCATCTTTCTGCCGCTTTTCAGACGTCTCTCTGTCGCTTTTCTAACGCCTTTCTGTCGTCATTTTGCCGCTTTTCTGTTGATTGTTGACCGCCCTTCTGCCGAATTTCTGCCCCCTTTCTGAAGCCTTTCTTCTGCCTTTCTGTCGCTTTTCTGCTGCTTTTCAGCCACCTCTCTGTCACTTGTCTAACGCCTTTCTGTCGTCTTTTTGCCGCTTTTCTGTTGATTTTTGTCCGTTCCTCTGCCGTATTTCTGCCCTCTTTCTGAAGCCTTTTAGCTGCCTTTCTGTCGCTTTTCTGCCGCTTTTCTGCTGCTTTTCTTCCTCCTTTCTGCCACTTTTCTGTAATATGTCTTTCGACTTTGTGTCATTTCTCTGCCACTTTTCTGTTGTTCTTTTGCCGCTTTTCTGTTGACTTTTTGCCGCCCTTCTGCCGAATTTCTGCCCCCTTTCCAAGGCCTTTCTACTGCCTTTCTTCCGACTTTCTGCTACGTTTCCGTCGCCTTTCTTCCTCCTTTCTACAGCCTTTCTGCTGCCATTCTGCCGCCTTTTTGTCGCCTTTCTGCCGCTTTTTAATTTGTTGAGCCACTTTTGACAAGCTTAAGAAGCTTAAGAAAGCTTAAGAAAAATATGTCTGAACATGTCTCCTGTTCTATGAAAAGTGAAAAAGAGCATTAAGTATGATTCCCTTTAAGAAATGTGCTTTCATCCATGTCGGCTGTTGTCTGCACACGAATTTACATAGAAGTTATCTGGAACAGAGATGATCAGCATGAATGCCTTTTGGTGCGCTGGTCGAGATGCCAGATTACTTATCAAGCCTACGGGCTGATGTGTACTTGGGTCTGGAACATAGTAAGAGGATCATGGACGTTTATTGAACAGTTTTCGTTTATATCCTTAAAAGCGTTTTAAATGTGGAATTGATTGCGTAGGTTAGAACGAGCAGTGCTAGAAATTCACCCAATTAAACACACATTTGACATAGTATTCTTAGTTGTAAGCAGTTAATTCACAAAGGAAGGCTTAATAATTATTGTATGGCGCGACAGTCCACAGGGCGACCAGGTCCTAGGTTGCTCATCACTCGTATTATGCGCGCTACTCTTCTTTCACTAGTAGAAGGGACCTACAGTTTTCTGCCAATTCTGTACGGCGTAGTTTGAGAAGCATTCATAGGCAGTTATTACTCCTTGACTGTTGTCAGCAGCTCGAAAGAGGTGGTGCCGTGAAAAATTTGGTATTTGAGCCGGGAATCGAACATAGACTTTTCCACTACGTCACAGTAGCCATAAGAAACACTTCCTTTAAAAAATGTTTTCCAATTTAAACAAAGTAGACAACGAATAAATTTTTCTGCTAAAGATAAATTTGTGACACAATTGCCGAACTTCTGCATAATCCACATGCATCGAATGGAAACATTTTTGTGTTTTCCTGGAAAATAATACACTTACGATTGGACTATTCGGACCAAACGTTAAATACTACGAGCCCATGGGTAAGAACAGAAGCATCTTCCAGGCAGAAATACTTGCAGTATATAGATGCGTTCAGATCAACCTTGAGAGAAAATACACCAACGGCGACATAACGATAATGTCAGACAGACATTCTTCAGCCATTGATCGTGAATCTCAATCCCTACCGATCAAATCCAATCTCGTATGAGAAATGACTGTAGACGCTAAAGGAGTTAAGCCGGAACAACAGAGTAGAACTACGTGGTCATATGGGGATAGCTGACAAAGAGATGGCTGACTCTCCGACTAGAAGAGCGCCATAGGAACCTTTCCCGCAGAATAGTTCAGGACCAATGAAGGAAAATGAAAACATGCAAAAAACTGGAACAATGCACAGGGCAAGAGACATTCGAATAGACTCCTTAGGTAAGATAATCGAAAAAGTTTTAAAGCATGAATCACGGACTTCCTGTACTACTCCAGACTTAAGGAGCATCTGAAGAGATTAGGGCTGTCTAATGAAGTTTAGAGTAAGATTTAGATTTTATTTATTGTGGCAATAGATTACATTTATGTGTTTGAATCTTACATTTTTAGAGATGCGGTCATATTGCCTTACTACTTAAATATTAATACAAGTCCTTAAATGATATATCACAGATTAATTTGAAGGAAAAGCCACAGAAACCTTCATTAAGAAGATTAGAGTAAATAATGTGACGAATCGGAAGAAATCGCGCTGCACTTGCACGGAAACGATAGAAATAACTCTTCTGACGGATGAAGACTACTGAAGACTACAACTGCTTGAATCGTCTCACATAAGCTGATTTTTAAAAGATATAATTCTGTTGAAAGTATTTCTTCTAACGGTGTATGGCAAGACATAAAAGCTTCAACTTAGCCTGCCAAACTTAACACATGGTGGCAACACATTGCACAGATAATGAAAAGAGGTTACAATAGGTCTTTCTTTTCCCTTAACATCAACATAATATAACAATTTGAAAAAGATATAAAGAGCTCCGTGTTTAATACTTTATTTCGGGACTACAGTCTGTAATGATACACGATTCGAGAAAGTGTACCAGGTACACCCGTATGAAGCGTGCGTCAAGATACAAATGTCTCGATAGAGAACATTTGTTGTGAACGAGCCCCATTTTTTTTATTGTTTATTTGCTATGACATCTGTGAAAAATATTGGTATACATAAAGTCATTGAACAGACAAGATCATATTTCTTCATCGTGTTCAAAATGTCGAATTTTGTACCAGAAAGTGATGATTTGCGGAAAGCATTCATTTTTTGTTTTCATTTGAAGAAAAGTGCTGCAGAGTCGCATCGAATGCTTGTCGAGGCATATGGTGATCATGCTCTATCAGAAGCAACATGCAAAAGATGGTTTCAACGGTTCAGAAATAATGATTTTGATGTGAGAAATGAAGAACGCGGAAGACCACCAAAAAAGTTTAAAGACGCCGAATTGCAAACGATATTGGATGGAGATGACACTTAGAGTCAAAAGCAAATGGCAGCAATGTTATATGTTGCACAACAAACATTTTGTGGCCGTCTAAAAGCTGTGGGAAAGATCCAAAAATGTGGAAAGTGGGTGCCACATGAATTGAATGAAAGACAGATGGAAAACCGAAAAAAACACTTGTGGAATTTTGCTTCAAAGACACGAAAGAAAATCGGCTTTGCATTGGATTGTTACTGGCGATGAAAAATGGATTTATTTTAAGAACCCTAAACAGAAAAATCATTGGTTAATCTGGGACAACCATCAACATCGACTGCAAGACCAGATCGATTCGGCAAGAAGACAATGCTGTGTGTTTGGTTGGACCAAAAAGGTGTGGTGTACCTCGAGCTCCTAAAACCTGGTCAAATCGTTAATATTTGATCGCTACCGACAGCAAATGATCAAATTGAACCATGCATTGATCGAGAAGCGACCACAATGGGCCAGAAGACACGGCAACGTAATTTTACTCCATGACAATGCACCTGCACACAAAGCAAAACCGGTTCAGGATACAATCAAAACACTTGGCTGGGAGCAGCTACCCCACCTGCTGTATTCACCAGACTTGGCTCCTTCTGACTACCATTTGTTTTCATCGATGGGACACGCATTGGCTGAGCAGCACTTTGATTCCTACGAGGAGGTCGAAAATTGGGTGTCTAATTCATTCGCTAGCTGTCTCCAGTTGCGCACTCGAAGTTGGTTGAGGTCCTTCTCCATTTGTGTGCACCACTTTAATCTAGGTCGTCCTCTGTTGCGTTGTCCCAATGGCACGGATTCAAAGACTTTTCGGACCGGAGCAGTGGTTTCCATACGCTCAACATGGCCTAGCCATCTTAAGCGTTGTATCTGCAGACGCTTGACCAGGCGCATGTCGCTGTACAGTCCATAGAGTTCGTCATTAAAACTTCTGCTCCAGATGCCATCAATGCAAACAGGACCAAAAATCGCACGCATAACTTCTCTCTCGAAAAGACTAAGGGGTTCCTCATCCGCCTTTGCTAACGTCCAAGATTCCGCGCCATAAAGTAGGACGGAGATGATCAAGCTGTTATATAAATCGAGCTTAGTCCTTCGAGAGAGGGCTCTATTGCTCAATTGCCTCTTGGGCCCAAAGAAACAGCGATTGGCAAGAGTGATTCTGCGTTTGATTTCGGTACTGGTGTTGTTGTCCCTATTTACCGCGGAGCCGAGGTAGACGAAGTCCTTGACAACCTCGAAGTTTCTGCTGCCTAGTGTGACGCTCCGTCCGAGACGTCGATGTTGTGTGTCCTTCCTTGATGACAGCATGTACTTAGTTCTGCCCTCACCGCTAGACCCATTTTAGCTGCTTCCGCTTCAATGATGTTTTTGGTTTGCTTTAAAAAACGAACAATTTTATTGGTGTGGTATTCACAAGGTGCCAGAAAGGTGGTCAAAATGTGTAGAAAACAATGGCCAATGCTTTAAATAAAATGTTTTGATTTTCCCATTAATTATTGGTGTTTTATTAAAAAAAAAAACGCTCATTTTATACCGGTATACCTGCTAGATGTAGATTACAGTGCATCCGACATAACATTTAATTTCACTTGCTGTATGCATCATAAGGGTGTTTGGAGGATTCTTTCGTTTGCTATGCCTGTGCAAACCTCTCTTTGCATCAATTATGCACTCCATCTTGCAATTTATGTTAGATGTTGTCATAATATTTGGCTTACCAGAAGAGATGCTGCACTTTTCTGTCAGTAGACAGCTGTATAAAATGCCCTTTTCCGGACAACAAGGCTTGCACACTTTTAGACATAATCATTTAAGAAGAATAAATTTCCCAGCCAAGGTGGGTCCCACCTTTTTAAGATAAATACTGAATGACAGTGAGGATTCAATAATTCAATTCAATATGTAGTTGGCTAAAGTAGACGATTTGACATGCCAGCTTCGGTACGGGCAGCGTTCGAATCAAAGCACTTAGGCGCTCTATACAAACAATGTTGAATGCTAGTTAAATACCAATCTGGCTGGAAATACTTACTAGACCCCGCCCTGTATTTTATCAAACCTTAGTCTGGTATTTAGTCCTACCTAAGAACCTTTAAATTCAAGCATGCCGTCATTTGTAGCTTAAATCACAACTATGCTACACATCCAAGACCATCTTGCGGAGTTTTCGAACGTCTCCTATCCAAAGATATTTGGGGATATACCCTGTCACCCTTTCGGATGAGCCAATTAACCACTTCACCTTGTCCTCTTTTTTTCAGATTCAGAGACTCTTTAAGTTGAAATAAATCTTTCACTTGCCGTTCCAACCTCCAACCTTTTCAAACTTCGAAGTAAATGACGCATGTTTGTTGCTTCGACTTCACCCTGTGGAGGATCACGTTTTTGATTTGCAAGTCAAGTGCGATTGGACTGACATTTGCCAGAAGGCACCGACACCATCCATCAACCGAAAACCGTGTCCTATGCAGAAACAATTCAGAACTGATCGCGAACCCCTCCACCGCCCTTTGTGATTGTAACCCCCTTCGCCCAGCCCAGAAAGAAAAGCCAAAAAAAAAATAACACAAAACAACTCACGGATTAGTCGAAATCTGTCGGCCAATCTCGTTTACATCAAGCCCTCCATCGATACCATCGGTTCCACCCCAGAAGCCTTGGGCCCAAGTCCGATCGTCTGTTCCACCTATTCCCACAGCGTTTTCGGCCAGCCCACTCCCAAGTGGGCCGAGCTTCGTGCCCCGTCACTTTGCGGCTCATTTGAATACTCGCCCAACTGGGCGACTGTTGCGAGTGTATATTTCAGCGCCGACCGTGCCGACTTCTGTCGTGCAAATTGCGCTCCGCAACCAACACTCCTGCGCCCAGGTTGGGCAACATCAGCTAGCCAGCATAAATTACGCTCCCGTAATGGATTGGCGCGCGTATGCTAAATTGACATTTATGTTTTTATTATATTTTATCCATTCCGCTTTGTTTGGCTTTCTGGGCCACTTTAGTTGGCTTGTTAGCTGGATTTATTCCCCGGTGTCGGGGCAAACACAACGAAGCGCCGCGCCACTCCACGACCCCCTCTGTCTCGCTCCTGCAACATCCATTGCCGCGCTGCATGGTATATGAGTTCGTTCGAGGTTGTTGTCCTTTAACCACCTCCCCGCGCACTCACCCAATGCGAACGGCGAGCCAACCTAACGCCACTTCGTCCCGCGCGCAGCAAAAAAATAATTGGATGACAATTTCGCTCTGCCAGCGTATGCGGAGAACTCTTTTTTCCCTGTTTTGTTGATCCTTTGATGCGGAGGGAGAAGAAAAAATCAATTTTTCATAAGAAAAACATGCAAACGCCAGCAGCGGCCGACGCCGAGAGAAACAAAGAGATCCTTTTCCCCATCATTTGCAGTGTGGCTCGGCGAGCACAGCGACAAACGACAAGCGACAGGCGGCAGAGCGAACGAACCGATGACGGGCGGTACAAGAATATTCGAAACAACGAATCCCTGTTGTCTATTGTGGCTCACAAATTGATTTGTAAAATGGCTGTGGTTATGTAAATTTTAAATTGAAATTCCAGCTGACAATGGCTGCGGGATAGTTTGACATGTTGGCTGGCTTGTTTGTCCTAGAATGAGGTTGTTATAGAATTCAATTATGAATTTCAAGTGTAATTCCGACAAGGAACAACAGGTTTTTTGTAATTTTTTATCATTTAAATTAATTTATTCGCAGACCGGCGCTGATGGACGGGTGAGTGTGCCTGCCGGCGAACTGAGCTCGAAGGACTTCGAGTTGTTTGTGCGGCGGATGTTTATTGCTGGTTTTCAATTAATTCTGCATGAATGCCAAATAATCGTATTGATCTATAGTTTGGCGGCGGTGATGGGTGGAGGATGTCTGTTGTCTGCTGCGAAAAAATGGTAAGTGGTGTAATCCAATTTAAATGCATCTGCCAACCGAAATTTCATCAAAAGATGTAGCGCATGTTTGTTGGGTTTATGGTAAGGAGAAGGAGAAGTGGCCAACCATTTCAATGAAGCCTGGATGAGAAACTTCTATTAAATCATTTGTTGAAAAGTTTTCTTACAGCCTTTTAGGTTAAGAGAGTTTCATTTCCTTACTCCGGCTTTGAAGCGCCTCATATCTCTTGTTGGTTGAATTCTTCTGAAGCCAGTAACAGCGTATACCGACACACAGAGCCTAATATTCACCGTATATACGCTTTTAACAAACAACATTTGAACGCTTCTATCACTTCATGAGTTTGGTGGGTCCCTAACCATAATCAAAATGGGCCCTAAATTGAATGTTAGGAAAAATAAATTGTCATCAAGCACATCCAGAGTGAAGGTAATTGACAATCATATTTCAAATTTAATTGGAAAACACATGATACTAAGTATATGAAGGAGACCCTGCCAGTTGACAGCAAAATGTATGGTTAACAAGCCGTTTTCATGAATTCACACAACTCCCTAGAATTCAAAGCTGAGCATTCCAGGATTTAAAATGCTCCAATAAACAATATGTTCAAGTTCGTCAGCTCATGAAGCAAAACGAACTACGTTCCCGAAGAAAAGCTTAGGTCCAGGCGGTACAAACCGTAGATGGACCATAAATGATAGGAAGTACCGGATACAAGGATTGCTCTTTATATTTCGGGATTAGAGAACAAAAACAAATATTAATCATCGAAAATAGCTTTATTGTTTTTCCAAATATTCCCCATTAAGATCTATACACTTATGCATGTGTTTGAACCAATTGTCGAAGCACTTTTGCCACTCTGATTGAGGTATCTCCAAAACATGCATTCTGAACGCATCAACCCCTTCTTCAGGTGTCGAAAAACGTTGACCTCTCATTTTATTTTTTACGTACGGGAATAAAAAGAACTCATTCGGTGCCAAGTCAGGATTATACGGCAGATGACATGAAATCATCAAATCGATGTTTTGAGTGCTAAAAAATGCAGTCGTTTGAGCCGATCTGTGAGAACTAGCATTATCGTGGTAAGGAGTGATCCGTCTTCGGTGGTTGGTTTTCCTGATTTCTTGGAAGACAACTGGCAAACAAATGGTTGGGTACCACTCAGAATTGACTGTTCTGCGTTATTCTAGTCGTACGGTCGCGACATGTCCAGTTTTTCCGAATAAACAAGCGACCATTTGCTTGGAAGTGATTCGTGCGCGGGCAACTTTTGTTGGATTTGGCTTAGTTTGAAACAACCATACAGTCGACTGCTCATACGCGTAAATCCACGATTTGTCACCTGTCACGATGTCATAGACGTGTTTCAAAGCACCGCGATCGTATTTTTGGAGCACCAATCGACACGAGCCTATTTTTTAGCGATTGCAAATTGTGTGGGATCCAATGCGAACAAATTTTTTTGACGGTCAAATGTTCATGCAATATTGAATGTATGCTGGTCCCACTAATGCCTAAGGTTGTCTCAATCTCACGATTGGTCACATGACGACCTTTCAATATCAGTTGGCGCCTAACATCAATGGTTTCCGGAACAACAACTGACTTTGGAAGACCTTCACGAAATTGGTCTTAGAGTGAACGACGACCTCGGTTGAATTCACCATACCATCGATTAACACTGGTAATTGATGGAGCTTCATCGCCGAAAATTTAATTAAGTTCATCGGTGCACTGTTGTTGAGTTAATTCAAGTCGAAAGTTATAAAAAATAATCGCACGAAAACTGTCACGATTTAATTCCACTTTTTTGGCCGAGATGAATCTTTTAAGTTACTGTAAACAACACAAATAGCGCTCGTATGTCAAAATGTTCTGAGTACGTACAACCTCAAAAATGTCAAACTTTACGATAGAGCTGGTCAGATTGCAACACTAGGGTTGCCCAAACCCGAAATGTATGAGGTAACCTTCGTAAAACTTCCGCATTTGAATTTTTAAATAAAACGTTTACGCATTCTAATGTTCTAACTTATTACAACCAGTAGCCATGACAGTCATCTTATGTTGCCGAGGTATAGGAGATTGAAATTCAGATTCAAACCCAATCTGAAGTAAAGGAAAAGATTTCTTGATTTGAGTCAAGATCTGTTAATGCGAGCCTAGAAGTCAAAATTCCATCACTTCCTGTTCAAAAAACAGCGATTTTAGCCCGCCTACAGTGTTGATCAGCAGAATATAGAGGCAGTTGAGACTGTAATGTATGGCAGTATGACTGTTATGGTGGTCGCCGTGGCGTAGTGGGTAGAGTGCGACGCTCACACGCCGAAGGGTCTAGGTTCGATTCCCAGTTCAACACCAATTTTTCGAATTTTTCACGGTACCACCTCTTTCGAGCTGCTGACAACACTCAAAGAGTAATAACTGTCTAAGACAGCTTCTCAAATTTTCCCATTCGGAATCGGCAAAAAACTGTAGGTCCCTTCTACTCGTAAGAGAACAGTTGCGCGCACAACACGAGTAGTTGATGAGCAAGCTAGGCCGTGGTCCCCCTTTGGACTGTAGTGCCAACAATTATTAATTATCATGAGACTGTAATATTTCATTTCGCATGGTGGGCTGATGCGGTACTCCCTCTATTCTACCTTCGCTTATTTTAGAACTTTTGTCTCAAGGAGTTTTTATTTGTTTTCCTTCATCTCAAGTTCGATTAACTGATAGGCGTTTAAAGTTAAGGGAAATAGATAATTTTGGACTTTGCTTAAATAAACCTGGAAACCTTCCAAAAATGCGGAACACGTGTGGTGTGGCTTGTGGCACTGTTCTGTTGCAACAAAAAGTGTAAGCCTGGTGGGAAAGCCGTTTCCACTCACTATAACGTGGCGATTAACTTCGTCAACAATAAAATTGGTCTAATGCAACGTCGGCATCTAATTTACAAAACAGTCTTTTAAGTGCAGTCTTTTAAGTGCCTTGTTATTGCACACGTAGATTGCTGGCTGGTCAATAGCGTTTATTTGGGTTGTTGACAAGCTCATTCGACGAAAACGTGCCTCATCGCTGGAAATTTAGCATCAGAACCAGGTTGTTCCACAGCCAATATCACGAATTGGCAACGTTTAAAATGTTCTAGTGACTTTAGTTCCTGCGCCAACTTGATTTTGTACGGACGTGAGTCAATTTTCTCTAATAAAAGCCTCCACAATGATGACACCCAGATGCCCAAATGTTGAGATCGTCGTGTGAGAGATTGATTCGAGTTCTCTTGGAGAAAGCACTAACGGTGGTGATGTTTTCTTTCCCCGCTAGCAGTGAAACATCAAATATCGTAAATGTGGGTTCAATATTTTTTCTCCATATTAAATTGCTGTTAAGAAAAAAATCATTGTTGCGGTGTCTGACAGCCAATTTGAATAACTTTCAAACATTGTGCTAATATGTGCTACTTCATGCTGATTTGCCAATTAAGTATGAGTATAAATGTCCTTGTGTCGATAGTAAGTTTGAAAAACCCTTTTTTCATATTTTCTCCTGAATACCAGGTCTGTTAAAATTTCGCGGACTACGTACATTCGATTATCGATTTTTTTTATTTATTAAATTTTATGTCGGTACACTCGTTTACAAAAAGAAATCGTTCACATTTTCAGCTATATAGCGTATTTATATTGCTTATGAGAAGCATACAACTCGGATGCGTTTTCCGTATTCGGCGATTTCCTGCTGTGGAGAAAAAATTATCGAAGAATTTGCATTACCAGGTATACCGGTATGAAGTTGAAGGAACATTTGTTGTGAACGGGCCCTTATATCTTTTTTTTGTTTGTTTGCAATGACATCTGTGAAAAATATTTGGTATACATCAAGTCATTGTACAAACAACATCATATTTTTTCATCGTGTTAAAAATTTCGAATTTTGTACCAGAAAGTGATGATTTGCGGAAAGCATTAATTTTTTGTTTTCCTTTGAAGAAAAGTGCTCCAGTGTCGCATCGAATACTTGTCGAGGCATATGGTGATCATGCTATCAGAAGCAACATGCAAAAGATGGTTTCAACGGTTCAGAAATAATGATTTTGATGTGAGAAATGAAGAACGTTTGAAGACGCCGAATTGCAAACAATATTGGATGGAGATGACACTTTGAGTCAAAAGCAAATGGCAGCAATTTTAAATGTTGCACAACAAACAATTTCTGACCGTTTAAAAGCTATGGGAAAGATCCAAGAGTGTGGAAAATGGGTGCCACATGAATTGGATGAAAAACAGATGGAAAACCGAAAAAGCACTTGTGAAATTTCGCTTCAAAGACACGAAAGAAAATCGGTTTTGCATCGGATTGTTACTGGCGATGAAAAATGGATTTATTTTAAGAATCCTAAATGGCAAAATTCATACGTTCATACCATCAACATCGACTGCAAGACCAGATCGATTTGGCAAGAAGACAATGCTGTGTGTTTGGTGGGACCAGAAAGATGTGATGTACCACGAGCTCTTAAAACCTGGTGAAGCCGTTAATACTGATCGCTTCCAACAACAAATGATCAATTTGAACCATGTCTTGATCGAGAAATGACCAGAATGGACCTGAAGACACGGCAAGTTAATTTTGTTCCATAACAATGCACCTGCACATAAAGCAAGACCGGTTCAGGATACACTTGGCTGGGAGCAGCTACCCCACCTGCCGTATTCACCAGACTTGGCCCCTTCCGACTACAATTTCTTTTCAACAATGGGACACGCATTGGCTGAGCAGCACTTTGATTCCTACGAGGAGGTCGAAATTGGGTGTCTGATTGGTTTGCTTTAAAAGACGAACAATTTTATTGGCGTGGTATTCACAAATTGCCAGAAAGGTAGTCAAAATAAGTAGAAAACAATGGTCAATACTTTGAATTAAATGTTTTTACTTTCCCATTAATAAGTAGAGTTTTATTTTCAAAAAAATTCATACCGGTATACCTGGTAAATTTAGTGTGACAAATGGAAATCAGCGTTCAGTGTTGAGAATAAAATGCTTTGAGTGTCGTCTGAGAAAAAATAAATGTTAACAAGTAGTACACGCTTTTCAAAGAAGGTCAAGAAAATGTGAATGACGGCGCTCGACCTGGAAGCCAGAGAAGAAAGTGAAGAAAATCGTAACTTAGAATTTTCGAATCATTATAAAAGAAGTTGCTGAAGATATATCGGTTGGCTCATGCTCATGCAACTTTGCAGAAATTTTGAGCATAAAGTATGTGGCAGCTTGTTCCAAAATTGCTGAATTTTGATCAAAAATAAATGTCGCATGAGCATCGCTCAGGAATTGTTGAATAATGTCAATGGCGACTTAGACTACCTCAGAAGATTCATAACTGGGGACGAATCATGGGTATATGGTTGCGATATCTAGACTAAAGTCGTCCCAATTTAGGAATCCAAGGGAACTAAGGCCAAAATCGCCGAATGTACGTTTAACTTTTATGCCTCTCACAAAAAAAATAACGTATATTTGAGACAATAGTAGCACTATAATAATAATAATTGTTGGTGCGACAGTCCACAGGGGGACCAGGGCCTAGCTTGCTCATCAACTACTCGTGTTGTGCGCGCTACTGTTCCCTCACGAGTAGAAGAGATTTACTGCTTCTTTCTTTTCCTACAGTTTCCTTCTTATGAGAGGCTTTCATGGACAGTTATTAATTTTGAGTATTGTCAGCAGATCGAAAGAGGTGGTGCCGTGAAAAATTCGAGGTGTTCGGCCGGGAATCGAACCTAGATACTCCGACGTGTGAGCGTCGCACTCTACCCACAACGCCACGGCGGTCACAATAAAAAAAATTAAATTGACAATCGACAAGGTTGCGTACATTCACGAAACGCCGTCCTGTTTTTCGTCGTCATTTGAAACTTTCTGCAAATGATCTATCGATTGGCGTAACATATATGTACAAATTAATTTATAATTTTGCCCCAATCTCACATACCTAACATCCGCTCCAGTTAAGACCCACTCCTGATCGAATTCATCGATAATCTCAGAATATATCAAGAGTGTCTATTACATAAAGGACGAACGGATAGCGAAACAATACAGTTTTTTAGATCTATATTGTCAGGTAGTGGTTTCAGAGAGATGGTGTTACCCAATGCTCGAAGTTGTGATGTTGGGAAGCCAAGTCACAAAGAGCACTTCAAATATAAAATAAAACTGACAAGCAATCGTTTTCTTTGAAGAAGTAAAGCCCCTTTTCCATTCGCGCCACTTGCTGACAATGTTCTGAATCAGTCCTTGTAGAAACTTCTCACGTTCATACAAATCCTCTTCAACCCAACAAATTTCCACATGGACACAAAGAAAGCGCTTCTTGTCCCCGCCCCATGTAAAGCTAGAAAGTGAACATCCCTCCGACAGCAGCATATCCCCTCCCCAGCTAGATCCAGGAGCACAGCTCACACAATTCCCGTTCAAAAGTTATTCCAAAAATTTTAATTTAAAATTCTGTTGCGGCGTGTCGCTCGTTTGTTTCAGTTGAAATGCTAAAATTCTCGCAATTTCTCGTTCGTTAAACCATCTCAGGCACTGTCTCCGCCGGCTAACATCCAACTCGAATGCCTTGACTCAACTTCCACAGAACGCTGCGAACAATTGTTCAGTTCCGATGGGTCGTCGAATACCTTCGTCGTCCCGTCCACAACGCTGCAACGGATGGGGACGCGCGAACACGCTGCCGTAGCTCCGCGAGGACTGAAATTATGTTCAGCTCGCGCACCGATAGTGCGAAACGATGATTGGATTGGATGCCATGACGACGATCGACGGTACACGGGACCACATCATCACGAATATGGGCGTCCAATGAATATTTCGGACCCCTGCGCTTGCCATCATGCATCATCATCAGTATCGGCCGCAGCATCACGGACATCATCATACCGCAAATTCAATTCGTCGTCCTCCGATCCGGGCGTTTGCGTTTGCGTCGCCGGAGCTGCGGTGGCTGTGCCGGCCGGGTCGGATGGAGGGCGGGATGACGTAGGGAATTGTTTGTCAATTTGGAGCATCTTTATAGGCGCTAGCCCACAACACAATCGCCGTGTGGGGACCGGTGCGCTGCACAATGACCATGCAAACGACGGATGTAAATATGCAAATTAACAATATGCATCCGTTGGATTTCCAAGAAGCACTGGCCCTCGCCCGTTCGCCGTGTGTCGTTGATGTCTCAATCCGCGCGATCGCGCGAGAATCCCGAATGCGGTATTTGGCTGCTCGTGCATCCGTGCATTTCCACGCCGCAGTCGAAGGGCCGCGGGACACGGAATGCGGCCCGTCGCCGGAGCACGATGTCGTCGCGGCCTAGAGCGATGCCGCTGGGTACACACCAATATAATGTGACTTCTATTGGGCGCTTTGCGCTCTCACTCCGGCTACCGTCACGGCGAGGCTGGTGCCCGGCTAATGGGATGCATCGACATGTCGACTGGCTATACTTTATTTCGTGGAAATTTCTGACTGACATCGAAATGGACTTATAAACAAATTAATTCACCGATGTCATCGCCGTACCTGGAGTTGGTTAGAGCTGGCTGCCTGACTGGCTGGCTAGCTGGTGTCGTTCCTCTCGGTGTGTTGGTTTCGTGCACGCTAAAGGGCCTGCGAGGAATGTTGATTGTGCTAAGTCGAGAGGTTTGCATGGGACAATTGGCAGATGCTAATTGACACTTTACCTGAAATTGGCTTCGATTTCTGCTTCCTCTCTGCGGAAAGGTTCACCGACGGTAATTGAAGGAGAAGTACATGTGTCACTGCGAAACCTTGCAAAGCATCAGGTGATTGGCTTCGATTGGCGACTGGTGTCATCAGACTGATGTTGCTTTTCTGTGAAGGAGTGCCAAATGCGACAACTAGCAATGGGCAAGTTGTTTGAAAATAATTCACAAGTCAGCAACGAGAAGCAAGTCAGCAACATTTGCAGTTTTCTTGTCAAATTTAAGCAATCTAGGGAGCATCTCCATTTGGAACAAGAACAATGGGGCTTAAAGCTTTTATTTCAAATAGCAAACTTCTTCTGCCGAGAAAAAACAGATTGGTTTACCAAATACGTACTGCAATGACCAATATTTTCTCTTCAAGAAGGTAGTTTCGTAAGATCTTGCCGTAGCTTGTGTCTTATCCTTCAATGGAGTGTAGCTATCCCTTGAAGGACCCAGGCGGCGTTCGTAGTTATTTGCTTTGTAGTTCAAGTAATTTAAGTTACTTTCATTGGTTGATAATGTTGATTGTAAATTTTTGTGGGGTTGTAAGGCTTCTGTGGTCGCCGTGACGTAGTGGGTAGAGTGTGACGCTCACACGCCGAAGGGTCTAGGTTCGATTCTCAGCTCAACACCAATTTTTCGAATTCTTCACGGCACCACCTCTTTCGAGCTACTGACAACATTTAAAGAGAAACAACTCTCTAAGAAAGCTTCTCAAATTTCGCCGTTCGGAGTCGTCAAAAAACTGTAGGTCCCTTCTACTCGTAAGAGAACAGTTGCGCGCATAATACAAGTAGTTGATGAGCAAGCTAGGCCCTGGTCCCCCTGTGGACTTTAGAGTCAACAATTTTTGTTAATTATTAAGGCTTCTGCAAATATGGTGAGGTTTGTTCATATATAAAGTGTGTTCTTTTTGAAAGTATGTAACTTTGATACAATGGAAAACATAGCTGATCCCTTTTGATTGACATAAAATCTACATTGTAAAAAAGAGTGTTTTATGGCATTATAAACTAAATACGACTTTTGGTTCATGACTGCTCCACAGCCAATTTGGACTCGGTCTTATCTGAAAGTTCAATCCGACATTCGACAACATTTTTGCCCGTATAGCGACAGTATCCCGGAAAATTTTAATCTAACTGATCATTTGTTTAGGGCTTGCAGGCATAGACTAACGACTTCACACATCTCCACAGAAAATAATAACGCTGTGTTTAATTGGACGATCGTCGAGACCAGCTCCGTGAATTATGCGGTTATCAAAAGTATCCTTCAATGTATCAGTTGTGGCTCGACATGTGTGACATGTTGCGCAGTCTTATTCTTTCCAAAGCTTGTTGCATCCGCCTTTCCAGGGTTTTTCAATATATTGAGGAAAAGTCTGTCCTTATGGCTCAAGAGCGGCCGCCGTTGACTGTAGCGTATTGGCCAGCATCGTTTTTAGGGAAGTATACACCAAATATAAACTCCACGAATGACATCGTAGTGAAGATCCGGCATAGAATCGTCCTTGGCAACCGATGCTACTTCGGTCTGTCAAATCAACCAGGCCCGAAACTCCTGACTCGAAGGATCATGCTCTACATGCTCTACAAAACCATTATTCGGCCAGTCCTGCTTTATGGAGCCGAATACAGGGCATTAAGCAAGGCTGCAGAGCTCTTTCTTGGTGCCTTCGAAAGAAAAATTCTACGACGGATATGTGATCCCGTCCCTGAGGAAGGCGAATAGAAGAGAAGACACAACCGCGAACTCTACGAGCTACGAGAGGAAGGCAAAAATCCGTCGACTACACTGGCTGGGCCACATCGAGCGAATGGACACCATTGCTCCAGCAAAGAGAGTCTTTGAATCCGAGCCTCCTGGTTCGAGAAAAAGAGGAAGACCGAAAATCCGGTACAGAGACTAAGCCATCGCCGATGTAAGACTACTTGGCCTTAATGACTGGAAGCAGCGTGCCCTGGACCGTCATTGATGCAAGGCAGCGATTGCTCAGCCTTAGATCCTTCATGGTTCGTCTGCTGAGGAGTAGGTAAGTATGCACCAAATATCAATCCCAACCAAAGAGCACACCAAACAGTTAGTGTTTGTGGATGTTACAGTGTCTCAGAATATATTCGAGGATTATATTCACTTCAAATGAGGCAGTTTTCTTTATTACGGCATGCATTCAACAAAAGGTGAGCTTCGTCAAAATGTACGAAAAGCGTGACACTTTATACTGAGGAAACTAAGATTTTCGAAATAAATCAGCACAGCTTGGAAGCATTTTTTAGGCTTGATGTCGGAATCACAAGATAAACATAAATTAAGTCCCTAGACAGTTGACAATCAGGTAGCATGGTTATTTTCCTTCTTCCTTGGATAGTGCTTCAGTACCCAGCCAGCATTCGCCAGCTGCCTTTAATTGCGCACACCCAGTTGGTACAGGCACTTCTCCACTTGCGAGTATGTGCGCCATCTCAGTCAGGGTTCGTTCTTCGTTACGTTATTTTATTGGTTCAGATTCGAAAATTTCTCAGGACAGAGAATTGGTCCATATGCTTTACGTGGCATAGGCATCTTAAGCGTTATATGCAGAAACGCGTGGGCGCTTCCACTTCGATGTCAGCAAACACCTCTTTCACGGTTCGCTGTGTCGTCCTATCACGTCAATTTTAAAGGCGCAAGCTAGCAGTTGAACTGACATTCAGAAGACCGTGTCTCTGGTGCTAACATGGAACTTTCGAACGATCATCTCAAGAATGATGTTACAGAAGTCACATAACAGCGCGTCGTCTTGTATGACATTTGACATTGATGGCCTCGATTACCGACCTTGACGGAGCAGCGAGAGCTCTCCACCGTCATTCTACACAATCTGACGAGCTCGGTAAGAATTCTAGGACTACACGTGGCAGTGTGTATGTCATATACATCCCTAAAATTGGCGAATAGGTGGTGAGTACTACCTTCAACTTCGGTGGTCTGCAGGATCTGCTGTAAGGTAAAGATTTGGTTTATTTTTGGACATCCCTGGTCTGAAATCACACTGATGGGGACCCATTAGAATGACGAACGGCATCAGACGTTCGCACAATACCGCAGAGAGGATTTTGTAGGCGATGTTGAGGAAGCTGATCCCTCGATAGCTGGCGTACTCAACCTCACCTCTCCGAGATTTCTTCCATCGGGCATGCTTTGCTCCGAACATATCTTATTGATGAGCTGGTGCATGCACCCAACCAACTCATCATCAGCTGCATTTAGTGCGTCCGCTCCAGCAGTTTTATTCGACTTCAGCCTGGGTATTGCTATCTTCACCTCGTCTAAGTCTGGGGAGACGGAATTCTTGTTTATCATCGTCCAAACTAAGTAGAACATTCTACCTAACAGCGGAATTGGGGCCGTCATCGCCGTTAAGGAGTTCGCAGAACTGATAATTCCAGATTCCCAGCAGAGACTGCCTGTGACTCTACCACGAGTCGTCCATGTTAAGTAGAACATTTTGCCTAACAGCGGAATTGGGGCCGTCATCGCCGCTAAGGAGTTCGCAGAAATGATCCTTTTCACCACAGACCGCCTGCGATTCTACCACGAGCTGTCCATGTTGATCCCGGCTTCTGCAGCCCTCGTCGAACTCTGAGCGAGTTTCAGGGAGACTCGGTCGGCAAGATTTTAAAGAGATCAGTTGCGATTTCAGGTTTTCGACGTCAAACCGTATTGGCCCATCTCGACTCTTTCGGTGTCTGGGTTCTTACCTTGGATTCAAGTTGATGTAGGCCCTTCGGAATGTTCGAACATCGAGAATACTGGAGGAGTGTCTGACATCGATAACAACGTGATCAGTCTGCTTGATGGTTGATTGCTCAGGGGATCAGGTTTCTATACGAATGTCGAGGTGTGGGAACAGCGTGCTAGTGACAGAGAGGATCCACCCCTAGGCGAAGCCCAATAGCCTTAGTCCGTTCCCAGATGTATTGTCGTGCTGACTGTGTTTACCGATGACTCCAGCTTGGATGCCCTCTTTTCCCAGCTGAGCTTTGAATACTCGTAGAATGATCTTGGTGTCATAGGTGGGACATCGATCGTATGTACTTTCTAGGTGTTCACAGAAGTTATCCTTGATGTTGTCATCCATATCTTCTCTCGGGGTGTGATCGCAGATCAAGCTGATTTTGGCAAACTTAGCCTTGATGCGGATTATAATGAAACGTTCGCTTACGAAATCGTATCTTTAGACTCTTTGTCTAAGTTTGCCTCGAACAGCATATCTGCATCCGAATGAGCACTGTCTACCCCACCCGTATCAATCACAGAAGAAGATATAGCAGTTCCTTGTCGTTTTTTTCCCAACCCATTCCTCCACATAGCGGTGATGTCTGCTTTAAGTTCTTTACCTCTAAACAAATCATTCTTAGTTTGATTAATTAGTCTAATAATTTAAGTCATATATAAGATTATATTAAACTCCCCTCGGAGGCCCCCACAGGACCCAGGCAAAACCACAAAATTGGATTTGACGTTCAAGCCACCGTTCATACGTGAAACTGCTGCAAACTCAATCATCTCCTGACACAGGGTGCAGTCAATTAAACTGTCATCCGTTGTCAATCGCACAATATACCACTATATAGAACCGCAATTACTGTCCGCAGCTCACCCGATGAAGTCCTCACGGCATCCTTAACTCCGACTGTGCGTCTTTCAGGCGAACCATTTCCATGCAAATGCGCAAAAGATGAGCACCTTCGTCACGCGGCAGGTAGCAATAACGGAGGTAATCGTCACACCACACACTTCACATCCTTTTCATCAAAATGCCGTGTGTGGTGTCCTTTTTGACAGCGTGTTCGAGTTTTTCAAGTTTCACTTGAAAAAGTCAAGTTGACACAAATTAAGGACAACTGACAACGGACGACAACAGCCTCTGCACATTGGCATGTGTGCCTGTGCCTTGGCAATGCTTAATGAGTTCACATCGTCCTGCTGCTGGGGTGAATGCCAATGTATCCGCATTGTAGACGAGGATTGAGAGCCTGTCACATGTCACATTTTCCGATTGACGGATTACAAGGAGGCCTATTGATTTTCAAAACAATCGCTTATGGGATTTGGGGATTTTTTTTCTCCTGGCCGAATGGGAAATTGCAATTTGATTGTTTGTTTGGCTAAGCGCATTTGGGACCCTCTGGGGAACGGGGATTATGAGCTGATAATTTTTTAATCCGATTGTGTACGGTGACTTTGATTGATTTTTGGATTTGCGTGTGCAGAATTTTCAAAAACTCAAATCATGAGGTGGGAAGATTCGCACTGAAAAGTGCGTGAACAGAACCATTGTGGTCTTGAGTGGCTTACTTGGGATACAAAAGTCTGGAAAATTGGTTACAATGGGGAAGTGAATGGAATTGTGGGTCTTTCTGAATAAGAGGTCAAGTGGGAAAATTCAAGTGGAGGAAAAGAAATGTTTTGTGTTCAGTGCTGGAGAAACTAATTTTGAAAAGATCTGTCGGTTTGAAGAAATTGAAGATGTTCCTAGTGATAATGTAGCCCATTGGTTTTGCTTCAGATTTTCACAAAGGAATGAAAATCATCAGACTCCTAAACGGCGATGACGACCCAAATCCCGCTGTTAGGCAGAATGTTCCACTCAATTTGGACGATGATAGACAAGCATTCCGTCCCCCCGACTTAGACGAGGTGAGGATAGCAATATCCAAGCTAAAGTCGAACAAAGCTGCTGGAGCGGACGGACTGTCCGCAGAACTATTTAAAGCAGCTGGAGATGACCTGGCTGGGCGCATGCACCAGCTCATCTGTAAGATATGGTCGGAGGAAAGCATGCCCGATGAGTGGAATCTCAGCGTCGTTTGCCCGGTCCACAAGTAAGGAGACCCCTTTGACTGCGCCAACTACAGAGGGATTAGTCTCCTGAACATCGCATACAAGATCCTCTCTGCCGTATTGTGTGAGCGTCTGAAACCATTTGTCCATGACCTGATAGGTCCCTATCAGTGTGGTTTCAGACCAGGGAAGTCCACAATAGACCAGATCTTCACATTACGGCAGATCCTGGAAAAGACCCAAGAAATGCAAATTGACACTCACCACCTATTCGTCGATTTCTAGGCTGCATATGATAGTGTGCATAGAGACGAGCTATACAGTGCCATGTCTAGTTTTGGCATTCCTACCAAACTCGTCAGATTGTGTAGGATGACGATGGAGAACTCTTGCTGCTCCGTCAAGGTTTTAGACAAGGCGACGCACTGTCATGTGACTTCTTTAACATCATCCTCGAGAAGATCGTGCGTAACTCACAAGTCAACACCAGAGGCACGATCTTCCAGAAGTCAGTTCAATTGTTAGCTTACGCTGATGACATTGACGTGATTGGACGAACACAGCGAGCCGTCAATGAGGCGTTTGCTGGCATTGAAGCGGAAGCGGCTAAAATGGGTCTTGCGGTAAATGAGGGCAAAACGAAGTACATGCTGTCATCAAGGAAGGACACACAACATCGACGTCTCGGACGGAGCGTCACACTAGGCAGCAGAAACTTCGAGGTAGTTAAGGACTTCGTCTACCTCGGCTCCGCGGTAAACAGGGACAACAACATCAGTACCGAAATCAAACGCAGAATCATTTTTGCCAATCGCTGTTTCCGTGGGCTCAAGAGGCAATTGAGTAAAAAAGCCCTCTCTCGAAGGACTAAGCTCACTTTATATAACAGCTTGATCATCCCCGTCCTACTATATGGCGCAGAATCTTTGACGTTAGCAAAGGCGGATGAGGAAGCCCTTAGTCTTTTCGAGAGAAAAGTTTTGCGTGCGATTTTTGGTCCTGTTTGCGTTGATGGCATCTGGAGGAGAAGATTTAATGACGAACTCTATAGGCTGTACAGCGACATGCGCTTGGTCAAGCGTCTGCGGATACAACGCTTAAGATGGCTAGGCCATGTAGAGCGTATGGACACCACTGCTCCGGCCCGAAAAGTCTTTGAATCCGAGCCATTGGGACAACGCAACATAGGACGACCTAGACTGAAGTGGCGTACACAAGTGGAGAAGGACCTCAACCAACTTGGAGTGCGTAACTGGAGACAGCTGGCGAAAGATCGTGCTGGCTGGAGAGGCATGTTAGTTGAGGCCCAGGTCCACCCCGGACTGTAGCGCCACAAGAAGAAGAAGAAGAAGAAATGAAAATCATCATAAGATCTTCATATTAATAATTAGAATTGGGAAGCGCTACAATTCACAGGGGTACCAAGGCCTAACTCGTCAACTACTCTTGTTGTGCGCGCCTGTGTCCTCACGAGAAGAAGAGACCTACAGTTTTTTCCCGACTCCTAATGATGTACAAAACGTTGATTAGACCAATTCTCACGTATGGGTTCGCTTGCTGGTTCACTATTTCTCCCACGGTAGCTAATGAATTAGAAAATTTTGAGAGAATGATTTTAAGATTTTGCTGTGGTAAATTCAGAAACATAACATAACTAAACATAACCCCCTTAATGAGATATCGAATTGATCTTCTTTCCAAAAAAAATTAAATCGAATAAGTTCGCATAAAAATTCACTAATTAGATCTTTAATGGACTTAAATAATACCAATGGTGTCCAGGAAAATTACTACCTTCCACCATTCAATCTTGTGAACTTGTCACTTCCTCTAGTGACTCCCATTGATGATAATCTCTTGGTTCCATTTTATGAGAAAGCCTCACCCTTAACCTTAAAGGGATAACATAACATACATATAATAATATGAGAAAAGCTATTTGAACCTTTGTTTAACTCAGTAAACCTGGGAATGCCTTTTAAATATACAGAATATACATATATAAATCATTAATTAATTCAGCGTTACTGAAAACTTGATCTGCGTGTATCATGTAGTTGAAAATGAATATATATATGTGTGTGTTCATATCTTACCCAAACTTAAGGTTTAGTTTAACTCTAGTCACTAATTTTAAGAAAGCCTAAGGAGCGACTCTGAGTATGTATGCCGGGAGCAAGCGTACACAGTAATTAAAAATGTAAATTGAAAACTTTATTAATCTTGATTTAGATATAAAGATATATCATATTTGTATGTTAGATACAGCTAGACATACCTTAAGTCAGCTATAATAATTATTCTTTGTATTATAATTAAATTTCAGTTGTAAATATTTGTCTCAATAAACTTCAAACTTCAAACTGAGACAATTATCGTTGCAAAAGATTGCACGAGACCCCTCCAGGGAAATGTCTTATCCTGCTGGGGTTTAAATGCCTTGCTTCGTAATGAAGGTCAACGAACAGAGGTCAACGAACACTCGAAATAGTGAACTTTTGCCGTGATGTGTTCATGAGGAGGCGAAGGCTCTCCTATGAACCGGCTATGTGATAGTCACAGTTGCCTGGGGTTCCCAAGGTGTCACTTTCTGAAGAAGATCACAATGGTCACATAGCTCCATTTCTATAAAAATATGTCATTTTCGATGCAAAACTCTTCTTTTAAGTTCGATTTTTTGCCTTGTTTGCGTTAATGCCAGTTGAAGGAGAAGATTTAACGTCGCTACACGGCGACATGCGCCTGGTTAAGCGTCTTCAGATACAACTTTAGATGGCTACATCATGTAGAGCGCATGGGCACCACTGTTCTGACTAAAAAATCTTCAAATCCAAACCAATGTGACAACGTAACAGAAGACGGTTTAGGCTGAGCGGCGCACACAAGTGGAGAAGGACCTCAACAAATTGGGGTTCCCAAGTGGAGGCAGCTGGCGAGAGGTCTTACTGGCTGGTGAGGCCTGTTGACTTACTCCCAGGTCTAGGCTGAGTAACACACACAAGTGGAGAAGGACCTCAACCAACTTGGGGTTCCCAACTGGGTGCAGTTGGCGGGAAATCATGCTGGCTGGTGAGGCCTGTTGATTTAGCCCCAGGTCTAGGCTAAAAATGCACATAAGTGGAGAAGGACCTCAACCAACTTGGGGTTCCCAAGTGGAGGCAGCTGGCGAGAGGTCTTACTGGCTGGTGAGGCCTGTTGACTTAGCCCCAGGTCTAGGCTGAGAAATGCACACAAGTGGAGAAGGACCTCAACCAACTTGGGGTTCCCAAGTGGGGGCAGTTGGCGAGAGATCATGCTGGCTGGTGAGGCCTGTTGACTTAGCCCCAGGTCTGGGCTAAGTAACACACACAAGTGGAGAAGGACCTCAACAAATTGGGGTTCCCAAATGGAGGCAGTTGGCGAGAGGTTTTACTGGCTGGTGAGGCCTGTTGACTTAGCCGCAGGTCTAGGCTGAGAAATGCACATAAGTGGAGAAGGACCTCAACCAACTTGGGGTTCCCAACTGGGGGCAATTGCCGAGAGATCATGCTGGCTGGTGAGGCCTATTGACTTAGCCCCAGGTCTAGGCTGAGAAATGCACATAAGTGGAGAAGGACCTCAACCAACTTGGGGTTCCCAACTGGGGTCAGTTGGCGGGAGATCATGCTGGCTGGTGAGGCCTATTGACTTAGCCGCAGGTCTAGGCTGAGTAACACACACAAGTGGAGAAGGGCCTCAACCAACTTGGGGTTCCCAACTGGGTGCAGTTGGCGGGAGATCATGCTGGCTGGTGAGGCCTGTTGACTTAGCCCCAGGTCTAGGCTGAGAAATGCACAAAAGTGGAGAAGGACCTCAACAAATTGGGGTTCCCAAGTGGAGGAAGTTGGCGAGAGGTCTTACTGGCTGATGAGGCCTCTGGGCTTAGCCCCAGGTTCACAACGGCCGCAAAAAGAAGAAGAAAATTCTTAATTCTTTAACAAACCGTTTAATTTGGAATAGAAAAGAGTGTACTACGGCAAAACACTTTCTTTGTCGTTCCTCTGACCACGACCAACATCTCAAATAGCTATGTAATTTCATAAACTGTTTAACGTTGGATTCGTGCGACTTCTTTTAAAAGTCTAAAACCGTAAAAAAATTCCATCGCATGAAGAACGTCAAGAAGATAGGAAAATTATTCCAGGACTTAAAAATAAAATCGAATGGTTTGCTTAAAACTTCAATAAGCTTCTTACATCTGTGACCTTGTTTTAGTCCAGTCCAGTAGTTCCCTGATTTAAAGGAGGAAGGAAGAATTATGTAGCAATGACTCTGATGCGACCTTCTCTGTGGATATGTGTTTCTTTTGGGAAGAAGAGGCTTAACTTCCATACATGTTCAGTATTCTTAGTATTAGCCAATTTTTTCCCCAACCAGCCATTCGGGTCTTTTTCAGGCGCGCTGCTAGTGATCATTCTTTTAGTTGAGCAGAAAACTTTGAATCGGAGAGTTTTTATGTTTCCTCCATCACTTTGCCCCCACATACGACAGAATGTGCAATCGCAGGACGAGCTGTAATTCCCTGCACCCATATCCACCACAAAGACCGCATCTCACTTTTCACCCACTCCACAACCCCTTCCCAGATTTCATCTTCAACCACTGAAGTCTCACTGATCTTATTAGACGTCATAAGGCATTTACAAAAATTTTACATTCCGCGTTTATTATCTACACGTGCTGGCAATTGTATTCAAATAGTTATGAAGCCGTTCCAGCCACCGCCAACTCTCAAGTGAGAAATACGAAGTGGGAGGCGAAAAATGAACCATTCACATCCTGGTGGCGGATTTCAATTTCTCCTTCGCCCAGGGAGCCACCCCGTTATGCGCACCACCCGCTCCCGCTCCCGCTCCCGCTCCCGTGCCCACACCCAGTGAAGTTGTTGAATAAATTTCATGCGCTCTTCATTTGATCCCTCGTTTTATTGGCTCACATTTGCATTCACACACACTTTATATGCCAACGATACACACAGCCGTGTGTATGTGTGGGTGCGGAGGGTGTGCATAATATGCTCCGCTTCAAGGATGCTTAATTTCCATTTTTTGCCTCTTCTTCTCGTCCTGAAAAATATGAGAAATAAAATTTCACTTTGACATCCCTTCTATGTACGTTTTTTTACAGTCTCACTCCGCAAATGCGAGCCATGAATGTGTGTATGCACAAGTGGAGGAAAATACGACTCCGTACACAAGACGAAATGGGGTGACAACAGCACCAGCCAGCAGCAGGAGCATATTCTCCGCTTCAATGAAACACAATGGGGTCCAATTTTCTCTTGAGTCTGCACAAAACGGCGACAATCCCTTAATCTCCAAGATCAAATATCCGGCCTATTTTCGCCGCAATATCGTAGATACTTTTTTAAGTATCTTTTGTTAGCATAAAAACCGCTTTGATTTTATTTTCTCTCTCTCTCCCTTCGAGCTTTGCCGTTGCCGCTTTCGGTTTCTTTTTGTTCGGGCTGTGTGAGTTGTGTGCTCCTTCAGCGCCCTGCGGCGGATGGGGGTGTGATGGATGGACGGCCGGGGGTGGCGGTGGTGGTTCTTGGACCGACCGATGTCGAGCATAATAATGCAATATAATAAAAGTAATAATAACGCTGATATGATGTTGCGAAAAACGGATGAGATATATGAACTGTTGGACGGGGGTGGCATGTTGTGGGTGTTGGTTTGCTGCCGGCGCACGTTGTTGATTGTTATGGTGGTGTGCTGTAGAGTGTGTGGTTTCGGTGTTTTTTGCTTGTGCGGGAGCAAATCCCATGCTGTCATATTATAAATTCGAATTTAGTGCAAATCCAAAGTCACTGGCACGGCTACTGTTGCTGACGGTATTGTGTTGTTATGAGCATTCTCCGGTCCCTACTGGCGGCCGAATTAATGCGCTTGATATGGGGATGTGAATCGTATTGAACCGATTTTCTGCTGCCCTGTAGATTTGCGGATTTCGTGCGGTTTTGTTGAAGTTGATTACGAACTAGGAGAATTGCTTAATTTACCGGAGCGCCATGGACAATATAACCTTTTGTTAACCGCCCACTGTGCAAAATTATGAATAATAACGAAGGGTTTCTCAGAATTGCTGGGGTCTGCATGATAGTTGGTGTGACTTGTGTTGTTTTCTGAAAGAATGCTTAACTTTATCAAAACTCCGAGGAAGCAGGGATCTAGGAAAAGGATTTGATTTGTTTGGAAGTTGCGTGACTTGCGAGGATTGGAAGTGATGTGAAGCAATGGTCAGGTCGGCTGGATAATATGAAGAAACTGACATTTGGGGAAGACTTTCAAAGTGGATACTTGGTGCAGAGTACAAGTCGGGGAATAATTATTTTCCATCTAAGGGTGGCAATCGGTCTCTGAAAAGAGCCTAAGAAAAAAGGTTTGATTCCTGGGGAGGGCATCTTTCTTTTTGTTTGTTGCTGGCGACACTCAGAGAATGTGGAAAAGTTTCTCGAATGTCGAAAAAAATATATGCAGGAGTCTTCTACTCATGAAAGAAGATACTGAGAAAGCTAGACTCCAGTCCATTTGTACGACACACACGCACAACAAGTTGCTGAGAAGTTTGGGTCCTAGTTTCCTTGTTAGACTGTCAACCATCGGACTCATTCTGTTAGACGCAAGACTGCATCTGACCGACAATATTGAACATACTGTCAATTGCCTGAACACGTTTGTGTATCTCAGCGACCATTGCGGACTTAGTGCCGAAATCAAGGTTCCCAACGACATTGCGGAATTAGGAGAGTTTGTCCCAACGTATCCCTACAGCTACTGTAGGGCGCGTTGGCCACGCTTCTCCAGACAATTGTTAAGAACAATCTCCTCAATCGTTCTCCACATACCATCCAAAAGAAACTTGTCTAATGAGGAGATCGACATGTATCTGCTACAGTTGGAAGACTCAATTAAACAAACAATGGATTGCACTCTACCACGGTATAGACAAACGGAAATTGAGAACTGCTACAGCAATGCGACAATTGACGCACTTCACCGACATAAAAGCAGACTCCTATCAAGGTTGAAAACCTTATACAGGCGCTTTGCAGACCGACAGAACGAGGAGATTAGGACGTGCAACCATCGGTCGATAAGTCTCCTTCCGAATATTAGCAAGGTTTTCGAAAAGGTGATTAACAGAGCTCTGCTTGACTGGGTAGAGAATAAAAATATCGTACCAGATAACCAGTTCGGTTTCAAGGCGGGGCATGATACCATACATGCTGCGTCGAAACTAGTTTCTGACATTTAATGGAACAAGTGGAAGAAACAGTGCACAGATGCGGTGCTGATTGAACTGGAGAAGGCCTTCGACACAGTTTGGTTGGAAGGACTTTTTTACAAGCTCAGTCGGCTCGGCATGCATAAATCGCTACTATACCTACAGTTTAGTATGCTTCCTGGCAGACGTTTCGTAGTCAAATATGACATAGTAACTTCGGTGGGCATATTCCATGTTAAAAATGGTCTCCAACAGGGTGCCGCAAACTCGCTAGTCCTATTTAACATTTATTTGAGCGATCTTTTAAGTTCTCTTCATATTGCAATTGCGTACGCAGATGACTTGATAGCGTACAGGTCAGGTTCAAAGATTGAGGAAATTGCCACTCTCTTGCAGGGTGGCTTTGACTCCTTCAGACGAGATTGCGACAGCTGAAAGTTAAAAATTAACTTCGAGAAGTCGGAAACCATCTTGTTTAGGACGTCATTGCATAAGACTTCGGCGGACACAAAAAAGAATTGGCGTAAGCTCGTAATCATTGGACAAAACGGGCAACCACCGGCGCAGAGGACGGTAGTCAGATAACTCGGGATCTGGTTAGATCAGTATTTGTATTTTAACAAATATATAGATGCTGCTCTGACCAGGGCTCGAGGCGCCTTTGCCCTTGCAAAGAGACTGTTTTACAACAGCCAACTCGATGCGAGGGTGAAGGTAATTTGCTACATGGCCCTAATCAGGCCAATGCTGTATAAACATCGTGTGGTTCAATGTGGAAGCTAGTCTGATGGAAAGGATGCGGTTGCTCGAGAGGGCATGCCTTCGGCCCGAAAAAAAACCGTCATACGACTCCGTCGGTACAACACTCAATGATTCTCTTCATGTAAAGATAACTTTATGGACAGACACAGGGACATGAAGAGCTGTGAACGTTAAATTCTTCGATCGGCCTGCTTTTGGGAAACACGTAGACAAGCTCTTCATTTTGTGATAATTACCACAACAGAAAAAAATTCAAAAAGCACCATCAATATCTACCACAAGATCGGATCGCTTTGCTAACAAAATGACGGTTTGTTCCGTTTCGTATAACCAGATCATCGCTTAGTTGTTGAAATCAATGATGTTTGCGTTACAACGCTTTTAATGAAAACTCAGCACTTTGAAATATATATCGCTTGGATGAAGTCGGCAAACAAATTTGTTCTTCACGACAATGCTCCCCTGCAAGAAGTCAAATGAGAAGTTCTACTCATCAGACTTGGTTATTTCGGAGTTTTACTTTTTCCACGGAACACATTCCTGCACTTTTGTTTCGTTTGAAGATCCGAGAAAATCTCTCCATTTCTCACAGCAAAAGAGGGAAATGTTTGTTGAATTGATTTGAAAAATTTATAAAATGTCCAAAAAAGTGGTGAATAATTCGAATAAAGTTATTAATCGGAGTCCGGCTTGAAATTGTTTTTGAGGATGAAAAAATACCCTTCGCATCCGATGTTTATACAGTCAGCAACTTCAACTGAGCTTAATTTTTACTTTGGAATTGATAGAATTCTCATCAATTTGTGTATGCAAATCCAGGTAAGGTGGCCGCCGTGGCGTAGTGGGTACAGTGTCGCTCACACGCCGAAGGGTCTAGGCTCGATTCCCGGCTGAACACCTCGAATATTTCACGGCATCAACTCTTTTGAGCTGCCGACAACACTCAAAGAATAGTAACTGCCTAAGGGCCGATTTTTCAATAGTCAGAAAAGCAATCAGTTAGGAACTGTTAGTTTAGGCATAAATGCATTTTTCAATAGTCGTTTAGCAGCTATCCGAGGAATATACCATCTAACTGTCTGTTTAAGTTATTTGTCCGTTTCTGAGTGTGATAAAATATAATCCCCTAGTTAAAGTAAGTGAGCTGTCAAATTCAAACATGTAAATAATTACAAATTGTTTTTGAAATGGATTTTTTATACATTGTCGACGATGTACTTATTGAGAAAGAAGGAACAATATATAATGGCTTCAATTCTGGCAACGTGACCTCTTCAGGTATATTTGAAGTAAAAAATGGTCTCCAACAGGGTGCCGTCAATTCGCCGATCCTGTTTAACATTTTCTTGAGCGATCTGATAAGCTCTCTTCCTCATGTAATTGCGTACACCGACGACTTGATCGTGTACAGATCAAGCGAAAAGATCGGGGACATCACTACGCTAGTGCAGAGTGACTTCGATTTATTCATGAGAAGTTGCGATGATTGGAAGTTGAATATCCCCTCCGTTGTATAGGGCTTCGGCGGATACCAAAAAGAATTGGCGAAAGTTCTCAATTGTTGGGCGACACGGACAACCACTGGCGCAAAGGACTGTAGTCAGATACCTGGGGATCTGGCCAGACCAATATCTATATTTTAACAAACATGTAGATGCTGCTCTGGCCCGAGCCCGAGCCGCTTTCGCTCTTACAAAGAGACTGTTTTACAACAGCCAACTCGATGCGAGGGTAAAGGTAATCTGCTACATGGCCCTCATCCGGCCAATGCTCACCTATCGTTGTCCCGTGTGGTTCAACGTGAGTGCAAGCTTGATGGAAAAGATTCGGTTGTTTGAGAGGACTTGTCTTAGGGCTTGCCTTCGCTTTTACAGAACACCAGAGTCCCAGTACAAAAAATTCTATTCCAATGAGTTCCTATACAACAGGGCAGACCTGATATGAGTGGACAATTTCCTGTTGAAATTCATTCGAGGCCATATTGCCAGAGCGATAAACTCGGTCAATAACTTGATCTCTGGGGCCTACTACCCCAATCCACAATACCACGAAAGGGTACGTGACAGTGGCTTTGTCCCCCCAGAAGCTTTTCTCTATTTCGATAAGCACGGTCTGATACAAGACATAAATGCGGTGCCGCTCCTCTTCCACATCGCCCGATCAACTATGAATGGGCGACTCAACCACGACCGTTCTGTCGCACAACGAGTTAAGGAAGGTCTCCTCCGTTTCAGTACGGCGGTATCAAGGCGGGATATTCGGGATGTTGCAATGAAGCATCGAAAATTCTGGTGGCTGGGTAGCGAGAGAACTCTAGCGTCGAACCCTTTAGACCCGCGGTAAAAAGGGTAGAAAGTGTAGCCCAGATCCCCTTATGGGATGCAGTCGGTCTCTCTGCAACCTATGGCCGACCTACATATCTTAGGTAGTTTTAAGGTAGTATTAAGGTAAACAAAACAAAAAAAAAGTATGCGCATATGTACACCTGTGTGTGTACTCATGTGTATGCCATGGAATATTTTAACGGAAGTATTAATGTCTATATTAATATATTAATACATGTTTATAAATACGTACTTTTAGGTACATTAAGTTATTTTAAGGTAAGTTAGTATACAAGTTTTAGTAAACATGTTCTGATATTAAGTTTTTTTTACAATTTTCTTAATCGTTTCTTCTACAGTTAAACTTAAGTTAAATTTACATATGAATTGTTAAGCAAAGTCGAAAGACATAGTTAAAGATTAAGTTTAGCTTAGAGTGCCCGTCTAGGGCCAGTAAGTTATTACTCATAACAATGTTCGTCCAACTAGTTTTAAATATTTTTGTCTAGTATGTAAGTTTGATATGAATTACTGAATAAAAATGAATTAAAAAGAAAGAAAGAATTGCTTCAATTCAACTCCAAGAAAGAAAAGAGTCGTGGGGAAGAGATCTGATCATACTAAGGAATGGGAAGAGGAAGATTTCAGACGGAGATTAAGTTGCAGAAAGAAACGAAGATCTCAAGATAGACGTTTATCTGAAAGCTAACCAGCTCATTTGCTCTAACATAAAAAATTACCAATCAATCTGTTTCATTCACACCCATACCATGTGAAGTTAGACACAGATGTGGGATTTAGTTTTACGTGACCACCTGCCTGTACGACTTATATCACGGGGAACATTTTTTCTAAGAGTCGTAAGTAACGCGAGACTAAACGCCTTAGTTACCCAAGTACCAAACTGAGATCCTGCTTAAGGGGCTATCACCCCACCTTGGTTTGATGCGAAGCCTTTCTAAATCCTCATCCGCTCTCTGGGTCGCAGCGCCCGGATGAGAATGCAACTCCACACTGAGAAGGGATAGTCCCCTAACCGTCTTACCTAATTGTGCTTAAATGATGAACTAGACAAGTCAGCACAGTACACTATCCTCAACTCCACCCGCGATGTTAGGTGTTAAACCACAGCCACCACGATACTCCCTACCACACGGTCAGGTTGGAACCGAAGTTCCAGGGGCCCCTGACCTCCTGTGGCACCAGAATATAGCCTCTGGTCAAGCTGTCACTACCAGTCAAGTTCCCTCAAAGCATGGGTCTGTAAGCCGCCATCCGCAGATGGTCTTTTCTCCATCAGTGATTCCGTTGACACTATAAATAGTCATACGGATGTGATTTTGAATCATGTGATTCATAAATCCATTCACATCGTCTGGAGAAGTTAGACACAGTTGATATTTGCCGCACTACAAAATACGGTCAAATAACTATCCAGCTGTTATTTTTCGATTGGAAAACTGAAACTACTAATCTAGCAGCTAAAGAGTCGAATCAATTTTTGTCGTTAGTTAGCAATCAGTCTGTAGAAAACTTCATCAGCCCTAAGAAAACTTCTCAAACTTCGCCGTTCGGAGTTGGCAAAGAACTGTAGGTCCCTTCTACGTGTACGCACAACACGAGTAGTTGATCAGCAAGCTAGGCCCTGGTCCCCTGTGGACTCCCGCTGCATACAATTATTTTGAATAATAATAATAATTGTTGGCGCTACAGTCTAGAGGGGGACCAGGGCCTAGCTTGCTCATCAACTACTCGTGTTGTGCGCGCTACTGTTCTCTCACGAGTAGAAGGGACCTACAGTTTTTTTTTGCCGACTCCGAACGGCGAAATTTGACAAGCTTTCTTAGACAGTTTTGACTCTTTGAGTGTTGTCAGCAGCTCGAAAGGGGTGGTGCCGTCAAAAATTCGAGGTGTTGAGCTGAGAATCGAACCTAGACCCTTCGGCGTGTGAGCGTCGCACTCTACCCACTACGCCACGGCGGCCACGATACAATTATTTTTATTATTATTAAATGCAAGTAATGTATAAACAATTTGTTCTGGCAATCACAATATGCATAAACTCTACAGGGGGATTTTTCCCAGAGTTATAAAGTCATGCACTCCATTCAAGCCAAAGAAAAACGGTTGAGAGGGTAATGGGAGGTAATCGGAGCTCCTTCAAATTAAACCAAATAGATTTTATGATTTTCCTTTTGAAACGATGAAACACACTTGACAAAATAAACGAAGAAGTGGAACCGGGTGACATAACTTTTATAACGAAGGTTCTGAGATTTCAGATAAAGTAGTGGGAGATGATATAACAAACAGCTGGTAAACTGATAGGAAACAGAGGGGTCATGAAAATGGCCATTACTTGGTATGTAAGATAATTGACAGACGAACAACGATTCTGACAAGTTCTTGGCAATGAATTTGAGTAGCAACAAAATAGAAGCAGGGAACTTAACGAAGACAGGAGTAAAGGCAATGATAATGACTCGAACTTTGGCAACTACTTAAGCAACGTCCAATAGACTTTACTGAACTTAAGTAAGAAAAATTTGCTATGAATACAAGTACAAACAAGAAAGTTGTTGTTTCTTCACGAGGCGAGTATTAACGCGTGTTAGTTTTAAAAAAATTGCAATAAACAAATCTTTTTTTAATTGCAAGCAGACAGCTTTTCAACTCCCTCAACAATTTTTGATTGTTTGAAATTGTTATATAGCTTATCTGTAAGGTATGGTTGGAGGAAACTGTGCCCGATGAGCGGAATTTCAGTGTCGGTTGTGAATGTTTACAAAAAAGAGATCGCTTTGATTGCTTTAACTTTCGCCTACAAGACCTTCTTTGCCATATGGCGTGAGTGTATAAAATCGTTCGTCAACGACCTCATAGGTTTATATCAGTGTGGTTTCAGGCCGGGGAAGTCCACAATATACAAGGTCTTCCCTGTATGGCAGATCCTGGAAATGGCCCAAGAAGTACAAATCGACACTCACCAACTATTCGTCGATTTAAAGGCCATATATGACAGTGAGCATAGCAATGAGCTACACACTGCCATTTTCGTTTCGGGTTTTCTACCAAACTTGCAGATTATGAAGAATAAGAATGGAGAACTCTCGCTGCTCCTTCAATGCCGATAACAAACTCACCCAGACCTTCAATTCCAAAGGAGATTTACGACACGGCTATACGGTATCATGCAAGTTTTTCAACGTCGTTCTTGAGACTATCGTGCGTAGCTTCCAAACATTAACTCAACTGCTAGTATACGCCTGCAAGTGATGGGCGAACACAGTGAGCCATCAATGGGGCGTTGCTGCCATTGAAACGGAAGTGGCTAAAATAAGCCTGACGATTAGTGAGGACTAACTGAAGTACAGGCTGTAGTCAAGGAAAGACACACAACATCGACATCTCGCTCAGAGTTTGGCACTGGACAGTAGAAACTGCGAGGTGATCAATGACTTTGTTGGCTCCGTGTTAAATAGGGACATTATTATTAAATTCAACTCATGATCACACCTGCTCATCGCTGAAAGGAAAAGTTCTGCGTGCAATTTTTGGTCCTGTTCATCTCCGCTCGTATTGAGCTCTTATTACAAAACTGTATTTGACACTTGTTTTTATTTGCAAATAACACTTTCAATTATGGTTCCTTCTGTTATCGGCTAAAAATAACTTCTTCCAAAAACAATTTAACTGGACAGTTCCATTAATTTTTGTAGGTTGACAATTTCGCACAACGCACAAGGCTTAAGCTTAGACAGCTTCTTAACATGGTATAAGATGCTCAAACAGGGCCAAATAAATGTGAAAATCAAGGCCTAATCATGGCATAATCAGAAAATCAAACCTAATTATCGATTGGAGCTTTTTAAGCTTACTCCTGCCTTATCATGGCATAATCAGAAAATCAAACCTTATTATCGATTGGAGTTCTTTAAGCTTACTCACTTGTACGAGTGTAAGAAGAAGCAACAGAAGGCATTTTTAGCGAGCGTCAGAGCGTCAGGAGAAGTAAAATCTTGATTGGTGACAAAAAACTACTCCCGCGTGAAGTGCTTTCCAGATTTCGAGTTCACTATTCGGGGAATAAGGGACATTGGAGTAAGAATGTCCGACGGTAGTCAAAGATTCGAGTGTAATATCGTGGAGTGCCAGATGTCAAAAAAGAAAACAATTTTAGAGTAAGGCGAAAGGCTTTGGAGCATTGATTCATGACTTCTGCTAACCATCCCACTCCACACTTTTCGTTCGCAGTCCAAGAACTCATCCCCTTCACTTTCGCATCATCAGTATCAGCCTGAGTGGTCGCCGTGGCGTAGTGGGTAGAGTGCACGCCAAAGGGTCTAGGTTCGATTCCCAGCTCAACACGAATTTTTAGAATTCTTCACGGCACCACATCTTTCGAGCTGCTGACGACACTCAAAGAGCAATAACTGTCTAAGAAAGCTTCTCACATTTCGCCGTTCGATGTCGGCAAAAAACTGTAGGTCCCTTCTTCTCGTGAGAGATCAGTAGCGCGCAAAACACGAGTAGTTGATGAGCAAGCTAGACCCTGGTCTCCCTTTGAACTGTAGCGCCAACATTTATTAGTATCAGCCTGACCTGGCACCATGTGACATCTAGCTTTTGGTTACAGACTCCCTAGGCACCATTTTGAGCCGAAGAAAGTACTAGCTAAATGGGCAGGGCTGACGCCATGCATCCAGAATTGGCTGCTTTAAGGGGATGAGGTGAGTTAAAAAATTGAAGAAGGACTTTTGTAATTCATTTCGTCTGTTGTGAGTATTGGAGCAATCTCGTAGAAAATTTTCGACGAACTTGTGCTGCTGGTGAATACGATAGGAGGATAGGACTGTAACGAATGCTGAAGCTCAGTGGACACAATGGACTTTTTGCCTCTTCGCAACGACCGACATATTCACCGACAATGTATCATACTCATTGGACTAATCAAATTTTTTCAATCTCAATTCGGCGGTTAGAACAATTGAGAAACTAAAAAACTTGGATTCTTTTTACAAATTTACATCGATCGTATATCTGCTTTGTTCACAACTTTTACCTCAAAGTCCGCAGAAGAATAAATCTAAACGTCCTTCACTCATTCCTTGGATAGTCAGCACCTCACTTCGTTTGCATAAAATTAAATTCCCTCTGCCGACTCAAAGAAAACAATGTAATCTCCCTAACGATTTCATCCCCTTTAAGACGAACTAATTACGAACAGATTTTCAAAATGCGCAACTTCCAACCACCCAACGCACAGGGGAAGGACTAGGCGCCCCTTCTAATCTCCGGCACCCATTGACCCCATGCCAACATTTGCCGAGTGCAAATGTATGCTTGCCTTGTCGTCCTTAATTAAATAATTTTTAATTATCGTTAATATACTTCTAATTGCACCGACATACCCTTTTTCACCCACGAACTCTGCGAACGATAGGAGCCACCGTTGCCGCTGCCGCACGCATACAATGACACAACAACCGCACCGGTCCCATACCGAGCGACGACGATGGCAATGGTCATCCGCAAGAGTCGAATCCTTTCAACCCTTCTCTTTTTGTGGGTCCTTTAGGTCATTTGTTCGTATTCACTGGAAGAAAATTGACCGACAAAACGATAACTACCCCAGCATCCCTAACTAACTACATAGTTGCCTCTCCGCACTAATTTCTCATTTCGACGGTGAGTGTAACGCAGAAAAAAAAATGTCGGAAAGGAACCCCTTCTCGTGAGCGCACCGAATCGATAACATCCCCTCGGATGGCAGCACACTAAGCCTGCGAAGGGGAAGTCCCAGAAAAGCCCTGTAATTGGTGAATTCCTTGCAGTGGGGAGCAGCATGCGCCGTGAGTCCGTAAATAAGCACTCCGGCTGAGTACATAAGACTCGGGCGCGCTGGTAGTGGTGCGCAACCATCACCCCCGTCGAGTCCTTTTTTAATGGAAACCATATCAATATGTCCAATTGTGGAAAATAATTACATTGTAACAAATTTCTCTCTTTGGGTAGTTTTTTTTTTTTGTTCGTTTTCGCTGTGTTGCTTCGGTGAGGCGGTTGGAGAGGGTGGGACGATGAAGGGATTGTCCGGTTGGGCGGCAGCTCTTTGCTGTCACACATGCAAGAGGCAACCAATCTTCCCCTGGACTTTGCACGCTTGGATGCCTCTCTGACCCTCGGCGAACGAATCGAATAAATAACGGTCCATTTGAATGGGAAAAAGTTCAAAATGGCGTCATCGTTGTCGTTGTAGTCCCTCTTTTCGCCATTGTCCTCCATCGCCGTCGCTGCCGTCGTCGGCGTTGTTGGGCACAATTAAAAGTACTTGTGCTGTGACAAGGGTTTGCCGAGCTGAGCGTGAGGATCGATACGTGGAACAGTTTTTGAGTGGGGCTCGCGTGGCTTTGTGTGTGTGTGTGCGGGTAAGTGTTTATTGACCTATCCATCCTTGGATGAAATTGGAAGCCACGGTAAGTGCAGGACAAAGCCGTATCGCCTTGGGAGGCGGAAGGCGGGAGGCAATTGAACGATAAAATTAAAATTGTATTGATTTTCACCCACTGACGCAGCAGAAGGATCTCGACCCCTATAAGCAGACTCCGGCAGTTCCCTTGCACCCACTCGCGGCGACCGTAATTAACTTGTTCGGAGCATTATGTAGCATCACCGAAAATTGATTTTAATCATTAGCGCCCCCACTATCGAACCGTTATACAAGGTGAAGTGTAATTGTATAATTTTTGTTGCCCGCTGTCGACGGCCGTCCACCGAGGGACAACGGGAGCTAGCTTGGGGAGCTTTAATTAATTTTCCTTGTGGCGGAAAGGTCCTTTTTTAAGTTAATTGCTCAGAATGGGAGTAAAAGTGAATTTATTTGACGGCGGTTCCGAGAAGGAAGACACGACCGTCGGGTGCCTGGGGAAAATTAGTTTTCTGCCGATTTTATGTGGGGCGCACTGATTGCCGGGCGGATTGTTGGACCCACGTTTTGTGTATTGGAATTTTACAATGTTGTAATTATTTGGGTGATTTTCCTTTTTCCCTCGGCTGTTGGAAAATCGATTTCCCTCGGAAAGGTGACGCCTTGGGACTGAGTGCCTTGAAGCAATTCAATTTCATTGCCTCCACTTCACTTCGAAAACAGCACCATTCACACAGATAACGCCTGACGATTATGTTATGTGTTGTGGCGTATCACAGTCAAACTAAATTAAAGCTCTTATCAACCGAACGGAACCAAAAAAAATTGATAATTGCTTTTGTGTTTTACTCAAAAGAAAACAAATCATTCTTCGAAAACACTCGTGTTCGTAATTAATTTCCGACCGAGATTCTGTGTGTGAATGTGAAGCTGCAGAGGTCAGCCTGCCTAATCAGTAAAAATTAAAACCCAATTAATTTAATTACAAATCAGAGGCAAATAAACTATCAGCTAGCCAGTCAGCCACAGACGCGACCAAAGCCGTCGCCAAACCGCACTTTCGTCTCCTCACCGCCAGCTCGACTATCTGACCAGAGTTCGAGTCCGTGAGTGATAAGGACGGTTGCCAATGGCATCAAACAAATGGCGCTGACGGAATTATTTATTTTGAAATCATTTTTTTTTTTTGGTTTGTTTTACACGGGTGCTAATGCGATTGCACCGAAACTGGTGCAAGTGCAGTGTGTTCAGGGAGAGTCAGAGTTCAATCGCCGAGGTTATCGCCGACATTGATGCCTTCCGTTGCTTGTGGAAGTAGTTAAAAACATAAACCGTGAGAGCAAGTGTGAAGGAGATGAGTTGAAACATCCAATTCCCCAGGAACGAAAGAAAAATCGTAAACTTAGGTAAATCCGCATAATGTAGGCCTTACTCGGAATGGTGCTGTTTCATCAGATGTTGCTTCATCAGGGCAATTCGCGAGTATATGTGATTAGTCCGAGTTTTGAAGTGAATGGGGTGATCTATTGGATTGTGCTGGATGTTCATTTGATGAATGGCGATCAGAGTCAAGGGTGGAACGAGGAATTTCAAACCTTACATAGAAGAAAAAAAGGTAAAGTCTTATAGGAGTTCCAATAACAGAGATACTGTGCGCTATGCAATTTAGAGCTCTCCTTCGGTGATGTCAAGCGATGTTGCGACTGAAAGAAGTTCTTGAGTGGAGGAAGCAAGAGACAGCATTTTCAACTGAATCCAATCCAGTTTGATTGTGTAAACTTAGATTCAGATTCCAACGCTCAATGCTAAGGTGATATACAGGCGGCAATGGGAATTAAGCTGCAAAACACTGTTCAGTCTAACTGTCCATAGGAACGGAGTATAAACACAGACATAGAGAAGTGACAACTTCAGATCAGCTTTCACTTAACAGAAATCGTAGCTATCCACGACCAACATCAGGTTTGACTATAGGTACCATATGTACGATATCGGCTGGAGCGATGAATATGTACACCGACAAGGACTGGACTCTCAAATCAAAGGATCGAAACTGGTAAGAATCTACGGAATTTCTCAAAGCCATATATTAAGACAAGACTGTCCTTGCACTGTTTGGGTTCCTGGCTACAAACTAGAAAATTTTGAAGACGAGCTAAACAAGACGGAAATTACAATTGATCGATTTTTTTTTTCATTGTGCATAGAATGGCCCTATGGTCGCCGTGGCGTAGTGGGAAGAGTGCGACGCTCATACGCCGAAGGCTCTAGGTTCGACTTTCAGCTCAACACCAATTTTTCGAATTTTTCACGGCACCACCTCTTTCGAGCTGATGACCACACTCAAGGAGTAATAACTGTCTCAGAAAGCTTTTCAAATTTTGCCATTCGAAGTCGGCGAAAAACTGTAGGTCCCTTCTACTCGTGAGAGATCAGTAGCGCGCAAAACACAAGCAAGCTTGGCTTTGGTCCCCCTGTGGACTGTCGCGCCAACAATTATTATTGCTACTACTATGCTAGATTGGAGAAGGAAAGAAAGAGCGTACTAGGTTTGCCTTTTATATTTCGGGATTAGAATACAAAAACAAATATTAATCATCGAAAATAGCTTTATTGTTTTTCCAAATATTCCCCATTAAGATCTATACACTTTTGCATGCGTTTGAAGCTATTGTCGAAGCACTTTTGCCACTCTGAATGAGGTATCTCCAAAACATGCATTCTGAACGCATCAACCCCTTCTTCAGGTGTCGAAAAACGTTGACCTCTCATTTTATTTTTTACGTACGGGAATAATAAGAAGTCATTCGGTGCCAAGTCAGGACTATATGGAGGATGACTCATCAAATCGATGTTTTGAGTGCTCAAGAATGCAGTTGTTTGAGCCGATGTGTGAGAGCTCTTGTCGTGATGAAGAGTGATCCGTCTTGAATTTGCTTTCTCGGCTGTACTGTCATTCCTTAAACAAAACAAACTTTAAGACAAAACTTGTTATCCCAAAAAAGGTCACTTACAAAAGTTCCAAATTTGAAAAGAATCGTGTTCATGGGTAAGCGTCGGTTACAGAAGTACGAAAGCCTCTAACCAAGTGTCAATATTTTTGACTCCAACACCCGAATTTTAATAATAATTAATAATAATTGTTGGCGCTACAATCCACAGGGGGACCAGCTTGCTCATCAACTACTCGTGTTGTGCGCGCTACTGTTCTCTCACGGGTAGAAGGGACCTACAGTTTTTTGCCGACTCCGAACGGCGAAATTTAAGAAGCTTTCTTAGGCAGTTATTACTCTTTGAGTGTTGTCAGCAGCTCGAAAGAGGTGGAGCCGTGAAGAAATTCGAAAAATTGGTCTTGAGCTGTGAGTCGAACCTAGACTCTTCGGCGGGTGAGGGTCGCACTCTACCCACTACGCCACGGCGACCACCCAAATTGTGCTTTTCCAAAATATTTGCCGTCAAGAGCTACAACACTTCCGGTAAAAAAAAAATTAATAAGTTCCCAGAACTATCTCCACACCGCATTTCAAAGATAACTTTAAAACGAATGCATTTCTCCCCATTCCCACATGACCTGAAATAAGTTTCCGTTTGTCCGAAAATAAGTTGTAGGCAGTAAGTGGTCGCCTCGCAAAGTGAACAACTTTGTCTGCCACCAAAAGCGACGAACACATTTTTCAAATTGTCAACTCAGACAAATTCAAAAATTCACCAAATAGCATGGAGCCCACACATTTCACCCAGCACATGTCCCAAGTGAAGACGTCTCGTTGTGTCGTCGCTTGACACATCCTCCTGCCACGGTGGCAGCCACAGCTTTATCCTTTTCTGCGCGCGGTTGAAAATCTGCTTAATGCATCTTCTCATTTCGTGGAAATCACCACGGCTCGAGCGTGCACTGCAGCGTGGCACGTCTGAAGATTTTTATCGCACATCGGGAATGAGCGCACCCAACAATGGGGCCGCAGTCCAACTCAATGCAACAGAAAATTAAGTAGCAGGCAATAACTAATTACATTCGCAATTATTTCATGTTTCGGCCAATTTACTAGGACAAATTTATCAGTGCGGTGTCATCTACTTAGAATTGATTGCGTCCGACCTACGCGTGCTCCGTCGCGCTGTTCTCCCTCTCTGCTGAATGGAGCTGCGAAACGCTGACGTTGTGCTCCGTTTCGCGGGGACTGTGTCCCGTGGCACCGTGCCACATCGGCCACAAACGTGAATCGCATTGCTCCCGCCACGATGCGAACAAATGAAAATTTCAGCATCAAATTTATTCAGAAAATTGCATTCTACACGGATTCAGATGGATTGCGAAATGGGAACAATTAAGATTTGTGATTTGATTGTGAAAGAGCGGCCTTCAGTGGTGTAGCTGTGAGCTCGCCGTGGTGTCAGCTCCACGCACACTCTCTGGGCCACCCTTTGTTCCAGTGCACTAGGCAACGCAACAACGCTTGGCTAGCAACGAATGCGCAAATCATTATTTCAGTATTTATGCGTTCAGAGAGGGGGGATCCAAAGTAGGACGACAGCTTTCCCAAGCGGCAATTAAAAATCTGGCAAATTAACCTCGTTCCACAATCCCGCACTCGATATGCTCAATTCTTAATTGCGCTAATTAAAATATTATGGCCGCCCCTTTCGACCCTCCTGCAGTGCAGTTGGGTAATTTCTTAATTGCGAATAAAAGTTTGAGGAAAATCCAATCGAATGTGTGAACCAGTCCGGGCCCGCTGCCCACTTGGCTGTTGCCTCACGCGGCGGGGTGTTTCCTCATCCTCGCCCACGAATGCCGTCAGCAAGCACCTCAATTGGGCTTATTTTGAGTAGCATCTAATTACGCTTTGAGGTGAAACTTCGTTTTCAATTAAGCCACTTGGTTGGCGTTTTGAAATTTTCGTGGAAACGGAGTGTAAAAACGAAAATTAACTCGCACAGATGAGCGAGACGGCGATGAACAATACGCGCATGTAGCTGCGCAATTCATTAACGCAGCAAAATGGAAGCGGATCTGGTGGCCAGTGAACTGACGTACAGCAACAATTGGCCACAATTTCACTTTACAATTTTTGGAAATGAATGACGTCGTTTGTGCACAACAACGAAGGAAAGGCGTTTCTTGAAAAAAGCCAGTCACCTTAGCAACTCCTTGAGCTACTGTAATTGGCATTTATAGGTGGCACAAGTTAGAAGATGAGAGGCTAGGTAAGTCGTGTTGCACTTGTCCTCACAGTTGAGTCCTTAATTAATATTTGTTGACGCAACAGTCCACAGGGGACCAGGGCCTAGCTTGCTTATCAACTGCTCGTGTTGTGTGCTACTGTTCTCGAGTAGAAGGGACCTCGTAGCCAGCGGATAAGACCTTAATAGTCATTTCGGTGCTATTAACTCTCAGTTATCAAGTGTACCTTGGTCGTCTGCAAATACATAATCGAGGAAATTCGTCACCTTGCAACTCTCAGCACGGACGGCCTTGAATCTGAATTGAAATTCCGAAGAAAAGTATGTTACAGTCGCCATTGAAGGAGAAGAGGCGGTAAAGTGCCGCTCGGCAACTTTCCTTTCGAAAGTTTGAGTGGAGCTGTCGTTGAGTTCCGTCTCTCAACATTCGCTGATCTAAATGCGCGTTTCGGATGACGATAGGACCTTCCACACACATAGGGATATTTCATTTCTAAAGGCAGTTGGGAGCTAACTTGTGAAACAAAATGAATTTACAGACAAAAAATGTATACACTTCTTCATGTAAGACATCACTTAAAGTCAACTGCCTACACAGTGCAATTTTAACTCTTGGTCTGGTCTTCAATTTTTGATCATAGTCTGGGTAAGGCTGGACCACTGAACATTACTCAAATATCTGATTCCGTATTAAAAGGCTAAAAGCTAAGTTACTTTATTTCAGGTGCAATCCTTAGAAATAAAGCATGTCCTCTTTCTTCTGTCTGTAGGAGGTAAACTTCAAGTCACATCTGTGTCAACGGAATTGAGATGCTTCTCATTCTTCGAAAATAGAAGTAATTCCCTCGATCTTGGGGAAACCCCTGTAGTGGCGCACATTAATTGAGTTTTAGCCTATGCGTTCCCTAAACCAATGCTATTTACATTTTATGGATTAAGCAGTAAGATATTTCTTGCATTGAGTTTTGAGATGTTTACGAATAGCTGCACAAGGCAAAATAGTTTGAAGTCGCTTGAGGCAATTTAAATATCCGTTGTAGAAAACAGTATCCCTGAAATTGTATCTCCATACCCGGTTTTTGTACAGATTTCGCATTTTTATTAACGTGACCCCCTGCTTGATGCCCTTACACCACAAATTGTATTTTAAAAACCATAGAAAGTTCCAAGTTAAGTGCATGATGAAGCGCCAATCACTGCAGGTCCTGCTAAGAGCTCTGTCGCCTTTAGAGGCTCGAATTACTAAGTTGCAATTAATTTGGTCGACAGACTAAATTTGTTTGCATCCCGGAACACCACGGGATCATGGAAAACGATATTGCCCATGAACTTGCTAGGCGCGAACCCACCTTTCGATTATTCGCATCCTTGATTAGAGCTTCCGTCGACGATTTGCTATCCCGACAGCACAGCCAGATATAACATGAGTCTCCAGGATACAGGGTAACCAAGTGCAAGCTTCCAAAGGCAAGCAAGAAATCCGTGGATTTTGTGTCATCTCTAGACAGAAAAGAATGCAAACGACTAGTCGGCGTACAAACGGGACACTTCACCTTCGTATAGCACCTAAGCCTGCTTGGGCTTACTGAGGACATCCTTTGCAACGCTTGTTGAGAAGATGAACAACAGAGCTCTGATACATCAGAGCCATCTCCTCTCTCCTCTATTAATATCTCGCCTTTGCTCGTATCTGGTGGCGGCTGTTTGGCACTGACGTGGTGAGAGCTAAAAACTTCAGCTCGCTTTTACAATAAATCTTGCTTGGTTTTCTTCGAAAGACTAAGAAACTACATTAAATGACGGTTATTGCCTGGTCGCACAATGGGCCAATTTTTAAGTTCCAGTGCAGTGCATCCCAACCTCCAACAAAAAACGGGTTGCAATGCTACTCTACACTAAGTCGTTAAAGTTTCCTAACCACGTAACCTGAGATAACAAGGTGCTTCCGATTAGAATTTTAGGGGCTCAGAGGTCAATCAAGCTATCTCTATCCATAAGGACCCGTCGGCAACTTTGTCAAGCAGCCACCATCACACCAGATTGTCTCTGGTTCCATCCTTGACACTCATAACAATGTCATGGATGTGATTTGCAATCTTGTGCTCTATAAATTCAATCACACCTTCTGTAACCGCGGTCCCATACACCAGGACCGTCTAAGACACCGCTTTGAATTGTTGTGAAAATTTTATCCATGAGGACAATCGCTAATTGGAAATTCTCCTTAAGGTGTAGTTAGAAGTGGAAGTAAGTAACCACTTTTTCGTCTCTCAAATAGATATCTCTCTCTCATCAACAAATCAATAATAAATTAATAAAATATTTCCTGCCTACTCTGCACCATTCTCAATATTTTCGCAGCCTGTTTGTCATGATCTGGCCGCTCTCCGACAACTTCACAAGTAGGACTGCGTTCTGTGCATTGCATAACAGGACTTCAATGGGTATTCCGCCAACTGCAATTCTGCTTCGACAACCCAGCTTTATCTTCATCCTTTCTTCAAAGAAATCCGACTGTTGTTTTCAGTCTTGAATTGTTTCACTCATACATCCTTCCAAGCAGAGCTCCAAATTTTCTGGAATGTCATATACACATATTTACTTACGTGCCAATGACGTGAAACAACAGAATATCCAATGAAACGATTTACAAACAATCGGCACTAAATTTCCCATCCCTCAACTGACTTTTCTGATGAAGTGCATAACTCCAAAGCAATTTCACTGCGGGACTCCTTCACCTCGCCCTATGCTCTGTGCGTACTCCACCTCACGAATGAGTTCGTTCTTTATTGTTAAACATTCATTTAGTTTGCTCATAAAGTTGCCACAAAGTATTGCGTCTGCATCAATCGTACACGCCCCCGCCACACGGTCGGCGATCGACTTTCTCCTACACGCTTGTGCACACACTCGAAGCCCTCAGCGAACTCAAGCAACACAGAAAAAGAATCCAATTCCCAGAGAAAAGCAAACAGAGAATCAATGATCGTCTTATTATCAGACAGAGCCGCCTGTCATAAATATTTAATCACCGCCCAGAATATTAATAAGATTTCAATAAGCCCTTCAATTGTCCGGAAAAGCCGAGGACCAGCATTATCTAGGCCATTTTATTGAAAACTCTGGCCATTCACTCGCCACATTGTATCCGAGAGAAGAAGAGCGTCTACGGACAGCCCCCTGCGGTGTGTTTGGGAAGCAATTAAGCGATATTTCCGCCTAATGGAGTGCTGATTGCGGCCACGTCCATTCGGAGGCTTTCGTCCCGTAGATACACAGCCATTCGCCGCGTAGACGAACGCTGAGCCATCCTCGCACCACGGGATGCCATCACCCCTGCCGGGGGAGTGTGTGATCTGCCTTCGGAATGAATCTCGTCGTCGATTGCCTTTACATGTACACATCGCCTCATATAAGTGTCAGTCACTCGGCCGCCGAAGCCGCAGCCGCTTTAATGGCCGATGGCAAAGCCGAGCCGTCCTGAAACGCGTTCATATGCAGCGGCGGCCTTATTCAAATGTAATTTTTCGCTCCACAGGGCGCCGCCATCTGGAGGGTGGCGCTCACTTGTTGAGCCGCCTCTAGCAGTCGCAAGCGATTATCCCCAAAAACAAACACCGGAGATTTCTCATCCTTTGAGCACCTTGAAGTGTTATTGCGCTAAATTGGCCGCCGCGCCGCAGGCCGACAGCCGACAACGACGCGCACCTCGGCTGAATAATGGGATGTGTTCACATCCATTGCCAGCGCACTGACATATCGCAACTGTCATCCGAAGACAAGTTATACGGGTTAAACTGAAAATGAAACGGAATCCACAATTGAAATTGACACATTACAACGTCAAACCTCAGCGCACATAATTGAGTTCCAAAAGCGGCAGCACCGTCACCGGCCGCAGCGCTTTTCCACATGCGATTTCTCAACGCCGCGGCGATGTCCCAATAATGGATTCAGCAATTTTTCCTCCTCTCCATCGATGGGTCGCAGCGCTGCCGCCGCCACTGCTGCCACTGCCGCGTAAAGCGCAAAATTTATGCGAATCATTTGGGTCCTTCGGCTACGGCGCGCACACATCTGTAATGCGTCGAACAAAGAAAATGATTGACCTTAGCCAAAGGCTGCTGTCAGATTGATGTCTCAATCCGCGCCCGGCCAGCCCCAGGAGTGCATCTCCGGTCCCAGAAAAAACAAGCTCCCTGGAAAATATTGTTAACAATTTTTCATTACACATTATACAAACAACTGTACGCTTGTGCACGTGTACCCTGCTGGCCATAGGTGGATCTGAAGCACCACTCCGAGGTGTCATGAATTATTCTGCGGAGTTTTGCTTCTGCCTGTGCGGCAGCGGGCAGGGTAGCGCGCTGGGGCCGCAGAGAGGCGAGAAAATTGAATTCCTTGCTGGTCGCTGCAAAAAGCGGCAACGCAGTGAAAAACCTCCGCCGCAGACAAACTGAAGACCGTCTGAAAGCGATGACACTCGATTACAGCGTGAGCTGAAGTGAGAATAATCGAGATGCATTCGAACAAAAGATTTTACTGCCGGCCGAGGTTTTTACTCTGATCTGACTTTTAATGAGAGTGTGGTGAATATTTAACTGCGGCTCGGCTGGGGGAACGGTGGCGCCTCGACAGGTCTGTGTAGAGATAGACACGCACTCCGCGCTGGCTTTACAAGCGATTCGGAGTTAATTTGTTTGAGGTGACAGAACGGGGTTGGGGATAGGGTGGTGCCACAGCGAGACCTGATCGACGAGGTGGCTGATCGAGTGAGGGCATCAACCCGTTTGTTGAATCGCTGCTGAAAGTGGCTTGACATTAAGAAGCATATCACGAAGGGTGTTGATTTGATATGTGGAATATTCGTGCCACGACATACGACATTTGTCTATCGAAAAAGATGCAGACTGTCAACTAAGTGAAATTGTTGATTAAGACTTGAAATCTGAAGATTGCGTGGATTTCTATTCTCAACATGGTGAATCTCTGCCGGCACTATGGAAACGTTAGCGTTTGTATTTCCTTCTGGAAATCCAGAAGGAACCCATGGCTTGACGACGAGTGCAGGCAAGCGCACGCAGCTAAACAAGACGTCTATAAGGCGACGCTGCATCGAACAACGAGGGCTGTTCGTGAGCTCTACGAACAGAGAAGAAAGGAAGAGCACCGGATTCTCAGAAGGAAAAAGAAGGAGCATGAAAAGCGCGCGGTCGAGGAAACGGAAAGGTGCTATGGCAGGAATGAAGTCCGAAAGTTTTACCGAAAGTTATTCGGAGGATACAAGGTTCGGACTAAGGCCTGCCCGGACCAAAACGGACAACTCGTAGTAGAGTCGCAGTCTGTGCTGAGAATCTGGAAGGATTATTTCTGCAGACTCCTTAACGGCGTTGACGGCCCAAATCCCGCTGTTAGGCAGAATGTTCCACTCAATTTGGACGATGATAGACAAGCATTCCGTTCGCCCGACTTAGACGAGGTGAAGATAGCAATATTCAAGATGAAGTCGAATAAAGCTGCTGGAGCGGACGGACTGTCCGCAGAACTATTTAAAGCAGCTGGAGATAGCCTGGTTGGGCGTAAGCAACAGCTCATCTGTAAGATATGATTGGAAGAAAGCATGCCCGATGTGTGAAATCCCTTGGATGCACCAACTACCGAGGGATAAGTCTCCTGAACATCGCATACAAGATCCTCTCTGCCGCATTGTGTGAGCGTCTGAAACCGTTTGTCCATGACCTGATAGATCCCTATCAGTGTGGTCTCAGACCAGGGAAGTCCACAATAGACCAGATCTTCACATTACGGCAGATCCTGGAAAAGACCCAGGAAATGCAAATTGTCACTCACCACCTTTTCGTCGATTTCAAGGCCGCATATGACAGTGTGTATAGAGACGGGCTATACAGTGTTATTTCCAGTTTTGGCATCCTACCAAATTCGTCAGATTGTGTAGAATGACGATGGAGAACTCTCGCTGCTCCGTCAAGTTAGGTAACGAACTCACCGAGACCATCAATGTCAAAAAAGGTTTTAGACAAGGTGACGCACTGTCATGTGACTTCTTGAACATCATCCTCGTGAAGATCGTGAGCAACTCACACGTCGACACCAGAGGCACGATCTTCCAGAAGTCAGTTCAATTGCTAGCTTACGCTGACGACATTGACGTAATTGGTCGATTACAGCGAGCCGTCAATGAGGCGTTTGCTGGCATTGAAGCGGAAGCGGCTAAAATGGGTCTGGCGGTAAATGAGGGCAAAACTAAGTAGATGTTGTCATCAAGGAAGGACACGCAACATCGACGTCTCGAACGGAGCGTCACACCAGGCAGCTCCGCGGTAAACAGGGACAACAACATCAGTACCGAAATCAAACGCAGAATCACTCTTGCCAATCGCTGTTTCTTTGGGCTCAAGAGGCAATTGAGTAATAAAGCCCCCTCTCGAAAGACTAAGCTCGCTTTATATAACAACTTGATCATCCCCGTCCTACTATATGGCGCGGAATCTTGGACGTTAGCAAAGGCTTTAAATTATCGTAGAATTTCACAAATAAAATCATACACATTCATTGGCAGAAGAATTATGATATTACATAATTTGAGATGAAATCTTTACCGTCTGCCACTTGAATTCCATATCACGGTAAATTTTATCGAAAATTATTTATGCCACATGTTGAAAAAAATTCTTTTGGAACTAAAGTGTGTCCCAACAAGAACGCAAGATTTATATTTAGCGCCATTCGAATTGTCATTGTTTGACATTTGAATAATTATGAATTTGTTAGTAGAAGGTATAAGGTTAATAAAAATGGAGCGCTACACTAAAGAACAACGTATTCTGATTGTGAAATCATTTAATCAAAATGGAGAAAGTTTTACGGCTACAGTTCGCAAATTGCGATCAATTTGGGGTTGCAATAATGCTTCAAGAGAGTCAACTGTAAATCGATTAATGAGCAAATTTGCTGAAACTGGGTCTGTAACTGATGTATAGACAACAACGCTCCTTTCACTAGTTCGATCGAACGAAAATATGGCAGCGGTACGTGATGATGTCGCTCAAACTCCATCCACCTCAATTTTGACGAAAGATTTGCATTTTCATGCATACAAAGTTCAAATGACTCAGGAACTGAAGTCAGCTGACCATGCACAGCAAAGGGAGTTCGTTAATTGGGTATTGGAGAGACAGCATGAAAATGCTGATTTTGCCTATAAAATCATCTTTGATGACGAGGTCCATTTCCATCTTGATGGCTTAGTCATTAAGCAGAATTGTCGCATTTGGGGTGAGGAAAATCCTCGAGTGCTTCACGAGAAGCAAATGCATCCTCAACGTGTCACTGTGTGGTGTGGATTTTGGGCTGGAGGAATCATTGGACCTTTTTCTTATGAAAATGAGTCAGGTCAGCCCCAAACAGCCAATGGTTATCGGTATCGTGAAATGGTAACCAATTTTTTGTACCTAGAATTAAAGAAATGAATGTGGAGGGGATGTGGTTTCAACAAGACGGCGCCACATCTCATTCAGCCAGAGAAACAATTCAATTGCTGCATCAGTCATTTCCCGGTCGTGTTATTTCGCCTAGATCCTGCGATTTAACACCATTGGACTTTTTTCTTTGGGGTCGATAGTTTATGCGAATAAGCCGACGATGATTCAAGCCTCAAAAGAGGAAATTGAACGCTGCATTAATGAAATACCGCAGCATTTATGCAAAACGGTCATTAAAAATTTCATTAAAAGTTCGCGTATGTGCCAGCAAAGCCGCAGCAACCATCTGGCCGATGTGTTATTCAAAACATAACGTCATCCTGTCTACATTACGATATAATAAAGAATTCTTGATTTTTTTGAAATATCTGCGTTTTATTTAAAATTTTGCGATCGTGTTGAGACACCCAATAGGTGTTTGGAACATACCAGTGAATCCATATTTTGGAGAAAGGAGACAGCGAAAAAAAACTTTCTAAGGTAGCATCAAATACTAGTCTGAAACGGTTAAATGTTTACGCTTACTGTCGGTTTTGAGCAAGCTCGGCACCAACTGGCCAACTTAGTAAGTCATGCAGGGTGTATCCCAAGTTGTCTTTTTCGAGAGCGTACGGTTTCAGACATTTCATGCAAATTTTTGAATAATTGTTGCCTTTTTAAGGGATTATTGGGTACCATTTAGTGACCGGAATTAAGTCACAACAGAGACCAAAAGAGAAGTTTACGGCCTCAGCTTTAACTTTTTTTTCTTCTTGTTCTTGGGCCGCTACAGTCCGGGGTGAACCAGGGCCTCAACCAACATTCCTCTCCAGCCACCACGATCTTTCGCCAGCTATCTCCAGTTGCCCACTCCAAGTTGATTGAGGTCCTTCTCCACTTGTGCGCACCACCCTATTCTAGGTCGTCCTCTGTTGCGTTGTCCCAATGGCTCGGATGCAAAGACTTTTCGGGCCGGAGCAGTGGTGTCCATACGCTCTACATGGCCTAGGCATCTTAAACATTGTATCCGTAGACGCTTGACTAGGCGCATATCGCTGTACAGCCCATAGAGTTCGTCATTAAATCTTCTCCTCCAGATGCCATCAACGCAAACAGGACCAAAAATCGCACGCAAAACTTTTCTCTCGAAAAGACTAAGGGCTTCCTCATTAGCCTTTGCTAACGTTCAAGATTCTGCGCCATATAGTAGGACGGGGATGATCAAGCTGTTATATAAAGCGAGCTTAGTCCTTCTAGAGAGGGCTTTATTACTCAATTGCCTCTTGAGCCCAAAGAAACAGCGATTGGCAAGAGTGATTCTACGCTTGATTTCGGCACTGCGATTGACTACAAATAGAATAAATTCTCCCTATCCGAAGAACAATGAAATCGACTTAACCAACGGACATTGAATCGTTTTTAGAAACATCAACTTCTATCTACCGACTTGTCTGTATTGAAGAATGGTACAATACAGACTGAAAATCAGTCTGTAACGGTCCTGCTTTTGTCAGTTTTAGAGACACGAGATAAGTCAAACACTTCTTCAGTTCATGAAAAATCGTAATGATATTGCAGCCGTCCTGTGTGGGCAGCTTTACGAAGTGGCTGCTGCACACACAAATCAATGGTCCCAGGTTTGAGTCTTTTAAAGAACGTAGAGCATATGTTTCCACTGCATCACCTTCTTTGAGATGTTCATAAAACTCAGGAAGTACTGATGGGCTATGGAAAAACTTATAAGACTTTGCCGTTCGGCAAAAAACTGTAGGACGCTTGCCAACTCCGAACTGCCAAGTTTGAGAAGCTATTTCATAGACAATTATTACTCTTTGAGTGTTGTCAGCAGCTCAAAAGAAGTGATGCCGTGAAAAAATCGAAGGGTTCAGCCGGAAATCGAACCTGAGCTTTCGGCGTGTGATCGTCGCATCCTACCCACTATGCCACGGCGGCCACAAGACGGATGCTTTTAGTCAAGGGTATTCAAAGGTACAAACGACATTAGTAGTTGCTCAAGAAACTAGACCTCGGTCCAGTTGTGAACTGATCTTAAACTTAAATTCTATCTACTGCCTTGTCTGTATTGAGGAAGGTACAACAGAGACTGTTAAAAACCTGTAAGTGCCCGGCTCTTGTCAAGGTTAAGTACCGGAGACTAGATAAGCACTTCTTCAGTTCATGAAATGGCTTATAGAGCTTGCAGCCATTCTGTGTGGGCATCGTTGCGTGTTGAACACTGTGGTATACTTATAGACCAATGGTCCCAGGTTTGAATATTTTGAAGAACATAGCGCACTTTTTTCCACTGAACCACCTCTTTTGAGTTGTTTATAACATTCAGGGAGTGCTGAAGTTCTATGAAAAAACTTCTTAAAGTTCGACGTTCGGCAAAAAGCAGAAGGACGCTTCTAGTCACGGGTAATCCATAGAATGAACAGCATGAGTAGTTGCTCAAGAAACTAGACCTCGGTCCAGTTGTGAACTGATCGCCATTCAATATGTCTTTGACCTTTCAGTCCTGAATCTTAGATCTTTTTGTTTGCTAACGCTACAATCTAAGATTTTGATTGTTGCGGTTAGAAAGAAGCAGGCGTCGGTCACTATCGATCATTGTATCGTGCTCAGAAACTTGAACTTTTATCTGCAAACTTGGCTGTATTGAGGAAAGGTTCAATTGAGACTGTTAAATAGCATGTAAGAGCCCGGCTCTTGTCAGAGTTAAATACACGAGACTGAGTTAACACTTCTTCTATTTGTTTAAAGACATGATGGCCACTCAGTATGCCTGTGTGAGGTTAAAGTGCGACACTTCTGTGCTGAATGTCTCAAGTTTAATTCCTGTATTGAACACCAGGCATTTTTTCGCGGCACCATTTCACTGCATTTTCATTTCATCATTTTCGTTACTAAGAACATTCGAAGGGTGCTTTCTGTCTATGAAAACACTCCTTAAATTTCGCCGTTCGGAATCTGCAAAAAAACTGAAGATTCCTTCTACAAATTAGAGAATAATAGCGCGCACAACACGAGCAGTAGCTAAAGAGGCTAGACCCTGTTGCTCTTGTGAACTGTTGTGACATCTTATACATCGACCTTACAGTCTTAAGTCGACGTCGTTTTACCTTGCCAACGCTATTATCTAGGTTTCTTAGTGGATAGTGAATAGTGAGGTGCAGGCGTCACTCACAATCGAACCGAGACCACCGTGCCTTGCATGGCAAACCGATAGGTCAGTTCCCAAATTTGAAATTGCCCAGGTGTACGAAATACCAAAACAGCCCTTTAAACCGATTTTCGAACCCAAATTTGACCCCCACTGTGTGCAAATTTAATTAAAACAAAGGCATGTAATTTTTTTTTCTTCAAAAATGATTTTGTTTTTCTTTATAATTATTCAAGGATTGAATCGTTATTCATTTTTTTGCTTTGTTTTACATTTTCATTTTTTTTTGTTCTCCTTAAGTAAAATTTAAAATAATATACAATTAGGATTTTTGCTTTTCTAGCTTCACGCTAAAATAATACAAGTATCTTCTTACCATTAGGTTTACGTCACTATTCATATACTTCTATAATATATAATATATATATTGATGTATGTATGTACATAATAATTACTTAAACATTTTTCTGTCCTTAAAATGGATTAAGTACAAAAAAACACACCATTGTAATAAATTCTCGGCAATCTTCTGATTTGGAAATAAATATTTGCTTTGCTTTCGGTTTCGATTTCGATTTCGATTTCGATTTCGATTTCGAAATGAACCAACATGGAACGAATTGCATTTGACTTGCCACGGATTTGAATTGAACTACGTCATATTTGGGGGGTTCTCTCGACTATATACAGTACATGTTTTATTTTTGCTCCGTCGTTTACGTGCTCATTGCTCTCAGAAGTGTTCATTTAATTTATGTTACAACCACGCAGTGAATAGTATAAATAATAGGTTTAAATCTATAGCCACATAAACAAGTATTTACAGTTCTCTTGCGATACAGTTTTATTTTTTGATTGCAAAAATTTATTTTATTTAATTTTAGGTTTTTTTATTTTTGACTTGAGTCTCGAAGAGGAAATTAAAATTTTTATCTCTCGAATAAAAATTAAATTTTAATAATACTTTGCTCGCTGGCATCTATCTTTTACTAGTTTGTTCTTTCTTTTTTAATTTATTTTGTTTTAACTGGACATTTTTGTGTTTATACTTAGGGAATAATTTTACACATACATATCTCGTCATTTCTTTAGCTATTTACAAAATGCTCTAGCATCACAGCAACTTGGGGAGGATTCATTTTGTGAACTGGGGGTCTGAGGAGGATGGTGTGGGTGTCTGAATCTATCCTAAATGCATTAGGTTTGGATGAAAGTAGCCCATGTACAGTTGTGCTCCGGGTGCGCCTCGGCCAAGGGCGGCCATTTTGATTTTCTCGATTTCAGCCTCTTGCAGACGTTTCGCTTTGGCACGTCGATTTTGAAACCAGATTTTCACCTGAGTCTCGGTCAGCCTTAATGATGATGAGAATTCTGCGCGTTCGGCTATGCTTAGGTATTGCTTCTCGCGGAATTTCTTCTCGAGCGAGAGCAGCTGCTGTGTGGTGAAGGGCGTCCGGGGCTTTCGGTTCGGCTTGTGCTTGCGGAGATTGCATTTGATTCGTGGTGGTTCGTTGTTTTCTGAAAAAAATGGAAGAAATACTTCATAAGTATCGTTTGTATTAATTGTTTAGGAAAGAAAATAGAAAATTTGAAATTTTGAATGGAACAGATGTGACAACTTTCTCCTCGCCCAACTGACACAATTCACCCCCGAATGGCATTCACCATACCATAAATCGCATCAGCTCTCTACCCACAAAAAACGGGGAAATGGAAGCAAACACCACTTCGGTGCTGTGTACAAAACACAAACACTCCCATCGACACCAGCAATGAAATGCCACAAATCGTGAATTAAAATTTATGTTGACTTTCTGGCATTTTGTTCTCCAAATGGCATTATTTTGATCCGAATGAGATACAGGCACAGAGATCCAGAGCAGAGAAAGACAAAAAAATAACACACACAGCACACAAAACACATTGTGTTCGAAATACATTCCGCCATTAATAGGGTCTCGTTTAATGATGCCCTACCGAATGATGAGCAGTGCGCCTTGTTTTTGCTTCCATTGCTGTGTCTCTCACTCTCCGGTGGCATGGACTATTAACTCGACTAAATGAAGTGAAAAGTGTTAATTGAACGCGAAGTAACATAAATTAATGCACCGAATTCCAACTGACAGGACTGCACTCACACATGTACAGACACAGCAACAGACACAGACTCCCGTCAATGATCGGAAAAAGATTTAAATTTTTTCAAACATTTGCCAAATGACTGACATACAACATGACAGTCGTTTCTTTCGTTACCAACAACATGACAAGAAATCAATCAGCACCTCTCTCTTTCTCTGCTTCATTTCAGCTCAATTGGCACATCTTGGGATCCGATTTTTTTTTCTTTTTTTGCATTTGTTTGCCAAGACGCTAGTCTATCTATAGACGACGAGCTGCAGACACTCGAGGGATAAATAAACACAAGAAAGGCGGAATAAATATGTCCCCGCAAAGAATTAAACAATTTCCAACAATAATTATCTAAGTGGCCAATAAATTCGCTGTCTAAACTATTTGTCAGTCACATAAAAGAAAAGCGCGGCAGCGAGCGCCAAACTCTTTCTCGGACGGCGAAAAAAAATCCAAAGAAAAGACACATGCGACGGCGCGGACGGGACATTGATACTCGTACACACAACACAGCAGTCATTATGGTTGGTTTTGTGAACGTTGGCTGTGTTTGGTGGAGTTCACACTTGACGTGTGTGTGCGTCTATTTAGAGCTTAAAATGCAATTTAAGGGATTCTTAGGTCGTTCTTTTGTTCGTGCATATTTCGCATGCAGTGCAGACAAACCGCAGCTCTGCACCGCTGCACGGTATCATGTCACACTAGTGGTATTTTAAGTGATTTTTAAATAGGGTCAGACGGGATCAAGCGCAACGCATTCATGATGGGGCAGGATTCCCCCGGCGGGGTAGCGAGCTGATGAGTGATTTATGGATGGAGGGCTTTTTCAATTTCAAACATCGCTGACGTAAAAATTTAATTAAACGCATGGTTACATGTATTTTTGTGCGATGCGCGTATGCATCGTGCACGGGTCGGAGTGTCCGCATCCCCATCCCCTGAGGGGGTTTCTTGGTAAAATGTTGCATTAAACGCATTATTACCCAACAATTAATGTGCCATCAAATTGACAATTCGCTTGCAGCAGTCACAGCTTCAGATGGGACGGCTGCGGGTGATGAGGGGCGCGGGAGGGGATGTTATTCCCCAGTGTGGACGATTTGCATACGAAATTCATTCATGAAACGAAATGGAAATGTTCGACATGGCATTATGATGGCTTTTGCTGCTGCTGCTTCTGCTGCTGACGACAACGACGACGACAACGAAACCCCAGACAACGATGACGATGACGATTACGATGAGGTGGAGGATGAGTGGAATGATGCTAAATGCCATGCAATTCCGAGAATCCAGCCGGATTCAGATATCCTTCTCACTGTTTTGATCATTTCTGTAATTAGGACGACATGTCCAAGTTACGTTTCTCTACGATTGTTTTGCTTAATTTTTCAGAGTTTATTTCCCATCCCAGACCGGTTTCCCTCTGTGTTGCGGATCGATTTCAACCGTTTAAAATATTCAAAGCCAATAAAACCCTCCGAGAGATGTGATGCGATGCAGTCGTGGGGGGAATCAATGAAATTAGAGGTGCTAAAGAGACAGCATGTAAATGCAAGTGGATCGTAGATAAGGCGATCTACCCAGCCGATCTTGTCGCCATCAGATTAAGGTTGATTTGACAGATTTTCAACTGAAACACAGATTGAAAAAAAAATCAACTCTACTCCACCTCATTATCACCGCCAGAGATCGCCCACAAACATGGCGCGTCCGTAAAGAGTGTTGATTGCTTTGGACTTCTGTTCTGGTCTCCCACTGCATCCCACACTGACGCATCGGGTGAGAGATATTAATCAGAATTAATTAAATAAAACGTTTTTATTACCCCGATCGACACTGACACACACACACACACGCACAACAGGGGAACCAAAGTCAAATAAAGTAAAAGACATTGTGTCGCTGCCTCTCAGAATTTATTGAATTTCTTTCAACAAAATATCCTTATCAGAGTTTACACATCATCCAGAGGAAATGATATTTCACCCCTCCAGCAACAATATAAACAGAAGCGCATCCCAAACACATAACACATGTGTCGCGATACATTCCACAATCCTTTTTGTTCTCTGCCTGTGTGATTGTTCACCCCGTCCCGCTGTCCCGCGCTTCAGAATTTATTAGATTACCGATTACTTTTAATGTTACGTTTAATTTGGATATGACATTTGTCAGCAGTGGTGGTTACAGGCAAAACAGATACGATCCACATTTGTGTACACACTGCGAAGAGTGTCTGTGCGGAGGGACAGGAGGTTGGATCTCATTAACTACCGGTTTTTAGATTCTCTTCTCTCTGTTCTTTGTGGGGCTTCTTCTGTGCGTCTGGCGTGTGTGCTTTGTTACCTAGAATTCCGAGTGGAGTTGGTCCTCGGGCGTTTAAATTGTAATTTATCTCGCCGTTCTTGTTAACCAATTGCTTGTTTGTATGCCGTCTGGGCTTACCACTGCACAGGACGCTGAGAAAAAAATGCTAATTCGAAATCCATATGTCACAGGGATTTTATTGTGACTCCCCTACCGTTTGATGTGTCAATTAAGTTTATACATTTTATATACCCTCGAAATCGCGACTGTGACCACGACAACGACGACGACGAATGCAACGGGAACCAGAACGGAAGGTTCGCTTGAATCTCGTTTGTATTTAATTAGTAGCAACATTGAAATGATTGTAAATAACTGAGGATGTGAGAATAAATGCGCGAACGCCCTGAATCCGACCAACAAGGTGTGCCGTGTCGATCGGGCGGGAATCAGTGAATGTGCCAAATTTAATTGGAGTCACAAATTATTTGATTTTTATTGCCACAAAAAACCTGTGTGAATGGAATTCAGGACACTTTCCATCTCTCTTTCTCTCTCACTTGCCCTCGTAATCATTCGCAGAAACAAAATAACTCAATTAATTAAACGATGTTCAAAAGGAGGAATAAGGCAAGCCACTGACAGATACAAATCCACATCCCGCTGCGACAGTGCCATATGTGACAAATTTGGCTCTAATTAAAATTGTGATATAAATGAAAACTCTTTTATTGTGAAATCCCCAGCGAGCGAGCATAAAAGTCCATCGAAGCGAATAATTGCTAATCGACGACGCTGCACCGACACACACATGCAACTGTACGTGCTCACGCTAATTGGAGATACAGGGAGATCGAGAGAGAAAGAGATTTAAGTTTGCAACAATGATCGAGGGAATTCGTAAAATCAATGAAATCAACACGCTTGTTGGTGATCCACCATCAGACAACGGCAATGGTCAACGAGCAACACGAAAAAAGGACATGTATGCATTTAAAAAGCCTGTGGAGTTGAAATCACCAAGTCCGTCTGTGGCGCACCACGTATGTCAAACCCAACCGGTGTGTGGTGTGCACAGAGACAGCCTTATGTGTTTACATTGATCGTCGATCGTCGATCGATGATCGTCTGATCCCCCATTGGGATCCCAATAGATACTCACACACGCACACACTTTCCACCGGTCAGACAATTATGGTAAACTGCGAAACCTATACCGGCAATTAGTTACAAATGATCAATTAATTTTGCAATAAAACACAAATTCACCTCACCCCTGCTGATATCAACCGAAAACAAAAAACTTGTACAAAAGCTTGAGCGAAAAAACGCGACTCCACTGAATATGGCAGCAGAAATTTTTGAGCACACCGTGAATGGGCGGATGAACGACAACTGCTGCCAAATGAGTCGCTGAACACAGACAAAAACGCGTGATGATAGAAGGACGCGCGACGACGCTTTGACATGGAGACACTGGTGTAAGCTGGAAATTTCTCCGTGGAAAGTAGCTGACTGCACGGACAGTGAGGTAATTTCAGATGTAATTAGTTGGCGGTGGAATGAGTTTTGAATACCAGAGTGATGTATTGACAGGCTTGTTGCAGGTGAAAGGAAATGCTTGCTACCTCTGAATGGGTTGTGAGTTCTTGGCGCGAACTTTGTATGGAATGGAACGTTGATCGGGTTTGATAAGATAGTCGACTTTGAGATGAATGGAATAGGGGGCACAATGAGGAAAATATTGATTACACGATCGCTTGTAAAATGTCTCGTTATTTAAGGCAGCGCCAACCTAAAAAGCTCGTTTTGCTTTTGTCTTGAAAGTTGCTGCAAATATTGTAGAAATGATTCTGATCCTCAATCAAGCGGATGCACGATCGGTTTGAAAATAGGGCCATTTGTACCTTGTCATGAACGAAATATATGGAGTGTTGATCGGGTTTGATAAGAGAGTTTACTTTGAGGTGAATGAAATAGGGGACACCATGAGGATGTTGATTACACGATCGCTTGTAAAAAACCTCATAATTTTCGCTGTGCTAGTTTTTGCAAGGCAGCACCAACTAAAAAGTTCGTTTAATGGCGACTTTTGTCTTAAAAGGTGCTGCAAATGTTGCAGAAAAGTCTCTGATCCTCAATTAGGCGGATGCACGATCGGTGTCAAGATGGGGCCATTTGTGCCTCGTCATGAACGAGATATCAGTTCTGACTTTTATTTAACAACATATAGGTGGATCTGGAAGTTGGCAAACAACCCGCGCACACGATCGTTTGTGAAATGTCTCCTAGCCAGTATGCAGCAAAACATTGATTTTAGTGTGGTTTGGCGGTACACAACAGATCACTAGGGTTCAGTCAAAAGACTAGCAACAGATCGACTGATGACTTTCCTTGTGACAAATTGAAGTTCAAGTGAAGTCACAGGCGTCTTGACACCAATTACAAAAATTTGAACGTTCACTTAGGGTCTCCTCATAGTTATAGCTTTAATTGACTTTTGTGGCATGTTTGTGCCAATTTCAAGTCCACGTGGAAGCCAGGTAAATCATAAGACAAAAAAGGAGCGTTCTCAGTTCTGTGCGAAATAAGCGCGAGATCAAATATTAAGTGATCTTGATTTGGAGTGATCGTAACTTTGACTAGACACATTCAGCTTCGGGCAGAAGTGGAAGTCGCTATAAGTCCACTTCTGCCCGACTTCCTTCTTGTTTAAGAAGCCCTGTAGAGTTTGAATGATTGACAAATTTGTAGCGATGGCATTCCATCTTCACACCTTGTGTCGATCCTTAGTTCATATGAGGCGATGATAAACTTTGGTTCCATAACAGAAAGTTGTCAGAAACTCCTCTCACTTACTCAGTAGGTTTTCTTTGTTTCTTTTTGTCAAATTTCTACATTTTCCTGCCTTTTGTAACGAATTATGTGGAAACATTATTTTCAAGAAACAATTTGGGACAGGAATGAAGATCGTTTAGTTATCGTCTTGATCTCTAAATAAGACACGAGGAGTCGGTGACTTTAAGGGTAAATTTGATCTCTGTTCCTTTTGGGCACTGAACTGTCGACCAGGATCTCGCCATAAGTTCTGTGACAAGGAACTCCCAAGGAGGAACGACCAGTAACTTGAAGCTAACTGAAATCGCCGCTCAGCTATACGCATGCTGAGCCTGAAATCATCAAGCAACCAAATTTTCTCTTATACAAGCTGAAACATAAACACCGACGGCGTTTCGCTCAAAGCTGGAGTCTCCGTCGGCTTGATTCAGCCACAGTTCTGATTCAGCTTCTTCACTCCACTCCAAACTTCTGATGAGCTGCCCAATTTGATTGCCAATCAATGATTATATTTGCGGCAATTACACACCGCCGCAGCGTGAATTTACCAAGGAAACACCCAATAAAAGCCATAAGCACCGGTTAAAAGTGCACCATGAGCATCGAAAGACTTTCTAGTTGCATAAGCCGCCACGTAATCCTCATCTCATCATCGCCTAACAAGTTCAAATCCAATCAAGTTCCACAACCCCATTTGTGAAACGCGGAATCTCTATAAACAAACACATAAAATTAACAATAATAATTACTTCCTCTTTTCGCAGAGCACCCGTGGCATCGTGAATCCAATTGAAACTGCACCGCGCCAGTGCATTGATAAATTGTGTAACTCGCAGCTAGCCCCCCATAGGCAGACACTTTCAATTTTAATGTCTTTCGACCCAGTCGGATTGGCGGCGGCGCGGTCAATCTATTCTCTGGCCCCCACACTCTGCCGCTGCCTCCTGCAGCATAGACGCGCATTATTCATTTTTTATCTTGACCATTTAATCACCGTTTCAAATGGGTGTTCTAGAAAGATGGAAGCGTGCATTGGGGGGCGGAGGCACACACTCCACTCAGATACGAGCACACTAAACGCATTGTGTGATGATAGTGCTGGAGTGCTGGAGTGCTAATAAAACTCAAATACAAATTGCTTAGATACTCAGATACACAGCAGAACCATTTTGCTTAATCATTGCAGCCGCGGCTGGTCTCGTCGGGAAAACGTGGTTCAGCGCAGTTCAGCGTGGTTCGGCGCGGTTCGGGGGCAATCTGGCAAATTGGAGGATTGTAAAATTATAAAATTGTAAAAATGTAATTTATTTAGATTGCCAATGGTGATGAATGGAGTTGTGTAGAGCCGCCGCGTTTCAAATGAAACGATAATCACAACAAATGACTGAAGTCTCGGGTGCGCTTTTGTCTCTTCTAATGGAAATTCTAATTTGTACCCCGCGCACACTACAGTTCAGTCATCCCTCGGCTCGTATCGCATCTATTGCAATTAATTACGAATTGTTTGCGGTGGAAGGAATTTTCAGGTGTGTCTGTGTGGCAATGTTTGTGGATTGCATGCAACTTTGTACCTCATATAATATGCATTTTGCACGCCATTTCAATGCGCTTACTCTCGCTTACCCTGCACCCGTGTCACCCTTTCAGCCTTGCTTGCAGCTCAAAACCACGCACAGATGTGGCATGTGGGGATCGGTTTGGGTTGCTTATCTGTATTTTTGTAGGTACGTTCGCACCTTCTGCACGGACTTGGACTGGGCCGCGGCTCACAGCGCGCAGCAAACGAATGATGAATGTTCACAGAGCGGTAATTTATTTGCATCGCACTACCACTTCGCTTATGGTCTCGAAAGTTTTGTGCTTCTAATTCCGCTGGCCAGTCCAATTTATTTAACACATTTCGGACACGCATCGCCTTTCTTGGGCTATGACAGTGTGGCACTAATTAATTTTCCCTGTTTGTGATACTTGTCACATTATTTGCCTGCATCTGCACGGCAGTTTGCATCGGAATGGCGTGTGCATTGATGGCTGTCAATGTGGGCAATTGTGTTCTTGGCGGGGAAAAACAATTCAATTAACATTTCTCAGTGATTTATGGCGCCATGAGTTCGAATCACGCTGCGGATATACGCTAATTTGCCTCGATTTGTGCGACCTTGCTGCACTTTCAATGCTCACTCCCTGGGGCGACCATATTTCAACGCCTCCGCCCATAAATCATCCGCTGGCTCTGCGCCTAACGACTCTTTCGCTTAACAATGCAAATTTCCTAATTAGCGATGATTTTTCGGCTAATCATTTGTCACTCACCGACAGCTTGGCATCTCATAAATATGGCAAAGGAGCCAAGAAAAAAAACTCACAAATTTGCAAACACACGCCTGCATAATCTAAACAACAGGAAAGAAGATTCAAGCCTTCTATGAGGAGATTAATCGTTTGACAATATTACGAATCGGCTTTTAATTAGTTATCAGACGACTGGAATTATATTCGTGGCACTGTGACATTTTACGTGTTGACTGACGGTCATTTGTCACAGGCACCGTGTGAATCTGTTGTTAACACGGAGAGACAAGGGAATCGATTAAAGTTACAATGTTTACAGGTGTGCTATTCATTTGGACGGTTTTCAACTGTACTGGAAACAACCTGTTTCTTTCAGCTTAGAGCTGAAAACTGATAAATTGGAACTTGTTTGAAGTCGGTGTTGAAGTATAAACAAAATAAATATGAAATTTTAAGACGCACGAGTCTTCTTTTGTGACAACTGGCTGTAGTTTGGTGCCCAGTCACCGATTTGACACTCAGAGCTAAAAGAACTTAGTTAGGACACAATCCTTAATATGGCCACTGCAATGTTTTTTGACAAGATCCCTAAATTCGCGTGTTTTCACTTGAACTGTGTACGGAGCTTTGGGAATCGCCTTCTGTCACAAGTCCTCCCTTCCAAGTAATGGAAACGGAGGACTTGTGTCAGAAGGTGATTCCCAAAGCTCCAATTTTTCACAGAAATAGTTGTGTATGAGCATTTTACTCGAGAGCGGGAATATAGCCTTCGATCGGTTCGGGTACAGTCGGCAATGAAAAAGAAAAAAATTTAAAAACGTGCCCTATTAAACATTTTAACGTTTCTTTATATTTTATTTTGTTGTTATCTTCACAGTTCACATGCCACATGGATGCTTTTACGCTCGTTGTGCATTGTCAACAAGCCAATGAGGGTGTGGTTTGACATCAAGTTGAAGGATCAAACCTCGAACTTCTGATATATGAGTTCCTTATTGCGACCATTTGGAACATTACAGTCTCTTATGCAGGGGAAACTGTCTTTCTTTCCTTCGTCAAGACAGTTTCCCCTGCAAAATAATAATAATTGATTTGGTCAATTTTAACAAACAACTTTCATTACTGGGCTCATTCAAGAGAAAACATCATTTCCTAGCAAAGGACTTCTTTCTAAAATGGGAGAAACATACCCGAGAAAAATTTGGTGCTCAATGCAGCACTGTCATTTGGAGGTTTGGTCGCCTGCAGACACTTAAAAGTCAAGAAGCGACTTAAACTTTCTATCATGAGCAAGTAACGAAGACTGCGGAAAGCACCTTCATTTAATCCTCTTTCGGAGGGAGTGTGAAAGAAGGGCCCAAACATTCCGAAAAGACGTATTAGCCGAAGTTTAACAATGAAGACAGGTCGAAGTATTGGATTTTTTGAACTTTTGCAATTTTGGGAGAGGCTGGGCCTAAGTTCACGACTGAAGACACTTAAAAGTATTGTGTTTTGAAACTTTTACAATATTGGGATAAGTTTTGTTGGGATTTTCGGATGTTTTGTGTGCTGGCCTATTGCGACATTTGGGCACTTCGGGGAACTGTCTGTCTCGTCCATCTCAGAAATATTCTTGACACAAGTGTATCTATATAAAAAAAATGTAATTTCTTAGGCTATGACTAGATCTGCTGACATTCTTTGGTGCCTCCCACCATTATGCCTGCTTAACGATGAATATTTTCTCAGATCAAATTATTGGCAGGGTGGGGTTTCTCTTTGTCCACGCGGCATCTACGCGTTAAAGTACAGCTTTTGATATCTAAGTTAATTTTTAGCGCTACAGTACAAAGGAGGGCCAGGGCTTAGCTTGTTCATCAACTGCTCGTGCTGTGCGCGCTAATGTTCTCTCACGAGTAGAAGGGTCCCACAGTTTCTTGCCGACTCCGAACGGGGAAGATTAAAAAGCTTTCTTAGACAGTTATTACTCTTTGAGTGTTGTCTGCAGCTCGAAAGAGGTGGTGCCGTGAAAAATTCGAAAAATTAATATTGAGCTGGGAATCGAACCTAGACCCTTCGGCGTGTGAGCATCGCACTCTACTCACTACGCCACGGGGGCCATTGATACTTAAGTTACCACAACGAATGTCGACCAAAATCTTGACTTAACAGATATCTAAGGGCGGCGGAATATTGTTGGTTACGTTTGCAAGATGCGTGGCGAGGCGGACTTTTTCCTAAAGCGGTAGATAGACAAATGTGGGACTCTTGTCTTGCTTCCACATATATTCGAATTGACCCTGTTATTCAACGGCAGCTCTGAGAAAATTTTTCAAGGACAATATCGCTTTATGTTTCTTATATCGCTTGTGCAATGTAAAGAGTCAGTAAAAACTTGAAGACAAAATCAATCGTTATGAAATTCATTGAAATTCATCAAAAGGCGGGTTTCCTTCATAAATTGTGCGACACAAGGACGCTGGAATGTGCATTTGGAACTAAAAAAAATGCGTGTTTTTCAAGCTACGCCTTTTTCAAGAGTTTGTCGCCTTGGGTTTAGAGGCAACGCATTTTCTTACACACAAACCACAAGAAACAAGCCCCTCCCAATATACACCAAAACTGGAATGTCACATCCTCTGCAAAAAAAATCTAAAAAAATCCCCCTAAAGCAACATCACTCTTCCTTCTCTTTATCAATCGAAAATTATCTGGAAATTCAATATAATGTATCATTAATCCACTCAATTTATCCCAGATGCATCATTAATCACGTCACAACTTCCCCCTTGTTGATGTCCCAATCTCTCTCTCTTGCCCATTTGAAGTTTCATTAAAAAGATATCTGTTTGTTAGGTTACCACCTTTTCCCGATTATCCATCCCTCAGTTTCGACAAAAAAAAAAAACTCTCAATACCACATAAAAGAGATAATTACTGTCATTCACCGACGGCGACAGAGAGAGAAACGACACACACTGCAGCTCCTTCAGAAGACAAACCAACTGCCTGTCAACCAGCAACCCCTGAGCGGACCCTACGCCAAGCGCCGCGCCGGTCGGTAGCATCAGTAGCACGCATCGAATTAGATAGCTGCATCTATTGATGTCGCAAAACATTTAAACGATTATTATCGCAAGTGGCCATTGTTAAGCGGTGATGGCAGGGGCTCTGCTTTAATTAAGTGAAACGTTTTCAGTTTTATCTGTATCTGAACTATGAGAGCGGCATGAGGACACTAAACGCTATCTCTGACAGGGATCTAGAAGTGTGGTCTCAGGCTGCAGCTCTGCAGTTTGGATATCTTTCTAACACCTGATGCGGCAGGGACGACCTTGCGCTGTGCAAGGCGCACCTGTAACTGTATCTCAATCGCCGAATACACTTAAAGAAATTAAATGCCACTTGAAAACCGCTAAATTCCCCATCGATCGATCGGCGTTGCAGGCATTCCTGGGATATTTTGAAAGTGAAACCACAAGAGGCACAAAAGAATCTCGGTCGAACCTCAATTTAATTTGTCAACACGAGAACAGAAACCATTTAAATTTAAATACTCGTAACCGGGCATGTGAGCCCCTTCGTCGTCGTTCCCATGGATGCGCCGATACCATGGATGGCCTTTAACAGCACATCAATCCGCTGAGACCAACGCTCAACACGCCAAGATACATGTACATGTCATTCGTTGGTTTGTAGATTTTTTTATTAGGTAAATAAAAACTTCAACTTTATTGTGGGTATCTGGTGTTAATGTTGTAGCTGCTGCTGTTGTCGTTCTGCCCGATTGTGGAATATGGTGTCGATCCTGATGTGAACGCGCCAACCGAAATGGAAATATGTATAAAGTCGGTGACGTCGGTGAATCTAATTCATTCCGCACCTCTTCACCAAAAACACCACGAAACAAATTGTTTATCTAACGTTCTCTCAATGGGTCGCCTAATTAGTTGTCTGGTGGTGGGCGCTGTCGGTTGAGAACGAATTAATCAAATGCAAATAAGGATTTCCAGTCGAGTGGTGGAACAGACTTTCTGTTTCCTGTTCTCTACCAGTGGCGACTGCTGACTGGGTGTGGGTGGAGGTTTTTGCCTCGAAAAATACCTTAACACTTAAATGACAAATTTCCAACAAAGCCTCACGAATTCCGTTCGAGTCTTCGAGGTTGTCAGTCAAATTCCGCAAAATGCCTCTTTTGCTTGCATAAAGCTTCTACACAAAGGGAAAGAAAATCGATCGACGGGGACGACCACCAACACCAGAAGAGCCACCCACAGCGCCAGTGAAGGTAGGTGATGGAGGAACTCTTTAAATGCTAGGGACCGTGACAAAGTGTTGACTGCTGCAAAAACTAGTGCGAAATGGGTGCTGATATTTTATGCAAACAATGGAGGCAAAAAGTCTCGGAACTTGTGCTGTCGTCAATGGAAGTGAGTAAATTTCTGAAGAAATGCATACAAATGAGAACTCTGATTGGATTGTGGGAATGTGTACTTTTTTTCTTTGCGTTACTTTTACAGAGTCATTTTTATGACTGCACTTTGATTGATGTTTGGCAGCTAAAGAGGATCTATTGTTTGTAACCGAATCGAAAAAAGCGGAAAGAAAACTCAATTCGTTTCATAACTGCAGCTTGTGGATCCTATCTCAATTTACAGAGAAAAACAAACAGTTATGCAGACATTTTGTAAAAACCTGGTCATGTTATGTAATGCAGCCCTCCATAGCTTTCGAATGCAGTCAAAATCGTATAAATCTAATAACTGTATCCCATAAAAGATACATGTGGAATGTAAGTTTACAACTCAACCCGAGGAATTTCACCCAACGGAAATTGGAAAAATTAAACTTAATTACACTGTAAGTGGAACCCGCTACCAAAACACCAGCCTCCATTGTCTAACTTCACACATGAGGGGGATGAGCAACAATTTGAGCGACGGTGTTTTCAATTATGGCCGTTGTCGCGCTTCATGTACGCCACACAGACGCAAGTAAATTGAAAATTTGATTGGTTTGTTGAAGTCTAACCGACGGGGATTGAGAGTTATTTCATGCTTTCGTTTTCGATTCAGCGATGGCAACGGCAGTTGCCGACTGGTTGGCTTAATGAATCTTGACAAGGAGAGTGCTCGCATAGACGCGACACCCGAACAAAGCTGATTGTTTATAATAAATTGGATCCATTAGCAGACTGTGGAGTGTAGGGTGCGTGCACGGTCAATGAATGTGGGCGGTAATTGTTTTATTGGCCGAAAGCAAGACAAATAGTGGAGAACAATGAAATATATCCTAATTTAAGCAGATTACACTGATTGTGTGGAAATTGAGAGTGATGCTTACCTCCACCGGGTCCGAAGCTCTGACCAGGAAATAGTCCGGGTGGTCCGAAGGGGGGCATTTGTCGTGCGCCCGGCCATGGAACTCCGCCGCTGATGCCGCCCCAGGCTACTGCTGCTGCTGCCAATGCGCTGAACGGTGTCGGTCTGATGGGCACATGTCCCGCCGCTAGCGCTGCCGCCGATGGAGAGAGGATGTGCGGCGAGGATTGCATTGAGTTCGGCATTTCCGGAGACTTGCTGGTGTCCAAGCCCGGCGTGGATCTGCTGTCGTTATTCATGTCTTCAATGTCCACGATCGAGTCCTCCTCCTCCTGGTTCGAGTCATAGTCCACTTCTGATTCGGCGGAACTATGCGGCGTGTGACGTTCGTTTTTCGTCATCGTCGTCGTCGTGGTCAGACTACTGTGATTGCTCTCCTGGTGATGGTGCAGCGATGACACGGGCGAGGAGGAGGTGTTGTTGTGCAGATGAGTGTTGGGCAGGTGATTTGATGATGCGTTGTTATTGTTGTTGTTGTTGTTACTCTGAAGGTGATGATGATGAACGGCGGCAATGTGCTGCAGATGAGGATGCGAGTGTAAGTGCATTTGTGTCGCAGGATGATGAGCCGCTGGAGGTGATGTGGACGCCGTCGAGCCTGTCGACTGTGGCGATGTCGTCGTGGCTGTTGTCACTGCGGCCACAGTTGACGAGGAGAGATTTGTGGGCAGCATCATGTCGATGGGTTCCGTTGGACTCCGTGGCCTCGTGTCGGCCAGCAGGGAGGCCACACTGAAGTTGCTCAATCGCGAGCTGGACTTGTGCATTTGCTGATGCGATGTTGGTGGAACCGTCGGGCTCGTCATCGTTGTTCGTACACCAGTCACAGTCATTCCTGATAGTTTTATCATATAGGGGTGAATTTTTTTCAAAAATAAAAGGTCTAGTCAAACACACACAAACACTGATAAATGAGGATTTCTCTTGAGAGCCCCAAGCACTCCTTCACTGTTTGCAAGTTTTTTTTTCTTTTTTTTTTTTTGAAACTTAATCCGCATTCATTGGAAGCGAGAGTGTATATCTTTGCTAAGCACTGATTTCACGAAAAAGGATTATCCTTGTATCCTTGTAACTTCACTGGCACATTTTCAATCTCAATGAGTATCTCACAGATACGCGCAAACATGCATCTGTTCTTGTGTGAAACATAAACACGGCAGGCAGTACGTGGCAAATTACAAAAACAATCAAAAAAATAATAATTGACAGCCAAATCAGATATTTTTTCTTCGGTTTCGAGAGAGAACGAATAAAAAAAATCTTTTCTTTCTGACGCAAAAATTTTGCCCAACGAAGAACACGTCCAAATGAGATCACGACTGGTCTACAACTGAAGCACATGAGTTAAGATCTATGTTCAGTCGGTGACGGTGGTGCGCTACACACGCACACAGGCGCAGCGCGACAGCAATCTGGTGAAACCTGTTTTTCCACTTTGTACCCTGAAAAATCCACACCCTTTCCAATGCGACTGCTACCCCAGCAACGATGAATAAGGACCAATAAAATGCGGTTCCACTTTTTTGTCTCTTCCATCGTTCCACAACTATCCGTATCTTTTCATTCGCAGGCGTTTTGTTGTTGCCTGCTGCCGGCGACGGGCGACGCCTCTCGAACGATGCTTAAGCCCTGTGCTGTGGAGGGGAAACAGGGCCGCGTTGGTGAACAAACGTTGGTGAAATGTAAGCAGTACATAGTGCCTGCACCGGCGTCTCTTTCGCACTCGAGGCAATTTGGCGAGATGGTTGGAGGAGGTTTTTCGATATGGCAGACTTTAGCCACCTTTCGGTGGTGCTGTCACTTGCGCATATCTCCATCTCACTTCAGTGGGTCTCTTCCGAGCATGTGTAGCCAGTCGCATGGATTGTGTTTTGTGTGATTCTCTCCGTTGAAAATATGAAGATAATTGGCAATCGAATAATAAGCAATGGGGACGTCCTGTCTAGGCAGTCTTCTTTCTCTCTTCAGTGGCTTTTTTGTTTCCCTCTTGTTCTGTGTGCGGCTGACGCTGGGGACTGCTTTTATTTGCTTTTTCCACCTATTTTCGTTTTTCATCGTTTTTCTCCCTCAATTGAGTTTTGATTTGAGAGTGTTGTACTTTTTATTGTGCTGCTGTTGGTGGTGCTTAATCGCTTACTCGTTTACCCCTTTTTAATTTGGCTGGTGTGTGCGTGCGTGTGTGTGGATGGAGTTGATGTTTTATTTTCTGTGCGGGGGGATTTTGGGTGAATTTCATAAAATTATATTGGAATATTATTGCAGTGATGGCTTGTGAAAATGTGTGGTCATGCAGCGAGAAGAAGGAGAAAATTAATTCATTTGTTGAAAGAGATTTAAATCTGAAAGGAAATTATGTTTTTCAGACTTTGGTTGTGTAATTTTTTTCTGTTTTCATCTTTCGGTTAATTTCTTTGTGAGCTTTGAGTTACGTACAGTACCTGACAGTGGTGTTGGTTGAGGAGGGGGATGGGGGTGCACTTTGAGTTTGTGAATTTAAGGAAGGCTTCATTTTAATTTGATATTTTGTTGATATCTTCGGCGGCGTTGGAGGTAAAATTAGTGACGGATATCAAGGGAGGTCCTTCCAAGGATTATTATTATGTGCGTTTTGTTGGAGAGTGAAAAATATGCCGACGGTTGTTTTGCGTTCCACAGAGTGAATTTTTGATGTTAGTTTCGTTGAGGAAGTTCTTAAGGATTGTTTGGTCTCTACGGCTACCAACATTTAATTTTTCGAACAAAGGGGCAGGAACGTGTGGTAGATAAATATTGATACGGAGTGCATTTCATGGATTTACTGCATTAATTGCTTAACTTTTCAAGTTGGGGCACATTTTATTCATACTAAGCAGTCATGGAGTTGTTAAACCTAAACTATTCGAATGAAATTGGTTGGCAATAGCACCAACACGAATCGTCGAATCACACTGATACCGCCGGGGTTTTACTGTAATTCGAGTTTCATTGATAAAATGAAAAGATTTGTCAACACTAGACTCTTTCTGGACTTGAAAGTTGAATAAAAATCGTGCAGTTTGTCAAATACTTAGAATTGACGAGGAGTTTTTTGTTCAGAGGTTGTTTAAGCATCGACGTGTACAACACAGTTTAAGAGAATATTGAATTATTGTTTTCTATATTTTGTTAAAAATAAATTGTGGCCGCCGTAGTGTAGTGGCTAGAGTGAAACACTCACACAGCGAAGGGTCTAGGTTCGATTCCCGGCTGAACACCTCGAATTTTTCACGGCACTACCTCTTTTGAGTTGTTGACAACATTCAAAGATAAATACTTGTCTAAGAAAGATTTTCAAACTTCGCCGTTCGGAGTCGGCAAAAAACTGTAGGTCCCTTCTACTCGTGAGATAACAGCAGCGCCCACAACACAACAGTACAACAATAGCACAACACAACACAACAGTAGCACGTACAACAGTTGATGAGCAAGCTAGGCCCTGATCCCCTTGTGGACTGTCACGCCAATAATAATCATTATTTAAAATAAATTAAAACGCAACAATTTACGAAAAAATCGAACCTTCAGCAGGCAATTTTTTCAACAGTCAAAACGGAAGACTAACTGTGGACACATTCATTCGGACTTATGATTATCTGAGATATAACATCGCTCCATGGTTTAGTTTTTAATAAACGAATAAATGCATGTGGAATGTACAGAGGAATCGAAAACAAGTTCTATTCATCCGGGAATGAGCTACCACGCGAAATATTGCTCAAAAATTATTTCAAAAAATCGCATCATATGTGGCTTCCGTGGCTGTGCATTCTTTTAGTTATTTATTTGATCAATCATTATTTTTATTTAATTAATCAAGAAAAATATTTAAACTAGTTATTTATTTGTGTACTAGTAAAAAACTGTTTTACTGGCCCTTTTCGTGAACTCCAATTTTTTGTTTTTGCACTTCATGAAAATATTTCAATTTACGAAGAAACCACAATTTAACTAAATTGTCAATTAATATAAGTATTACATTAACAACTGAAAAATTAATGACACAATATTTGCAAAAAAAAAAAATTGAAAACTTCAGATGTCTATGAAATTTTGCGGCTGTGAATATTACTTAATTTGATGTAAATTTTATAATAATGTTAAGAAAATTAAAATTTTAGGATGAAAAACAGAAATTCGCACTAAGCTGTGTACAGAAAGGACGCATACCTCCGGCACAGATAACAGTGGCACATTTGACACAGGTAACAGAGACAGTAGAGCCTACATAAACACATGACGACTGTTTTAAACAGAATAAGAATAATTTGAATATCAAGTATAAATGTATGAAATGAGCGTTTTTCTTTTTTGAAAATAAAACACTTATTATAAATAATGATAATAATTTGAAAATGAAAATGAAATTTGAGAGGCCTTCTTAGACAGTTGTTACTCTTTGAGTCTTGTCCGCAGCTCGAAAGAGGTGGTGCCGTGAAAAATTCAATGTGTTCAGCCGGGAATCGAACATACCTTCGGCGTGTGAGCGTCACACTCTACCCACTACGCCACGGCGGGAATATTTGTGTTGTTTACAGTAAATTAAAAGATTCATCTCGCCCAAAAAACGGAACTAAATCTTGAGAATTTTCGTGCGATTATTTTTTCCAACTTTCGATGTGGATTAACTCAACAACAGTGCATCGATGAAGTTAATTCTCCATTAAGGACCAGTGTTTATCGATGGTATGGTGAGTTCAACTGAGGTCCTAGTTCACTCCAAGAGGAATTTCGTGAAGGTGGTCAAAAATCAGTTGTTCTTGTTCCGGAAACCATTGATGCTGTGCGCCAACTGATATTGCAAGATCGTCATGTGAACTATCTTGGGATTGAGACAACTCCAGGCATTAGTGGGATCAGCACACGTTGCATGAACATTTGACCGTCAAAAAAATTTGTTCACGTTGAATCCCACACACTTTGTCAGTCGCTCAAAATAAGGCTAGTGTCAATTGGTCGATAGAAATGCTATAAAAATACGATCGAGGTGCTTTGAAACACGTCTATGACTTCGTAACAGGTGATGAATTGTGGATTTACGCGTATGAGCCCGAAAGTAAACAGCAGTCGACTGTACGGGTGTTCAAATTGAGCCAAATCCAACAAAAGTTGCTCGCGCACGAAGCACTTCCAAGCAAATGGTCGCCTTTTTGTCGGAAAAACTGGACATGTTGCAACCGTAGCACTAGAACAACGCAGAACAGTCATTTCTGAGTGGTACACAACCATTGATTTGCCAGTGGTCTTTGAAGAAATCAGGAAAACCAACTAGCGAAGACGGATCATTGATTACAACGACAATGCGAGCTCTCACACATCGGCTCAAACAACTGCATTCTTGAGCACTCAAAACATCGATTTGATGAGTCATCCGCCGTATAGTCCTGACTTGGCACCGAATGACTTCTTTTTATTCCCGTACGTAAAATTAAAATGAGAGGTCAACGTTTTTCGACACCTGAAGAAGGGGTTGATGCGTTCAGGATACATGTTTTGGACATACCTCAATCAGAGTGGACAATAGAGCTACAATGGAGTCTGTATGTTTTGTCTAGTATTTGTATGAGATGGTGCCGTGGACTATGGTAGTCTGAATATCTGCTTCCCTTTGGAAAAATAGTCCCTAAGATCTGGAGTTCATCGTTTCTGGTTGGAAATTGGTTGCTTAGGAGGCTGATGGAAAGCTGTAGTTCACTTATACATTTCATAAAGTCAACCTGTAACTCTAGGCTTCTGCTTATCTGAAACATGTTTGTTGGCAAATTGGAAGTAGCGTCATTTCACATTATGAAACCAAACAGACGTATCTATGAACGAAAAGTTTTCATAGACAAAATCGTTGACTTCCACATGACCGTCCTGTAACCTTTGTCTGTTACCAATTAAATATCATCACTCTACGCCAAAAGGATTGTATCTTCCATTCCTAAGCTAAGGATGAACTAATTTTCTGGCGCTTTTAAAATGCTTCAGGAATTAAAATAAATTTCTGGCGCTTTGAAAATGCTTTAGGAATTAAAAAAATGCCAATATTTACGCGTATGGTCGTGATTCACAACATGATTCACTATATGGACTTGAACTAAGCAACGAACATACCTAGGAATTTCAAATTCAAAAACTTAATTTACCTCCTATAGGGACAAGATGACTTTCAATTGTTTTTGAATAAACCGCTCGTGTGCTCATTGAAATTCTGTATTGATTGACTGATTTGTTGATTGATTGATTTGGTTTGCACAATGAAACTTCATTAATTTTATGCACATTTCACCGCTCACAGGTCGTTGCCTCGAGAATAAAAACTCCAACGAAGCCAAAACAAATGACGGAAATCCGGTATGAGGTTAAACTTGGGTGGCCACGTTCCAACGAATGTTGAAAATTTCTGTGTGTTTGTTTGTTTGTGTTTGTAAAGCAAAGCTTTCAAATAAATTCATTTTTATAGAAACTTTGTATTTTGATGTACATACTGTACTATATATTTCTTGTCAAACTTTCATTTTGAGAATTTGATTCGAACGAGTGTAGCAACGACATGTAAAGTGGTCAGGAACTCGGTTCACCTCTTTTCCTCTGATCTCTAATGAACATCAGTCATTTTGTTTTTACAAGACCAAGTGGTATCTGATTAAACAGCCCATGTACTCGTCACTAGAAAATTCGCAATGCCTGAATTATTTATTTCACACACTTGTCATTGTATTTCACTGACGAAGCGCCTGGACAGATTATAAATTTACATCTTTGCTATGCAGTTTGTGTTATGGCACATCGGACGTGAACCAATACCGCCAATGGTAAGGGGCAGTAACGAATGAGCGATTGGCGAACTTAAATGTTAGAACAGTAAAGCTGATTTCACAGGAGGACAAGAGTCTTTATATTGTTAGTCTCATAAATGTATATATATAAGTCTTATATTATACAAAATTAACACTTTTGTTTTAAGAAAAGTTAATAAATAAATTTTCAAAGCATGTACATGATGGGTAGGATTTTAAGGCTTTGTTGCGTTCACAATATTTTTAAGGGCATTTTGTTGCCGACGGTTGAATTTTACAATCTTTTCCTTTACGATTTTAAACTGGAACAAAACCTACCAATGGCACCCAGATAAGAAATCGCCACATTGAATAATATATATGACTTATTTGAAGCTATAAATCTGACGCACTATTTGCCTTTGATTTGTTTTGAGAAATCCAAACGCCAAAGACGTGCAGCATGCACACAGTGGATGAAGACACATCGAAAATGATTCGGGTAATGCCCACAGAAAAATAATCCCCCGAACTAATAAGTCCAAGTGAAAAAAAAACAACTGAACAGTGGTACGTTATGAATGAAACGTGAACCAAACGCTGCCTAATGGGTAGAGTGCGACGCACGCCGAAGATCCAGGTGCGATTCCTAGTGGAACACCTCGAATTTTTCACGGCACCATACTTTTCGAGCTGCTGACAACAATCAAAGAGTAATTACCGTCTAAGAAAGCTTCTCAAACTTCGCCGCTCGGAGTCGGAAATAAACTGTAGGTCCCTTCTACTCGTGAGAGAACAGTGGCACGCACAAGACGTGTAGTTGATGAGCAAGCTAGGTCTTGGTTTCCCTGTGAACTGTCGCACCATCCAATTATTATTTTTATAAAACTCAGCACCGTTTCAAAACTTATATGAGGTATTCAAATGTCACAGTTGTACAAATGATAGAAACAATGAACAGTGATTAAACGTGTATTTAATATTTTAAATTTAAAAGATCTTGTCAGTGGTAAAGTTGGGTCAGATCCAGAAAAGACGACAAAAGGACCAAAAGGACACGTCTGTTTTCTTAAGGCATAGGCAACAACGAATGCTGCAAAACATGAACAGAAAATCCACATAGTGAGAGAAAAATCGACTTTAAAGAAACAAAGATCCAATTGTGCATTATTCCAGGTCTACTCGAACTCCAAAGCTATACTATTTTTTTTTTGTTTTTTAATGCATCTTTATTTTCTATTATTTGCTCTCTTATATGCTAGACAAAAATACTGAAATCTACTTTAATATCTAATCTGCTGATCTTAATTCTAACTTAGTGACTCTTAACAAATGCTCTAAGTTAACATAGTATTGATTTCATTTGTCTTTGGACTTCTTAATAGTTTTTTCGTTCTTTAATTTCAAAGTTCATCCAAGAAAAATACTAATAATAATAATTATATGGCGCGACAGTCCACGGGGATCCAGGGCCTAGCTCCGTCATCAAGTACTCGTGTTGTGCGCGCTACTGTTCTTTCACGAGTAGAAAGGACCTACAGTGGTTTGCCGATTCCGAACGGTGAAGTTTGAGAAGCTTTCTTAGACAGTTATTTATCTTTGAGTGTTGTCAGCAGCTCGAAAATTGTGGTGCCGCGAAAAATTCTAGGTTTTCAGCTGGGAGCTGAACCTAGAAATTCGGAGTAAGAGCATAGTACTCTACACACTACGCCACGGCAGAGAATTAAAAAAACAATTTATATATATTTGACATATTTAATTTTGGAGATCACCTCTTTTGCGTTTTAATTTAAGCTTTTCAATCGCGTCGGTCGAGAAGAGCAAGTTTTGAAAACTGAAGAATATATTTGCGTAGCTCCTACAACTTAATTTTTGCACCGAAGAACGATGCTACGTTACAATTGATACGAAAAATAATTTTTAAGCGATCATTGGAAGAAATTTTGACACAAGTAATTTTTTTTTATAGTTGGCGCGTGCTTAAGAGCTTTTTTATACCCTTAAGTAGCTGAAATTAATTCACTATATGGGTCCAAGGTATATAAGAGAGGGAAAGGTGGCACTGATGCACATTGGTTTCAAGTGCCTATGGATTGAAATGGGAGGAGGGGCTGGGGAGATCATTCGTGTGGTGCTGCTGAAGAACGAGGTTCCAAACACTGTACGTCCGAAGGTGGGCTTAAAAGTGAACGGGTGAGCATTCCCAGCGAGCGAATAGTGAACATTACCTTCAATGAATAGAAAATATGTTTATATAAATAAGTAAATATATTATTATTTTATGGAAAAAAACATTCAAAATTTGAAGTATATTTAGTAATAATAATAATAATTGTTGACGCTACAGTCCAAAGGGGGATCAGGGCCTAGCTTGCTCATCAACTGCTCGTTTGTGCGCACTACTGTTCTTTCACGAGTTGAAGGGACCTACAGTTTGAAATTTGAGAAGCATTCTTAGACAGTTATTACTTTTTGATTGTTGTCAGCAGCGCGAAAGAGGTGGTGCCGTGAAAAATTCGAAAAATTGTCGTTGAGCTGGGAATCGAACCTATACCCTTCGGCGTATGAGCGTCGCACTATACCCACTACGCAACGGCGGCCACACATTTAGTAAAGACCTTATATATTTTTAAGACAAGACGTCCAATGGTGAGTTTGCAGGCACTTCCGTTTAACACAGAGAGGTGTTCTATAATTTTTTGAAATTTAACAAATTGAAAATAATCAGTTTTCCTCAGCTTTTCTTCATTCCTGTTCATTTTTCTTAGATAGTTTTTCGTTCTCCCAAGCTACAGAAATTTATCTGAAGACCTGGATTGACTGAAATGAGGGTACGTTGGGTAGGAGGGAGCGTACCTGTTGTGCGACGCTGCTATGAGACACTTAACCTTGCCTGAAAAAAAAAACGAACAAAACTGTGCAAAGAAAGGAAATGATCATCCATTATGAAAATTCTTCTATACTCACGTCTTCTATGATCGCTAAACTTTGCTTTCCCTTTTTGATCACCTTTTTTCAGTCTCTGGCAAAGACTCTTGATGCGCAATAATTAGATAACCGAAAAGCCGCTGAAGAGTACTTGGAAATGTTTTCGCTGTCTAACAAAAAGTGCCTTAAGCAAGTGAAATGAAGTTACCCAAAAAATGACATCAGCTCTTTCTTCTCTGACTAAAGTAACAGGCCTTGACTTGACAGGCCCTGAACTTGAGCCGCAATGTTATTCTGCATCTAATCAGCTCTTATGCTAATTGTTTCCAGTAACGTACATGTGTGCCTGATTGAGATCCCATTTCAGCTACGAACGCATCTGAAAACGTGATATTTTATAACCAACGGGCTTGAAGTCGAAAATTTTCCGGGGCTAAGCTTAGGTGATGATCAAAGACATGCGACCCACACATACATCTTTGTTCAACATTTTACTCCAAAACGCATCACCAACAACTCAACAAAAAAAATTCGTCTCGAAGCGACCACAAATCTTTTAAGTTTTGATTTTCTTTCTTATTGCTTTCGCGTCAGGTAACGAGGTTGGTTGTCTTGCAAACACATGTTGAGCTTATGAACAATTAAGAACAGCTTAAGCTGACCATTACAAAGACAAGATTAAGCTGATATTACCAAAGAATAAGATTCAAGGATTAAAGGAGATTAAAGGAGCTACCTAAAGTCCTTCTGCCACTTCTCCTATATCATCTTCCTTCTCCCCAAAATGACAAGGAGGACGACGCAAAGCCACGCTACCCACATATGTACGTCAAAGATTTCCTTTGCACGACCACAGGCACAGCTATAAACTTTCAAAAACCCCACGCGCGATTGAAATGTGTCAAAGCGGAAATTGAGAAATTTGTGATTCGAAAGTTTGCACCACCACCGCGGCACAAAGACCAAATCAGCAACGACATCGTCCCGCCATTCCATTTGAGTAGCATTGCCAACGATAAGCATACCGTGCATGCATCGCACACATTCGAATTCAAAAGAGCGGAGTGTGTTTCGGTTTTCCTGTTTCGCAGCGGAGCCGTATGCTCGACTGGAAACCATAGAAATCCTTTTGTTATCCTGTCGAGTGTCGTTCTGTGCGCGCCATTGTTCGAATGTGATTTTATTTTCTTGTTAAACAAGAGAATGGATTGTTGGTAATATTGATAAATGGATTATTAATTTGACACCGCGACGCTCGGGATGATGTGGGAGAGGATTTCGTCGACGGTGAATGAACAGGAACAAAATATTTACTCGTTAAGGGTGAAAAGATGACATGGCTGCCACGGGACGACAACGACGTGAGACAACTATGTGCAGCGTGATTAATTTTTCCGCTCCACTGGACGTCCACTAAGTGACGTATAAATCAATTCCCCCTCGACTAAGCTCACCGCAAACTAATTAAGCGAACATTTGTCTGGAACGAGTTACGGCGAGACGGGGACGACGCCATCGGCGACGCTTTTAAATGCCAGCCACCCACACTCAGGCCGTGCGAGGAACTGTCCATAATTATGTTCACCCGAAACAAACTATTTTGTCACCCCATTTCTGATAGAGGGCCTTTGCCTCAGCAGCCGTCGGCCCCGCTTCTTCGCCACCCGTGACAGGCACGCCGAAGGTGGACAAATCTGCCGGCCGGGCTGAACGTGTAATGTCGCCATCGCAGCGCGCAGTCACGCAAGTCGCCGGTCGCGCTGGATTGATGGCTTTTTTAATGACATCCAGCGTTCGGGGAGTTCGTGTAATTAATTATGAAATTTCGCGTTAATTCGCCAGTCAGCTCGCAATTAACCACTGATTATTTGAATCTTACGTTGGAATTAATTAAGAATTATGGCAGCCATTGTGCGACGGCATAATGCGCGTCGCGCTTTCTCTTCCACTCCCATTCTGAAGCAATGGCGAGTACAGACGGGGTCTTTATCCGGAGCCATGGCGTAGCCAAAGGCAACCTCCGCATTCCGCCTTCGGGCGGTGCTTTGTGCCAGTCCGTTTGGGGTGAATCCAGAGCAACGAATGGCAGCAGACAGTGGCTGTAGCGCCAGCACAACGTCGACACTGATTAGAGTCAGATGATGTAATTAAGATGTTGCGCGATCCGACGGTTTAATTAGGCAAAACAACCCCTAATTGTGGAAGGGAATTAATTACAATCGTTGGATGTTTGGATGTTAACTGGTTTCATTAGCGTTGAGCTATGGTGACTGTAACGACGATGAATACACCACCGGGGGCAGGGGGTGGTGTTGTCTAGTCTCAGTTTGTCTATGGTCATTAACTACGACGTGTACATTCATATAAGAAGTGTGGATAGGGACCGTGCTCAGGTTCAATTGTGTCGGGTAATGGTGGTTGACTGACCAAATTAAATTGACTGTAATATGATTGGCAGCCCAAAAGAAGGCTATGATAATGTTCAATCTAAATTTGAACATAAGAGAGGCACAAATAGTGACACTGAGGCAGTGAACCACTTGTCTGGGAGTTGAAAGCGGGTTGAGTTGAGTCATCAACTGCTTTTGAGCATTAATTTGAACTCGTTGGCGGGTCCTTAATGCTTCATTCAGTTTGAGTTGAATATATTTAGAATTAAACATATTTAACAACGAAAAAGGGATATTGGTTTGAGACAAAACACCATGAATGGGAAATGCATTGAACGGGGTGGGACAACGACACAAAATGGTTGACCCGGTTATTTAAAAACATTACATTAAAAATATTACATTATTTCGATTTACGTTTTTTTATTTTGCACTATCATTAACTTCTTTGAAGGGACCCTGTGAAATGCAAAGATTCTTCATTACGAGGGCCGCATACCAAAATTTTAATGTAACTTCAATTCTTTTGAATTCAGTATAGGCTACAAGGGCATGAGAATACACGACAGGCCCTAATTGTAAGACAAAAAAAGGTAATAGTTTTTATTACTATGAAGCTGCTTGTAGCTGCAACGGAGGACTACCCGTTTCAATATGTAACATGTAGTTGGGCGTACTTTTTGATAACCGAGGGATCTTCTTCAAAAAGCTGCGAAGAAATTTTTCCACAGCATTATAGCCTTTGTAACCGCATACCTGTGCTCCGTAGAGCATTATAAAAGCTGCGGTTGAGCGGATGTTTGTTTTGCACTTTTCGATACATATTTATTTTTACAGTAACGTTCCCAAATCGAACAGATAGCTTTTTTAGCAACAGCTAATTTTTGCTCAATTTTGTCGCCTTGGCGTAGTGGGTAGAGTGCGACGTTCACACGCCGAAGGGTCCAGGTTCGACTCCCAGTTCAACACCAATTTTTCGAATTTTTCACGGCACCACAACACTCAAAGAGTAATAACTGTAAAAGAAAAAGCTTCTCAAATTTCGCCGTTCGGAGTCGGCAAAAAACTGTTGGTCCCTTCAACTCGTGAGAGAGCAATAGCGAGCACAACACGGGTAGTTGATGAGCAAGCTAGGCCCTGGTCCCCCTTTGGACTGTAGCGCCAACAATTATTATTATTTTATATTTTTCCTGTTCGAAAGGTATTAAATAACCTCATGTCGCCATTTAAACTTCACACTCCACTGCGAACTGGACAAATAATTATCTTAAAAAACGCAATAAAGCAAAAAGACTACAAATCCTATTGCAAAATATAAAATACTAGCAGCCAAAATTCTAGCTGGAGAAATATTTTGATGTGCGTTTTGAATTAAATGAAACTTGAAAAAAAGGAAGAAATAAGGGCAGTACTTAATATAAACAAGCATCGCCATCTATTGAGAGGCTTACGAAATATTTCTGTTGAGCCAACGTGATCTTTAGATCACTTCCTCCACAGTACTGTCTGTTTTTTTTACTCCATTTTTTTTTCATTAAAATCTGTACTTGGGAGAGTGTCAGTAAAAAACTAATCAAGGCACTCTCAAGGACGAGAATTTCTTAAATCCGGATGCTACTGATTGTAGTTCCCATTCTTGCAATCAACACTCGATATTAATTTGCATGTCTAAGAAAAAACATACAGATGAACATACGTTTGATGAACTTGTTCAACGCCAGAAAAAAAAAATTTAAAAGAAATTGAAACGTACTCTCAATTTTAATGTAAAGCCCTTTTCTGTATAGCTGTCTGTTCTAAATCTTGTAGAAGGTAAAAATTGCGCTTATCTTATCAAAAGAAGTTATGTTGGAATATATGCAAAAAGTATTTCAAACATGTATTTGGTTGGCACCAATTGCGGTTCTCTACTACAAGTTAACTATAAGTTGATTGTCGATCCAATAAATGCCTACATATTTTGATTCCCAATTTCAGTGGCCTGTTATCAATTTTCAGATGAAATTTTGTCCAACGGGGTGTGTGAACAGAATTGATTTCTGAGGCGTTGAAAAGCGAGTTAAGAATTAGAATTTTTCTCTTACTTTAAAAGAGTGTTTTTCAGGGGAATATAACTTTAAGTTGACGACATTTCTTTGACTTCTGACCATTTTGTCAAACATCAATTGATTTATTTTAACCTCGTTTCGCATTTCAGCCCAAATAGAGTGACTTCTGAACAAAGTAAGATTGCCGTTAATCCCAATTTTCAGAAACGAATTTTAATTAGAAATAAAGCTCACTTTTGTGATATCAATGAAAAAGAATATTTAAGGTGATCATAATAATTGTATGGCGCGAGAGTCCACAGGGGACCAGGGCCTAGCTTGATCATCAACTAGTCGTGTTAAGCGCGCTATTTTTCTCTTACGAGTAGAAGGGACATACAGTTTTCTGCCGACTCGGAATGGCGAAGTTTGAAAAACTTTCTTGGAAAGTTATTCCTCTTTGAGTGTTGTCAGCAGCTCAAAAGATATGGTGCCGTGAAAAATTCGAGGTGTTCAGCCGGGAATCGAACTCAGACCTTCTGCGTGTGAGTGTCTCACTCTACCCACTACGCGACGGCGGTGGATCACTCTCATAGTTGTTATGATAATTGATACATTTACAAAAACTGACATTTTAATGTGCTTAGAGTTTGGGCAATAATTGGTCTGTACTTGTTTAAGAACTTTATTGACCAGAATATTACACTCAAGGGTGATCACTATTGAGTCATGGTTACTGACGTTTTCGTTCATTAATTGAACAGCAATTGAGCACATGAGAAGAAACTAAATTATTTGTTGAATGAAATGGTTGGTGACTTCTATTTTTAAGTATCGAGTCTGTGAATAAGCATCTATATTCTGGCGACTCGACTATATCTGTGGCAATAAGTTGAAAGAGCTTAAGCCGATTTTCATCATTTTTCAGTTTGATCAAATTCAGTTTTGTGATAAAACAAACATTTTCGGTGATTACTTTGAAACCATTTGTGCTAGACAAACGATTTTTTTTTCCAGAACACATGTTTGTAATTTCCTTAAATTGTAAATTTTGTTTTTGGTTGAACGAATAAATAAAGTTTGGTAGCCTTAAGATATACGTTTTGCAGCCAATTAAGGCAGTAAATAGCTTATGTTGACTTAAGCTGTTTTATAAAATTGAGTTTGGTTGAAAATCACTTTCTTTTAAAACGGTTTATAACAACATAAGTTATTAAATAATCCAATGTGCTTACGTTTAAAGTAACATATGTCGATATAAGCTATCATTTCTGTTGATTTTCAAAGGTAATAAAGGCTTATAGCAGGATTTAGGCCAGTTCAATATATATATTTTTTGGAAGTTTAGATGAATTTGTGCTCAAGATAGACATAAGCTGTTGTGCAAATACACTTTTTATCCATTCCAGCATAAGCTACTTTGATATTTTTAAAATTTAAGGTATATTTTTTGTCATAGAGTAACGGGAACCACACCAAATGAAAGATAAACAAAATAGGAAATATGTGATATTAAAAACATGATTTTCGCTTATGTCGACTTAAGTTCTTTTAACTTATTGGCACAGATATTCTATGTGGATATGTGAAGTCGCTAGAAACGATGAACAGCTTGGAGGAAAATATTAGCGTGTTATCGCTTATATAGCAAACAGTTTTGAAAAAAGTAAAATCGGACCTCTAGATCAGACTACGTTCAGGTCAGTTTATTGCAGTTATACGCCAGAAGCCATTTCTACATTATAATGCAAGAAGATAATGTTTCGAACAAATCAACACAAATATCATCCAGTTTATAAAAATCATCTGTGTTACGATATTAAAAGCTCTAAAAAAAACAATTTATATTCTTCTTCTTCTTCTTCTTCTTCCTTTTCTTCTTCGTTTTCATCTTCTTTTTCTTCTTCTTCTTCTTCTTCTTGTAGCGCAACAGTTTGGGGTGAACCAGGGCCTCAACCAACATACCTCTCCAGCCAGCACGATCTTTCGCCAGCTGCCTCCAGTTGCGCACTCCCAGCTGGTTGAAATCCTTCTCGACTTGTGTGCGCCACTTTAGTCTAGGCCGCAGGATCAAACACCGCACACAAAACTTTTCTCTCGAAAAGACTAAGGGCCCCTTCATCCGCCTTTGCCAATGTCCGAGTTTCCGCGCCATAGAGTAGGACTGGGATGGTCAAGCTGTTATATAAAGCGAGCTTAGTCCTTAAAGTGAGGGCGTTATTACTCAATTGCCTCTTGAGCCCAAAGCAACAGCTACTGGCAATAGTGATTTTGCGTTTGATTTCGGTACTGATGTTGTTGTCACTGTTTACCGCGGAGCCGAGGTAGACGAAGTCCTTTACTACTTCGAAGTTTCTGCTGTCTAGTGTGACGTTCTATTCGAGACGTCGATGTTGTGTGTCCTTTCTTGATGACAGCACTATTTATATTAGAAGTGGAAAATATAACGAACGAAAATGTATTGTTCTAGAAAAAGTCAATAGGTTTCATAAATTTTGCTAGTGCTCAAATAATATCAAGAGAAAAAATGAATTGTGTTCCATGGAGTGGAGTTTACCATCTGAAGATTTTAATTTCAGTTCAAGTACCAGCCTATATTCGTTTTAAAAAACAAAAAAGGATGAGACCGAATACCAATATAATGAAATACGGGAGAGTTTATATTTCTCGGGTCACGACAAAGAGCTCAGTGTTCTAAAGAATTACATAAAATGTACAAAAAGGTAGGCATTCTAAAGCAAATTGTTGAGTAAAGAGAAATACACAAATAGTAATTACCGTTTGTATATTCTCTTCAATAATTCCTTGTAGCAAAACTTCCGCTTCTATATGTATGTCTGTAGTCAACTTCAATGGAGCTTGTAGTACCAAGGGTTAATAGCAGGCCGTGACCTTTGAAAACAAATGGAGAATGGACTTTATTTGAATAAACCGAAAAAGAGCCGCCGGGCGTTGATACTTCATCGCAATGTCGAGTTGACAGCTTTGATTTCAGCGACTAAGAAACTAGACTCAGGCCGACATTTAAACGGTAAAGAGATACTTTAGTTTAATGATTTCCTCATAGAATTGATTTATAAACAAAATTGAATCAGATGAACAGTGGACCACAAAGTGATCTATAAATCAACAACTCCTTCTAGCCATTTGATTTGATTCAATGTTTCAATTGCCGTCTCTCCAGTTTTAACATGAATACTCCTCAATGTTTAAAAAGTCCCCTTCAATGTGAAACGGAGTCATTTTCGAATCGCTTAGCTTTGATGAGCCCTTCCAGACAAAGGAGGAATTTCAATACCAGTGTCTTCATTCTTCGTATTGCTTAAGAATTGTGAAATGCGTCACTGGATCCCTTTGAAATTTCCTTGTGTACAAATCGATTTTTTGGACCACTTCAAGCGCCCTTAACTGGCATACCTATAGATAAAACCGGTCTTGAAGAAAACTTTGCAGGAACCCACAATGTCAGTCATGTCGTCCCTCACTCAAGGATATCCTACGTACATGCACAACGTGTCCTTTTCCCCGACAAAATCCTTGAAGCAAACTAAAATTAATTAACACACAGTTCAGGGATATTAGTCCTCTCTCTCGTTCAATTAAACTTCTTCAAATCATTCTCAAATGTGACTTGTACTACACTCACACATATCCCCACACACATATGCTTTGTGACAGCGGCATTGGCCTCAACCCCGTACCCCATTCTGTCCAAGGGAATATCAAATCTATTCCTGAAAGGGATCCTGTGCGAACAAAAGGATGCTATTTTCCTGACAACAGCTACCATTTAAATTGCTACTAATATACCAAACAAGGAGAAGAACCCTCTCCCCACCCTCCATTATCCTTTTCAAAGTAACAGTAATTGATTGCTATAAATGAGCATTCTGCTATGTGTTTCCTCACCCAGCTCACACGCACGCACACATGCATTTGTGCGACATAAAGGTGTTCATGTGGTAGACACACTAGATACACCACCCCAGACCGTCTTGTTGATTCAGTTCCTGGCTGTCGCTCGCATCGGTGTGGAACAGTGTGTATTAATCGACGTTTAAGCAATTTCAACCCCATTTCTCATTCATCCCCGTCTTGGCATGGCCGGCGCGGCGCGGCAGCTCGATATGTGTCACCCAAATCGCCTGCCTGCCAGTTTTATCGCAGCCGGAGCAACCCTCTTGGCTGATGTCGTTGACGTTTACCGTCGATGTCACACACATGCACACGTGAGAGTGTATTCCCACATATCGCCGGGTAGATATGGCCGAGAAGGCACCCCTAAACGACACTAAACACTTTGGGGAGAGGAAGAAACCCTTATTTGCTATGTGCTCACCGTCGTGGCGGCCGACGACGGGCCGGGGTATGTGTGAGCGAAAGATAACTGCAAATATGAATAGGGGATGAAATTCATTACCCTTATTGTGCGTATAATCGTTTTGTGTATTAAACAAACTTCGGGTATAATAATGGTTTTGAATTAGATTTTCTACTCCGGACTGAGCACTGGGGTTGCTATTAGCTTCTCTCTGTCTCCCTCTCTCTGTCTCTCACTCTAACGAGCACTCGACAGCTTCCTCCACCCATGCCATCACCAGTCAATGGGTTTTGTTGTTGCGTTAGCTCTGCCGCCTCAGCCGTTTATTGAATTAAAACGAGTCGAGTCGAGGAGCAACCCTAGTTGACTTTTCCAACGGACCGTGTGTAATACGATATTCAGAGTGCTACCCGGCGGTGGGGGCACGGATTGGGTAGATGAATGTTTTGGTTTGAAGTGATTTTCGGAAAATCTGCTAAATAGGGGATGGTATGCGTTTAACATCCTTCGAGACAACGTCGTCGGCGTTTGGGGGGTTTTTATTATTTACTCAAGTGTTGGTAATTTAGTCACTTATTCAATTTGCCATTTTTCAAACGGAGTGCTGATGGCGGTGGTGGTGGCGGTGGTTTGGTGTTTATTTGCCATTTCACCCCGTCGGGTGCTGGTGGGACGGGGGTGGGTTGCTTGTTGGAGATAATGAATTTTCATTGTTTTTCTATTATCATCGAGGGGCGGGGGCTGACGATGATGAGGTTGCGGCGGAATTCGATAGTTTGTTTATTATGGAGCCCCTTGAGCACGGCGTGGGGGTGGTGTGTGAACACCGCCGGCCTTGGGAGTGATTAATTATGCGGTACAATGCGGGTGATGATTTTGGAGTTTTTCGTTTTGTTGTTTCAGCAAATTTGTTTTCCGGCAGTAAATTTGAAAGATATGCCAACAAAGCCGACGTTGCTGTGATGGAATGAAGAGAAGGGTAATTAACTCAGGTTATGGGAGGTGTAAGGAGGAAATGGAAATTGTATTTTGCAGAATTTAAGAAGTCCTAAAAAGGGGGATTATAATAATAATTGTTGGCGCTACAGTCCAGAGGGAGACCAGGGCCTAGCGTGCTCATCAACTACTCGTGTTGTGCGCGCTACTGTTCTCTCAAAAGTAGAAGGGACCCAAAGTTGTTTGCCGACTCCGAACGGCGAATTTGAGAAGCTTTCTTAGACAGTTATTACTCTTTGAGTGTTGTCAGCAGCTCGAAAGAGGTGGTGCCGTGAAATAGTCGAAAAATTGGTGTTGTGCTGGGAATCGAACCTAGACCCACTACGGCACGAAGGCCACACACAAAAAGGGGGATTGTTGGAGTTTATTTTATGTTAACTATTCTTCACATTAAAATTCTTGCTGTATTTAATCCTTTCTGCAACTATTTCTAATGGCGTACGAACGACACAAAGCAGCGTCTGCTTGAAAATGAAATGCGGTGTCACTGGAATTTTGAAGCGTTCGAGGTGAGTGTGAAGGTTTTCAACTTGCACTTTTCTGAAAAGGTTTTCAGCTCGCATTTTTCTGAAAAATTTGTTTGGAATTTTTTTTGTTGGAGGTTGGGAAACACTGCACTGGAGGGCTCAGACTCGAAAATTGGTCCATTGTACTACCTGGTACCAACCTTCATTTGGTAGTTTCTTCGGCTTCCGTAGAAGCACGTGAGAGTGCTTCTGTGATGGAGAGCTTATGTTTTCAGAACCCGCCACGTCAGCGCCAAGCAGCCGCCACCTGATACGAGCAAAGCACAGCCATTGACAGAGTGATCTGAAGTGCCTTCATAGTCTCAGAAGGCGTCGCAAAAGTTGCCCTAACTAAGCCCAAAGTGAAATGTCCCATGTACGCCTACAAGTCGCCTGCACTCTTTTCTGTCTAGAGATAACCGAAAAGCCGAGGATTTCTTTCTGACGCTCGGGATCATGCACTTGATGAGCCTTCTTCCTGGAGAGTCACACCATCTCTGGTTCTTCTGTTCGGAAACCCAACCTTCGACGGAAGCTTTAACACTGGCAGTCCAAAGGTGGATTCGGGTCCTGTGAATGGCTCTTTTGATCCTTGTCTACCAAGTTCATCGGCAATCTCAAGCACCACGATCCCGAGGTGTTCTGGCACTTAGGCAAGTCTTGCAGAATTAAGTCTTCCGAACAAATTAAGAGAACACTTTCATCCCTGTACTGTCTTTCAAGTGGTAAGAACAAGGCTATAAGCATAGCTCGACTGTGGCTGCAGACGCACCTTCTCCTCACAGGCCGTAATCAACCACAGGTTGACTTGATAGCGTTTTTTTTTTTTTTTTTGAAAATAAAACACTAATTATTAATGGGAAAGTATGGTAAAAACATTTTATTCAAAGTATTGGCCATTGTTTTCTACACATTTTGACCACCTTTCTGGCAATTTGTGAATACCACACCAATAACATTGTTCGTCTTTTAAAGCAAACCAATCAGATACCCAACTTTCGACCTCCTCGTAGGAATCAAAGTGCTGCTCAGACAATGCGTTTTCCATAGATGAAAACAAATGTTAGTCGGAAGGAGCCACAAAGATATTAACATCGCCACTCAAACAATGCAACCAGAGTTCGATAATATTCTGTGATGGTGTCACAATAATGGTCTTATTATAAACTCGAAGAAAACCAAGATCACGCATATTCGTCCTTATCACATAATAGGAACACCTTTACGGATAAAATTCCATAGTTTTGAATGCCTGCACAGGTCACATCAAACTCCTGAGACAGATGAATGCGCAGAGTAAATTGAAGAAGTTAACGTGTACAGATATGTCGGCGTGGAAGTAGACTGCAACTTTAAGTGGGACCACTACATTAAGTACATATGCAGGCGACTTCGGCAGTCCACGTATGCTCTTTACCATCTGAGCAACCACACGAAGTTTGAAGTACTGAAGCAAGTATACTACTCACTGATTTAGTCGATTCTTCAGTACGGAATAACGGCGTGGGGTAATGCAGCGCAGTACAGAATAATGGAGATTCAAAGAATTCAAAATAGAATATTCAAGATTCTCTGGCGAGTAAAGAATCATACATGTGATGTCGAAAATATAGGTCACCTTAGCGAAAACTTAAATATACTAACAGTAAAAAATCTTTTTCTATTCAATGTAATCAACGAGACGTATAATGATACACGTTTTAAACATCAGATCGACTACTGTGTCAACACCAGACGAAGAGCGAAGGGACTCTTGAAGATCCCGAGAATCTATAACTCCTATGGAAGACGACAACTTGCTTTTGTGGTTACAACTATATACAACCAATTTCCACGGTCCCTATGGAATATCAGCCAATACACACAAGAAAACGACAGATAAAAAACTATACCTTACAACACAATGTTAACCTTTAAATATATTTTGAAATCCCAACACTAACAAGAAGTTACTCATATTAATAAATGTAATTCCTTTCTGAATAATCTTCTGCACAAAAGCCTCCAGGCTTCGCAGATTATCATATAGTCTTAATGTAACTTTAGTTTAAGTGCTTTAAATAATCTTATAAGGCCAATCAATATCTTACATGGACTCTCTTCTGACGCTTCAAGGTTCTATCCAGCACTGAAGAGTTAGCTCTATGGAAATGTTAGGAAGCTTTTAAGAAATTAATATTGAATTGTATTATAAAAAACTGTAACTTTCTCTACGACAACAATAAACTCAAACTCAAAATTTCACAAGTGTTTTTTCGGTCTTTCATTCAATTCATGTGGCACCCATTCTCCACACTTTTGGATCCTTCCCATAGCTTTCAAACAGTCAGAAATTGTTTGTTGTGCAACATTTAACATTGCTGCCATTTGCTTTTGACTCAAAGTGTCATCTCCATTCAATATCGTTTGCAATTCGGCGTCTTCCAACGTTCTTCATTTCTCACATCAAAATCATTATTTCTGAACGGTTGAAACCATCTTTTGCATGTTGCTTCTGATAGAGCATGATCACCATATGCCACGACAAGAATTCGATGCGACTCTGCAACACTTTTCTTCAAATGAAAACAAAAAATTAATGCTTTCCGCAAATTATCACTTTCTGGTACAAAATTCGACATTTTTAAGACGATGGAAAAATATGATGTTGTCTGTTCAATGACTTGATGTATACTAAATATTTTTCACAGATATCATAGCAAACAAACAAAAATGAATAAGGACTCGTTCACAACAAATGTTCCCTATCGAGACATTTGTATCTTGAAGCTCACTTCATACCGATATACCTGGTACATAGGAGTGCAGTTGGATTTTTGGTGTCTTCGCATTGCATCAGATGCTTCAGAAAATAGTTCGTGGTCGTTAGGAGCGGATACGATTTCGCCTGAAAAAACGGGGAGAATTTACAGTTGTGCTCATAATTAAGCAATAGTTATACGACTTAAATAATAAGCAACATATTTCTAAGAAGATCCTTTTTAAAAATTTATATCCGGTTTTATTGTACTTTCCGGTAACTAAGATAACATTTCAGAAATAAAAAATAAAAACTAAAGGCTTACTTTCTCCTTTTTTCACTCATTCATTGAAATCTGTTGATTGAAGCCTGTTCATAAACATAGCAGTGTTCTTTGGCTTTACCATAAAGTGTCTCAGAAATTGTTGTTTTGAGTTTAAAAAATATTTGTGTATTCTTGTTTGGTAAGTGAATGTCTTTGTATGTAATAATTGTTGGCGCGACAGTCCACAGGGGGACCAGGCCCTAGCTTGCTCATCAACTACTCGATTTGTGCTGGCTACTGTTCTCTCACGAGTAGAAAGGACCTACAGTTTTTTGCCGACTTCGAACGGCGAAGTTTGAGAAGCTTTCTTAGACAGTTATTACTCGTTGAGTGTTGTCAGCAGTTCAAAGCCGGTGGTGTCGCGAAAAATTTAAGGTGATCAGCCGGGAATTGAACATAGAACAGGCGCGTATTAGCGTCGCACTCTACCTATCACGCCACGGCGGCCACATATTTTATAAAGAAATAGTTAAGCAACCAAAAATACGAAGACCATGTCTAACATAATAATAATTCTTGGCGTGACAGTTCACAAAGGGACCAGAGCCTAGCTTGCTCATCAACTACTCGTGATGTGCGTGCTACTGTTCTCTCACGGGTAAAAGAGACCTACAATTTTTTGCCGACTCCGATCTGCGAAAAGCTATCTAAGACGAGTATTACTCTTTGAGTGTTGTCAGCAGCTCGAAAGACGTGGTGCCGTGAAAAATTCGACGTGTTCAGCCGGGAATCGAACCTAGACCCTTCGGCATGTAAGCGTCGCACTCTACCCACTACGCCACGGTGATTTTGTATATGTTGTCTTTTATTAACTTACTTTGAAGTTAGAAATATGGGTCGATCAAAACATTCTACCGAAGATATGCGGAATTCGATCAAAAAATTTCGTTCGGAGTGAAAAACATATGCTTCAATCCAGGAAATCATAGGATGTTTGGCGAAAATGGTCAGCAATGCGCTAAACTGGAAAGCTAGGCCCAAAACACGCGGTCCAAAATGAGTGACAGCGAAGCGAACTGACCGTAAACTTATCATCATGGCAGAAGAGAACCCTTAAACGCTTTTTAAAAATGGATGTTGGGCATAATATCAGTTTTTATGAAGTTTCTCAAAAACTGTCAAATGGCAGCGTCGCCACGAATAACACTTACATATGTAGGTGGCTCGGAACACGATCTGTTGCACAATAGATCATTTGGGCTGTGTGAAATGGCCCGCCATTATGTACCAAGAAGAAGTCATCTTAATCCATTCCATTACCTTAAAGACAAATATGTATGTACATACATCCGAAGAATGTGAATGGATCCTGGCTAAAATTTCGACTAAAAATTATTCAATGACGCCAACCATCCACGGTTCGCATCTGAACGTAACTCCCTGTGAATGCATTGGAATCTCGGCAGCAACGGACGGGGTTTTCGAGTTAAGCAGATGCGGTAACTTTGTTTGTTATCGTTGCCGCCGCAAAGAAAACAGTCTTCCTTAGAAAATATTTGTTTTTTCACTGCAATCGCTCTCAAGCCCAAATTATGAAAACACAAATCTATGGGATTTGTTGCGCGTTTTTACTTGAAGATTCTTTTGATATTGTAGTTCGAGGTCCCTGCGCAGAAGTCATCCAAGGCTCAGGCTGAAATGCCAAGCTATAGACTTTGATGTCAAATTGATGCTTGTAGATTATGAAAGTCTCCAATTTTTGATCACAAAAGGCGAATACACTTCTGCGCGTATTGTACCGTAGATTATGAAAGTCTCCAATTTTTGATCACAAAAGCCGAATTCACTTCTGCGCGTATTGTACCGACGGGAGCCATGGGTAGTAGCTTCATATGTTGCTTATCCTCTTTTTTCATAAAATTCACCTTCCATCGCTCAGTTCTAAAATAAATAAATGAATTGGTTGAAGTTATAGTTACGAAATGAAGTTGAAGGGTCAGCAATTGAAAGGAGGTGGTGATGTGAAGAAAATTTGAGGGCTTAGTCCTAACATAACTTGGTTGTAAATGATAATCTAACACCTTGCTACGCGGTGGCTACTTCTTTGGCAATGTTTGAAAATATTTTTCACGAGCAGGACGACACATTCAGTAAACATATGGTTCAGCTCTCTGTGAGGAATTGGAAAAGGGTTAGTTGTTTGTGTAGAATTAACATTTAATTTAAAGAAACTTGGGGGTGGACCACCTTTTAGAAGCTTCTTCAACTTTCCTCTCGTGCAGCCCAACCCTCAATGCTTTCATCACTAAATAAAATGTTTTTCCAAAACGAAATGTCATTGTTTCTCTTCGTGTTCATTTTTTTGGTCTTTCTTTCGACCCAATTTTCATCTCTATACAGTAATCAGATATTTGTTTACTCACTTTTGACGCTCACAGTATGTACATAGATCTACTGCATCTTTTGTTAGGGTTTCTTAAGAGGACGCACTGATACCAAATTGAAGGGTCTAAGTCCATGTTCTTTTAGTTTTCAATTCGCAGAAGAGATATCCACCACCGCCGGATCCCGGATATTCTGTTCTCTTCCAGACACAGTCGGTTCCTTTTATAAATTGAATAAGTTAAGGTTACTTTTCAGACTGCAACAGCCAGTAGTATTTTTAAACTTTCCCTGTCAAAACGAAGAATTTCCTTTTTCGGACTCCTTTTGGATAGCCTTGACACTGTTTTATTTGTTTAGTGACATAATTGAAGTTTCTTGTAACCTTGATAAGAATAAATTTAAATTCTTCTGTGAATTCATTGCCTCCAGTTGTCCAGCAACCCAGCCAAATTTTTGTTACTTTTGTTGTGCTATAGTGCATGGTAATAGCTCTGAAGCTGACTGTCTTGAACGATAAGGCTTCGAGCGCAACGTGGTTGTCTGAAAGCTTTCTGTTTGTAGACCGTATCATGCCTTTAGATAGAGTTTGTCAGAACAGCGCTGGAAAACGTTGGTTGTTACCTGAATAGCAGCAAGACTAGTGTCTGTTGTTACAGAAAACAATTCAAAGGTGTCGTCTCTGTTCAAAATGAGTACTCTTTTCCACTTGATTGTGAAATATTCGACCTCCGACATCTTGTTTTGGAATGAACACCATTTGAACAATCTCTCAAAATATGGTCCTTCTTCCGGCACATCTCCCTTCTCTGTTTGATTCTTAAGTCTAAGTCTGTTTCGACCTTTTACTAAATGTCATCAATTTGGAAGATCAGATTAATTAAAACTCGTCTCCACTTGTGCGTCCCATCGAAACCGAGGACGTCGTTGTTTGTTTCAGATTCGGAAATTCTTCGCTCTGAAGCTGTTTTGTGCAGCTTAGTCGCTTAGTCCTACCTGAGAGTTCGTTGCTAAATTTTCGCGCCCAGAAGCACTAGACCTGTGAACTGCCGAAGCTCCAGTTCGTGTTAGTAGTCATCGAGTGATGTGCAACAATTACTATTCACTTAGCTATAATGTGCATATGGATCTTCAGGTCTCCCTCATTCCCACTTTCTTCACTCATTTGTTACATTTGCGTGGTTTCCGCTTGGTTGCCACTCCAAACACGATTAGCAAGTGATTAAGTTTTTAACCGCGCCGAAGACCAAATGCCACACCGAAGGAGAAGCTCACAATCATCGACTGTCACGCTAGGCAAGCACTCTGAAACCAGAGCAAAGTAAAAATAAGAAGTGAATGACCACACATCATCAAACAGTCAACAGAAGCGTATCTACTTACCGGACCGACGCAATTACTTAATTAAACGTTTTCAGTTTCCACTCCACAACTCACGCCACAAGCGCTGCTGCTACTGCTGCCATCGCTGCTTCTTCAGTTTTCGGTCATGACAGTGCACACATGCAAGCCCTGCAGGCTGCCCATTAGTTGGCATTCGGCTGCAGATAAATATTTGCCAGGTGATCGGTGCTGTTTGTGCGGCGTCCACTCACTCTACTTAGTCACGTCCAAAATCCAAAGTTCGTCCCGAATGCACGGCACTCTGACACTCAAGATCGCCACCTGATCTGAACTGACCACCGTGTCGGTGGAGGAGGGGTAAGGGAAGTGTCATTCGAAGCGCAAAACCAACAGAATCCGTTAAAAGCAATTAAGCGAGCAGCGCAGATTAGCAGACGCCAATAAATTTGATTCGAAAATCATCGCCACGGAGGATTGTCTGTCACCGCACGTCACCCAGACGGATTCACGGCCTCTTGAGATGACTAGTCTCTGTCTCAGTGGCCCTTATGGAGGTGCCATCGCGCTATGTTTACTCGCGGCGATCTCCGTCAGCCAGACACCAGCAGCAGCACCAGCAGCACTGCATTACTCATATTGATTCGCGCCGTGCACTGCAGCATGCAAATAATGAAGTGCAGACCGTGCTAACTCAATCCGGGGACGCTCCGCATAGAGCGACGTCTCTACTGTCATTAGTGGCATTTTATGCCACTCTTGCCGCGCGGCCACCGAATGTAATGGTTTGTTACATTTGTTTGACGCTGCCGTGATGTCGTGGCTACGACGACGGTGACGGAGCCAGGACGGGACCGCCACCGCTGCTGTGCGGGGACCCGAAAAAAGCGCACACAATGACAATTCTTTAACTCCTGAATGTTGGGATATTTGTTATGTCAATTAGCAGATTCAAAATGACACTTAATGCGACGGCGAAGACGATAAACTTATTCTCTTGCGCGACGGCGACGACTGAGACGACGACACTGTGGTGTGTAGTGTGCTCCACACTCTGTGCACCACCACCGCCACCGCTGTCGTGCTGTGCCGCCTGTCACCAACGCCATTGCGATCGCGCTCGCGCTCTTCGTCACCGCCATCACCATCGCCATCGTCGTCGGTGTTGTTGTCGTGAATGCCGGTGAGTTGTAGTTCCCGTGGAGACAATTGAATCCACAGTTTTGTTTCGAGATTACCTACAATCCGAGGTTTTGTCCGGGCCTGGAACAACGCCACCGCTGGCGGTAGTCCATTCCGTTGTGGATGTTGTCATTGTCTGAAGCCAGGAGGCACTTTGATGACGGCTCCAACAGAACTGCCATGTTGTTCTATTCCCATTGATGATGATGATGACGGCGACGCTGATTTGCCGACTGAGGCACTAATGACCTCCAGCGACGCGGTGTTCATGTTCCCATTTCGCTCGGAGTTTGTTTAGCTTTCTGCCTCGAATGGAGTGGCCATAATGCGGTGTTTGAGTTGAGCGGTCGACGGCAGGATAAGTGAGTCATTAGATGTGGTGCGCAGTATTTAGCATATAAAACACATTTGCACAAGTGGAATTCAACGTCAAGGGACTGCTGGGATTCAAAGGATCACTGACTTTGACGATTGAGCGTGTTTTCTGCGGAGGAGAAAGCTTTCCTGCCAATCTGTTGATTTGGCGTTGTTGTATGTCAAAACGGCTTAAGTTCTTATCCAGTAAGATTTGGTGAAGTAAGATTGGCAGGATTCATCCACAATAAACTTGGTCGACAGAAGGAAATTCAGTGCATCTACCGTCCAAGAAGTACATTACAGCACAGCCTTGCATTCGCTTCGGTTCCTTTTTTTCTTAATCTTAATTCTAGCTCACTGACTTCTAACAAGTACTCTAATCTAACCTAGGTTTATTTTCGTTTTGCCTTTCGGCTTCTTTAGTTCATTCTTTTTTGTTGTAATTATCCTAGTTTTGTTGTTAATTTTCCCCTAAAAAACTTCAAAAACAAACTCACTTCGGTTCCTGTCTGAGATGATATGCCAATGTACGATGTGAACGCAGCTCATAGATAAATATACCAAACGCGGGGATTCTTTGCAAAAAGAGCGGTTGGCCTTATCCTGGCAACGAAGATGACAAAGCGAGAGACCCCGGCAGATTATGTGACTTACCGTGTAAGGACCAAGTTATAAAATTTTCATCTCAACTTGTTGTTTGCGAAATTGGAATATCAATGAACATTTGCGTTCCCAAATTCCGCTGTTAGGCAAAATGTTCTACTCAATTTGGACGATGAAAGACAAGAATTCTGTCCTCCCGCCTTAGACGAAGCAGTATTGAAGCTAAAGTAAAACAAATGATGAACTACCCACAGATCTGTTTAAAGCAGCTGTAGATAGCCTGGTTGGGCACATGCACCAGCTCATCTGTAAGATTTGGCCGGAGGAAAGCATGCTTGATGAGTAGAATCTCAGCGTACACAAGAAAGGAGACCGCTTTGACTGCGCCAATTACCGAGGGATTAGTCTTCTTAACATCGCATACAAGATCCTCTCTGCCGTATTATGTGAGCGTCTGAAACCTTTTGTCCATAACTTGATAGGTCCCTTTCAGTGTGGTTTTAGACCAGGGAAGCCCACGATAGACCAGGTCTCCACTTTACTTCAGATCTTGGAAAAGACCTAAGAAGTACAGATCTTGATTCGATCTTCGGAGTGACTAGGTATACCAGTATGCATGCGTTTTTTTTTTTTGAAAATAAAACACTAATTAGTAATGGGAAAGTAAAAACGTTTTATTTAAAGTATTGGCCATAGTTTTCTACACATTTTGACCACCTTTCTGGCAAATTGTAAATACCACGCCAATAAAATTGTTCGTCTTTTAAAGCAAAACCAATCAGACACCTAATATTCGACCTCCTCGTAGGAATCAAAGTGCTGCTCAGCCAATGCGTGTCCCATCGATGAAAACGAATGTTAGTCGGAAGGAGCCAAGTCTGGTGAATACGGCGGGTGGGGTAGCTGCTCCCAGCCAAGTGTTTTGATTGAATCCTGAACCGGTTTTGCTTTGTGTGCAGGTGCATTGTCATGGAGCAAAATTACCTTGCCGTGTCTTTTGGCCCATTCTGGTCGTTTCTCGATCAATGCATGGTTCAAATTGATCGTTTGTTGACGGTAGCGATCAGTTAACAGTTTCACCAGGTTTTAGGAGCTCGTGGTACAGCACACCTTTCTGGTCCAACCAAACACACAGCATTGTCTTCTTGCCGAATCGATCTGGTCTTGCAGTCGATGTTGATGGTATGAACGTATGATTTTTGCCATTTAGGATTCTTAAAATAAATCCATTTTTCATCGCCAGTAACAATCCGATGCAAAACCGATTTTAGTTCGTGTCTTTGATGCAAAATTTCACAAGTGTTTTTTCGGTTTTCCATCAGTCTTTCATTCAATTCATGTGGCACCCATTTTTCACACTTTTGGCTCTTTCCCATAGCTTTTAAACGGTCAGAAATTGTTTATTGTGCAACATTTTACATTGCTGCCATTTGCTTTTGACTCAAAGTGTCATCTCCATCCAATATCGTTTGCAATTCGGCGTCTTCAAACTTTTTTGGTGGTCTTCCACGTTCTTCATTTCTCACATCAAAATCATTATTTCTGAACCGTTGAAACCACCTTTTGCATGTTGCTTCTGATAGAGCATGATCACCATATGCCTCGACAAGCATTCGATGCGACTCTGCAGCACATTTCTTCAAATGAAAACAAAAACTTTATCCTTTCCGCAAATCTTCACTTTCTGGTACCGAAATCAACATTTTTAATTCGATGAAAAAGTATGATGTTGTCTGTTCAATGACTTGATGTATGTTAAATATTTTTCACAAACAAAAATGAATAGGGGCTCGTTCACAACAAATGTTCCCTATCTACACATTTCTATCATTTGTATTTGTATATCATTTAATGATACAAACTGCTTGGGGTTGCTTAAAAGTAGCAGGCTGTTTATGAACAGTTCTTTATATTTCCACATTCGAAGTCGGGAACAAAGTTTGGAGCTTTTTATTTACGTGGAAGATATATTTCGTGCAACATGCGCAATTGGTGAAGAGGCTAGTGCACTATAGAGCCTTCAAATATATTTTTTTCTGCTTCTTAAATGATACGATTGACGCCATGTGCTTCTAAGCGAGTAAATGGCTTTCAGAGTTCCTACATTAACGACATTCTGCTGAAAAGGAAAAGGATAGATTCTAAAAAAGACGCAAAAGCAACAGGTCCTATATTCGTCGATTTGAAGGCCGCATGTGACAGTGTGCATAGAGACGAGTTATACAGTTCCATGTCTAGTTTTGGCATTCATACTAAATTCGTCAGATTGTCTAGGATGACAAGGGAGAACTCTCGCTGCTCCGTAAAGGACGGTAACGAACTCACCGAGACCTTTAATGTCAAAAAAGGCTTTAGACAAGGTGACGAACTGTCATGTGACTAATTTAACATCATCCTCGAGAAGATCGTGCCTAACTCAGAAGTCAACACGAGGGGCACGACCTTCCAGAAGTCAGTTCAATTGCTAGCTTACTCCGATTGGACGAACACAGCCAGCTGTCAATGAGGAGATTGCTGGCATTAAAGCGGTAGATGGGTCAGGCGGTAAATTAAGTCAAAGAACATGCTGTCATCAAGAAAGGACACACAACATCGACGTCTCGGACTGAGCGTCAAACTAGGCAGCAGAAACTTGGAGGTAGTCAAGGACTTCGTCAAGGACTTCAGTAAACAGGGACAATAACATCAGTACCGAAATCAAACCCAGAATCACTCTTGCCAATCGCTGTTTCCACGGGCTCAAGAGGCAATTGAGTATTTAAGCCCTCTCTCGAAGGACTAAGCTCGCTTTTATATAACAGCTTGATCATCCCATTCCTACTTTATGGCGCGCAATCCTGGACGTTACCAAAGGCGGATGAGGAAGCCCTTAGTCTTTTCAAGAGAAATTTTTTGCTTGCGATTTTTGGTCCTGTTTACGTTGGTGGAGAAGATTTACCGACGAACTCAATGGGCTGTACAGGGACATGCGCCTGGTCAAGAGTCTACGGATACAACGCTTAAGATGTCAGCCCAAAAAGTCTTTGAATTCGATTCATTGGGACAACTTAACAGAGGACGGACTAGGCTAAAATGGCGCACACGAGTGGGGAAGGACCTCAACTAACTTTGACTGCGCAATTGGAGGCAGCTACCGAAAGACCGTGCTTGTTTGAGAGGCATGTTGGTTGGGGCTCAGGTCCACCCCTGACTGTAGCGCCAAAAGAAAAAGAAGTTTAAAGAAATTATATTAATAAAATGTATTGCAACTTAGTTAGCTTTGAAAAATATAAGTGCGCGTCAATTGTTTTTACAAATTCCGATAACTCTGATTTACAAGGTGCGTTCATGATGATGATTAAATTTCTCACAAAGCAAGGAAAAAGTCAACAAAAGTATTCATGAAGAGATGGTGGCTGTTTACCAGGGTTTCGCACCTTCGTTATCAACTATGCAAAAGTGGTGAAGTGAGTTTAAGAGAGGCAGAGAGAACATTGAAGAAGAAGAGGCGCAACTGGGGCACTTAATGTGGCTCTAGACACCAATAAAAATGCCTATCCCTATGCCCCTCATATCTGTCGCGAAGGCGGATGGATGTGCTGAACCGAAGATCAGCCGGACTTTACTTCCTATATTGTTCTCGTAGAACAGCTGCTTGTGCACTGTCCGTCTTACGACGTGGTAGAGAAGCGGCCATCCCTCTGCATCCTGGACCCAGCCAAGTCGTTCAGGATACAAGAACGCTTCCGGGGGTATGATTCCATTTCGACGAGCGCTCTTATGATATGTGTCATTTGGGTAGAAGACTTCGAATATCAGCTCTTTTTACGAGGGCATTGCTCGAATCATGCATGGCTTCGAATCAGCTCAATAATAAAATCATCCGGCCATCTCAAGTTTGCTGCATTGTAAAAGATTTCATTAGCATAGAACTTCTTGTATTTAGATTCTGGGATTATGTAAAGGGTAAATTTTTAAAAGCTATAGGAAAGTTTCTCAAAAAAAAAAAAAAAACACATAAGATTCAGAAAAATGCATGAAGTCTTTATTTGAGTAGATAGTACGGTCCATAGAATTTAATGTTTGAAGATTATTTCATGCAAATGCTGACCTTGACTGCGCCTCAAATGGTCCATCCGCTTAGTCCAATTTTCACATACTCTTTCCAACATTTCGGGCGGTATCTCACGAATAAATGCTTCAATGTTGTCTTCCAATGCGTCAATTAAAGCGGGCTTGTCTGTATTCACATGAGCTTTAACATAGTCTCACAAAAGATAGTCTAAAGGCGTTAAATCGCCTTGGGACGACGCAACGAAACGTGAAATAAAATGTTCACGAAACTCGCCTCTCAATAAGTTCATTGTTGCGCGTGCTGTGTGGCATGTGGCACCGTGTTGCTGAAACCACATGGCATGCAAGTCAAGCTCTTGCATTTTGGGCAACAAAAGGTGGATATCATCTCACGGTAGCGGTCACCATTCACAGTTACGTTACGATTCGCATCATCTTTGAAGAAGTACGGTCCAATGATGCCACCAACCCATAAACCGCACCAAACTGTGACTTTTTCTGGATGCATTGATAGCTCTTGCAATGCTTTTGGCTGATATTCACTCCAAAATCAACAATTCTGCTTATTTACGTGCCCATTGAGTCATACATGAGCTTCGTCCATTTTTGACCATAAGAAGCGCGCGATGAACTTTCTTAACAGAGCACACGTTTTGATAACAAAATGCAATAATTTGCAAGCGTTGTTCGTTTGTAAAATTGTTAAATTATAGACCAAATTAAAGATGTTCGACAGTGAAACAAAACACGAAACATGCGTCAGCTGCTTAAGCCGGTGTTGCCAAAAAGTTAATAGCTAAAAAATCACCCTTTATATCTGAAGGCAAGTCAGAAGACAAATAGAACTCAAGTTGTACCACACCGGATAGCCATACACCAAGATAGACCGGACTAGCGCCATGTAGCAGATAACCTTCACTCTGGAATCAAGTTGGCTACTGTAAAACAACCTGCTTGCTATAGCGAAGGCTTTTCTGGCGTTCATATTCTTGTCTCTCTGCCACAGTTGTTCTCCATTCTGTTGACACGCCTTCCTTAAATGATTTTATAAAGCTAATTCGTTGCCCATTCAGGGATAAGAGTAAACCATTGCTCCTTTAATTAATGATGTAAAATGGAAGCGAATGCTGCATCTACGGATTGTAGATTGACTTAATCTACAAAATTTCAATTTTTCATGAAGTATGTTAACGAGTTCAGATGTACTAATGGTATAATCACAGATGTACATATATCTGTGATGTTTGATGTAGGTGTGATTACCATTAAGGATTTAGACATCATTCTTAAGGGGATCGTGCGGAACTCACACGTCAACATCAGAGGCACGATCTTCCACAAGTCCGTTCAACGGATGACATTGACGTGATCGGCCGAACTCAGCGAATCGTCAATGAGGCGTTCGCTAGCATCGTAGCGGAAGCGGCTAAAGTGGGACTAGTGGTAAACGAGGGAAAAACGAAGTATATGCTGTCATCGAAAAAGGACGCAGAACATCGAGGTCTTGGACAGAGCGTCACTATGGGCAGCAGACACTTCGAGGTAGTCAAGGACTTCGTCTATCTCAGCTCCGCGGTGAATAGGGACAACAAAATCAGTACCGAAATCAAGCGCAGAATCACTCTTGCCAATCGCTGTTTCTTTGGGCTTAAGAGGCAACTGAGTAATAAAGCCCTCTCACGAACGACCAATGTGACTTTGTACAACACCTTGATCATCCCAGTCCTGCTTTACGGCGCAGAAACCTGGACGCTACTAAAAGCGGATGAGAAAACCCTTGGTCTCTTCGAGAGAAAAGTTCTGCGTGCGATTTTTGGTCCTGTCTGCGTTGATGGCATCTGGAGGAGAAGATTCAATCACGAACTGTATGGGCTGTATGGCAGCATGAGCCTAGGCAAGCGTCTACGGATACAACGCTTAAGGTGGCTAGGCCATGTAGAGCGTATGGACAGCACTGCTCCGGCCCGAAGAGTTTTCGAATCCGAACCACAGAAACAACGCAACAGAGGACGTCCTAGACTGAGATGGCGCACCCAAGTGGAGAAGGATCTCAACCAACTTGGAGTGCGCAATTGGAGGCAGCTGGCAAGAGATCGTGCTAGCTGGAGAGGCATGTTGGTTGAGGCCCAGGTCCACCCCGGACTGTAGCGCCATCCGAAAAAGAAGAATAAGGTGTGATCGCCCTGAAATATAATATATCGAGAGCTACTGCAACAAGTTCCCGTCAAGTGCTCTTCAATTTAAAAATCGGATCGAATTGTTTTAGAGAGGCCTGCTGACGAATATAAGTTTAACGTATGAGCGCAGCATTCCATATGCTGATGCTACACTACAGGAATGTCAACGTGCTTAGAAGCTCCCTGAGCTGACCATTCGAATTCGCAATCCATATATCCAAACACACAATCGCTAAATGATTTGGTGCAATAGTAGAGTTATCTGATCTTTTGTCCAGGCGCGACGATCTGCATCTTTATTAATCATAGATAAAATGTTTAACCCTAATGAATGGCAGCGCATTCTGCTCATTTATTCAGTTGTACAAGAGTGTTTAATTTTTTAGTTTGTCTGCTATGATCCATAGAGCCCTTTGGATTGTTTCACTTCTGTTATATAATCAGGATCATTACAAATGGTCTGTCCACGGACAAATCCTGTACACCACCTTCTCAAACAAACACATAAAACCTTAAAAAGTTTCACTTTAACTGACTTTGTGAAAAAATCTGCTGAAGCAACTCCTTTCCAATTGCAGAGATCTCTTGAAAACTAGGACATCCACAATCATTCCATCTCATCATCTACATGTAGCAGAAGCGATTGAAAGTATTTCAAATTTCGAACAACTCTTGCGTCTCCGAAGGACGACTTATTCCAATTACCTACACAAATGAACTCATGAAATCAAGGTTTCCTTGAATTGTGCTCATACTCTCTCTCTCTCTCCCCTCCACACAGCACATTGAAATTGTCAACATTTCTCTAGAAATCTGTTCAACCCAACTCTCATCAATTCCATCCAATTAAGATAAATTTATGTAAACTCCCTTTGAAGTGATGTTCGAAATTCTCTCTGGTGTAATCGCTTTACAAAACGAGAGCATTAGGACCGGTAAATCAAGCCTGGTAGTGGGGCGGTGGCGGACAATAAATAAACCTAACAACCCTTAAATCAACAGCCAACTCTCCCCAACCACCGCCACCGTCGTTCCTCTTCGATTTTCAATCTTATCAGCAGCATCCCCCGCCCATAAATTCCGTCGTTCGCTGCATCGAAACGAGGGCCGAGATAAAATCTCCCAAATCCGATTTAGACAATTAAGAGTTCAGTTATTTAAATTGGATTCCTTTTCACATTTTTTGTTGTTTTTGCCTTCTACCGTGTTGGTTTTGAATGTTTTATGGTTGCCACAGGACGCATCGGCTGGAGCGTGTGCCTTTTGTGCCGGCAGACAATGCACCTCAGCAGACATCTTAGCGCCAAAAAGGAAAACATTTGTTTGAGGAGATTCCCTCAAGGTGTGCCCTGCACTCCGGGAGGGGGAAGAGGCTTTTCACAAAAATATTCCAGCAATTATCTTCAAGTGGCAAGAGCAATCTACACTTGAAGTGCCTGTGAGGCAATAAATGTCCTGCGGTCGGTGAGGATCGAGTGAGTGGAAACATCTGCCAGAGCAACGCAGTAGGTGTCGATCCTCTGCGATTTCTACTTGAGTGTGCTGAGAAGACACAAAGTCGTCGTCCGATCCGATTAAATATTTTAATTGACTTCTGCGAGTGCTACTTGCTGCCGCTCGCGGTACCGATTCAATATTTGTGTTAGCAGCAGTTTGAGGTGATCCGCAATTAATTGAGGAGTCTGTTTGCTTCCGCGTGACGGTAGAAAGCGCTTTTGTTTAAGCGCTTCTTGACTTGCGAACGTGTGATGGGTAAATGTTTGCTGGGCTGATCACTTTTTCAATTAGGTTTGCGAATGATGGGTTAATGGACTTGCGTAAATGAATCCGACGTGTGTTTGTGGAGGTGATGTCTCGTATGAAGGGCAGTGAATCGAAGTTCACTTTGTTCATGTGAACAGATGAGGAACATAATCTGAATGACTTTAAACTGCTACCGACGTTGGCAAAAGCTTTGAATGTCATCTCCACATATAAATGAGACGCTTTGTCTTGGCAGTGATGACATTTTGAAACAGAAACTTGTTAGATGCTGATTCAAAGAAAGCTAATCCAAATTAGCTTGATCGGGTGGTTGATTAGGTACAAAACTGGATGCTACCCCTTGCATTCCCCATGTCTGACCACATAAATAAGTTGAGGCGTGGGTGAGGTCTTTCTTCATTTACTTCGGCAAAACTGTTCTGATCAATTCAATGAATGAGGAGATGCTTACTCTCAGTTTGTTCAAGGTTCCCCTTCACGGGGGTGCTCCTGCACAAACTGAGCCATCTTAAGCTGGGCTGTCGGAATGAGTCGGTTTCGAAAACACTTCGGGAAGACAGAGTGTTATTAATACATTCTACATGGCTCTACCGTGGTAATCTTTGTGCGGCTTGTGAGGAGCTTAACTAGGGATTAGTCGCATTACAGTTAAGGGCAAAAAATAACGACCTCTGTAACATTCTGTTAAGAAAAGTACCGACTTTCTTCTTTGAATGGTCAACAGTCCCTGGTGGATCTGGGAGTAAACTAACATGCCTATTTATCCATAGCAATTTCTAGCAAGCTGCTTCCAATAACACATCTCCAAGCTGGTTGAGGTCCTTTCCCACTTTGTGTGACACGCTCTTGCTCTAATTCGGATACGTTTCGGGCCAGAGCAGTTGTCTCCGTACATCTAATCATGGATGTCCATCTAACGCGTTATATCCGGATGCTTTCGATCAGGCGCATGCCGCCGTAATGCCCAGAACTTTCGTCGTTGAATCTTCTCCTCCAGATGCCATCAACGCAAATAGGACCAAAAAAGTCGCACGCAGAACTTTTCTTACGAAAGGCCTCCTTCATCCGGATTTATTAAGGTCCAAGTCTTTGCGCCGTACAGCAGGATTGGTATGTTCAAGCTGATATAAAGCAATCTTAGTGTTTAGAGAGAGGACTCTATTACGTAATTTGTTCTTGCGACAGCGACTGGCAATGCGTTTGATCTCGGTTCTAATGTTGTTGTCCCTATTTACCCCGGACCCAAGGTAGACGAAGTCCTTTACTTATCCGTTTCTGTTGTCAGTGTGAGCCTCTGTCCATGATTTTGATGCAGTGTGTCCTTATGCAATGACAACATAAACTCAGTTTTGCTCTCATTTACCGCCAGACCCATTTTATGTAGATGCTTACGCTTCAATGCCAGCAAACGGCACACTGATGAACCGCTGTGTTCGTCCATTCGCATCAATATCGTCGGCGTAAAATAGCAGTTGAGCTGACTTTTGGAAGATCGTGTCTTCGGTGTTGACTTGTGAGTTAGGCACGATCTACTCATGAATAGTGAAGAAGTTGTATAACAGAACGTCGCCTTGTACAAAACTTTTTTTACATTGAAGGTCTCGATGAGTTTATTATCCTTCACAATCTGACAAGTTTGGTAGGAATGCCACAACAAGACAGCGCCGTAAATCTTGTTACTATGTACACCGCCATATAATAATTGTTGGCGCTACAGTCTAGAGGGGGACCAGGGCCTAGCTTGCTCATCAACTACTTGTGTTGTGCGCGCAACTGTTCTCTCACCAGTTAAAAGGACCTACAGTTTCTTGCCGACTCCGAACGGCGAAGTTTGAGAAGCTTTCTTGGACAGTTGTTACTCTTTGGGTGTTGTCAGCAGCTCGAAAGAGGTGGTGCCGTGAAAAATTCGAGGTGTTCAGCTGGGAAACGAACCTTGACCTTCTGCGTGTGAGTGTCGCACTCTACCCACTACGCCACAGCGGCCACCGCGGCCTTGAAGTCGATCAATAGGTGGTGACTGTCGATTTGCACTTCTTGAGTCTTTTCCAGGATCTGAAGTAATGTGAAGATTTGGTCTATCGTGGTGATGATCCGAGTCTATGTTTGACCTTCGGAAGGTTCGGACATCGGGAATATTGGAGGAGTGTCTGAGATCGATCGCAACGTCCACATAAACAGAGAACGACTCGAATTTCCGCTCACGGTGTTGTCCTGCTCAATCTCGAGGAAGATGAATTTCTGGATTATCTCGAAGTGACGAATATTTTACATTCTTCCTCGGTGACGGGAAAGAATACTGTATATGAACTGCCAGACTTATTTTCACTACTTGTGTCCTCCAGCGAACGCTTTATTTATGTCTTTTTGTGTCTACCAATCGTGTTGATGGCATACAGGCATGTAACTAGTAGAACGGGCTTGACATATGAGTTTCGCCAGACCTCAAACACGTCTGTGAAAATCTTACACGGGTGCATGTCCTCTTGGATACTATTTTTTTCAATGATCTTGGACAGTTTAGTGTGAACCATGACGGAGCAGCGAGAGGTCTTCATTATCAATTTACACAATCTGACGGGTTTGGCAGAACTGTCAGGAAATTCGTTGTTGCGTTTATTACATTAAGGGTGTTTTGTTTAGGGGTATAAAGCTTTGATGGAGAAAAAAGCTACTATGATTTTCCTAAATTTACACAGAATTTACATAATTTGAAAAGTCATCCTTTGACATTAAACAAAAATTTTATATTTGGCCTCTGATTGCCACAACTCGCTGTGATGTAGTCTAGTCACAATTTTCTATGACATTTTCGAGTTTATTAGTATAAATGTTGGCGTATATCGCAAAGTTTTGTGTGCGATTTTTGGTCCTGTTTGCGTTGATGGCATCTGGAGGAGAAGATTTAATGACGAACTCTATGCGCTGTACAGTGACATGTGCCTGGTCAGGCGTCTACGGATGCAACGCTTAAGATGGCTAGGCCATGTAGAGCGTGTGGACACCACTGCTCCGGCTCGAAAGATTTAAGAATCAGAGCCATTGGGACAACACAATAGAGGACGGCCTAGGCTAAGACGCATCCAAGTGGAGGAGGATCTCAACCAACTGGGAGTGCAATTGGAGGCAGCTAGCGAAAGACCGTGCTGACTGTAGAGGCATGTTGGTTGATTCCCAGGTCCACCCCAGACTGTAGCGCCATAAGAAGGCGAAGAAGTATATCGCCAATAATACAGTAAATGATGCCATTGCTTGCTCCTGCTCCTGCTTGTTTATGTAGGTTAGAGGCATCACATACTGTGAGCGTCAAAAGTGAGTAAACAAATATCTAATTACTGTATGAATTGTATGTATGAGGGATGAAAATTGGGTCAAAACAACAACAAAACTCATATTACATTGATACACAAAAACAGCTTTATTCAATGTGATCATTTATTCAAAAAATAAGGTACGGTAAAAACAAAAACAAATATTTATATTATTATATATATATTTTTAAATTTATATTATTATATATTAAAATTATAACTACTTCATATATTACGAGTCAAAAGTGCGTAAACAGTATACATTTCTATCAACAAATGTACTTACTTATTGCTTAAAAAATTAAATTTAGTACTTTCTTGGTCCTCCTTTAGACTTTATTACTTCCTTGAGTCTACGTGGAATAGACAATACCAGTTTATTGGTAGCATCGGGGGAAATTTTTGACTATTCTTCTGTTATAGCTTTTTTCAGGTCTTCCTTTTTGTTAATAGTAATAATAATAATTATAGTTGGCGCTACAGTCCAAAGGGGGACCAGGGCCAAGCTTGCTCATCAACTACTCGTGTTGTACGCGCTACTGTTCTCTCACGAGTAGAAGGGACCTACAGTTTTTTGCCTACTCCGAACGGCGAAATTTGAGAAGCTTTCTTAGACAGTTATTACTCTTTGAGTGTTGTCAGCAGGTCGAAAGAGGTGGTGCCGTGAAAAATTCGAAAAATTGGTGTTGAGCTGGGAGTCGAACCTACACCCTTCGGCGTACGAGCGTCGCACTCTACCCACTATGCCACGGCGACGCCACGCCACGGTTAATAGTACTCTGTCGAATTCTTCTATCCAAATGCTCCCATAAGTGTTCTATTGGGTTTAAGGTCCGGTGATTGCGGGGGATGATCAAGCTGTTTTGGGGTCCTATAAGGCAAACATTCCTTATCAAGACGTGAGGTTTGCTTAGGTCTTGCTGAATAATCCAATTCCTAGCTAAACCTAATTTGTCTACGCTCGGTAGCAAGTTGGTCCAGAGAATATTTAGATAATCTTCCTTCCTCATTGTACTATCAATGAAGACAAGATTACCTACCCCAGATGCTGCTACACACCCCCACACAATCACTGAGCCTCCCCTATGTTTCACGACCGGCCTAATATTTTTTTCAGTTAATTCTTAATTGTTTGCTCTCCAAATTTTTTTATTCATATGGCTCTTAAAAATTTCGAATTTGCTTTCATCACTAAATAAAATGTTTTCCAGAACGAAATGTCATTGTTAATTTTGTTGGTCTCCCTTTTGACCCAATTTTCATCTTTATACAGTAATCAGATATTTGTTTACTCACTTTTGACGCTCACAGTATATTCGCAAAACATTGTCAAGCGGCGTAAGGTCGCACCAAATTGGAGGCTAACTCTCAAATCCGTGAAACTCTGCGGCCACCAGACTCATATTTTAGTAAATAAATAGCGGCACGAGCTCTTTGTCATGCTAAAAACACAGTTGTAGCAATCGTGATTATTTCTTTTATGGGCGAGAAAGTCAGTAATCAGAGCTAACTATTGAGCAGCATTGAGTCTTACATTCTGCTTAGCGTCGTTTTTAAAGACGTACAACCTTTAAAGGCACTTTACAGTCCGTTTTTGTTTATGTGTACTTGAGAAATATCCTCCTCACACATATGACCGTTTTATTTATTGACGTATCCGTTTAATCAAATGTGTGCTTCATCGCTACACAAAATTCGTGAAAATTAGAAACAACGGCAATCTAATGGTATGTTGAGTCCATGCGCCGAATGTTGAAGCCAGAGACTAATACCAATCTGGTATTGAGTTCATTCACCGAATATTGAAGCGTTCTTCAGACGACAATCAATTTATACCAAAATGCCCCACTAAACTAAAAATATATCAATTGAAATGTGAAATAACGGCCATCAGAAAATTAATTGTTGCCGACTAAAGGCTCAACACCTCCTTAGAAAACGTGTTTTTCTTTCAATTTAAGAGTTCAAAATTGATTGGCTGGCTGTGGAGAGCAATTTCGCCCTCCAAGCGCTTACAAACTGAGCGAAAGTTTGATTGAAAGTATGTTTATTCAACTTCTCGATAAGGATCGCCAGAATTCGTGGACTGAATGCAGACTCTCCCCACCTACATCATCAGTCTCTTATCGTCCGGATTTCATCGCTTAATCCCAACCTAACGAGTCTTGTTTGCATTTTGTTTGCTCAGCAATTAAGCACCGTGCATCGTCGCCTACCTACACGATTGCGATTCCTGCCAACTGCTATTGTTGTTCCATCATCACAATCGTTATCTCGATCAACATCATCATCATCGTCATCGCACCACCATGGCCATCATCCCCTATTCACAGACTGAGCGCTGACCATTTCATCCCATATGCAAACAAATGCGAACAATCGCCAAAATTTGCCCGACACATTTGACAAAGGCTCGTCACATAGGAAAACATCTCTGCGAGGGGTTCCGATGATACGTCCGTTGCCCGTATAATTGATGCCTGTGTCCTTGATTTCGTACTCCAACACACCGATGGCCAATCGCTGATAAGCGAATAACGATTAAATTCTATTATGCATCCCATATGGCTCCAGAATGGGCAAGATGGCTATCGGGGTGTCATGGCCGACGGACAAGATGCACGATGCACACTCGCACAGTTGTCATAATTGATTGGTCTGGGGGATGGCTGTTGGAAGAGGCTTGTTAAATTTTTGAAGGCATTTCTTGGAGTGTGGGAAACTGTCTTTGTTTTGAAAATGAGGAAATTGTCTCTGGACAGATACAAGATGGAAAAGGATTCAAATGGGTTTGGACGTAGTTTTGATGGATTGCGGGTTTGCATTTCGTGCGTTTGCGCACTTTTCCCATGCCAGTTAGTTGCCAGAGAGCTGTGTGAAATAATTTTTTTTAAATTAAAAGACGAATCTGTTGCATGTGTTGTGCAGAAGAATTTTAGAAATTTATAGACAAATGAAGGGACGGAAAACGAAAATGTATAAAGGAGGTGTGATTATGGAGCCGAACTCAAACAGCTCTTTATGATTATTTAATCGAACCCAAACCGCCAAAGAGGCGCTGGCTTGGAGTGAAGAGGAAGTAGCCAAGATTTTTCTGGAAGTAAATTAAGGTTAGCTACAACATCGACGTCTCGACCAGAGTGTCATGCTAGGAGCAAAAACCTAGAGGTAGTCAAGGGCTTCGTCCACAATGGCTTCGCGGTAAACAGGGACATCAACATCAGTACCGAAATCAAACGGATAATCACTCTTGCCAATCGCTGTTTCTTTGGGCTCAAGAGACAATTGAGAAATAAAGCCCTCTCTCGAAGGACTAAGCTCGCTTTATATAAAAGCTTAATAAACCCAGTCCTACTTTAAGGCGCGGAATTCTGAAATCAAGCGTCTTCGTATACAACGCTTAAGATGGCTAGGCACTAGGCAGCAGAAACTTCGAAGCAGTCAAGAACTTCGTTTACCTGGGGTCCGCGTTAAATAGGGACAACAACATCAGTACCGAATTCAAACAAATCCCTCCTGCCAATCACTTCTTCTTTGAGCTCTAGAGGCAATTAACTGAAAGAACACTTTTTTGAAAAACTAAGTTGGCTTTGCATAAGAGCTTCATCATTCCAGTCATACATTATGGCGCGAAAACTTGGACGTTACAGTCTGACGTCACTCTTTTCGAGAGAAAAGTTCTGTTTGCGTTAATGGCATATAAAAAATTATAATTGTTTGGCGCGACAGGCGGACCAGGGCCTTGCTTGCTCTTCAACTACTCGTGTTGTGCGCTCTACTGTTCTCTCACGAGGAGAAGGGACCTACAGTTTCTTGCCGACTCCGATCGGCGAAATTTGGGAAGCCTTTTCTTGGAGAGTTATTACTCTTTGAGTGTTGTCAGCAGCTCGAAAGAGGTGGTGCCGTGAAAAATTAGAGGTGTTCAGCTGGGAATCGAATTTAGACCCTTCAGCGTGTGAGCGGCGCACTTTACCCACTACGCCACGGAAGATACTAATGGCATATACAGGAAAGGATTCAACGACGAACTGTAGGGGGAGTTTGGCAGCATGCGCCTGGTCAACCATCTTTTGATACTGCACTTAAGATGATTAGGCTATGAAGGGCATCACTGACTGACATTTGTTTTCAAGTTCGAGCCATTGGGACAACCCAACAGAGGACAGCCTTCGGTGAACTAGTGCTCTGCAGGCTTAACACTTATCTGGCAGATTCTTCTTCTTCTTCTTTTGGACCTGTGCCTTAACCAACATGTCTCTCCAGCCAGCTTGATCTTTTGTCAGCTGATTCCAATTGCGCACTCCAAGTTGGTTGATACCCTTCTCGACTTGTGTGCGCCACCTTTGCCTAGGCCGTCCTCTGTTGCTTTGTCCCAATGGCTCAGACTTAAAATAAATGTCAGTCAGTGATGGCCATTGTCTGGTAGGTATCTTCCTCATTAAGGTCAGACAAGTATGCCATTACAACACAGCCTTCCAATGCTAAGGTAGGGCTAGGGTTATAGCACTGTTGTTTTGAGACAGGCTGCACTCGATATTTTCTGTTTCTCGTAGTTTGCTGAAGTGTCTTGGACCACCAGATGAAGGCAATGCATCAGTACAAGGACGTTGCTCCTCTATGAATAAAAGGCATCGAATTCAGTTCAGTCAATGCATCTAAAACGAAGATGATGCATATTCGAAGTCCTCAATTTAAGGCAACACAGTCACAAATATACTTCAGAAATGAACAATGTCCTAAGTCCACGTGTAGTCTTATCGAAACAGTAGAAAATTGTGGGTATTTGGGAGTTACCATTGACAGCAAGTTCCTGTGGGATATGTACATAGATGAACTTCGTGGAAGCCTAAGACGGACTTTAAACGCACTAAATCATCTACAGTACCATGCCATTAAGGATGTCCTTAAACAAGTATACTTTGCCATTGTTGAATCAAAACATACTTGCGTGGGGCAATGCATCAGTGACACATATCCAGAAGCTTCAAAAACTCCAGAAGTCAGCCCTAAAGAAGATCGAAGCTCGTGCCCAGCACAACCTTCAGGACCAGCGGCGTTTCAAAGTACTTTCATTAGAATATATCTACAAGATGACGCTCATACTGAAGTACTATGATGACAACAGATTTGTAAGCCAATTCAACATGAAGTCAACACCAGAAAGCGGGCTCAAAGCATTCTTAATGAGCCTCGTTTTAACAAAAATTATGGAAGATGACAACTGAAACGCAGTGTACCTCAAACCTTGAACGGTATTCCCCAAGAACTTAGAAGTATCCAAAACCCGAAAAAAAGTGATAAAACATGTTTTCTTCAATTCCTCCTAAACAACACTTTATTTATAAATCACAATGCTTGCAGTGGCCGCCGTGGCGTAGTGGGTAGAGTGCGACGCTCACACGCCGAAGGGTATAGGTTCGATTCCCGGCTGAACACCTCAAATTTTTCACGGAACCACCTCTTTCGAGTTTTTTTTTTTTTTTTATAATTAACGCGTGCAAAAGGGGTTGCGAGTACCCTTAAGTGACCGGATCAAGTCACAGCACGGGCCGAAGGTATAGAGGAAGAGAGGGAGAGGAGGTACCGATGCACATTGGTTTTAAATGCCTGTGGATTGTAATGAGGAGGAAAAATCGAGCTGGGAAGAGCATTCCAGATTCGTGTATTGCGGCTAAAGAACGAGTCTCTGAATTTGACTGTACGTCCGAAAGAGGGCTTGAGGGTGAATTGATGGGCATTCCTAGCGAGGCGTGTATTGCGGGTGAATTCTTGAAGGGGAGGAATGCAACTGGCTAATTCGTCTGAGCATTTCTTGTTGAAATAGCGGTGAAAAAGTGACAACGACGCGACATTACGTCGGTGTTCTAACGAGTCAATTGACTTCGCAATATTACTGTCACCTATAAGTTTTATCGCTCGCTTTTGAATTCTATCCAGCAGGTGCAGGGAGGTCTTAGAAGCACCTGACCAGATAGGAGCGTTATACTCAAGTTTTGGGCGTATGTATGCCTTGAATATTGTAGCCAGATCAGAAGGGGTGAAGTACTTCTTGCATCGTTTAAGGAAACCTAGACATTTCGCAGCATTTTTGGCGACCTCAAATATGTGATCGTTCCAACTAATTGTTGGGTTGATACACATACCGAGGATGGAAAGTCTTTCGGTTTCAACAACGCAAATGCCGTTCATGGATAACGGCTGATTATTTTGTGATCGCTTTAACGACAGTAGACAGCACTGTGTTTTGGAAGCATTAAATTCCACTCTATTCTTATTTCCCCAATCGATTATGCTGTCAAGGTCGGAATTTAATGTGCTTAACATACGCTGCCGTTCCGAGTCTAAGGCCGAAGTGGAGGGACGTGAGCCAAGGAACGAATATGAAAAGCTGAGGGTACTGTCATCAGCGAAGGAATGAGTTGCTGACAACATGAATTAAATTGAATTGTAACAAAATGTTAAGTTGTTAAGAGAAAATTAGAAGAAACTGAATTTTTCTTTTGAAAATATGAGAGCTCTCATTGCCAATTATTATTCTTATTGTTGTATGCAGCAAAATGTTGTCCTTAACCCAAATCCACCATCGGATGATAGATGCACTGAAAAAGCGAGCAGATTGGCAGACAAATACCGCAATCACACACGACCAACACAAGTGTCAGCGTTAAAATATGCCCCAATTACTGTCATGGCCCTGACTTGGTGCACACCAACCCCAACCCGCCACCCTTGGTAAGCACCAGTCGTGAGAAAATGTAAGACATCCCAAAGCTTCCTGACTGCTCCGTAGTACCTACCAATCATTTCTAGAGACTTGGATCGTGTCTCCTGTGGTGATCTACGAATTTTGCACGATTTTCTTTTTTTGCATGAAAAATGTGAGTCTGAAGGCAGTGAAAAAATGTGTCCGTGATGCAGACACAGTTCCTGACAGATTGGAGTTCGCAACAAAGTTGCAACGACCATCGATTAAACTGAACAGCGGATCCTCTCAGTTTACCATGATTCCACAATTTGCTTCGATCGCACAATGTTGCCGTTCACCGATCCCGTGCCAAAGATAATCAACGAAATTCCCACATAATGCAAATTTCTGAAGAAGCGAAGGGGAACAGCGCATCCCAAGCGCACCGTAGTCAGAGTTCCTATCCTATCTAGGGTGCAATCTGTTCAAGGTGCTTTTAATTAAAATTCGATCTCTCCCACGTCAGGCGCCAAAATCTTGCACCACGAAATTCCTCAAGTCTCGTCACCCGATTGGGTCCCTCAGATAAGGCAGGACACACGGTCATCTCCGACACACACAGCTGTCTGTTGAAAGGATATCAACATCACCGCATTATGACACCAATAAACAACGGACAAACTAATTCACGTCCGTCCCTCTCTCGCTCTCTGTTGCAGTGCAACCCATCAGGATACCGATGACCCCATTTAATGTCACGAAAACCGCCAATCAGTCACGCAGAAGTGCAGTCCGTGTCCATGAACGCAATCGTTTACCAAACAGGACGTCGGTCGCTGTCGTTTCGTTTCGGCTGGCATCTGGGAATGCGAGGCCAGTCGGCAGCCTGTTAGGAATGCCCATGTTGGCAAATAAGAAAGGAATTAGAGAATCCTTGCGACAAGGAAAGGTTTTCGCTTCTCTGGTTCGATCCGGTTAGGCTGCTTGAGGAGAGGCCCCGGGGAGCGCTTGTGAATGCGTATAAATTGCATTTAAAATGTCTTTGAATGTCAGTTTGACACTTGAAAATAGATGTTCCTGGGATTTTCTTTTGTTGTTCGAGGACCTCTCATCGTCGGAGCGGATCCCTCCGTTCGGTGTGTTCTATTGAGTGCGATCGTATGAGGTCCTTTGATGAGTTTCTTTGGCATGAGCCTGGTGTGGCAGTTCAATGAAGGGCTTTGTTTCGCTTTGTTATTGTGACATCCTGCAGGAGTTTATTATCCCGATTTGGTTAATGGGATAAGCAGTGTAAGCAGACGATGACGACAGTGGAGTCGAGTGGAGGATTCGATGGAATTAAGGTTATTAGCCAATTTAGTGGCATTCTTTGGCACGGGGCTCTGGTTGCGTCTGCGTCTTGTGTGTTTTCTTTCATCGCATGCGTGTGTAATGTTTACTCTTTGGACCTACTCCGACACGTGTGCAGTACAGCCGTAGGTGGCACTGACTGCGAGCAGATGGTTGCTCTTTTTTCTGGGCGAGTGTGTGGATGAATCAGTGCTTGGTGCGTGGTGATGGATGGATGAGGTGCAATTCAGTCATAAAGTTCTTCACGAACCCGCTGCAACATTGTGTCCAATGCCTGGGCATCTCTGTTCATCGTATGCTTGCTCAACAAACTCCAACATCATGTCAAACATGTTAATTACGGCGTGTCCCACCTTCGCAAATCCTTTTCGCGCCTCTCACTTAAAATTCCTAGTCGCAGCCGCGATCAGTACTCACAAGAGCTCTGTACAATGTTGCCTGTCACTCTGAGTGCAATCATCGCACACTTAATGGAATGCAGGCACGCACGCAAATGAAAATAATCAAGCCCGAGGCGTATAACTGGCGACGCGTCCATTGATTAAACGCGCACTGCCTTCTGTGTCCAGGCACGCAGCTCCCGGTGAGTGGAGGGCGGCGGCACAGCAGTGCGCGAATCTGTGCGCGCGCAAATTATAAGCCAATAAATCACCAACTGCGCCAAGGAGAAGGAGCATCCTTCGGATCTCAGACCCGTCTCCGCTGCGCGCCCAATGAAGCCACCGCCGGCGGTGTAATTTATTATTGAAAATACACACGTCTCCGCCGCGCACCTCCGTCCACGCCACGGCCTGGCTTGCTGTTAATTTGGTGTTCATAATCGTCCGGAAATTTGTGTAAGTATATGTTTGACACTTACGGATGCTGCACGAGCCCTAATCCCATTTCACGGTGATTCGGAGCCGTGTGCGTCGTGGTGATGCAGCTTGGCCCGGCCGAAAAGTCACAATCCATTACCGATTTAGACTTTGAGCTTGATGCCGCCAATTATGCAGTGCACTCGCACACGGAATGCAGCACCCGAGGGAGGTCTGCCTCAGACTCCAGTTGCTCGGGGCGGCCATCTGTTTGGCTTGGCCTCGGCGACGACTGCGCGGTGCGATGAGCAATAAATTCGAGAGCCGCTGCGACAAAGATCACGGATCGCATAATTTATCTGTCTTTCTTATTATTAATTTGACATGCATTCATTGTGGCTAATTGCGCCAAACGAGCCTTTTATGACAAGCTCGTGGAATTATTGGTTTGGCCGGGACAGAATGGCGCGCATGCGTGGCTGGGTCTAACTCTTGAACTCGGCTAAGGTCACTGGGACATTAATCACCGGGCAAATGTGCGCGCACCGAGTGCGCAAGTATCGCGGGGATTTGGTGCTTTGTGGCGTTTATTTTCATCTTCGTGGGCTCGCTTTGTTGAGCGGCCATGTATCGCGGGCACAATGCGGTTTGATTGTGCATTGTCGGATGAATTAATTTATTTCGATATTAAACGTCAGGTTGAGTTAATTTGAGTGCGGAGGTGTGCTGCGAGGGACTGGCTGGGCGGGCGCTGGGGCGAGGACGTTGTTCGTTAATGCTGCTGGACAGTGGTCAAGGCTTAATTGGAAATTTCGTCAAGAATCTCAATTGCTAACGATAAATCGGAGGAGCTGGCATACCTGTGGTGAGCTGGTCCATGTGATGCAACTTTTTGGATGAACGGGAAACTGTTTGCCGTGCTTTTGGTCGACGAGAGGCTTGACGAGGAACACCTGAGAGAAAGATTTTAAGCCTTCCTGCTGCTGCAGTTCGTTGAAGGAGAAGTTTGACTTGAGCTAGGAAAAGTTATATTAGAATACTGACGGTGATGCATAATACAACAAAAAGGCTCTGATAAAGATGATTTTTGATGCCAAAAGGGAACTATCATTTCTTTTCCTGTTATGTAAACTTAGAAGCAGATATTGATGCAATTTTGAGCAGCATGGTGCACGCGATGTTTGTGTTAGGTGACGCCCTTTAAAATAAACGTAGAAAAATAGGTTCGGGATCACCCTTCTGATCATTGTCCAAGCTTCGATCAAACATTAGAATGAACACAACAAAGAGAACGACTTTAACGCACTTCTCATTAACAGCTATTTCAATGCACAAATGGATTCCGCTAGAATAGGTGAAGCTTGCACAATGCCACCTGTGTAAATTGACTGGTACATCAAGCCACCATCAAACCAATCAAACCGAATTTGGTAGTCTCCTGATTATCCCATAACTGGCTGAGCAATTTGCTAACTGCCTTGACCGGGGTTGCATACTATGTATGTGAGTTCGTCAAAGTTCTAAGCTATGTTCGGTGCATTACAAATTGTATATGAAGCTGCTGCTGCCAGTATTTGATGTCGGGAAACCACTAAAGGCTACTTCTGCTCCACCGTTTCCATCATCAGTGTCATCTATAATTCAGAAACAGTACACAGTTGCAACAAGCAGTGGAAGTTGTAAGGTTGTTAAGAGGATCGTCTGCAAAGTGATTCAAAACCGAGTTTCTCCTTTGGATTCAGGAGGGGAAATAGGAATAAAGTCGATGTTAAAACGACGAATCTACCGTCATGTGCATATTCATTGGAGCAAGTAGTATTATTTTTTAAATTTTTCGATAGTAGGCTACGAAGGTTGCCTTTTATATTTCGGGATTGGGCAACACTAGTATTGCATTCTGGCAACTGCCAGCTCTATCGGAAAGTTTGACATTTTTTAAGTTATACGTACCCAGAACGTTTTGATATACGGGAGCTATTTTTGTGTTGTTTACAGTAACTTAAAAGATTCATCTCACAGAAAAAATTAAATTAAATTGTGAACATTTTCGTGTGGATAATGTTTTACAACTTTCGATGTGAATTAACTCAACAACAGTGCATCGATGAACTTAATTCAATTTTTGGCGATGAAGCTCCATCAAGAACCAGTGTTTATCGATGGTATGGTGAATTCAACCGAGGTCGTAGTTCACTCCAAGACGAATTTCGTGAATATCGTCTAAAATCAGTTGTTGTTCCGGAAACCATTGATGCAGTGCGCCAATTGATATTGCAAGATTGTCATGTGACCTATCGTGAGATTAAAACGACCCCAGGCATCAGTGGGACCAGCACACGTTTAATATTGCATGAACATTTGACCGTCAAAAAAATTTGTTCGCGTTGGATCCCACACAATTTATCAATCGCCCAAAAAAAGACTCGTGTCGATTGGTCGAAAGAAATGCTCCAAAAATGCGCTCGCTGTGTTTCGAAACACGTCTATGACATCGTGGTAGATGATGAATCGTGGACTTACGCGTATGAGCCCGAAAGTAAACAGCAGTGGACTGTATGGGTGTTTCAAATTGAGTCAAATTCAACAAAATTTGCTTGCGCACGAAGCACTTTCAAGCAAATAGTCACCTGTTTTTTCTAAAACTGGACATGTCGCAACCGTACCACTAGAACAACGCAGAATAGTCAATTCTGAGTGGAACACAATCATTTACTTGCCATTTGTCTTCCAAGAAATCAGGAAATCCAGCCGCCGAAGACAGATCATTCTTCACCACGACAATGCGAGCTCTTACACATCGGCTCAAACAACTGCATTTGTGAGCACTCGAAACATTGATTTGAGAAGTCATCCACCGTATAGTCCTGACTTGGCAACTAATGACTTCTTTGTATTCCCCTACGTAAAAAATAAATTGAGGTCAACGTTTTTCGAGACCTGTAGAAGCGGGTGATGAGTTCAGAATGCATGTTTTGGAGATACCTCAATCAGAGTGACAAAAGTGCTTCCACAATTGGTTCAAGCGCATGCAAAAGTGTATAGATCTTAATGGGAAAGATTTTGAAAAACAATAAAGCTATTTTTGATGATAAATATTTGTTTTTGTTTTCTATTATTAAAGGCAACTCTCGTATTTGCTGCACTTTTTTATCAAATATTTTGGTTAGTTTAAGTAGGCTATGGATTATATGCACAATTTTGAATAATTTTGTTAGTCATTCAAATCAATTTGGCTAATTTGATGAAAACATACAATTTCAAACATTATTTGTTAAGACTCCATCATCATTGATATTCCAAAAGAAAAGAAGGCACAAGCCATTGCGTTAAGTGCACGCGCTGGAAAAACAACCCGGAAAATTTCAGCTGACATTGGAGTTTCAAAATCCAGTGGTTCAAGGATCATCGCTTAACACATGGTCACTGAATCCAATCGGAAGGGTCATTGCGGGGGAAAATGCAAAACAACAAAACATGACGATAAGGTTTTGATGATAATAATCCTACTCTATGGCGCAGAGACCTGGACGTTACCAAAGGCGGATGAAGAGGCCCTTAGTCTTTATGAGAGAAAAGTTTTGCGTGCGGTTTTTGGTCCTGTTTGGGTTGATGACATCTGGAGGAGAAGATTTAACGACGAAAGCTATGGGCTGTACAGCGACATGCGCCTGGTCAAGCGTCTACGGATACAACGCTTAAGATGACATGGCCATGCAGAGCGTATGGACACCACTGCTCCGGCCCGAAAAGTTTTTGAATCCGTGTCATTAGGACAATGCAACAGACGACGACCTAGACTAAAGTGACGCACTCAAGTGGAGAAGGACCTCTACCAATTTGGAGTGCGCAACTGGAGGCAGCTGGTGAAAGATCGTGCTAGCTGGAAAGGCATGTTGGTTGAGGCCCAGGTCCACCCCGGACTGTAGCGCCACAAGAAGAAGAGGAAGAAGATATTATACTTATTGGAACAAACAACTGTTCAGGCAAAATTTCAAATATATATATAAATATGAATATAAATAAAATAAGCCTTATAATATAAATAGAAATAAGGTCATTTTTGGTAGCGGGACCGAAAGCGCTCTTCTTTGCTGAGGTTTTTGTAATGTTCATCTCTGGGCTTCCACTAGGAGGATATCCATTCCGAGTGCGCACTGTGGTGCGAATATCACCTTTTCTGTTGACGACTGACCGGAATCTGTCAGAAGAGATTGTATTTCACTCGAAAAAACCCAAACCCTTCGGCGTGTGAGCGTCGCACTCTACCCACTACGCCACGGCCGCCACAGCGTCATACTTTACCACTGTTGTTATTGAATTCGAAATTCTTCTGTGTCGTAGCTGATGAATTTCAGCCACAAGGAGAAGTCGCTTAATTTTGATTCTACTGAAATCTTATCCGTTCTAGACAAACAGCGCTTAATAGTCCGCCGCAAAGTATCGTCAATTCTTAAAACCTAAAATCTGTCAGAAGAAATTGTATTACCTAATGCGCATATGGTTAAACTGAAGAAAACCACTGCCAAAGGTCTATGATTGTTACTGATCACAAAAAAACCTTACAGCTGATTTATCTTAAGTCTCCTCTTCTGGGGTTGTCAACAGTTTTTTAAAGTGAAATGTGGCTACTAAAGGGTGTTCCAACAAGAACGTAAGTTACAAATCTGGTGCCATTCGAATTGTCATTGTTTGGCATTTGAACAATTATGAATTTGTTAGAAGAAGGTATAAGGTTAATAAAAATGGAGCGCTACACTAAAGAACAATGCATTCTGATTGTGAAATTGTTTTACCAAAATGGTGAAAGTTTAGCGGCAAAAGTTCGCAAATTGCGATCAATTTGGGGTTACAATAATGCTCCAAAAGAGACAACTGTAAAGCGATTAATTCAAAAATTTGCTTAAACTGGGTCTGTAACTGATGTAAAAACAACAACGCGCCTTCGATCAGCCGAAAATATCGCAGCAGTACGTGATGATGTCGCTCAAACTCCATCCACCTCAATTCGACACCGAGCTCAGCAAATTGGTGTTTCCAAATCCACTATGCACCCAATTTTGACAAAAGATTTGCATTTTCATGCATACAAAGTTCAATTGACTCAGGAACTGAAGCCAGCTGACCATGCACAGCAAAGGGAGTTCGTTAATTGGGTATTAGAGAGACAACATGAAAATACTGATTTTGCCAATAAAATCATCTTTAATGACGAGGCTATTTCTTGATGGCTTCGTCAATAAGCAGAATTGTCGCATTTGGGGCGAGGAAAATCCTCGAGTGATTCACGAGAAGCAAATGAATCCTCATCGTGTCACTGTGTGGTGTGGATTTCGGCCTGGAGCAATCATTGGAACTTTTTTTTAGGAAAATGAGTCAGGTCAAGCCCAAACAGTCAATGGTGTTCGGTATCGTGAAATGATAACCAATTTTTTCGTGCCTAGAATTGAAGAAATGAATGTGGAGGGGACGTGGTTTCAACAGGACGGCGCCACAACTCATACAGCCAGAGAAACAATTCAATTGCTGCATCAGTCATTTAAATCTTGCGTTCTTGTTGGGACACCCTTACTACACCTCTTACTACTACAGGTGATGTGACTGGACTTATGAATCACATGATTCAAAATCACATCCGTATCACTATTTATAGTGACAACGGAATCACTGATTAAGAAAACACCATCTGTGGTGGGATGGCGGCTAACAGGCCCAGGCTTTGAGGGAATCTGACTGGTAGTGACAGCTTGACCAGAGCCTATATTCTGGTGTCATGGGAGGTCAGGGGCCCCTGGAACTTCGGTTCCAGCCTGACCGTGCAGTAGGCCCCCTTGTGGGAGTATCATGGTCGCTGTGTTTTACCATTTAACATCGCGGGTTGAGTCGAGGATAGCGTACTGTGCTGACTTGTCTAGTTGATTGTTCAAGCACAACTAGGCAAGACGGTTAGGGGACTACCCCTTCTCAGTGTGGAGTTGCATTCTAAACCGGGCGCTGCGCCCACAGAGCGGAAGAGGTTTTAGAAAGGCTTCGCATCAAGCTGGGGTGATTGCCTCTCAAGCATGATCTCAGTTTGGTACTTAGGTAACTAAGGCGTTTAGTCTTGCGTTGCTTACGACTCTTGGGAAAAAGGTTCCCCGTGATATAAGCCGCAAAAGCAGGTGGTCACGTAAAACCAAATCCAACCTCTTACTACTGTTAAAGACTTAGAGAATTGCGGACTTTAGTTCCGCACTAGTTTCTGATTATCGTCCACAGTAAGTTCGACTTCTGGGTTGTACATGTCATTTGCCTGTCCCTTACTTCACTTTATGAGATGTGAGTTCTTTCGATGCAGGAAACGTTACCTATACGTGTCTATGATGGATCTGCATGGCATGTTTCTAGATTATGTATTGACTGGATGGAGCAGCAGTCCTGAAGGCGACCATCGGGTGGATATTCAGTCGATTTTTCATAGACAACAAGAACTTCTTGAGTATTGGTCGAAACTCGAAAGAAGTGTTACCGTAAAAAATCTGGGACCTTCGTCGTGTGATGGTCACACTTTAATAATAATAACTGTTGTCGCGACAGTCCACAGGGGGACCAGGGCCTAGCTTGCTCATCAACTACTCGTGTTGTGCGCGTTACTGTTCTTTCACGAGTAGAAGGGACCTACAGTTGTTTGCCGACTCTGAACGGCGAAAATTGAGAAGCTTTTTTAGACAGTTATTACTTTTTGAGTGCTGTCAGCAGCTCGAAAGAGGTGGTGCTCTGAAAAATTGGGGGTGTTCAGCCGGGAATCGAACGTAGACCTTTCGGCATGTGAGCGTCGCACTCTACCCACTACGCCACGGCTGCCACAGCGTCATACTTTACCACAGTTAATATTGAATTTGAAATTCTTCTGTGGCGTAGCTGATAAATTTCAACAACAAGGAGAAGTTACTTAATTTTGTTTCTGCTGAATCCTTATCCGTTCTACACAAACAGCGCTTAGTACTCCGCCGCAAAGCACGGTCAATTCTTAAAACCTAAAAGCCTTTTACATCACGTCTGCGACTTTCTGACAAAAATTTGCGATGAAGTGGAGTAGAAGGTACATCCAGCAAACCCCTAGAACTCTTGTGATTTACAATTCCATTTATCAAAATTGGAACTCAATATTTCAGAGAGGGTACCAAATTCTGTGTCAAATTTTACGTATAATCCGTAGAAGGTGAAGTCGCTAACCTCATTTGAATGAAGAATCATGTCATTTGCAGATCTTTCAACCATACATCATGATTGTTGTGTGCCTTGCTCAGTTTCTCAGAGTTCCTATTCAGATCTCCTCTAAAAACTCGCACAAGAATTTACCACGTTAAACAAGCAGACAAGGTACCTCTCCCCCCATTGGATGGAATTCCTTGCTCGTCTGCTCCCAAGCCGATTCAGTATTCAAGAAGCATGTTTGCATGCCCATCCAGCGAACAGCGAGACACCACTGCCACGAACAAGTACAGCACACCTCACGGCGCACACTGATCATCTCCCAGATTCGCAATTAATTGAATTCCCAACACTCCGCTCTCCGGAGAGAGAAAGAGCAGCCATTTAAATTGAAACAATATTCCCACTCGCAGCAGCCCCCAGTGAGCGTGTACTGCGCATGCAATTAACACCTCCGTACGTACAGAGCGCGGCGACGTACGTACAGAGCCCAAGCCCTCTCGGAACACGAGAGCTAATTACTACCGTTGTTGGCCGTGCTGCACACAGGGCTGCGCAGTTGCACCCAAATTATTAACTTACACGGATTATTCTGGGATGGGCCTGGGAGTGTGAAAAACACTTCGAGGAACATATGCAACGCTCTGTGCGCCGCTCATTGTTTGTCGTGATAAATTAAATTCTATTAATTGGATTTCCATGGGAACCCGTCTCTCGCACGCCCACCAGATGCAGAGGAGCCGACAGGGCCGGCCGGTTAATGCGATAATTGCAGGTGATTTGCTAGCCGAACAAGTCGGCGGCTATAAATAACTCTGGCCAACTGTGAAAGTGCACAAATGCCGGGAGGGTTGCCTTCAAGGAACTGTTGTTGCATCCCGCCCGCCCTTTTGTCCCTGGCCGCGGTCCACTTGAACTAGAAATTTGGCACGCATCTCGGAGCAGTGGCGGTGTGGTATGCCCTTTGTGATCGCATAATGATGGCACTTGTGTGCCGAAGTGCCTGTGAAGCGCCCTTAAAATTGCCTGCCTTTGTTCTGGCGATTGTTGGGCTGAGTGTGTTTGTGTTCTTGTTTCTGGACACGATTGTCTTTTGTCCGGTCGCTGGCAGCGGGGGGTGGTGAACGATATAATTGCAACAATCTGCTCTCGGTATGTCGGGACAAGGTGTGGTGTATTGGATATGCACTTCTGTGGAATTTTTGGACCTTTTTGGGTTTTGTGTCACAAATCGGTTTCTGTGAAATTTGAAAATACTTTCGAATTAGGCTGCGCGACTAGAGGGGAAAGACTCAAAACATCGTTTGCTGCAGACAATTCGTCACGACAAGGTGTCTGCCAGTTTTGGAAGAGGAGCCGCTTTGTTTTTCTGGGTGTTGTGCTGTGATGTTTCAGAGTTGTCCTCTTAAGTGTGACATCGGCGGAACATTGAGGAGGTGAATTTGCAGCTGGAGAGAGCGAGCTAATTCGACTTTTGCAAATGGACCTAGTCTTGGGGCGCATTCTGTGGCGATGATTTGAACGCAATTATTGGTTGGGGGGTTTCGAATTTTAAGAGACTTGCCCCTATACGGGAAAGGCTTTGCTTCGAAAAAAGTGCAACGGACGGAGATGTGGTAAAAACGAAACAATTTGTAAGCGTTGAAATAAATGGCAGATATCACACTTTTGAACAAAACTTAAGTTGAAAATTTTATACCGAAAAAAAAAATGGTAAAAATGGACACTAACCCCTCTGCTGCGGATTTTGGCGATAAATTGAGTTGGTGCTCGTTTTTAAATTTCGTTTGACTGTGTTACAAAACCATGTGCGAGTGAAATTTGGTGTGAGAGTGATCAAATCCTCTGTGCTATAGAGAGAAGACTAAATCAACTCCGATGGCTGCAAAAAGTGCTGCAGAGGCAGAGTTTGTTCTTTCAATTAACCAGAGTCGGCCTACAACCTTGTGGCAGGTGCTTGGTCCTCCCACAATAGGGACTTCTTCCGAGCTGCTATTTTGACTGTGACCAGAACACAAGTTTAAATTTTTCTGAATAGTTTCATAAGGAACAGGCTGCCTCCCAGTAGTTCAACGTTAACAGACCGATACCCGGAGGACATCCTTGTTCAAAATATAAGATGATCGTGTGTTTTTGAGTTAATTTTTTAGCAATGTTTAGTATTCTTCAGTACACAAAGTCAAGTAGAGTTCAAATGCTCTTACATCTGTTTCGAATTGGCACTGCTTTCGGTAGTAGAGAAAGAAAAAGGAGACTCTACTCTACAACCCCCCTTTCAGGCTGTATACTCTCAACGACTTGTTTTAATTCTGATCGTTAATAACGAAGTTTTTCAGCGGCGATGGTGTGTGACAAAATAAGGCCACGGCATCTATATGAACGGATGATGCTGTGTGTTAGGGAGGACTTACTGTCAGGAAGGACCGAGGCGGAAGCTGACTTCACCTCACATCATTTAGGACAGCCGAATCGCTTTCCACAAGAAGCTTGTCAAAGCAAGGTTGGGTTCAGTATGGTGCGAGGAACACGTTTTCTTCCTTTCCAGTTGCTTTTACGTTTTGATCCCGAAAATTTAATCTTTTTAAACGCCCCATTAGTCCTATCAGCCGCGCTAGTGCTTGCTCATCGCGTTATTCCGCCATTCAGTAGATGATTCAGTCAGAAGTTAATAATTTTTAACGTGTTTCACAGTAGTAACATTCTATCAGTTCATGTAGTGGCCATTTTTCACTTTCAAAAACATCCGACTTCCTGTAAAGCCCAAGAGGAAACTTGGGGAAAATAAGCTGTAACGCTTTTTTATGATGATTCACAACAATGACCCTTTGGCAGTTGCTTGTTTTTACTTTAACCATTTTCGCAATATGCAATTCGGTTTCTTGAATAGACATTCGCTTGGTGGAAGAGATGAGCATTAGAATATCCTCGAAATGCGTTGTAAGTGCTTTGGCTCGTTTTAAAGTGATGTTCGGTTTACCTCCTTTGTTGGCATCTGTAATCCGTTATGTGTGAAAATGTGTGATGCAATAAGGCATCGAAATACACAGCATGGGTAAGAGAATAAAATCCAATAAGAGTTCCACCAACAACTTGGATTCCCTGTCGAAACTGAGCCAAATCTATTCTATGAGTGCACACAACTTTTCAAAGAAACCAATTTCAAACAGCAGACAGAAATAGCGGGTAGCCCGGAAGCTTTTCAGCGGATGGTTTTGTCAGTTCTGTCACAACAATTCTAATCAGGGACATTCACTTGTATCTTTCGGGTCCATTAATATGAAGTGGTCAAGGAGGAGTTTAAGATTTTGAATTGTTAAAGCAGTATGTGGTCGCCGTGGCGTAGTGGGTGGAGTGCCACGCTCACACGCCGAAGGGTCTAGGTTCGGTTCCCAGCTCAACACCAATTCTTTGAATTTTTCACGGCACCACCTCTTTCGAGCTGCTGGCAACACCCAAAGAGTAATAACTGTCTAAGAAAGCTTCTCAAATTTCGCCGTTCGGAGTTGGCAAAAAACTGTAGGTCCCTTCTACTCGTGAGAGAACAGTAGCGCGCATAACACGAGTAGTTGATGAGCAAGCTAGGCCCTGGTCACCCTTTGGACTGTAGCGCCAACAATTATTATTATAATTCAACATTTTCAGGAAATGTATGTCAACTCTATTCACAATTTGTGGTTTTGCATCACACTCACCACGACACTTCCACAAGATGGTCTACCAGTCAGGCTGAAACCAAAGTTCCAGTCTTTCTGACTTCCCATATCACCAGAATAAGGCCGCCAGTCCAGCTCTCCCTACCAAGTTCCTTCAATATCTGGGTCTTAACCCCGTCATCGCAAAAAATGGAGCTTGGCTCTATCACTGTTTCCGTAGTACTACAAATTTGATTATTAAGCATTCATAAGCCCAGGTATATCCAGCACTCTTCTTAGCAACAATTGCTGTGTACATTGCTGGATGCCTGGAGATACTGCAAAATACGTTGATTCAGTCTTGAATTGGATGCTTGCCGTCGACCTTCGCACAGAACGGTTCCAAGGGCATAGAATTTGCTTTTTCAAATATACAGTTGTATTCATAAAAATAGCAGTGCTCCTCAAAAAAGACGAATAATTTTCGATTAATTCAAATTATTTTGTTAATTTTTCAAAAAACGTATACAAAAGGAAAGTATTTCAGCCTTAACAGGTATTTCACAAAATAATCGTTGTTCGCAATTTTTAACTATTTTTTTGGTCGTGGTAATATTTCGCAGTTGTTCATAAAACTAGCAGTGTTTAGTATTATTCTCTGCCTAGACAACAGAAATCAATGAAACAATATGAAAACATTATTATTTACAGCTTACCATTAGTACTTTGTAGCAAAGCCTTTGTTTTTTATCACTGCGCTGCATCTGCATGGCATTGAGTCCACCAGACTCGGACCACTCTCTCAACTGGTATAGATTCCCATGAGTCTCGCACAACCTCCCACAATTCCTTCGCGTTTTTTGGTTTGGGCTCGTGGACAGAATTTTCAAAATCGCCCCACAAATTCTCAATTGGGCTTAGGTCAGGGAATTGTGCTGGCCACTCCATAACGGTTATTCTTTTTTCATCAAACAAAGATTTTGCCCGCTTTGACGTATGTTTTGGATCATTATCTTGTTGATATACCCAAACAAGTGGCATTTTCTCATCGACATTTGGCAGCATAAAGTCTTTTGAAATTTTAACGTACGCAGCACCGACTATTGTACCCTTGATAGGATATATAGGCCCAATCCCATTATATCAGAAACAGACCCAAATCGTTAGGTTTGCTCCTCCGTGTTAAACAGTTCTAACTGTATAACGGGGATACTTTTCTTAATTCTATGCTCTTCTGTCATATTCCCGAATAAGACTATTTTGCTTTCATCTTCTTCTCGTGGCGCTACAGTCCGGGTTGGACCTGGGCTTCAACCAACATGCCTCTCCAACCAGCACGATTTTTCGCCAACTGTCTCCAGTTGCGCACTCCAAGTTGTTTGAGGTCATTCTCCACTTGTGTGCACCACATTTATCTAGGACGTCCTCTGTTGCGTTGTCCCAATGGCACGGATTCAAAGACTTTTCGGGCCTGAGCAGTGGTGTTTATACGCTTTACATGGCCTAGCCATCTTAAGCGTTGTATCCGTAGACGCTTGACCAGGCGCATGTCGCTGTACAGCCCATAGAGTTCGTCATTAAAACTTCTCCTCTAGATGTCATCACCGCAAACAGGACCAAAAATCGCACGCAAAACTTTTCTTTCGAAAAGAGGAAGGGCTTCCTCATCCGCTTTTAGTAACGTCAAAGTTTCCGCGCCATAAAGTAGGACGGGGATGATCAAGCTGTTATCGTCGAGAGAGGGCTTTATTACTCAATTACCTTTTGAACCTAAAGAAACAGCGATTGGCAAGAGTGATTCTCCGTTTGACAGATGTTGCTGTCTTTGTTTATCGCGGAGCCGAGGTAGACGAAGTCCTTGACTACCTCGAAGTTTCTGCTGCCTGGTGTCCTTCCTTGATGACAGCATGTACTTAGTTTTGCCCTCATTTACCGTCAGACCCATTTTAGTCGCTTCGGCTTCAATGCCAGCAAACGCCTTCTCGAGGATTATGTTAAAAAGTCACATGACAGTGCGTCGCCTTGTCTTAAACCTCTTTTGACATCGAAGGTCTCGGCGAGTTCGTTACCTACCTTGTGCACCGGGCAAACGACGCTGAGATTCCACTCATCGGGCATGCTTTCCTCCGACCATATCTTACAGATGAGCTGGTGCATGTGCCCAACCAGGTCATCTCCAGCTGCTTTAAATAGTTCTGCGGACAGTGCGTCCGTTCCAGCAGCTTTGTTCGACTTCAGGTTGGATATTGCTATCTTCACCTCGTCTAAGCCGGGGGACGGAATGCTTGTCTATCATCGTCCGAATTGAGTGCAACATTCTGCCTAATAGCAGGATTCGGGCCGTCATCGCCGTTAAGGAGTCTAAAGAAATGATCCTTGTAGATTCTCAGCACAGACTGCGACTCTACTACGAGTTGTCCGCTTTGGTCCCGGCAGGCCTGGGTCCGAACCTTGTATCCACCGGATAGCTGTTTTACCTTTCGGTAAAACTTTCGGACTTCATTCCTGCCAAAGCACCTTTTCATTTCTTCGACCGCGCGCTTCTCATGCTCCTTCTTTTCCTTCTAAGAAGTCGGTGCTCTTCCCTTCTTCTCCGTTCGTAGAGCTCACGAACAACCCACGTTGTTCAATGCAGCGCCGCCTTATAGGCGTCTTGTTTAGCTGCGTGCGATTGCCTGCACTCGTCGTCAAACCATGGGTTCCTTCTGGTGGTGACGTGAAATACAGTACATCAGTGGCAGTTTCTCTGATGGCTTCTTGACAACGTTTCCATTCTTCTTCTATGCTTAGTGCAGGAAGCGTCGAACTCTGGGCGAGTTTCCGGGAGACTCGGTCGGCAAAGTTCCCAGCAATCAGCTGCGATTGTAGCTTTTCGACTTCAAACCGTTTTGGCCTGTCTCAACTTCGTTGCTCTCTCGAAAAATTCGATTCGTCGCACTCTACCCACTACGCCACGGCGACCACGGAAATGATGAATACCTTAAGAAAATAGTCAGGAAGGACACAATATCATGACGGGTCGAGTCGGCAGCTGAATTCAATCACCACTCAGTGCCGGCCGATCGCATTTCACAAGAAAGTTATCAAAGGGGTAAGTTTCTGCATGGCGAAAGTTCAAGTTGATTTTATGGATCCCAAAAAATTATTCGTTTCAAATGTCCCTCAGTTCTACCAGCGCCCGCTAGTGTCTGCCGCATCGCGTTGTTCTGCCACTCCGATAAGGGCGTACCCGCTTTTCAGTGCCCAAAACGAAATCGCTCTAAAACTGCCTTCCCTAGTTTTTCCAATCAAACTGAATCTAGTCAGACATTCTCAATCCGCCTCAAAGGCAACCATTATTCAACCATGACCCAACGCACAGATACGAGGCCCGGAATTCCTTCAGATCCCAACGTCATTATGTCTCCTTGCGCCCATTCCGCCCGCCGTTAGCGGCTAAATTGAGATAACAGCACTCTTTTTCAATGTCAACTTGTTAAATGAACACATTGACAAGACACAACTCCGTCCCCGGCAATAAACAGCACAATCTTACGACTGCCTTGTTCGTTTCGTAACCCCGACGAACAATGAACCCTCATGCCAGTCAGCCACCACAAACGCTCAATTCAATAATAAGAAACAATTCTTTAATTTAATTACCCCGAGAGAGGAAGAAACAATAACCCGGCAATCAGCGGCAATAAAATTTTCAAAATTAATATTCCATTTATCAGCATCCCGGCGATAAGATGCGCGACACTTCTCCGTTCCCGGAGCGAGGACGGTCCCAGGGCGGGCTCCTTATCGCTTCAATAAATCACCGAGATTCCCCAGCAGTGGGCTCCCATGCATGCCGTGGGCTCCTCATATCTAATCAAGGAAAAAACGCGTGCGTTCAGGATCGAGTGGAGAAAGGAAAGGATAACAGGGTCAGTGGCTGCGTGCACACTCTCTTATCAGCGGCAGGCATAATTGAAGTTAATCTGACGGCATAACACTCCAGTGGTTGAGTCTTCACGCACATTAGACGACGTAATTGCGGCGGCTGGGAGGCGATATCGAAGATTTGTTGCGTCCCCGAACGCAAGTGGCGCGAGAACCGCCGATAAGCGCACTTGACCCGTTCGACGTGCCCTCCACCAGCCTAATCGCTTGTATATTGATTGTTAATTGACGCTCTAGCCCCCCGTGACTGAGTGTCGCTATCTGGAAGCAATAAAAGCGTTGCCGGAGAGGCTGATACGCGCGGCCGTCTCAATGTCATCAGCCAAGCGTTGATGAGTCCCTCGTGTAATCCTAGATTCGAGTCATTTTTCCAACAAAACGGAATAAAATCAAACTGTCAGATTTCACGCCTTTTTGGTGGAAATGCTCTGCTTCGGTGGCGTGTTTTCGGCGCTCATCCGTATCCGCAAACGGCGCCAGGGGTGTGTACCGGTCTGTCTGGCGGGGGAGTGCGCAGCCCAATCGGTCAGACTGCTCGACCATATGACCCTGCCACTGCCACTCCAGATCCAATTACGAATCGTTGCATTCGTCCTTCCACGAAGGATGCATGTGTGGCATGCCGCGGCGCTTGTAAGAGGCGTTCGACATTCGTCGGCGGCATCGTTTACCCTCACTTAATGATCCTGTCACACGGCAGGATCGAAGGAGTTTGACGCGATGATTTATTTCGCGGTCAAAACATGTGTTCGACGTGACAGGCCATGTCGGATGTGATGCAGAAGCGGCTTGGTGTCTGGCGTGATTAGTTTTCAGATCGAATTTCGACTCAGCTGCGAGGATGAGCTGCCGGAATGAGTTCTGCTTTTAGCGATGTACAAGACTCAAAGGCGCTCGCTGTCAGCCGCAGGATGTGGGAGTTAATGATTTGTCAAAATAAGATTAAGAAGTTCTGCGGCAATGGTAGTTGAGCGTGAACCTTGTGGGGGATCGACGCTGCTTAATGCATTTCTTAACGGTGGGTTAGATTGGGGAATGTGGGAATAGATGCTGCAAGGAAGTCTAAATCGGATTGATGTAATTAAGGAGAGTCTAATGATGGGGGCGTCCCCATTTAAGGATGTGGCTGGTGGTGGGAAATGTTGCCTAAAAAACACTGGAATGCCATGAACATATCAGACTTTGAGTCTGCTTGTGGAGAAGACTGAATGGAGCCTGTCTAGCTGGAGGAGTGAATCGGGACAAATAGAGGCAGAAATACTTGTACCATATGTTCTTTTGATGAAAATGATAAAAATTGTGTTCAATGGAAAACAAACGACTTGAGCAGGTGCAAGGATATCAAACGTCCCCAGTACACTAGGTCGAAGATATAATCTTAGGGTCTGCTACTCAGTAGAATTCCTTTCTTAATTTTCCCGAAGAGCGATTGGAGTTCTTGTGATTTAAGAACCATCTCATTTAATAAAAGTAAGCTTATTTTTGATCTTGCAAATTACGTTTGTCCTATTCTGGTCTGAAGTAGATATAGTCCACTGAAAGTATTCCTCCCCGGTCTACAATTGTGCACAACAAATTAGTCTAAGACGCTGATATCCTCTGCTGCCTTGTTCTCCTAATCCAGGTTCAATGGTTATAAGAACAGAGCAGTGAATTTTCTCAATGGCCCAGCCACTTTAGTGTTATCCGTGGACGTCTGACTAGGCTAATGCCGCTGTATGGTTTATAACGTCGTCCTCGCTGGATCGTCGCTGTGGTTTTGGGATTTCTGATACTTCATTGTTATTGAGGAAGCGTTAAGGGTCTCAGGCACTCTTCCTTTTAATTGTCTTCTGCTGTAATTATTGCGAAATCGAGGTTCATTAAGCTTATCTTGGCCACGTCTTCTTCTTCAAATTCCATGGTTATTTACGATTATGAATCGTCTATCGTGGTACTGCTCTGATATAGGAATCATCTAAAAAATGTCTAATTTGAAGGACTTTGAATCTTTCCTGTTTACTATTTGAGCGAGTAGATGCAATTATCCTTTTGAGTGCTACGTTTTGTAATTTTCAAGTTTTTTTTATACGCTTTGCTGAAGCGGCGTGGCCGGCGTGGCCGCCGTGGCGTAGGTCGTGACGTAGGCCGCCGTAGCATAGGCCGTGGCGTAGGCCGCCGTGGCATAGGCCGTGGCATAGGCCGTGGCGTAGGCCGCCGTGGCACAGGCCGCGGCGTAGGCCGCCGTGGCGTAGTAGGAAGAGTGTGACGCTCACACGCAGAAGGGTCTAGGTTCGATTCCCGGCTGAACATCTCAAATTTTTAAAATTTGTTACGGCACCACCTCTTTCGATCTGTTGACAAAACTCAACTGTTCAAGAAAAAGCTTCTCAACTGTAGGTCTCTTCTACTCGTGAGAGAACAGTAGCGCGCACAACTCGGGTAGTTGATGAGCAAGCTAGGCTCTGGTTCCCCTGGGGACTGATGCGCGAAATTCGGAAATTGAAACAGAAACCGCGAGAGTTACGAATTGATGAAATTCAATTTATTCCCAGGTCGACTCCAAGTTACAACTTCGGCGACGTCGAGGGCTCTATACCCGTATTCAGTGGAGATGACAAATTCTCCTTTAACCGCTGAATCGAGCAATTCGAGAAGTAGTCACAAGTTTTGGAACTTGATGAAAGGAACAAATTTATTTTCGGTTACCGCTTTCTTAAGGGAACAGCAAAATTTTTCGCCAGGACAGTTAGCCTCCGCAGTTGGATTCAATTGAAAAACGCATTGAAGAACGAAAGAAATGACCACATTAGATGTTTTCAACGAACCGCGGAAACGAAAAAAAATTGAGCAACGAAACAATGCAACAATACGTGCTTTATTTGCAAGAAATTGCAACATATGGAACTGTCGAAGAGGAAGACTCGATCCAATACATTATCAAAGGAATATTTGATTCTGAAACGAATAAAGGTATCCTGTACACTGCTATCTGCTGGAGTTACAATAAGCGCTGCGAAGATACGAGCGACTAAAGAATAATCACCGGCAGCATAACACCGACAAGGACCCCCGAGGTATTCCGGCTGTTTCGAATCGCCGAAGTTCTGCTGCTAAGCACTCGGACACCAATCATAACAGGAAGGATGTCATCTGCTAACGTCGACTGTAATTAAATCACGTGTTTCGTTTTTTGCGCCAACCTCCACCCGCTCTCCTACAGGTCATTCGTGGAAATCGCCAACATATGACTTCACATCTGTTTAGGTAATGCCGCGTCGGTCTTCCAGGCGGACTCGTATGCGATCCTAATGGCGACGAGCTATTTTGTGAAGAATATGTGGAGGGTCTGTAGCGCCTTTAGCAATAGTCAGCCACCCTCTAACCACTTTTAAGATAGTATAGGGATGCAAGTCTTCTCTTAATTTGATCGGCAGACTAAATTGGTGAAGACTTGTCTGGGATCCCGTACACCACGAGATCATGCCAATTGAAGTTGTCGATGAACTTGCTCGACTGGAATGAAGAGAGGCATTCACAGCACCCGAATTCACCTTGGGACTACCCGTATTATTGGTTAGGGCTTACGTCGACGGTTTGCGCGCACAACACGAGTAGTTGATGAGCTAGCTATGCCCTAGTCCCCTATGGACTGTCGCGCCATACAATTATTATTATTTGTTTGCTGAAGTTTGGATTCTACTTATGCAAAGTACAATTGTTTCAATACATTGCTCGTAGGATGGTACTCTAAATGGGTCAGCGCGTAAAGTGTCTTTCTTAAAGTTATGCGTTGCTCCTCAAAATGCAAATTCCACATAAAATTGTTTTTTATAACTAATACGTACCTGTAGCTTTCTACTATCGCTATAGGAGCGCTAGCCGATGTGCTGCAGGAATCATTCCTAGAGTTATTGAGTTACTGCAAGCTGCGCGTTTCTAATATGCATCATTTTGGTCTTAGATGCTTTAATAGTTAGACCCTGATCATGACACCATTCAGCTGCATTGTCAAATTCTTCTTGAATTCTTGTTGTTGCTGTCTCCAAGGCCTATGGTACCCTACAATGGCGGTATCGTCCGCATACGCAAAAGGTTTGGCGAAGAAGTTCATTGGCATATAGAGTGAACAGAATTAGATCCACAAGGATCGAAACTGGGGTGCGCCTTCTTTATCACTATAGGTTTCACTGATCTTAATACAGTAATATTGGCTGTGCAAGCAGTCTTTTGGCCAGTCTGCCATAAGTATCTTATTCCAATGCGTTTAAGAGCTTCAATTAGTTAAGTATGAGTAAGAGTATCGAAAGCTTTACTAAAATTCATTAACATGACCACCATGTGATTACTCTCGTTAAGGTTTTCGTTGACGTGATTAGCAAACTCGGCAAGTAGTTTACCTGCTCTTCGTTTTTTGAAAGCCATACTGATTTTCGTGCATAAGCGAATGTTTTTCCAAAAAGTTCTGTAACCTTTTAACTAGTACTTCTTCAAAACACTTTTCTAAAACAGGTAGTAGCCAATAGCTCGAACTATTCTGTGGAAAGCGGAAGAAAACAAATATGGAGCGTTTCCAACAACCTCAGTGGTTTTGTTACAAGCTATGACTGACTGACTTTTTCGTCATCCCTAAATTCATCTCAAACTTAAATAAGCAAAAAACGTATTTGTTTTGAAAATGCGTTGTGTCTCCTCAAGATCAACAGTTTTATGTCAGATAACATATGATTAAGGAGTTTGTTGAGCTCTTATCACAAGAACAGATGTGCTGTAAAATTGTTTTAAGAACTCTAGTAATTGGCATATTGGTGCATTGGCTGCGCCCGCTTTTTCGACACCTTATTTTGTTGATAACGATATACCCGACGCTTTTGTTTCACGTTTTTATTGAACATTTGCAAACTGCGTCAATGAAAGCTTCAACAGAAGTCAAGATGTTTTAGTGTTATTTGTGGACATCAGAAAAGCTTTTGATCCTCTGAAACACGGCAAATGGTCGAAGGATTGGTAGAAAATTGGTAAAATGAATATCTGCATAACCAAAACATCGTCAAAACGAACATGTGCAATATTGGATTTCAACTGGTCTCTTCCATTCCAAAGGAGATAATAGAACGGACAACACGAATACGAAGGTTGCATTTTCTATTTCGAGATTGGACAACCCCAGTGTTGCAATCTGGCAACTGCTCTATCGTTAACTCTGACGCTTTTGAGGTTATACGTACTCAGAACGTTTTGACATCCGAGCGCTATTTGTGTTGTTTATAGTAAGTTAAAAGATTCATCTCGCCTAAAAAATGAAATTAAATCGTGAAAATTTTAGTGCAATTATTTTTTACAAACTTTCCACGTGGATTAACTCAACAACAATGCTTAATTCAATTTTTGGCGATGAAGCTCCATTAAGGACCAGTGATTTTCGATGGTATGGTGAATTCAACCGAGGTCGTAGTTCACTCCAAGACGAATTTTGTGAAGGTCGTCCAAAATCAGTTGTTGTTTCGGAAACCATTGATGCTGTGTGCCAACTGATATTGCAAGATCGTCATGTGACCTATCGTGAGATTGAGACGACCCCAGGCATCAGTGGGACCAGCATACATTCAACACTGCATGAACATTTGACCGTTAAAAAAATTTGTTCGCGTTGGATCTCACACAATTTGTCAATCGCTCAAAAAAAGCCTCGAGTCGATGGCTGAAAGAAATGCTCCAAAAATACGATCGCGGTGCTTCGAAACACGTCTATGACATCGGGACAGATGATGAATCGTGGATTTACGCGTATGAGCCCGAAAGTAAGCGACAGTCCACTGTATGGGTGTTTCAAATTGAGCCAAATTTAACAAAAGTTGCCCGAGTACGAAGCACTTCCAAGCAAATGGTCGCCTGTTTTTTTTCCAGAAAAACTGGACATGTCGCAACCATACCACTAAAACAACGCAGAACAGTCAATTCTGATTGGTATACAACCATTTGTTTGCCAGTTATCTTCGAAGAAATCGGGAAATCCAGCCGCCGAAGACGGATCACTCTTCATCACGACAATGCGAGTTCTCACACATCGGCTCAAACAACTGCAATTTTGAGCACTCGAAACATCGATTTGATGAGTCATCCACCGTATAGTCCTGACTTGTCACCGAATGACTCCTTTTTATTCCCGTGCGTAAAAAATAAAATGAGGGGTCAAGGTTTTTCGACACCTGAAGAAGCGTTTGTTGCGTTCAGAATGCATGTTTTGGAGATACCTCAATCAGAGTGACAAAAGTGCTTCCACAATTGGTTCAAGCGCATGCAAAAGTGTAGATCTTAATTGGGAATATTTTGAAAAAAAAAAAAATAGAGCCATTTTCGATGATTAATATTTGTTTTTGTTCTCTTATCCCGAAATATAAAAGGCAACCTTCGTAATTCTCTTGAGAGGTTTCTCGCCATCAAATGTATGTAGAACGTCCACTTTAAGCGTCATCGAAAGCATAAAATGATTTATATAAAGTGAAGTGTCGTGTAAAAGAGACAAATATCAGCTGTAAGGTGACTTCAATTAAAGTTCAAGACTCAGTAGTCGGCCAAGTGAGATTTTATTAGGTGAAAGCTGCGTCGCACCTAGTTCTCGTACAATTAATGAGATCAACACACAACGATAGAGTCAATAAAATTGTCCAATTGAGCTGTCATCCTGTTTTACTGTCAAACTTCCATCAGCACAAATCGTGACACATTCATGATCATCATCACAATGGCAGTAATTTCGTCAGCAGCCATTTTGCTGCTTGCTGCGTGGCAGTTTGACAGTTCGGCGGAATCGTCAGCTGGTCCCTTCGCGACAAATCGGGTTCCAATAGACGCACCAACATGCCAATCTCTCCCCCTCTCTCATCAGAATTCGTTCAACTGTGATAAATTGCGTTGCGAATGGCAACAAATCGTAACTCTTACCCGAACCGATTTCCCAACGTATCCATCCACCGAGGGGTGCCGGCCTGAACGATCGGGAGGAGTCAGACTCAAGACCGACATATGTAGCGTCTATTTAGCAAATGAATTTCAATGGCGGTTCGAATGAGGAACGCATTTGCGATTCGATAATTACTCCGAAATGTGCGCTCTGCATGGCAGCGAGTGCGCAGAGTGTGCGAACAACAACAGCCATTCGAGTGTTGCGCGATGACGACGACGACCACGCAGAGGGTGTTTCGTGCGCTTGCCACTTCGTCAAGTGGCTCGGGTAGGTCTGGTCGGCTGTTGTTGATTAAGATACTTGACAGCTATGCTGACAGCTAAATGTAGTTTTGGACGATTAATTTTCCATTAGGGGTGTTAAATAATGCGGGGAACATGGTAATGCGATTCGTACAAGGACCTCATAATGGGCCGTAATGGAGATAAATCGGGAGTAGCAATTGACGGTGGGAACGGACGCTGACTCCGCTCACTCGAAATTAATTTAATCAGTTTTACAGAGTTAATCACATTAAATGCGTTTTCGCAGTGGGTTCTGTGAGTGGGTATGCTGTTAATTTGCTGATTAATGCACATATGCGCATTCAATTGAGGAAACATATAATGCCTGCAAATAAATCTCCTGGCAAGCAGAACATTCGGTCGATGGTTGAGTTGTAAAACATATAGATGCTGCTCTGACCAGGGCTCGAGGCGTCTTGCCCTTGCAAAGAGACTGTTGTACAACAGCCAACTCGATGCGAGGGTGAAGGTAATCTGATACATGGCCCTAATCAGGCCAATGCTTACCTATGGCTGTCCCGTGTGGTTCAATGTGGGAGCCAGTCTGATGGAAAGGATGCGGTTGTTCGAGAGGGCATGCCTTCGGGCCTGTCTTCGACTTTATCGAACCCCTTGGTCCGAGTACAAGAAATTCTACTCTAATGAAGTCTTATACAACAGGGCTAAACTGATCAGAGTGGATAATTTCATCCTGAAGCTGATTCGGACACATACTGCTAAAGCAATGGACTCCGATAACAATCTAATTTCGGGAGCTTACAATCCCAACACACAATACCATGAAATAGTGCGCCATAATGGTTTCGTTCCTCCAAATAACAAATATATATGTGAGTGTATATCAGATTATACACACATATATAGGTGTACATAGACGCACCTGTGCATGTATACACGAACATATACCGATAAACTATATGAAAGTATGCATGCACATGTGCGTACGTAGTTTAAGTTAGTAATAGAATAGATTTAGTATTAGTATTAGTTCTAGTTCTTAGCTTTAGTTGTAGTCGTAGCTTTAGTTTAGTTTACTTTTTAGTGAAATGGTCAAGTTTTTAAGTTTTTGTTTTTCTCTTCTTAATAGATAATAGGTGTAAGTATGAATTGATGTTTTTATAATAAATACATAAATATGTTGAAAAACACATAACACATAAAATTCAGTTAATCTTAGAGAGCCTGCGAAGGGCCCGTAAGATTATGATCATACAATGTAATATAAACTAGTTTTAAGCGTTTTTGTCTAGAACTTAAGTGTCCCTTAGTTATAATAAAATGCAAAAAAAAAAAACTGGTTGAGTCGTAACGGAGGAATAAATATCGGCTTGAAATATTCAAGAAGATCCGATTTTTTTCACCAGATCCCTTCTGATCTGCAGGTTGGGCACTCAGGTCAGAGCAGATGACCTGGTTTTGATGCCAAAAGCAGCTCCAAAATAGGTTGGATTGGAAGTTTCTTTGATTTAATGTGATGTGTACGAGAGAACTGCAACGAAGCGAAAAGTGACGACACCAACCGGTCTGTCGAAGAGCGATCTACGGCGTTACAAGTAGTTACAAATTTTTGTTTTATTTAAAGAAAAAAATAAACAGAAATACTCTTCTCAAAGTTTTCTCCTTATTACTTTTTCTTCTTCTTCTTCTTCTTGTGGCACTACAGTCCGGGGTGTAGCTGGGCCTCAACCAACATGCCTCTTCAGCCAGCACGATCTTTCGCCAGCTGTCTCCAGTTGCGCACTTCACGTTGGTGGAGTTCCTTTTCCACTTGTGTGCGCCACTTTAGTCTAAGTCGTCCTCTGTTGCGTAGTTCAAATAGCACGGATTCAAAGACTTTTCGGGCGGGAGCAGTGGTGTTCATACGCTCTACAAGGCCTAACCATCTTTATTATTTGTCCTTAGCCATCTTAACTAGAAAATAAATTCGGATAACCTCTCCGCGCAATCAATGTCGCAATTCAGTCTATTTACTATCAAATTATGTGTGTAAGGTGTGCTTCAATCCAACCAAGCATTTTGGTATAGAAAGTTGGGAAACACTGCATTGGGACGCTCAGACTCAAAAGCAGGTCCATTGCGCCGGACTTTGTGCTCTGAAAAAAGGTGAGTTTTTTCGAACATTCTCTGACCGCCTTTTCTATTCTGCTATTTCTTTAGACAAACTTGTATTCAAGGACAATATTAATCGAAGTGAAGAGAATTTCAAAAATCAAAATAACAACAACCCTTGTAAGTTGATTCCAAATAAGGTGGTAATGGGATCTCGGAAATTTTTGGTTCACTAAGTACTTGTGAAGGAAGGGCGTTGGGGAAAGTTCCGTTTGTGTGTATAGAAGTCGTTGGAAAATGTATATTAACGGAAACCTGGAAATAACTCAAAGGAGAGGAACATTTTCAAACCGAACACATAACTTGTATAGGAGGCGTAGAAGATGTGTGCGATGAAGAGCGTGCAAATGTATAACTTCATCAAGGGCAGACAAAAACACTTAAATACATCACAGGATCTAAGGTGGATAATTTGTGTGACGTGGTGGCTGGGTGATGTGGGAACAGGGTAGGCACTGATTGGTATCAACCTGGCGATGCCCAGCTGTTGTATCTGTCTTCCACACACCAATTGTGCTTATTCTTTCTCCACGTTGGTAGCCACCGGGTACTGGTTGTTGTTCACCCGAACTCAACCTGCTAAACCTATAAGTGCGACCTCCGCCCAAGAGGTATAAAGAAAGGCCTGGTCCTCCAGGTTGGGGGTGTGCGTCGGGGTAACTGCCCGGCCTCATAAAAAATACTAGTTACGAATGCTTCGGAGTCCGCCTAGCTCAGCGTGCTAGCTGGAGAGGCATGTTGGTTGAGGCCCAGGTCCACTCCGGACTGTAGCCCCATCCGAAGAATGAGTGTGATGTACAATTTGCGAGAAGCAATTCGTCCGAAACGCCCTGTAGTGAAACGCAGACTGCAGTATGAATAATGATGCTTGTCGACGTTCTTACGACAATTTGTGGTTTAAACAGTAAAGCACCAGCTAATAAATTATTTGGACTTGTGAATTTTTCTTAATTTTAAAGAAGCCCACGAATAAAAAACACAACAGAAGACAGATGGCGTGGGAGAGGGAGCTCATAAAGAACTCAAGGGAGAAGTTTTGAAAAGGCTTGAGGATTGGCAGAAACGTTTGCAGAGTTGATTATGTTTAGTAAAGATTAAAACATTTTTGTGAAAAAAAAAACGCAATGGGTTTTGAATATTTTTTCGGTTATGTTTCCTGAAACTATAAACCCTTGACAAATTCCAATGATCAAAAGGTTTTATCTAGTACAGTGAACTGTAAACTTAAGTAGAGCGAAGTAGTTAATTTGTTAAGGAGTCTAAAAAATTGGGGAACTAACATTTTTCTTACACTTTGTATTTTCTTGCACATCATTTGTTTTGCTCTTTACGGACTGTATGTCAACACGATCGGGCAAAACATAAATGACTTCATTGCCATGGTAAGTTGCACAACATTTTGTGACGTACTGGGTAGAGTGCGACACTCACACGCCAGAATCGATTCGCTGCCCGGACTTGCACCACATTTTTCGACATGCTGAGAAAATTCAAAAAGAAATAATTTTCTATGAAAAATCTTCTCAAAGTTCGCCGTCCGGGGTAGGAAAATAGTAGCGCGTACAACACGAGTAGTTGATGAGCAAAGTAGGCCCTGGTCCCCCTGCAGACTTTCCCGTCATCTAGAAAGGTCCACAAGAAAGGAGACACCTGTGACTGCGCCAACTACCGAGGGATTAGTCTCCTGAACATCGCTTACAAAATCCTCTCTGCCGTATTTGTGAGAGCGTCTGAAGTCGTTTGTCCATAAGGTGATAGGTCCCTAACAGTGTGGTTTCAGGCCAGGAAAGTCCACATAGACCAGATCTTCACTTTATGACAGAGACTGAAAATGATCCAAGAAATACAAATCGATTCTCACCACCTATTCACCTCACCTATTTTAATATGATAGTGTGCACAGGGACGAGCTACACAGTGCCAGTTTTGTTTGCTAGTTTTGGCAAATTGTGTATAATGACGATGGAGAACTCTCGCTGCTGTCAAGGTCGGTAACAAGCTCACTGAGATCTTCAATGTAAAAAGAGGTTTTAGACAAGGCGACGCACTGCCATGTGACTTTTTCAACATCGACCTAGAGAACGTGCGTAACAAGTCAACATCAGAGGCGCGATCCTCCAGACGTCAGTTCAATTCATCAGCTTACGCTGATGCTTTTGACGTGATTTGACGAACAAAGCGAGCCAGAAATGAGGCTTTTGCTGGCATTGGAGAGGAGTCGGCTAAAATGGGTCTGGTGGTTAATGAGGGAAAAACAAAGTACATGCTGTCATCAGGAAAGGACACACAACATTCCTTCAATGAAAAAGCTAATCTTTTAGCTTCAACTTTTACCAAAAATCAGACGGTTTCAGCGCACCTCTGTAATACAAAGACTACCTCGGAAGTAATTGCCACCAAAAATGCCTTATACAATGCACCTGTTTTATTTGACGATACTTATCTTGTCAATTAAGCCATTGGGACAACGCAACAGAGGACGACCTTGACTAAAGTGGCGCACACAAGTGGAGAAGGAGCTCAACCAACTTGGAGTGCGCAACTGGAGACAGCTGGCGAAAGATCGTCGTGGCTGGAGAGGCATATTGGTTGAGGCCCAGGTCCACCCCGGACTGTAGCGCCACAAGAAGAAGAAGAAGAAGAAGACTTATCTTGTCTCATCTAGCAAAGTTAAAGGACTCATTAAGTCCTTAAGATTCAAGAAAGCAGCTGGTCTAGATAGAATCAACAATCGATTGCTTAAGGAATTGCCACCTAAACCTATTAATCAATAATAATAATAATAATTGTTGGCGCTACAGTCCACAGGGGGACCAGGGCCTAGCTTGCTCATCAACTACTCGTGTTGTGCGCGCTACTGTTCTCTCACGATTAGTTTTTTGCCGACTCTGAACGGCGAAATTTGAGAAGCTTTCTTAGACAGTTATTACTCTTTGAGTGTTGTCAGCAGCTCGAAAGAGGTGGTGCCGTGAAATATTAGAAAAATTGGTGTTGAACTGGGAGTCGAACCTAGACCTTTCGGCGTGCGAGCGTCGCACTCTACCCACTACGCCACGGCGACCACTATTAAGCTATTAATCATTTAACTTTAATGTTCAACTTATGTCTTAGACTGTGTTATTTTCCTACAAAATGGCATTAGAAGTGCCTGTAGGTAAAGTTGGTAAACCCAAAGATAAACCGGATAGCTAGACAAGATTAGCATGCTTAGTTCCATTAGCAAGCTATTCGAAAAAATTGTTAAAGACAAACTGGATGATATCTTGAACGATAAAAACATATTATCTTACTTCCAATTCGGCTTCAGAATGGGACATAATGCTAACCACCAAATAATAAGAATTAAACATTTTGTGATTGATAAACTTAAACTGAAGGAATCCACGGGGCTTATTTTGTTTGATATAGAAAAAGCATTTGACACGGTCTGGCATGATGCGCTAATTCACAAGCTCTACAAATATAACTTTTCCATCACAATTATTAAACTGATCCACAGTTATTTAAGTGACAGAAAGTTTGTTGTTAAAGTTTTAAATTACACATGCTTAGTGAAAGATATTGAACATGGTGTACCCCAAGGATCCATTGTTGGTCCAACGCTTTTCAATATAAATTACACATCCTTAGTGAAAGATATTGAACATGATGTACACCAAGGAACCATTATTGGTCCAACGCTTTTCAATATATACGTTTCTGACCTACCTTGCCTCGGCAACGTTAACATTGCAATGTTTGCGGATGATACTGCCATATTTGCAGCAGGGACCTTATTCACTGATATAAATAATGTACTGCAAACAGCCCTTTACAAATGTGAAGAGTGGAAGATAAGATAAAACTTAATGCTCGAAAAACCCAAGCTATTTGGTTCACCAAACGTCAACAATTTTTTTATCTTCCGAATAATAATCTAAAGCTATGTTCCTTGGATATAATTGTTATTATATGGTATTGTTTTGGATAAGAAACTTAGCTTCGAGAAACATGTATCCACTGCCGTCTGATAAAGTAAATAAATTGAAACGAGTTCTCTATCCATTAATTTGTAGAAATTCAAAACTAAGCACTGATTACAAACTATTAATATATAAAACAATCTTTCAAGCTATTCTATTGTATGGAGCTCCTGTCTGGGGCGACTGTGCAAAAATTTACAGGTTAAAATTGTAGAGATCTCAAAACAAATTGTTAAAAATGATATTTAATCGTTCGTGGTACTACTCGACTAGAAGATTGCCTGGTAAAGCCAATGTCAACTTAAAAGGTTTCCTCATCAATATATATAAAATATCTTTTTATGAAAATTTTATCTTATCAGAAAATGAACTTATAACTCAATTTATTATGAACAATTACTGAATTGAAAGGGAAATGGCAATAATAGTTCTAAGTAACATCTACATCAAGGTTTTTGTTTGTGGTTTTCCCTTTTATTGAATAAAATTAATTTTTAAGATACTTCATTATATAATATTATATTTTAGTTGTAAAGGTACGTAGGTTCCTAAATCTCTAACTTATGAAATATGTATAATGTACAATGTTAACCATAATAAAATAACATGAAATGAAATGAATGACACACAACATCGACGTTTCGAACAGAGCGTCACACTAGGCAGCAGTAACTTTGAGGCAGTCAAGCACTTCGTCGGCTCCGCGGTTAACATGGCCAATAACATCAGTACCGAAATCAAACGCAGAATCACTCTTGCCAATCGCTATTTCTTTGGGCTCAAGAGATAAATGAGTAATAAAGTCCTCTCTCGAAGAACTAAGCTCGATTTATATAGCAGCTTGATCATCGCAGTCCTACTCTGTGACGCGGAAACATGGATGTTACTTGAAATGGATGAGGAAGCCCTTAGTCTTTTCGAGAAAACGTTTTTCGGACGATTTTTGTTCCTGTTTGCGTTGATGGCATCTGGAAGAGAAGATATAATGACGACCTCTATGGGCTGTACAGCGACATATGCCTAGTCAAGCGTCTTCGGATACAACATTTAAGATGGCTAGGCCATGTAGAGCGTATGGACACCACTGCTTCGACCCGAAAAGTCTTCCTTTCTAGGCAATGGAGGACGGCCTAGGCTAAGATGGCGCACACAAGTGGAGAAGGAAGACAACCAACTTATAGTGCGCAGTTGTAGGCAGCTAGTGGAAGATTGTGCTTTCTAGAGAGGTGTGTTGGTTGAGGCTTAGGTCCACCCTGGACTGTAGCGCCATAAGAAAACGAAAAAGGTATACATAGGTATATATATATTTATATATAATATATCTATGTATCGGTATATATAATATATCAAGGCACAGAATTCGTTACGCCGGAAAAAAAGTAGTCCGTTTAAGAAGTCAAAAATCTAACCCTTAGTTCAACACTTCAATGAAAAGCGTAGCTAATATACAAGCATCACGAAGTGTAAAATTAATGCAAAGAAATGTACACCCCCTTAGAAGGGAATTCATTTAATGGTTCTGTGATGTTTTTGAGAAATGAAAATATAGAAGATTTATTCAAAACCTATTTCAACCAAAAACATGTTATGTCCTAGTCAATTCTATAAATCTGTGATTTGAAAAACTTTTCGGCGAGTTTCCGGTTGCAGGTAGGTTTCCAAAGACAAGAAAAAGGATGCAATATCAAAGGTAGGCTCTTAACCTTCCCACGCAAGCTCCGCCAATTTACTCCTGGTCTTCAAAAATTTGTCATGGTTTCCAGAGCCATGAATGAAGACGACTCTCATGTTATGTGCTTTTCCTTGTTGCTTCAATTGAATTCTATTGTTCTTCACTCTTAAGCGTAGAATTGCGCCATGTTGAATCCCACCAAAAGCTCATAGATTTGTTTGACATGGAACAGCGCTTCAAAGTCGTCTGGGATCGGTCACCGGCACCCGCTTGCATTGAACATCCTCGTCTTTTTCTTCGTCGATAATGAATCCCTTTAAGGTTCCATTTTGGCCATTCGGTTAGGTATGTTTTTCTTCATTTCATGTGGTACCAAATCATCGACCATTAATTTGCTCATACTCGGTGACTTTAACCTGCTTTGCGCTAGATGTACAGTAACTCCGCTCGCTTCTGATTGTATCAGATCTGTTTTTGCTACTTTAAGCGAAAGGCTAGATTGGCGCGATGTGACACACTCGAATTTTCGAAAAGAAATGGATCCGAATGTGAACTGCTGTGTTAAATTTGTATATATTACTTTATAAACAAAAATACCTCGGATACCCTTCGTGGCCATCTTCCACAGCAAAATGCTTCTTTGAAATCAAGCACAGGAGCCTTTCTATGAAAAGTGTATGCTGCGCAATATTTTAGAAACAAACGATGTGCAAGAAACCTCGGGGTTGCTGCTGTAGAGCTAAGTCAACTTAGTTTCGACAATAATAACTTTTGTAACCATACCAAATTTCATGCAGGATTTATTGGCTTCGTCTTACGCTCTTCCTTTCACAGCAAGTTTTTGTTGGAAATTATATCTATATATTTATGTGTTCTTTCAGCAATGTTTCCACATATCAACTGCCCTTTAGTCATCTTCACCATCTTTCCTGCGTAGTTGACAACAGTTCCCTTCGCATTGAGCTCCTTCCACCATTTACAACTCTGAAGATACCGAAGATAATTGAAAATCAAACGGAAAACCATATCAGATCGTTAATCAATTAAAATTTCAACAATGAAAGAGATCCCTACTTGCGTTCTGCCTTCCCCCAAGCTACTAGTCTCATTCCCCTTCTTCAACTTATACACACCGTGCCCTCATCAGGGAACTGCGTGGACCGCAGAGCACTGACAATCAACTGAAAAAAAAAAGGAAACCCACCAACTATTGTTGGCTCATTCGTTAAACGTTTCGGATTTATTGCTGTCAACTGAAATCTCCACGTAGGATCTTCTCACTGCATTAGGACGATTCGTTGCATCTGCATTCGTAATCATAATCACGGCCAACGACAGCGCGACTGGCACAGAGCTCCACTCCACTTCGCCTGGCTTCGTTCAGCGGTCCAGGACAATGGAACGCAATCATAAACCTTAAACGCTGCGTTGCATTGTCAGCCTGTTGGACTTTCAACACCCATAAACTAGGATTAATTTGGTGCTTATTGAATCGAAATCAAAACATGAGCTGCTCCGCGGCGGAGCGGTGCGTCGTTGAGGGCCGCATGCACGCACTGGTGATGGAGGCAGTTCCTGAAAGGGGATTTATGGATTTTGTTTCCTTTGCGCTTGTGGAAATTATTTAATATAGCCAAGGGGATTTGATTGGAGAGCGGACGCTCGGGAGAAAATGTGCGGAGGCGGTGGCGACTCTGGGTTTGTTGAACTTGTAAGTTGATTCGAAATAAGGTGATAATGGGAGATCGGTAATTTTTGGTTCATTGGGTTCGTGTAAAGGAAGGGCGTTGGGGAAAGGGCCGTTTGTGTGTATAAGGCTTTTTTGCTCTTCATTCAATGCTATATAAGTTATTTGAAAATGTGTGTCAACGGAAAGCTGGAAAGGAAGGGTACATTTGTAGTCATTTTCGTCAAATTGGTACGTTCACTTCTAATGTAGGCTGTATTAATAATCTATGTATTTACTCTCTCCAAAAACTTCAAAGAGTAGTTTATTATTGAATAGAACCTGTTAAAGAGACTTGTCATTGGCCTAAATGATCGACTGATCCATCCGTTATTTTTTACTGTGCACTTGCACCGCTTTTTTAAGTTTCATGGCAAGGAAAATGCAAAACATGATTGAGTCAATAAACAGCCCTCGCTTTAGCCGCGTCTTTAATTTGTTTGCTCCCGAAATCTCCTACACATTTCAAATCAGGTAGCAGAGCTGATTGATTTTTCTTAGTGGACAAAGTCAGTCAACTCATGCATCGTCTTAGAACGGGTTGCTTTCTGTGACATATACGCATTTGCTTAGACTAGTAGTAATAATAGCTCTCTGTCCACAGGAGCAAAGTGCATTCTGGGCCTGGAAGAAAGGTCTTCGCATTGATTTGTATAGAATTAGGAATAATTGAAGAAGGAGCAGTGCACAAATAAGTCGTCATTCTGAAAAATAGTGCAATTTGAAAAATTAGTTTTCTAGGAAATACGCTCAGCAATTAAAATGTGACAAAACAAAACACAGAATTATTAAGAGCCGATGAAGGGAAGGGCATCCTCTGCCTGGGATTGGTTCTGATTAGTATTGGCGGAAACTATTTCAAACTGCCAAGGAACAGAGGGCTGCGACTAAGGCGCCGGACTCTTGGATTATAGGTTGAAAACTCAAATAAGAATGTATAGAGGAAGAGAGCAGTCTACTCGTGAGAGAACAGTAGCGTGTACAGCACGAGCAGTTGATAAGCAAGCTAGCTTCTGGAAATAAGGGACAAGAGGAAATAAGAGGATAATCCTCAAGCTTACACTTAGTGGGCACGTCTGAAATATACCAGGTATACCGGTATGAAATGAGCGTCAAGATACAAATGCCTCGATAGGGAACATTTGTTGTGAACGACCCCTTATTTTTTTTTTTGTTTGTTTGCTATCACATCTGTGAAAAATATTTAGTATACATCAAGTCATTGAACAGACAACATCATATTTTTTCATCGTGTTAAAAATGTCGAATTTTGTACCAGAAAGTGATGATTTGCGGGAAGCATTAATTTTTTGTTTTCATTTGAAGAAAAGTGCTGCAGAGTCGCATCGAATGCTTGTCGAGGCATATGGTGATCATGCTCTATCAGAAGCAACATGCAAAAGATGGTTTCAACGGTTCAGAAATAATGATTTTGATGTGAGAAATGAAGAACGCGGAAGACCACCAAAAAGTTGGAAGACGCCGAATTGCAAACGATATTGGATGGAGATGACACTATGAGTCAAAAGCAAATGGCAGCAATGTAAAATGTTGCACAACAAACAATTTCGGACCGTTTAAGAGCTATGGGAGAGATCCAAAAGTGTGGAAAAAGGGTGTCACATGAATTGAATGAAAGACAGATGCAAAACCGAAAACACACTTGTGAAATTTTGCTTCAAAGACACGAAAGAAAATCGGTTTTGCATCGGGTTGTTACTGGCGATGAAAAATGGATTTATTTTAAGAATCCTAAACGGAAGAAACCATGGGTTAATCTGGGACAACTATCAACATCGACTGCAAAACCAGATCGATTCGGCAACAAGATGGTGGGACGAGAAAAATGTGCTGTACCACGAGCTCCTAAAGCCTGGTAAAACCATTAATATATAATAATACTGATCGCTACCGAGAACAAATGATCACTTTAAACCATGCATTGATCGAGAAACGACCAGAATGGGCCAGAAGACACGGCAAGGTAATTTTGCTCCATGACAATGCACCTGCACATAAAGAAAAACCGGTTCAGGATACAATCAAAACACTTGGCTGGGAGCAGCTACCCCACCCGCCATATTAAACCAGACTTGGCTCCTTCTGACTACCATTTGTTCTCATCGATGGTACACGCATTGGCTGAGCAGCACTTTGATTCCTACGAGGAAGTCGAAAATTGGATGTCTGATTGGTTTGCTTTAAAAGACAATTTTATTGGCGTGGTATTCACAAATTGCCAGAGAGGTGGTCAAAATGTGTTGAAAACAATGGCCAATACTTTGAATAAACTGTACGCTCATTTCATACCGGGTTACCTGCAACATATAACGACGATGATAATGCTTTCGATAATGCTTTCCCAGCTGCGATATCTTATGAGACTGGATGCGAAAACTTGGAACACAGAACGTGAATTCATCGTTCAAACTCGTCATTTGATCTTCGACAAAAAAATGCAACCTAAAATGCTCAGAAACCTCCCTATCGAATGAAGTAACTGTCAGCGATGCATTGTCGCACAGCAGAGGGACTTTCCTTATCCCATAGAGAAAACTCTTCATTGAACCAGTCAATTAGGCAGTTGCCTCTCATGCAGGCGACAGACAAGAGTGAGTTGGTTTTGACATTGCTGGCAATTAGAAATGTATGCTGGCAAGGAAAAATGAGGACTGCATGTTATTTTTTATTTCGCAAAAGAAATAAAAGATGATAAGCGCGGGGGCAGAGAGAATTTTTGGGACTCTAAAGGAAGAAACCGCCGCCGTGACAAAATGTTGCTCGGCCATCCTGAAGGCATTGTAAACATTGCTTCCACTAGAAGAATTCGTGAGTCCCACTTTTAAGATATGAAGTATCAAACATTTGCTCCAGGGGTCGCGGATTTTGCTCATGTGGCACAGTCAGGGGAGGATCTGGAACTCTACCAAGTAGCCTCTTCAACTGGCACGATCGTTACCCATCTGCCTCCAATTCTCTTGTCCTTTTCCACTTTTGTGCTGAATCGGGTTTGTGGACACTAAATTGCGCTAGCTAGTGATCGCAGTACTTTAAGAACGAAAAGCGGACTGCTTCCATGGAACACCCTTGAATTGCCAGTCTGAGAGGTCTGCCTGAATGCCTGAGAGGTCTGCTTGAATTGCCAGTCTGAGAGGCTACTGAGTGTTGACATCCCAAATGCACAAGATCTTTTCGAAAAGGGTGGACGAAGTTTAGGGATTTGTCAAAATATGTCCTGTTTAAATTGTTCTTAAAATTTAAGGACGTGGTACGTGGATACTTCAGTCTCTTGAGTGTTTTCAATGTTCCGCTTGAATGAGATTTTACAGATGGTTCCAACACTATGCAGGGATCTGGAGTTAGGGCTGTAGGCGAATTTCACTTTGCTTTAAATACAAGCAAGGCCGCCGTAGCGTAGTGGGTAGAGTGCGACGCTCACACGCCGTAGAGTCAAGGTTCGATTCTCAGCTCAACACCAATTTTTCGAATTTTTCACTGCACCACTTCTTTCGAGCTGCTGACAACATTCAAACTGTCTAATAAAGCTTCTCAAATTCCGCCGTTCGGAGTCGGCAAGAAACTGTGAGAAAACAGTAGTGCGCACAAAACGAGAAGTTAATGAGCAAGCTAGGCCCTGGTCCCCCTTCGGACTGTCGCGCCAACAATTAGTATTATTAAGTGCATTCTCCCAAATGTCAGCAATAAATCCGGGGCTTTTGTTCTATCCTTAAAACAGAAAAATCGCAGACAACTTGTAGGCAAATAAACGGAACACTTCACCACCAGTAAGCACTAAAGTGTACTTGGGCTTAGTGCCAGTACTCTATGCGACGGCTTTAGAGAAGGTAAACATATGCAGAGCATTTTTTCTGTCAATGTTTCAACTTTGTTGGTTCTGATCAGGTGGCAGCTGTTTGGCGTGAATCTAGTGTAAGCTGAAAACCTAGACTCTTCGCCATAAAAGCAGTTGCTGGTTTTCCTCCAGAAGACCAAAAAACTCCATTTTATATAGGTTACTGCCTGGTTGTATACAAGATCAGTTATTGAGTCTGTACACTGGGGTGGACACTGCATTGAATAATTGTTACATTGTAGAAGTGCCAATGTCTGATGTAAGTGTTTATAAGCTCTTCGGGTCATGATGACAGAGGAAATATCATATAATAACTTCAGACACATATTCAGAGCTTGATTTAGTGTAAGAGTGGGTTAAGCGAGTATTCTTTTTTGTTAAACCCATCCACGGATCCCATAAATTGTCCATTGTGTGTACCCTCATCTAACCAAGTTAAGGAGAGGAGCCTAGAATTTACTTCGTCATAGACAACGTTGTTTTGTTGTTAAGATAATTTCTAGAAATGATCTGCTGTATCCCAATAGCCAGGAATGGCGGATAAAAGCTGTCCAAAAATGTTTTATGGCAGTTTTGTAAATAGCCCCCTTCGACTGATTCACTCCATTGTTAACTTAACAGCAAGGAAAGAACGAAGTTTGATGGAAAAGATTGTGAGTCTCCATTTCTCCATTTGACATCGCCAAGATCGTCTCCCAACATGTCTTAAGTTCACACCACAATTCTCTTTTACATCAGCGCAGTCTCGCGCCTCATGAGACATCTTCTGAATCCCATTCCCAATTGAAAAGGAGTAACGAATGATCCAAACAATTTGACTCACACATAAGTCGACTTGCACATGTTGTCAACAATGTCCTTCATGTCCATTACACTGCATAAGTGACACAGCACTTGAAGTATATCGCACACATCCTTGAAAACATAGTTTGGCAGTTTTTTTTTCTTCTCACCACTTGAAGGACACATTAACTCCCAATTTATGTACGAAACAACCGATATCCCTTCACACAAAAGCGCCGCACTTCACGAAATCAAAAGGAATCCTTAACAATTCGGGAATCCCAATCTGTCCTGATCCATAAATCACATGCAATTTTCTGAAATCCTTCGCCAGGTTTGTTACCCCTAATGAGTGTTCTATGTCCTTCCATAATAGGGGTCCTCGGCTCATAAGTACACTCTCGAATAAATATTTTCAAAATTAAATGAAAATTAAAGTGTCCTTTCAGAGGGAGACAAACAAGATAACCACACCACCAGCAGTCTCGGTTTTAATAGACTCCCTGGCACTCACACACATCCACACACTCGTGTGAGTTCATCTGCGATGTCACCATTTAAAGGACACCGTCACCCAGCAAGGATAATAAATTAACTCCGCCATTAAATGGAAGAAAAATTAAACCGAATTCGACGCAGCGATGCATGAAAATAATCATAATAACGACGACACACAGGCTGAATGGATTTTATTAGGGAGGATGCTGCAGCTCCTGTCAGCCCTCTTTAGTGGAATCCTTTTTCGCCACTCTCTCGTTCATTGGATGACAATTAAACTCGAACAACGTTGCCCATGTGTGTGCGCTCTCTGCGTGTCATGCGAGGAGGACACGTTTCAAGGAAACGAGAAGAAAGAAAAAATTATGTGATTGAGACTTAATGATCCGCGAAGGATCATCATCGTCTCTAGCATGATGCTGCACATTTTGATATCGAATTTCATGCGGCGCGGCCCATACAAGGACGTGTCCCCGTCCGAATTCCAACGACAAGGAGTGTCACAATTCATGTTCTCTTTGTCCGGCGGATCTGGTGTGGTCATAAATCACAGCCACTAGCGATTGGTGTGAAAAAGGACACTCGAACGAGAAGCCGGCTGAAGGCGGCACTTTTGCCCTGTGATCCTCGCGCATTAGGCGGGGCTGGACATGCTTCCTTTTGTGCCTACTGTCCATCATGCAAGGTGTCTTCATTCATCGATAAAAGGATGAACAAATTTCAAATTTTTTTATTCGATCTCGGGTGCACTTCATGAATGAGGTGGACGCACAATGCTCCGAAATGCGTTCCTTGGCGATTATTGACAGTTCATTTCATTTGACATAATAAAGACGTATGGGCGACGGCTATTTAGGACGCTGATGGCTTAGGGAAATGTTGGCGTGCAATGCGAGAGTCCCTTTTTGTGAATGAAGTCGAATTTGTTTTCTTTCATTCTTTGTCCAGTCGAGTGCGGTGCACTTGTAAAATGTGAATTAAATGAATCCTTAACAAATTGACGAAAATCGTGTCCCTTTTGCGGTCTTTAGCGAAAGGACGACAATTTTTTTGGTTTGCTTTGTGTGGTATGGGAAAATATTTGGTCAAAGAAATTTCACACGAATTCGTGCGAAAATTAATGAAGTTAAGAATCGAGTCCGTGGTGTGATTAATTAACCTTCAGTTGCTGGTTAAGGAGTTTGTCGCCGGTCCTCCGGGCTCTAGAGAGTGTGTCAAAACTGACAAAGGAGAATTTTATGTATCAAAGATAAATAATTTTCAAACTGTTTAGAAAAAGGAATAAAAATGGCGACTGCGTGTTTCACTCGCATGTGTATGGTTTCGTTTCATCATAAATACGGTATGTACTTTAGAAAACAGTTTCGCATAAGCATTGAATAAGTTAAATCCGGCATATAAAAAAATTAGAGAAAAAATTAAATTATGAACCTGCGGTAGAAGGTAGAACTGTTATGTGTTAATGATAAATTTTCTAAAATTTCACCGTTCGGAGTCGGCAAGAAGCTGTAGTTCACTTCTACTTTTGAGCGAACAATAGCAAACATATGCGCATCCCGAAATTCAATTCTGCTGCTACACACTGAACGACGCTCAACACGTACTTACTTTCTTGAAGAAATCGAAAAAGAAGCTTTTGTAAAAGAATCGCTGCAGATTGCACTTTTTCTTTACGAATACTTGGGGATATACATATGTACGTTCAGCTATTTAACAGATTCGATTTTTAAATTGTGCAGTAGGAAGGAAACGTAGAAATCTCAGTACACGCAACTGCCCAAGCTAGAGGAGTTGTATGTCTCTAGATGCAAGTCGTTGAAGATTTTTGATTTACAAATATACGCTACAGTAGAACGCAATAATGAAAGCACTTTTGAATTGAAACAATGGAAGCAAGATGTCCTCTTTTTCGGCCGATTAGAAAAATAACGAAATCGAATAAAACTGAATCTCAGAATTTGATAAATTCTCCAAAAAACTTAGACAATTAAATAGCCTAATTATATATCTTTTTCAAATCCTGGAGCGACCCCCCATTTTGTTTTCCATACGCCGAATGCTGTTTCGGTATTTAATAATAATAACTGTTGGCGCTACAGTCCAAAGGGGGACCAGGGCCTAGCTTAGCTTGCTCATCAACTACTCGTGTTGTGCGCGCTACTGTTCTCTCACGAGTAGGAAGGACCTACAGTTCTTTGCCGACTCCGAACGGCGAAATTTGAGAAGCTTTCTTAAACAGTTATTACTCTTTGAGTGTTGTCAGCAGCTCGAAAGAGGTGGTGCCGTGAAATATTCGAAAAATTGGTGTTGAACTGGGAGTCGAACCTAGACCCTTCGGCGTGTGAGCGTCGCACTCTACCCACTACGCTACGGCGACCACGACCACGTTTCGGTATTTACAATGCCCAATTTCGATTTGCGCGTATTTATTTGTAATTAATTGTTTTTCTTTAATCTTTACATTTTTTGGTGTTTCTCGTTCAAATTTTTAAATTCAACATTTCCTGAATTGTAATGCATTTATTTAAGAAGTCATCACTTTCAACAATATACAAGAAATCCAAAGCCTAGCTTCTTCAGCTTCTACAGGAGTTGTACGCGCTCTTATTCTCTCAAGGCTTCTCCTACACATACTCGTATATTAAAAGTACATAAACCACGGTTATTTGCAGGTAGCTCCTACCAGGGTAGGCGCATTCATCGCACTGCATTCTTGGCATAAATAATTTGGAGTAAACAAACTTTGCTATTATTACAACGACAAACTGTAATCCTACGTTTTGTACACAATGTTGATTTTGAATAGCAGATATCGTTAACTAATGATCACATAACCCTAATTTAAATGAAATGTTTAGAAATCCATGAAACAAATCCATTTGGTAATAAATTTTTGTCAGTTGGAGCAATTTTTTTATCAGTCTGTGTTACTTTTCACATACATACATATACAAAAGTAAAATATTTCAGTCTTAACAGGTACTGCGAGCGTCAAAAGTGAGTAAGCAAATATCTGATTACTGTATAAAGATGAAAATTGGGTCAAAAGGGAGACCAACAAAATTAACACAAGGAGAAACAATGACATTTCGTTTTGGAAAAACATTTCATTTAGTGATGAAAGCGAATTCGAAATTTTTAAGAGCCATATGAATAAAGCAATGGAGAGCAAAAATTTAAGAATTTGCTGAACAAAATATTAGGCCGGTCGTGAAACATGGGGGAGGTTCAGTGATGGTGTGGGGGTGTGTAGCAACATCTGGGGTCGGTAATCTTGTCTTCATTCATAGGACAATGAGGAAGGAAGATTATCTAAATATTCTTGCAACCGAGACAAATTAGGGTTAGCTAGGAATTGGATCTTTCAGCAAGACAATGATCCTAAGCATACCTGACGTCTTGTTAAGGAATGGTTGCTTTATAGGACCCCAAAACAGATTGATCATCCCCCGCAATCACCGGACCTTAATCCAAAAGAACACTTAAGGGAGCATTGGGATAGAAGAATTCGATAGAGTACTATTAACAACAAGGAAGACCTGCAAAAAGCTATAACAGAAGAATGGTCAAAAATTTCCCCCGATGTTACCAATAAACTGGTAATGTCTATGCCACGTAGACTCAAGGAAGTAAAAAAGTCTAAAGGAGGACCAACAAAGTACTAAATTTAATTTTTTAAGCAATAAATAAGTACATTTGTTGATAGAAATGTATACTGTTTACTCACTTTTGACTCGTAATATGTGAAGTAGTTATAATTTTAGTATATAATAACATAAATATTTTGTTTTTGTTTTTACCGTACTTTATTTTTTGAATAATTGATCACATTGAGTAAAGCTGTTTTTGTGTATCAATGGAATTTGAGTTTTGGTTTTGTTTTGACCCAATTTTCATCTTTATGCAGTAATCAGATATATGTATGTGTATATTGTTTACTCACTTTTGGTATCTTCTTAGATAAATAAAATATGATGGCACTGTTTAATTTTTAACACACTTTTATACATCTATAATTTATTAAGAACTGGTCCAATTTAAGTATTTTTTTAGAAAAAAGTAAAGCTACACATTTCAGTTTTGGCACAAGCTGTTAATTAATGGAATGAACTTCACTTTGGACATGTACAAGGTGACGTAGGGAAAAAGTGCTACGGCTTATACAACAAAGGTTTCAGGTCGAATTTCTTACAAGGGGCCTTAAATATATTCTCGGTATCGGGGTGAAGCTGTCATTATATATTATACAGTGACTCCAATAAGTATTCGCTCATACACATATATAATAGAGAAAACATTCATAGAAAAAAAAACTATGATAGGTACAGATGTGGTATTTGGTTTTACGTGATCACCTGCCTTTACGGCTTATATCACGGAAAACCTTTTGCCCAAGAGTCGTAAGTAACGCGAGACTAAACGCCTTAGTTACCCAAGTACCAAACTGAGATCATGCTTGAGGGGCAATCTGCCCACCTTGGTTTTATGCGAAGCCTTTCTAAAACCTTTGGGTCGCAGCGTCCGATTCAGAATGCAACTCCACACTGAGAAGGGATAGTCCCCTAACCGACTTGAATAGTTTTGCTTAAACAATGGGCTAGACAAGTCAGCACAGTACGCTATCCTCGACTCTATCCGCGATGTTAGGTGTTAAACCACAGCCACCACGATACTCTCACAAGGGAGCCTACGGCACGATCAGGCTGGTACTGAAGTTCCAGGAGCCCCTGACCTCCCGTGGCGCCAGAATATAGCCTCTGGTTAAGCTGTCACTACCAGTCAGGTTCCCTCAAAGCCTGGGTCTGTTAGCCGCCATCCCGCCACAGATGGTCTTTTCTCCATCAGTGTTTCCGTTATCACTATAAATAGTGATTCGGATGTGATTTTGAATCATGTGATTCATAAATCCAGTCACATCATTTCGAAATGATAGGTACAGTAATCAAACGTATATATTTTTATTCTGTATGTAATACCGAAAACAATCAAACAAAAAGAAAATAACAACTTCAGGAATTATAGCAAAATGAACTACAGCAATATTCACAAGATTACCATTTAAACCTCCAAAAAGTATTCGCTTACACTTACAATAACTTAATTCATAACTCATCTAGTACCTTGTCGGTCCACCTTTATTTCTAATTATGTGTGCTAGTCTATTTGGAATAGAGTCAACTAAATTTCGAGTTACAGCAGATGTAAATTTATCCCATTCAGTCACTAAAGCTGTTTTCAATTCAGCTTTATTCCGAATGTTATAATTTCTTATATTTTGCTCCAAACTGTTCTGACTAAAGACAAAATTAGAACCAAGACCCATTTTATGTGCACTGGATTGAAGGTTTGTCTTGAGTATATTGATGTACGCTTTATGGTCCACTGTACCATCAATAAAGTGAAAATTAGCAAGCCCTTTAGCACTTATACAACCCCAAACAGGTACAGAGCCACCCCCATGCTTAAATGCATTCCAGTATTTTTTTTTCCATACCAGACATATGGTCGATGTTATATATGAACCACAAATGTTATTTTTACTTTCATTCGTAAATATAAAATTGTTCCAAAACTCTTTCGGTGCATTTTTATATTCTCTTACAAATATAAGTCTGTGGTCGCCGTGGCGTAGTGGGTAGAGTGTGACGCTTACACGCCGAAGGGTCTAGGTTCGACTCTCAGCACAACATCAATTTTTCGAATTTTTCACTGCACCACCTCTTTCGAGCTGCTGACAACACTCAAAGAGTAATAACTGTCTAAGAAAGTTTCTCAAATTTCGCCGTTCGGAGTCGGCAAAAAAACTGTAGGTCCCTTCTACTCGTGAAAGAACAGTAGTGCGCACGACATGAGTAGTTGATGAGCAAGCTAGGCCCTGGTCCCCCTTTGGACTGTAGCACCAAAAATTATTAAATTTAAGTCTCTTCTTTTTATTGATGGTGCATGGTTTATTTCGTGCTACTTTTCCATGATAGCCAGCATCGTACGACACATTTCTTACAGTGTTTACACACATTTCAACTGCAAATTCATTTTGTATTTCAGTGTGAATTCTTGTATCACTTTTTTTCGGATCTTGCTTCACTTTTTCCACAATTTTGTCTGTCGGTCAAGACACATGGGCGACCCAATCTAGGAGCATTCGCCATGCTGTTACTGCCGGACAACCTATCGATAATGCTTTTGACTGTTGAATAAGTCCGATAAACAACTTTTCCTATCGATCTGATTGATTCTTCGGATTCACGCAAGTCTATAATAATTTTCCGCACTTCCTTTGATGTTTCCTTCGATTTTCGACCCATTTTAAATAAAATTGTTAACTCGCGCAAGACTTCGATGTAAATGAGCAGTCAACTTATGTGAAGAACAACAACTCTGACTCTTCGTTGTTACAGTTTTTTCTGAAAAAAAATCCCGTTACTTGGAAATAAGAGCCAATGACAATTTGTTGAGCGAATACTTTTTAGAGGTTTGAATGGTAATCTTGGGAGTATTGCTGTAGTTTATTTTGCTACAATTCCTGAAGTTGTTATTTTCTTTATATAGTTATACTCAGTATTACATACGGAATAAAAATATATACGCTTGATTACTGTACCTATCATAGCAATTCTTTCTTTGAATGTTTTCCCTATCATATAGGTGTATGAGCGAATACTTATTGGAGTCACTGTATTTAATATACAAATTGACTTATTTATCAAGTACTACTATTATTTTAGCGCATTCATGTAAGATTTCATATAAGTGTGTTTATTAATTCGCGTTTTATCTCTAGTTAAACAAAATCATAAATAAAACTGAGACGATGATAATGAAAATTGAGCATCGCGCGTAATTACGTTTCTCACTAAGCAAGGAAAACGTCAAAAAACTATTCAAAAATAGATGTTGGCTGTTTTCCAGGGTTCCGCACCTTCATTATCAACTGCGCAAAATTCGTCAAGTGAGTTTAAAAGAGGCAGAGAGAGCATTGAAAACGATCCGTGCCCCGGCTACTGCTTGTACGGGAGAAAGCATCAAACAAGTCGAAAAACTTGTTCTTGAGGATGCCCGAATAAAGGCGAAAAGGATGGCAGAGATCACGAAGCTTTCAACTGGTACCATTCACACCATTCTTCATAACCATCTTTACCTTTCAAAGGCCAGTGCAAGGTGGGTACCACGAATGCTCACAGCGCCTCAGAAAAAAGTGAGAGTTGCATGCTGTAGAGAGCTTTTGGAGATCTGTGCTGAGAACACAGACGGTGTATGGATCGAATTGTTACTGGGGATGAAACATGGGTTCACCACTATGACCCTGAAAGCAAACAAGAATCCATGCAGTGTCATAAAAAAGGAACGGGCCACCGAAGAAATTCAAAGTCACTCCGTCTGCCGAGAAGCTCATGGCCACAGTTTTTTGGGATTTAAAGGGAATCTTGCTTATGACTTCTAATATTGCTTTCTTTTCTTTAAGTCGCTCTCAAAAAATGTCGGCATTCAGATCTGGAAATGGAACTTAGGGCCCCCTGCTCACGGTCACGTACTGGCAGCCACCTAATTAATTTCATTTATGTCCCCACTGACCCCGGTGACATTTCAAGTTCCAATTATGCAACCGACAATTGAACAGCGCTCTCCGCTGTCATCTCTGGACGTATCAATCTCGGCTTGAAGCTGTTTGCGTCTGTCGAGCGCGCTAGATACAGCGGCAGTGAGCAGAAGCTGCAGAGCCCCTAAGCGAACATCAATTAAATGACGCTGTCTTTATAAATAATTCGAAGGCGAGCCACAGCTGAGCGATAACTGTCTCTACAATGATCTTTTTCTAAAATTTTCAAAAATGTATAATTCCCTAAAATGTAGTACATTTTCAGGGAAGTATCGCCTTGAAATTCGTTAACTTTGCACTTGTAAACAAATAGAACTCTGAATTGAGTCCCGAAAGACTTTTTCAAATATACTTAAGATGTTGTCCAGCTTGGTTTCGGGGATAGTTGGGCAAGAGATGCTACCTGCCTTCTATTTTTTCAGGTCATGGAATTCCTTCTGAATGTCGAATTTCTGAGCCAATGGCACGTATTCGTTGACCATGAAGCATCGGGAATGGCCGAGGTTGGTCGCAAAACCAAGGTGTCAACATTCAACTCAATATTTGTTCAAACTCTCACCTTTGCTCATAAATTCGATCAAAGACCGAAAGAACGAACTTTCGAATTGTAAGTGTATTTTACACCTAATTGTCCTTAGTGGCATTAACTATGCTTCGATGCGTTGGTCACGTCACTAGAATGTCCTCACCATCACGGCTTTAGGCGAGGGTGCCGTAAAAGCTGAGACCACTACATACTACACACAGTAGCTCAGCTTTTACGGCACTTTCGCCTAAAGCCGTGATGGTCACGTCACTAGAATGTCCTCACCATCACGGCTTTAGGCGAGGGTGCCGTAAAAGCTGAGACCACTACACACAGGTTCAAAAACTCGCTTGTTCCGGGTGTGTTGACGTCAATAGTAAAAGATCAAAAAGTCTGGAGACTACGCCTGGATGGAGCATATGAAACTAGACACAAAACTTTGATATTACCAGTCATATGAATAATTTTCACAGCGTACGACTCAAAGTATGTTAAAATCATCATATGGACTAGGTTCTTTATGGAGTGCATTCCTGAGAAGCATATTCCTCAAGCCAAAGTCTGATCTGCTCTCCCCAAGCCATCAAGCAGTTTAGAAATGCTCCTCTGCCATAAAAGTAGTCCAAGTAATGTATATATCCAAGAGACATTCTAAGACAGTCCCAAGCCTTATACCTGCCTTGCATGGAAAATAGTTCAAATCATGCCTCACAAGGTGCGATAACGGCAACCGTCAATTGGCATAAGTCATGCATAACATTTGCATCGCATCGCGTAAAACCGCAATCAAGAGCGACACCATTTAACCCACATCACCATAATTGACAGCCAAATAAAACGCAATCAAATGAATTTGTTTACAAATGAAAAATATATTGCCAGCGCCTGACACCCCACCGACTTATCTCGACCGCCTCGACAAATGACCCCACTCAACAAGTGATTACGTGCCTTCCGCAGCGCCGCCCGCCACCGCTCCACCACACCGGTGCCGTGCTCAAGCCTCCGTATGTGTGTCGGTTTACTTATAAAACGTGCTGCTATCGCTCATAATGGTTAAATATTTAATTGAGTAATTAATATTATCGCTCGGCTGTGGCTCGCCTTCGGGGTATTTATAGAGACCGCGCCATTTAATTGCCGTTCGCTTCGGGGCTCTGCAGCTTCTGCTGACTGCTGCTGTATCTAGCGCGCAAACAGCTTCGGGCTGAGATTGATACGTCCAGAGATGACAGCGCAGAGCCCTGGGCAATTGTCGGTTGTATAATTGAAACTTGAAATGTCACCGGAGTCAGTGGGGACATAAATGAAATTAATTAGGTGCCTGCCAGTGCACGGCCTATAAGGCGATTATTTAATAATTATTGTTGTTTGTTCAAATTGGCGGAGAATGCAAATTGTTTTGCATATCGCGCGAGAATTTTAATTTAATTGAGCAGCGCATTCATTGCCGTTGCCTCGGGCTATGTGGTGTATGCCGGTGTTTCGGAAACTCTTCTCTGTCCTGGTGAAGCAAATCCTATGATTTTGATTGACAGAAGGAAAGAAAATTCCAAAAGCGAATCGCAAAAATTGAAAGGTGTTAAAACGAAGATCGTGCCAATCGTGAAGGAGGTCTTAACTAGTAGTACTAGTATCGCTTTGTGCATAGATTCATCGGTCATACGTATTTGAATGGTAAGGTGTAGGTTAGGTATGATGAAACAGTCATAGGAAAAAAAAAACGAAAACCCATCTTAGAGCAGTTCACAAATCATGTGTAAAATGATACAGAGTCTCAGTGAGTTCCACACAGATTTTGTGAACCAGTGAGTTCTTGTGACCATCAGCCCAATCTAAGTGAGTCCTCTATCGACACATATGTTTCTAGAGGGATTACGTTCCTGTAACTTCTTTCTTCTCTGTGTGGCACTACAGTCTGGGATAGATCTTGGCCTCATCTTACAGTCCACATTGTTCATGTATCAACCGTCCATATTTCATTGACTGAGTCTTAGAGGTAGACCTTGGCCTCATCCTACAGTCCACATTGTTCATGTATCAACCGTCCATATTTCATTGACTTGGTCTTAGAACTGTGAAGCTTTAACACACCATCGTGAGTGTCTTGCGGAGCTGTGACTTTGAATTTGGGATCAAGTTCATTCGCCCTCTTACCAACAAATATCAAACCTTCATGTCTTTTTGGTCCTATAGAAAACCGCTCCATATTTCGGTTGGTTTTCCGTAATTAATTAGCGAGAAATGTGGCCAGGCGATCAAAACGACTCTACTGTTTTGTGGCCGTACGGTGATGATGAATGAAAACTACCCACCCAAGGTCCAACGACTTGTTTCAATGTATCAAGGTTTTGTAATGCTTTCAGCGTCAGAATGAAAGGCAACTCCTTCAACTTCTCTGTTAGCCAATACTGATCTCTGTTTTCTGTTTCATCATTCAAATTCCAGAGAGAGTGGAATTTCGTCAGATCGGAGCAGATCATAATTGAAGAATTCCTTTCGATCCGTCAAACATTTCAAAAGATCCTTGCTTGACAACAAACTGTGAGTTCAAGTCTTCTTGTTGTCGGTCACAACACCAACAACAACAACTTCACAGACTCTGTCCTGAAGGCATGGATCAAGTCTGGGCTTTCACGTAGGGATCACGAATAAGTAATTCCCAGTTGCAGCTATATTTTCTTCTTTTGTAGATCTCACATCTCGTTGTCGAATGAATGTTGAATGTTGAAGTTTCTGTTATGCCATGGAAACCAATTGATTCCTTGCTGCTTGCTTGGCGTGCCATCCATTACATATAAGGTTCCCAAATATATCCCTTCCGCCCTTTTGTCTTTCGAATTTTCCGGCTATGTACAAAGCGTAAGTCTGGCAATACTAGACATCATTTGAAAGGTCTTGACGTAACCTACAAAACGACGCTACGCATGATTAGTTTAGATATTGCGTTTGGCAGTTATAGACGTGCAAACATGGAGTTCACTTACGCCGAAATTCTTGCTATTTTAAAGTTTACCTTCATTAAATTCAAATCCGCTAGAGAAATGTTCCGTGAATGGTGTTTTGGGGAATTGTACTCTATCACCTCGAATCGCGGAGGTATATTTTGAACGATTTAGAGCCGGTGAAAACGACACCATGGATAAGCCAGCCGGCGGAAGACCTGTGACGACGAATACCGATCGAATCATGGAAATCATCGAGCTAGACCAGCATGTGGCATCTCGTGACATCGCTTAGGAGATGGCAGTTAGCCACCAAATCATTTGAAACCATCTCCAGAAAGCTGGATACAAATCATGCGGCACCCGAACAAAAAGCCTGATGTTCGGGTGCCGCATGATTTGACGCAAAAAAACCTTCTGGACCGAATCAACGCCTGCGATATGCTGCTGAAACGGAAAGAAGTCGACCTATTTTCGAATCGGATGGTGACTGGCGACGAAAAATGGATCACATATGACAATATCAAGCGAAAACGGTCGTGGTTAAGGGCCGCTAAATAGTTCTAAAAAGTGGTCATGCCGGGATTGATGGCCAAGAAGGTTTTGCTGTGTGTTTGGTGGGTTTGGAGGGGAATCATCCGCTATGAGCTGCTCGCATATGCCCTGACGCTTAATTCTACCATCTACTGCGAACAACTGGACCGAGTGAAGCAGGCGATCGACCAGAAGCGTCCAGAATTGGCCAACAGGAAGAGTGTAGTGTTCGCTCAGGACAACGCCAGACCACACACTTCGTTGATGACTCGTCAGAAGCTATGGGAGCTCGGATGGGAAGTTTTATCGCATCCACCATATAGCCCAGGCATGGCGCCAAGTGATTACCACCTGTTCCTGTCCATGGCGAACGCCTTTGGTGGTGTGAAGTTGAACTCAAAAGAGGCTTGCGAAAAGTGACTGTCCGAGTTCTTCGCAAATAAGGAGGTTAGCTTCTGCGATAGGGGTATTATGAATAATTGTTGGCGCGACAGTCCACAAGGGGACCAGTGCCTAGCTTACTCATCAACTACTCGTGTTGTGCGTGCTACTGTTCTCTCACGAGTAGAAGGGACCTACAGTTTTATGCCGACTCCGAACGGCGAAGTTTGATAAGCTTTCTTAGACAGTTATTACTCTTTGAGTGTTGTCAGTAACTCGAAAGAGGTGGTGCCGGGAAAAATTCGAGGTGTTTAGCCGGGAATCGAACCTAGACCTTTCGTCGTGTGAGCGTCGCACTCTACCCACTACGCCACGGCGGCCGTCTAGATGGGAACATATTATCAAATAAAACAGCGCATATTTGAACTAAATCCGATCACTGTAACACTTTTTATGAAGCATTGAATGAAGAGAAAAAAAACAGAAGGGAGATATTTGACTTTATGATTGGTTATTTTTGAAAGAAACAGTAATTGTTTGCTTGTAGTCTTCGTCTGTTGTAAACCTTGTCTGTATATAGACTGCTAGTTGAATATCCACTTTCATCATAGTTTTAGACAGAGATACAAACGACTTAATTAAACTTGCACAATTCAACTCACACTTGTTGCGTTCATAGTACCAACGGATCAGTTTCCACAACTTATTCCAGCTTCTCTTTCGCAGCTTGATACTTTCCTAAATGTTGGTCCAAGCACTATCTCTCACCAAAATGTACATTAAAGATTTATTTTTGCTTTTGAGGTCTTAATTAAAATTAGTGCAGCAGTAAATCAAAAGATGCTCTGCACACCAGTCAGTCGACCACGAACGACAGAACTCTGCGGCCGACATAAAAGCGACAAATTTTATGTTGCACTCGGAGAAGTCAAACTCGCACTCAATCCGATTTAACGACTCCAACTGGGATATGAATTCGAGCACAACGCGCAGGATATGAGATCATTCGGCTGGAGGGTACCCACAAATGCGGCTGCGAGCAGAGTTTACGAGATCCTAGCAAATGAGTTTTACGATCGTATTTGCTGGCGCAGTGCAACTGCAAATGACTCCCTGCTTGTGCTGCCTGGTGATTTTAGTTTTAGCTCTCGATCATTGTGAAGTCGGCAGACACGTGTAGTTGACGGGCAATAAATCCTCCGACGTTTCCCACGCGGAAGGCAGCGCACACCTTTCACCACATCGGCTAATCCAATTCCCAGAGCGAACCCACTTAACAATCACCCTCGGCACCCATTAGCCGCTACATGATCTCGCCCGAGCGTGTCCCACTCGCCAGCAATAATGATCGGCAATTTGAAAAACACCTAAATATTTACGATCAGCGATCGCGGCTTGATGATCGGGCGTTGATAGTTGATACCGGCGAACGTCGATCGCCTGGGCAGAGCCAGTCCTCGCCTCGATTCCGTGCAATTACCTCGAATTGACGCCGAAGTACGCCCAGCGATCATCCCAGCGTCATCAACGCGATCATCCCAGAGCGACGATGACGATCGAAGTTAATAACAATCACCGAGTGCAGGAGTGCTTGCGCATTGGAGTGCTGGAGTGCAGCGGAGCCGATCTCGAGAGATCATTGTTATTAAGTTCTTGTTTGTGGTATAATTGAACAATTCATTTTTGGACCAAATTAAAGACGTTACCGGGCAGCTCCAGTGGAGAACAAACGCTCGGCCGACTGATGGGCGCGCGCACAGCGACAGCATCAGAAGGGACATCGCAGGCTCGCACCTTAAGTGGCCGTTTATGAAGCATGGTGATTAGTTTGTGCTTTGCGAAAATTAATTGGTACATGATTCTCGGTTTGGGAAAGGATGCCGCTGCGGCACGTAGGCCAGGCGACTGGGGCACGGCCAAATTGACAGGGCATGCAGCTTGTTAGTTGTGAGTGCGCCGCGTGGTTTTAATGAACCGCTGGACTGTTGCTCGGCTGCCAAGCATCATTCTGGTGATCAAAGTGGCATGTTCTTGCGTTGGCAACTGAGGAAAAGTGCTTTGGATTGATGCGCAAAGGCATGGGCTCTGAAGAGGTGGGGCACTACCTTGGCTGTAATGAGTGTATCGGGCGAAAGGCGGCTTTTGATGACTTTTGTAATTCAATTTGCTTCCACTGGATTCTTCCCATTTGTTTAATTTGACGATGAGCAAGCGATCGCCGCACATTAGAAAATGGAAGATCATTGAATGGGATGAACAATCGAGGGCGCAGTAAATTAAGTGAAAAAAGCTAAAGCAGCGATCATGCATTCCTTACAATCAATTCCCCTGATCATCCATCAAAAGAAACAACCTTTCACCACACGACACATCAGCGCACTCCCTGCATGTCCTACGACCTAAACAGCTACGATCGGCGATCGTGAACCGATCACGCAATTCATGGTTGAAGCAAAGTGTCGAAAGCCAACTACGCACGATATGTCTGCGCCTTTGTGCCGACTGTCAGGTTCCTGCAATCCAACTCCAGGCAACCGAATCAATATTTGGCCAGCCATTTGCCACGCAGCACGCTAATGACCCCCAGAGGGTTGAGCGCGGCCGCAAAGATCACCTTTCGCTACACCACCTCGCCATGATTAATGATCGCGGTGAAGAAGCACCTTCACACCGATCCTCTCAGGACGCAGACAATCCACCAATCAATTTGTGTATGAATCATTATTTTCTCGCGTTTAATTGACTCCCACAATGCCTCGTTCCGCAGCGGCCCCGCTCCGCCCGACCGAAGGCACTTTTGTTGAAAACTAATAAGCACGATCATCGTCGAAGTGCGTTCGTTTGATTGATTTATTGTTGGATGCATTGTCCGCGCGGGTACTCCAGTTCTCCCGTCGGCGGAGCGGCAGTTCCCCCCTCGGGGCACCCAAACCGACACGGACAGGTCGACATGGCAGATCATGTCGAATCATTATTCAATCAAAAGTCTCTTATATGCTCGATCAGTCGCAGCCGAGTGGTGGGCAAAGGGATTCCGACACCTCCGGTAATTGTTCGGTACCTCTCCTCGATAAATTGTGGGGTATTTGTCAATTATTCGCCCCGAGATGGGTCATTATGGTGAAGAGAGTGGCGAGTCGAGTGGATTCTGATTGGACGGGCCGGCACCTCTGATCTGCCCGATCGACGGAACAGGATCAATGAAATTATTTATTATTTAATTAGGAACACTATTGATGTTGATACTTGTGCGCGCATGATTGTGATCGTCATTAAGTGGCTTACGGTGCTGCGCGGACCTGCTTTCCATGCTCGCGATGCTCACCGTCTTCGGTGTGGTGATTGATAGTCGTTAATAGATCTTGTCGGTGCACGCAGAGGGCTGATCGACAATGACGATCAGATCTTTCAGAATCAGCTCGAATCGGAGTCGAGAGTGATCGACTGGAGTACTTGGTAGTTGATGTTCGAGATTCAATTAAATCACACCGCGGACCCCTATCGAGACGGTGGTTAAGATCGAAATTGACTTACGATCGTTGATTGTGTACACATTCAATTAGCTACACTTATACTGGAATTCACCGGTGAACAACGTCGAAATGGTACTTTGGATGATTTTTTAGGCTTCCAGTGGGACGTCAGCGGCGGCGGTGATGGATGCCACTTGGGGTGTTTGGATAGATGGGTTCAATATCGTTAAAGTGATTTACTCCTTGTTGTACTCAAGGGGGTAATAGAACCGTTTTCTTTTCGTAGAAGACCCCATTGTGGCGAACTGATTCTCATCGAGCGTGTTGTGTGTGTGAACTGGCTTGCGGTGGATGGGGGATCGAGAAGTTTGTGTTGTAAATTGAAAGCTATTGAACTGTAATAAGTCGAAAACATTAATTTTCTCGTCATCTCGACAATTGCTTTTATAATGCTGTTGGATTAAATTGTCTGTGATTGGGTGCTGGATGGTAGCACGATGTGCAGTTGGGTTGAAAGGCTTATTTTGTCCATTGTGGCGTGAACTCAAAGATAGACTCATGTTGTTGATCAAGGGACATCAAAGATTGCGTTATGCAAAAGTTGATTAAAAGTGTGAAATATCAATGTTTGTTTTTCGAAATAGCTATACGGACAGTAACGTGGGTTGTAAATCGTTCAAAGTCGGGCAAGGTTGTTGAAAATGTGCTAAGCTTCGAACGAGATAGAACCACTGAATGTGTCAAAGGATCCCTCATTAAAGGCTTTCTGGTTTTCAGTCGAAACGAAATGACTCGTGTATTCGGTTTCATTAAATTTTACCAACAATTTGCTAACCTATCAATGGCATTCCAATGGTAAGAGATGGCGCAACGTGTATAATTCCATTGTTATAATTCCATTGGAACATGCGTTGGCACGCTATCGTCATTGTATTTCATTTCGTTATATGTCAATTATTTGAAGCGTAAACAGCAATATTTTTTTTTATTTTCGAACTTTGTGACCGAAAAGTATATTTCGGAGAGTTTTTCTTTATTACATTGATATGAAAAAACAAAAACTGCCGCCGGAAATCATCATAGTTTGGTGGAAGCTTGTGGTAAATATGCGATAGCTGAGCGAACGTACTGAAAATGGTTTGAACGATTAAAATGTGGTGATTTCGGCTTGGAAGATGATGAATGTGCCGGGCAGCCAAGAAAGTTTGAAGATGATGAACTGGAAGCATTACTCTATGAAGATTGTTGTCAAGCACAAGAAGAGTTCGCAGAATCTTTGGGTTTCACTTAAGCAGTCATTTCAAAACGGATAAAAGCAGCTGAAAAAATTATTTAAAAGCACATTTAAAACTGCACGTTATATAGCCAATGCAATTGTTAAGATGTTTGAGTCGTCTGCATCTAAAGCCTTCATTCGCAAAGACTCTGCATTTATATTTAAGTGATGGCATGGGTTAGACATTTTCTGAAGGTCTCTGAACGTTGTGGCCCATTTATGTTAAATAGGAGAGAAAGCCACTTGGAATTAGCGAATGTCTCAGTACTTGTGATGAAAGGAAAATGGTTGCCTTAGATTTTTAATGACACTGTTGCTGACAGCGGCATTGGCTTAGGAAAATTCTATAAAAGAGTACTAAATGATCGAAAACTTAGCCGATGTTAGCTCATAACTTCCGTCCAAGGGAAGAAACCGACTGCTTTGAACACATTCAATTTTTTGTCAAAAAATGTTGTTGGCGAGTGTAAAACTATGTGGATTCTGTTTTATATTTACATACATATTCGTACCAGGATACAATTTTTTACGATAACAGTTGAGTAACAGGTTCCTTCTGAATGTAAGCGCAATTTCTAAAGAACTAAGCCACGCGACATTAGGCGCAGTCTACTGTGGAAACGCTTTGAGTAAACACTTAATTCTGGATTAGTTTCTTTGAATCCATTCTGGAAATTTTGATTTGAAAAATTCATCTCGCACTGACCGACTTGCCGCTATTTAAGACCGGCAACCGTCAGAACATATCTAACGCACGATGCACGATTTGCAAGACAATTCCTCATCATATGGTTTGGGTATAATATTAGTTAAAGAAATTTATTTATGACCGAATAGCTGTTAGGAAAAGGCTGCTGAATAGTAACAAATTGAAGCATAGTTTGAAGGTTTTCGTTAATAATAATTCAAAATTGTATGGCGCCCAAGTCCAACTTGCGCCCTAACTTGCTCATCAACTACTAGTGCTGTGTGAACGACTGATCTCTAACGGGTAGAAGGGATTTACAATTCTGTGCCGACTCCAAACGGCGAAATTTGAGAAGTTTCCTTAAACAGTTGTTACTCTTTGAGTGTTGTCAGCAGCTCGAAAGAGGTGATGTCGTGAAAAATTCGAGGTGTTCAGCCAGGAATTGAACCTATCCTTCGGCGTGTGAGCGTCGCACTCTACCCACAACAACCCCGGTATTCAGTACCGGCGATAAAAAATGTATTAAATGGTATCCATCAGCTGATCAATGTGGATATTTATTCCAAGATTTCAATTACTAGAATCGTGCAACACAAAGTAAGACACAACCTACGTGTAGAGTTCCGACCTACTTTGCATTTATAAGCAGTGGCAATATGATCATCTAGACCCTATAAAAGGTTGCCAAATAACTCCCTTTCAGTGATCGGATTTAGTTCAAATAAGCGCCGTTTTGTGCGATAATTTGTTTCCATTTAGACGGTAACTTCAAAACACCGCCCTCGTTGAAACCCCTCTCTTTATTTACGAAGAACTCGGACAGTCACTTTTCACAAGCCTCTTTTGAGTTCAACTTCACACCACCAAGGGCGTTCGCCATGGACAGTAGCAGGTGGTAATCACTTGGCGCCATGCCTGGGCTATATGGTGGATGCGATAAAACTTCCCATCCGAGCTAACGTAGCTTCTGACGAGTCATCGACGATGTGTGTGGTCTGGCGTTGTCCTGAGCGAACACAACACCCTTCCTGTTGGATCGCCTGCTTCACTCGGTCCAGTTGTTCGCAGTAGATGGTAGAATTAAGCGTCAGGGCATATGCGAGCAGCTCATAGCGGATGATTCCCTTCCAATCCCGCCAAACACACAGCAAAATCTTCCTGGCCGTCAATCCCGGCATGACCACTTTTTGGGATGATTCAGCGGCCCTCAACCACGACCGTTTTCGCTTGATATTGTCGTATGTGATCCATTTTTTGTCGCCAGTCACCATCCGATTCGAATATGGGTCGAGTTCTTTCAGCATATCGCATGCGTTGGTTCGGTCCAGAAGGTTTTTTTGCGTCAACGCATGCGGCATCCAAACATCAAGCTTATTTTTGTATACAGCCTTCTGCAGATGGCTGAAAATAGTTTGGTGACTAACTGCCATCTCCTGGGCAATGTCTGCATGCTGGTCTAATTCAATGATTTCCATGATTCGATCGGTATTCGTCGTCACAGGTCTTCCGCCGGCTGGCTTATCCATGGTGTAGTTTTCACCGGCTCTGAATCATCGTAACAATTCCTTCGCGATTCGAAATGGTATGGTACTATCCCCCAAAACACCATTCACGGAACAATTCTCTAGAGGATTTGCCTTTATGAAGGTAAACTTTAAAATAGCGCGAATTTCGGCGTAAGGGAACTCCACGTTCACACGTTTGTAACTGTTGAACGCAATTTCCAAACTAATCATGCATAGCTATGTCGAAGGCTATATCAAGACCTTTCAAATAATGTATAGTATTGCCAGATACGAGCTTACGCGAGATTCGAGGGATCAGCCTTCTTAACATCGCATACAGGATCCTTTCTGCCGTATTGTGTGAGCGTCTCAAACCGTCCCTAGATCCCTATCAGTGTGGTTTCAGGCCACGGAAGTCCATAATAGACCAAATTTTCACATTACGGCAGATCCTGGAAAAGATCCAAGAAGTGCAAATCGACACCCACCACCTTTTCTTCGCTTTTTAGATCGCAAATGACAGTCTGCATAAAGACGAGCTATACAGTGACATGTTTAGTTTTGGCATTCCTACCAAACTCGTCAGATTGTGTAAGATGACGATAGAAAACTGAACTGCTTCGTCATGGTCTGTCGAACTCATCAAGAACTTCAATGTCAAAAGAGGTTTAAGATAAGGCGACGTACTGTCATGTGACTTTTTTAATATCGCAACGTGTGTAACTCACAAGTCAACATCCGAAACACGATCTTCCAAAAGTCAGTTCAATTTCTGGCCTAAGCGCATGACATTAACGTGATTGGACGAATACAGCGAGCCGTCAATGTGGCGTATGCCGGTATTGAAGCGGAAGCGACTAAAATGGGTATGGCGGTAAATAAGGACAAAACAAAGTAGATGCTGTCGTCAAGGAAAGACACACATCATCGACGTCTCGGAAAGAGCGTTACACTAGGCAGCAGAAACTTCGAGGTAGTCAAGGACTTCGTCTACATCGGCTTCGCTGTAAATAGAACCACAATATCAGTGCCTAAATCAAACGTAGAATCACTCTTTGCCAATCGCTGTTTCTTTGGGCTCAAGAGGCAATTGAGTAATAAACCCCTCTCTAAACGAACTAAGCTCGCTTTTTATAACAGGTTGATCATCCCTGTGCTACCCTATGGACGTTACCCAAGATGGATAAGGAAGCCCTTATTATTTTCGAGAGTCCTGTTTGCGTTCATGGCATCTGGAGGAGAAGATATAATGGTGAACTCTATGGGCTGTACAGCGACATGCCCTGGTCAAGCGTCTACGCATACAACGCTTAAGCTGGCTAGGCCATGTACAGCGTATGGACACCACTGCTCCGGCCCGAAAAATCTTTGAATCCGTGCCATTGAGACAACGCAACAGAAGACAACCTAGGCTAAGGTGGTGCACACAAATGATGAAGATCTTCAGCCAACTTGGAGTGCCCAACTGAAGGCAGCTGGCGAAAGTTCGTGCTAGCTAGGGAGGCATGTTGGGTGAGACCAAGGTCCACCCCGGGCAACAACAAAAAGAAGAATATTTAATTTAACAAAAGCTGTGAACTGTTGCTGTGCAAATTGAACTGAATTGAACTGAATTTGTTATCCCTTTGTTTCCCCTGAATGTCAAATGTTATTTTTGTCAAAACGGAATATAGACTTTGTGCTTGTTTTTATTTAGCTTTTAATTTATGTTGTTTTTTATGACCTATTCAGATGAGAAAATAAGATAATTTTTCAAGCCATGTACCAGTAATAATTAATAATTGTTGGCGCTACAGTCCAAAGGGGAACCATGGCCTAGCTTGCTCATCAACTACTCGTGTTGCGCGCGCTACTGTTCTCTCACGAGTAGAAGGGACCTACAGTTTTTTGCCGACTCCGAACGGCGAAATTTGAGAAGCTTTCTAAGACAATTGTTACTCTTTGAGTGTTGTCAGCAGCTCGAAAGAGGTGGTGCAGTGAAAAATTCGAAAAATTGGTGTTAAGCTGGGAGTTTAACCTAGACCCTTCGGCGTGTGAGCGTCACACTCTACCCACTACGCCACGGCGACCACAAGTTCTAAAATTATCCGTCGAAAGCGACTACGTTTTCTAATCTTTTTCCTAATCTTCATATACCGTCTCAAAAAATGATTTTTTCTTTGGCATCCATTTAGGAAACCTTTCTTCTGTTTATTCAGAAGACCCGAACCAATGACGAACACCACAGCAAAATGGGGCCGAGCCGTTTCTTGTTACAAATCACCTCGTGTGTCTTTGGTTTGCCATTTTTTACTCAAAGCACAGCTGAAACGCAAACGTTCCCCATCAATAGTTTTGTCTGACTGTTGAAGCCTACAGTACAGCACACCGGCTGGTTGCAGCATATGCTACAGTAAATGGTTTTCATTGGTGTCAACGGGTTCACAAAGCTTCTTCGGGTTATCGTAGTTAATCCACTTTTCAGTTCCAGTAACGATTCGGTGCACAAAAGCGGACATTTTCGAACAGGGAAAGAACAATTCTTTTGCTTAGAACAAAACTTTGCTGATAAGTGACACAGTTTCCAATAAAATAGGTAATCGCTTCCAAAAGCAACCACAAATTCCAGATGGCGCCTTTTTTTGAAAACGGACCGAATTAATTTGTACGTCAAATATGAATAAGGGACAAGACATCACCGCGAAACCTTAGAGCTGGGAACGCTCTTAGATTGATTTAACGCACCCCCGCCTCTATCAACTCCGATTGTAATTGTGAAAAGCTGACTGGCACGGCACTGCTTCATATTTCTAGAACCGGAATGGTTGACATCTTAATGATATGGAATGAGAAAATCCAAACAACGGCCGCAAATACTTTAAAGAGTCGATCAAGTGCAGGGAGAGAGATATTGACATTTGAAAAATATCACATTCCATTGATTCCAAAGAATTCATCCAATAAAAGAAAACTCATTTAGAAATGACACCCACGCAGTCACAGTTATCCGCCTCTTCAGTGGAAGTAACTCCAATCATCCGTTACCCTACCGCCTGTGGAGTGAGCCCGAAGAAATTCCTGATTGACCTACACACCCGGCTGTCATCATCAAACATTTGTCTTGCAATTGCCGCTACAAAAGCATTATCCTCATCATCATCAACATCAAAACGCACACAAAATCCCGGTATAAAAACGTCAAACAATCGCAAACCATTAAGGGCACGAACGCCTTCCCACGACTCCAGCCGCTAACCATGCACACAGCACCATCGCCTGTAGGCCCAAGCCCGACTTCTCCTCTTAATAACTCACTCAGCCAGGATCGGGTGTTAAATTAATATTAAAATGGCTTAATGATCAACATCAACACGGCGCGGCGAGCGTACAGCCTGCACGATCGTTCGAGGGAGGATCGATGTGTGCCAACCCCTTCCCTGCTGCTCGTTGATTTATGTGCCTAATCCGAAGGCACACAAACACACACGCACTCTCACTGGAGCTCGTCGATCTTCTTAGGACCGCGCCGCAGTAAATCTTCGATTTTTGTCATATCTCAGCAATTAAATCGGGGTAATCGCATTCGAATGATCGCGCGCCACATTGCGTCTCCCGGCTCCGGGATAATTGTCGAATTGGTCTTAGTGCGCGTGTGATGGCCCCCGGGCCGTCTCCTCCCTCTCTTCGGCAACGTATTAATCTTCAGCTGGTGATAAATCACAACCGTTAAATACGAGGCAGACTGCACTTAGCTTGGGATAAGAGTCCAATCCGCGATCACTGAGATAGCCACCACAGACCGTGCAGCAGAGTGGGTTATATGCTCCAGAAGGAAATGTCATAAAACCGATTATGACACGAAACACGGTCGTAAACTCTGGCAATAGCCGTCAGCGTGACAGTTGATTGAGTTATTCTTTGAAGTGGCAGCCGGGAATATTTTGTCGGAAGTTCCGCGTCGAATTGGGTACCCATGGACCCTTGTCGGCGCATCGTCTAATTTTAATTGCCAGACAATCTTATCTGAGAGCTCATTTGCGGGAAGTTTGCATTAACCGCCACTTGATGGTCCTCGTTCGCGAATCACGGCGCAATTTGAATGCCATAACGCGCTGATCGTTCACACTTCATTTGCGCCGCAATGGCTTATTGCAGTAATGACAACAGCAGCACCCGCACCAGATAGCTGCGCATCGAATAAAGGTACGGTTAACGACTTTTAAAACGAAAATTTATTGGCACTGCACAGGATCTCCCCCATCACATCGTCCTCAAGAGATTAACTCCATTCGTGTGAGGTACGAGGACACCATGGCATCTAAAAGCCACAGAAGAGAAATGAAGACGTAAAAAACACAGCTCTGTGTGGGGATGAAAAATATGAAAAAAAAAACTCGATTCACCACTATCCGTCGACACAGTCTGGGCTGAGGTTGGGGGAGCGGTTGCAATTTCTGAGGATTTATCGAAAATGGAACTAATTTCCGGTGGTGGCGGGTTTTAATTGAAAAATTTGCATTTTGATGGAATTTCAATCGGTGGCTCGGATTTTTTTGCTGCCCCTGTGGGTGGGTTTTTATTTGCTGGCGACATTTCATTGTTGACAGTTGTCCATGGAGGATCATATGTCAATGCAGAGTCCTGTGTGTACCGGCGATGGCATGTGCTCCTGAGTGGAATTAATTTGAAATATTTTATCTGGCTTTTGTGTTTGCATTGAATTGGATTTTTTCGGAAATGGACTTTGTATGAAATGGAATTGGTGTTTTCTGTTTTGTGGGAGTCCTGCAGTTTTATCAATTTCCTTGCAATTTCCTCGGTAAATAGGAACTTTTCAGTGGGCTTCGTATTTCACTCAGTTCATGAGTTCATCAATAGAGCACGAAGGAAGATCTTATTCGACTTGGTTACACAAGAGACGTTCACCACCCATGACTTTTGGACACCGAAGACAAAACTTCTTGGACTTGATTCCGCAAGCGGTTAAAGCCTACGAGGGGCGTTGAATTCCGTCGCCGATATTCTCGGTATCGGGGTGAAGCTGTGATTATACATATAAATTGACTTATTTATCAAGTAATACTATTATTTTCATGCATTCATGTAAAATTCCATATTAATGTGATCGCGTTTTATCTCTAGTTAAACAGAATCATAATGGCAACTGAGACGATAATGGTGAAAACTGATTAATTGATTAAATTTCTCGTTAAATTTCTCAAGGAAAAAGTCAAAAAACTATTCATGAAGAGATGGTGGCTGCTTACCAGGGTTCCGCACCTTCATTACCAACTGTGCAAAGGCGGTCAAGCGAGTTCAAAAGAGGCAGAGAGAGCATTGAAGACAATCCCCGCTTTGGAGCCCCGGCTACTGCTTGTACGGGAGAACGCATCAAAGAAGTCTAAATACTTGTTCATATGGATGCCCGAATAAAGGTAAAAATGATGGCAGAGATCACCAAGCTTTCAACTGGCACCATTCACAACATTCTTAATGACTATCTCAACCTCTCCAAGGTCAGTGCAAGGTGGGTGCCACGAATGCTCACAGCGCCTCAGAAAAAAGTTAGAATCGCATGCTGTAGCCCTCTTTAGGAGAAAACAACTCCATCCTTATTTCAAAAGATGAACTCCTGGGTATCTCCAACTCACTGAAAAAGAAGAAGTCTGTGGGAATCGATGTGATACGAAATATTGTTCTGCCCCATCTACCCTCTGAGGCGGTGGACGTATACACAACTCTGTTCAACAATGCGCTGAGTAATGCATATTATCCAGTGCATTGGAAAATAGCTGTGGTACAGCCCATTCCGAAACGGGGCAAAGATGCCTCCATTCCGACGAATCTCCGTTCTATAAGTCTTCTTCAGTGTCATTCAAGCTCTAAAAGAATGGGTTGTGGAAAACCAATTAATACCGGGAAACCGATTTGGCTTCAGGACGGGGCACGACACCATTCATGCCGCGTCTGAATTTGTTTCCGACATTCAGTGGAATATTAACAAAACACAATGCACAAGAACCTGCCTGATTGATATGGAAAAAGCATTCGACACCGTATGCTTGGAAGGTCTTTTCCTCAAGTTAGTCAGGCTTGGCATTAATAAACCATTGCTATATATGATCTATGACATGGTGACAGGTAGGAATTTCATTGTAAAAAATGGCAACGAAATTTCCACAACAGTATTGCATATACAAATTGAATTGCAACAAGGGGCGGTGGGTTCGCCGGTTCAATGCCTAACATAATAGCGATGCCGATGATATTATCGCGTACAGATCAGGTAAGAAGGTGGAAGAAATAAACGGTTTGTTGCAGAGTGACTTCGATACAATTCAACGATTTTACGACTACTTCTTCTTCTTGTGTCGCTACAGTCCGGGGTGGACCTGGGCCTCAACCAACATGCCTCTCCAGCCAGCATTTTACGACTACTGGAAGTTTAAAATCAACTACCAGAAGTGTGAAACTATCCTTTTCAGAACCCCGCTCTCCAAAGCCTGGGACACGAAAATGAACTGGCGAAAGTTCGGCATAGTTGACCCACTGGGACAACCATTGACAGTAAAAAATGTAGTCAGATATCTTGGCATCTGGTTGGACCAGTATCTATGTGGTGGTAATAATTTAGAGATAGTTCTGACCAGGGCTAGAAATGTCTTCGCCATGGCAAGATGTCTGTTTTACAGGAGTCAATTTGACACCAGGGTGAAGTCAAGGCCCTTATCTGGCCAATCATGGTATATGGTTGTCCTGTGTCGTTCACCTTGAGTCCTTCCCAGATGGAAAAGATGAGGGTGTTCGAGAGGCGGTGCCTTCGAGCCTGTCTTCGTTTATATCGAACACCAGAATCTCAGTACAAGAAATTCTACCCCAACGAGGTTCTGTACAACGAGGCAAGCCTTATGAGAATAGATAATTTTATTATTAAGTTGATTCGTAGTTACACTGCTCGTGCCATAGCTTCACCCAACAGTCTGATCTTTGGGGCTTACTATCCAAATGAAATGTACCATGAAAAAGTACACCTTAACGGCTCCATTCCACCTGAAGCTTTCCTTTTGCCTGGATGCGAAAGGCCTGATACAAGATATGGAAGGCTGCCCTATCATCTTCTACGTCGCACGCCGAACAATAGAAAGGCAACTCCAATACGCGCCGGACGTCGCTCGCAGCCACGCGGAACTCCTACGGTTCAGCAGAGCGATTTCTGCCGGCGACAGAGCAGTCTCTGCCAAGGAACGGCATTTTTACTGGTGGTTACACCACAATCAGCTTTCGATGCCGCTAAATTCTTAAAGAAAATGGCAGGATAGTTGAGTCAAAAGAGTCAACTCACATAGGTTAAGGTAGTTTTTAAGACAACTTACAAAAACAAGAAATAAAAATTATAAAAACAAAAAATACAAAAAAAAAGTAAAACCAAAAACCGGTCCACCACGGCGTCTTGGATGTACATGTTAACCATATAAATAACATATATGCCTCTGTGGACGCGTCCGTATAGCTTAACGGATATAGTTAAGCTTGACACAAATGGTTAAGTAGAGTTAAGTTTTACTGGCCCGAGCCCGAGTCGCTTTCGCTCTTACAAAGAGACTGTTTTACAACAGCCAACTCGATGCGAGGGTGAAGGTAATCTGCTACATGGCCCTCATCCGGCCAATGCTCACCTATGGTTGTCCCGTGTGGTTCAACGTGAGTGCAAGCTTGATGGAAAAGATTCGGTTGTTTGAGAGGGCCTGTCTTAGGGCTTGCCTTCGCCTTTACAGAACACCGGAGTCCCAGTACAAAAAATTCTATTCCAATGAGTTCCTATACAACAGGGCGGACCTGATACGAGTGGACAATTTCCTGTTGAAATTGATTCGAGGCCATATTGCCAGAGCGATGAACTCGATCAATAACTTGATATCTGGGGCCTACTACCCCAATCCACAATACCACGAAAGGGTACGTGACAGTGGCTTCGTCCCACCAGAAGCTTTTCTCTATTTCGATAAGCACGGTCTGATACAAGACATAAATGCGGTGCCGCTCCTCTTCCACATCGCCCGATCAACTATGGATGGGCGACTCAACCACGACCGTTCCGTCGCACAACGAGTTGAGGAAGGTCTCCTCCGTTTCAGTACGGCGGTATCAAGGCGGGATATTCGGGATGTTGCAATGAAGCATCGAAAATTCTGGTGGCTGGGTAGCGAGAGAACTCTAGCGTCGAACCCTTTAGACCCGCGGTAAAAAGGGTAGAAAGTGTAGTCCAGATTCCCTTATGGGATGCAGTCGGTCTCTGCAACCTATGGCCGACCTACATATCTTAGGTAGTTTTAAGGTAGTATTAAACAAAAAAAAAAGGAGTAAACAAAAAAAAAAAAAAACAAAAAAACCAAAAAAAAAACAAGTGTGCGCATATGTACACCTGTGTGTGTACTCATGTGTATGCCAATCTAATGTACATATTTTAATGGAAGTATATATACATGTGTATATTAATATATATATACATGCTTATAAGTACGTATTTTTTAGGTACATTAAGTTATTTTAAGGTTGTGTGTAAGTAAGTATATAAGTTTTAGTAAACATGTTCTGATATTAAGTTTTTTGCAATTTTCTTAATCGTTACTTCTACAGTTAAATTTAAGTTAAATTTACATATGAATTGTTAGGTTAAGTCGAAAGACATAGTTAAAGATTAAGTTTAGCTTAGAGTGCCCGTCTAGGGCCAGTAAGTTAGTACTAATAACATTGTTCGTCCAACTAGTTTTAAACATTTTTGTCTAGTATGTAAGTTTGATATGAATTACTGAATAAAAATTAATTGATAAGAAAAAAAGAAACGAAGAGTTAAGTTTTAGGTTTATTATTTTTACATAGTTAAAGTTTAGTTTTAGTTGCAGTAGTTGGGTTACATAGTTATGTAAGTTAAGGTAAGACCAAGAACAAACGGACATCCAAGTTTTTATAATTTTTTTAAAGGAGATTGAAACAAAAAATTTATATAAATTTTAACACTGATTTAAAAAATACAAGAAGCCGAAAGGCATCGAAAAAAAACAATACCAGATATACCGGTATGAAGTGAGCGTCAAGATACAAATGTCTCGATAGAGAATATTTGTTGTGAACGAGCACTTATTTTTTTGTTTGTTTGCTATGACATCTGTGAAAAATATTAAGTATACATCAAGTCGTTGAAAAGACAACTTCATATTTTTTCATCGTGTTAAAAATGTCGAATTTTGTACCAGAAAGTGATGATTTGCGGAAAGCATTAATATTTTGTTTTTATTTGAAGAAAAGCGCTGCAGAGTCGCATCGAATGCTTGTCAAGGCATATGGTGATCATGCTCTATCAGAAGCAACATGCAAAAGATGGTTTCACCAGTTCAGAAATAATGATTCTGATGTGAGAAATGAAGAACGTGGAAGACCACCAACAAAGTTTGAAGACCCCGGATTGCAAACGATATTGGATGGAGACGACACTTTGAGTCAAAAGCAAATGGCAGCAATGTTAAATGTTGCACAACAAATAATTTCTGACCGTTTAAAAGCTATGGGAAAGATAAAAAATGTGGAAAATGGGTGCCACATGAATTGAATGAAAGACAGATGGAAAACCGAAAAAACACACGTGAAATTTTGCTTCAAAGATACGAAAGAAAATCGGTTTTGCATCGGATTGTTACTGGCGATGAAAAATGGATTTATTTTAAGAATTCTAAACGGATTCTTAATCATGGGTAAGTCTGGGACAACCATCAACATCGACTGCAAAACTGTATCGATTCGGCAAGAAGGCAATGCTGTGTGTTTGGTGGGACCAGAAAGATGTGCTGTACCACTAGCTCCTGAAACCGTTAATACTGATCGCTACCGACAACAAATGATCAATTTGAACTATGCATTGATCGAGAAACGACCAGAATGGGCCAAAAGACACGGCAAAGTAATTTTGCTCCATGACAATGCACCTGCACAAAAAGCAAAACCGGTTCAGGATACAATCAAAACACTTGGCTGGGAGCAGCTACCTCACCCGCCGTATTCACCAGACTTGGCTCCATCCGACTACCATTTGTTTTCATCGATGAGACACGCATTGGCTGAGCAGCACTTTGATTCCTACGAGGAGGTCGAAAATTGGGTGTCTGATTGGTGAAAAAATCATGGGTTAATCTGGGACAACCATCAACTTCGACTGCAAAACCAGATCGATTCGGCAAGAAGACAATGCTGTGTGTTTGGTGGGACCGTGGTGCTGTACCATGAGCTCCTGAAACCTGGTGAATCCGTTAATACTGATCGCTACGAACAACAAATAATCAACTTGAACCATGCATTGATCGAGAAACGACCAGAATGGGCCAAAGGACACGGCAAGGTAATTTTGCTCCATGACAATGCACCTGCACACAAAGCAATACCGGTTCAGGATACAATCAAAACTCTAAGCTTGGAGCAGCTATCCCACCCGCCGTATTCACCAGATTTGGCTCCTTCCGACTACCATTTGTTTTTATCGATGGGACACGCATTGGCTGAGCAGCACTTTGATTCCTACGAGGAGGTGGAAAATTGGGTGTCTGATTGGTTTGCTTTAAAAGACGAACAATTTTATTGGCGTGGTATTTACAAATTGCCAGAAAGGTGGTCAAAATGTGTAGAAAACAATGACCAATACCTTGAATAAAATGTTTTTGCTTTCCCATTAATAATTAGTATTTTATTTTCACTAGACCTGGTATATTAGCTTAGAGTACTCGTGAGTCAGTAAGTTAGAATTAAGATCAGAAGATTATGTTGGTAAGCTAGCTTTAAATATTTTTGTCTAGCATGTAAGAAAATGAATTAAGAGAAATAAAAATGCATTAAAAAAAGAGCTTTTGGAGATGTGTAGTGAGAACGCGGACGGTGTTATGTTGTTACTGGGGACGAAACATGGTTTCACCACTTTGACCCTGAAAGCAAAGCAAGAGTCCATGCAGTGGCATAAAAAAGGAACAGACCCCTTCCGAAGTAGCTCAAAGTCACTCCGTCTGCCGGGAAGCTCATGGCCACAGTTTTATGGGACTCAAAGTGGATCTTGCTCATCGAATACAAAAAAAAGGTGAAACCATCAACGCCACATCATGCGCTTCCACTTTGCATGATTTGCGGGAGGAAATTTAAAAGAAAAGGCGGGGAAAACCCGCAGCGGGTGTGTTGCTTCTTCTTGACAACGCTCCTGTTCACACGGCGCGAGTTTCCAAGACTGCTGCGCGAGATTGTGGTTTTGAAGAAATCCAACATCCACCCTATAGTCCAGACCTTGCCCGTAGTGATTATTTCCTGTTTCCGGATTTGAAAAAATGTCTTCGTGGAAAAAGATTTGCGGATGATGAAGAACTCAATTCGGCAATAAATGGGTATTTTGCAGAGAAAGAGGAAATTCAGTTTTTTGAGGGTTTAAAAAAGCTATTCTCAAGATGTAACAAATGCATTAATTTTAGGGGAGATTATTTTGTAAAAAAAACAAAAACAATTTAAATTGAATTTACATTTTCCTGCATATCGATATCGTTATGACATATATATACAAATATACGATCCGCGGCTCGTATGTTTACCTGCCAGAACCCGAAGAAAACTCTTCATTGACTTAAATCCACAAGCGGCTTACTCCAAAGTTCTCCACTTCTGACTCCACTCTTAACCTGGCAGCACCAACGTCTTCCTCGCCATCGACATGAAATCAAACAAGTTCACCCTTCGTTCAAACATTCTGCACAAGCGATATGTGACGCTTCATTAAACCCACTTCCTGACTCCTTCAAGTCCCTGTTCGCTTATCCGTTGAACTTGTTTAAAATCCCCAACCCCAGTGTCCCCCACACGCCTCAGAAACAAACATCTCAATCGACTCAATCTAGCCCCTCATTGCATTAGGTTCTCTTTTTTCAAATTACAGCCGCAATGCACTGCGAAATTCCACAGTAGCCAACTGCACGGCTCAGTCGGATTATGTATCTATGCGAATGGCATTTATTGGCGACATCGCCGGCACACAGTCGTGAACTATGAAGCGAAACCCCATGCAGAGTCTAGCCCCCTCCCACAGGAGTGCTGAACTTACCTCTTTATTCAATTCCACGAACGGTCGACCCTGACAGACGGATAATTTCCATCTGTCGGGCATTATGTTGAGCCCGATATGGTGCACCGTTGTGAGTGGTGTCACCGATCAGGTCTGCGCAACGAGAACGGTAATGACGCGAACGTCCCCAGCCCGCAGATGCGAATGTTAATTGGATAACAAAAGTTAATTGCGATTTCATGATCGGCATTCGGCACTTGGTGCTCGACAGTCGGCGACAGTCATTTGTTATGCGGATTGTTCGAACATAAATTAAATGCGAACCACGTTGGGTAACTCATTTCGTTGTCAATTTTCCGCTCTGCTGTCAATAATTCAAATTATGCTAAGCAGCTCTCGGTGGTGCAGCGGTGGTGGTGACGGTGGAAATTAAGTGGTCAAGGAAAATGTGAACGGAAAACCGCTGCCAGTCTGAGAAAGCCATCCAGCGGCGGGTAGGAGCTGTGGGTACAACATCATCCGCCGGCAGTTGACATCGAATGCGAACAATTATCTTGTAGTTCCTTGGTGACCCATTTATGGATAATTTATTCAATTTCTCTGAATTCAAAGGCTGTTCCGATGTCAAGAGCTGCTTGAGAGCGAACTTGAATGAGCAGTGGATGAAGTGAGTCGTGGACCATGTTTGGTCTGACCGCCAGTTGCGTAAGAAAATTGAGGAAGCTTCTTCCAGTGGCTCATTCAATTCGAAGCGAGATCAGGTTGTTGTTGTTGACATTGCCAAACTTTTGAATGTATGACTTGACAAATATGAGGCCATGGTCGTTTCCACGACGCCTGTCCAAAACACTATGTGTGCTTGCAGAGACCCCCTGAATTAGATGGATAACTTAGAGCAACTTGGGGATCGTCATTGTGAGGTAAGGTGGGTTGCGTCAGATGTCAAAGCCATATATTCAGTTTTCGAAAGTTACCGAAATTCGACTTCTTCGTGTTACTGTAGAGATTACTCGACGGCATTGAAAATTCTGAAGTCGATCGATTTCTGAAGCTTTGGTAATGTCACACTGCATTCGTATAATCAGGACTTCGACGACTTGCCTGGAATGGATTTTCAGTCCTCTTCTTTCCCTTTATTTGGCTTTGCAGTTCGTTGTGGATCTGGGCCTCAACCAAGGTGATCCTACAGCAAGTGGATTGAGGGCCTTCACTGCTTTTATGGGGCATCTCGACTTAAGCCGTCGTCTGTTGCGTTGTCCCAATGGCTCAGATTTAAAAACTTTTCGGGCTTACGCTCCAACATTCTACTTAACTTACATGTTTTTGACACTGAAGGTCTCGGTGAGTTAGTTACCGACCTTGACGGAGCAGCGAGAGTTCTCCATCGTCATTCTACACAATCTGACGCGCCTTGTAAAAAACGCCAAAACTAGACATAGCATAAAAAACATAAAAACGCCAAAACTAGACATCGCCTCTATGCAATCTATCAAATGCGGCCCTTAAATCAACGGTAGTGAGTGTCGATCTAAACTTCATTTGTCGTTTTAAGGGTCTACCTATTTCCTATTCAGTAGCATATCGTTAATAGATGAACCCTAAAACCATGTATTCGTAACAGAGCAAATTAATATTTCTGTCTCACGCAAAAATCGTTTTTTGGATGATTTTGGTCTTGGAGCATTTGCAGTACTAACAAGAAAATAAATCTGCTTAATCTTGCACGAACTGTATCCTCCTCGTGAATAAAACAGACTCAAACTTTGTTACTTACTTCGAATGTGCAAATTTAAAGAGCTGTACAAAGACAGTCTGATCAGTTTAAGCAACTCCTTTGTGTCATAAAATGAGAGAAAGAGCCACTCCGAAGATCAAATCAAGATCTGTTCTTCCTACATTTGTTTCAGGATCACCGTGAAGTGAAGACCTGTTCTATTGCGGACTTTCCTGGCCTGAAATCACACTGGAAGGAACCTATCAGGTCGTTGAAAAATAATTTCAGGCCCTCCCACAATGCGGCAGAGAGGATCTTGTTGGCGATATTGAGGAGGTTTATCCGCAGACAGTTCGCGCAGAGAAGTGATCTCCTTTCTTGTGGCCCGAACAAACGATAATGAGATTCGGATACTTTCCTTCGAACCGATGAGTTGGTGCACGCACTCAACCACATCATCTTCAGCCGCTCTTTATAGCTCCACAAACACTTTATCCACTCCAGTAGCTTTGTTCGATTTAAGTCTCGATATTACTATCTTGACCACTTCTATGATCCAAATTCTTGCCTATCATCAAATTACGTGGAACAGTCAGTAAAAAAGTGGTATTTGAGCCACCATCGCTGTTAAGGACTCTGCAGCCACATCCATTCAACCACCTTCAAACCGTAAAGAAAGTTTTCTAATTTTCCGATTGGTGAAGTCGCAAAACATTATTCAATATGCACCAAAGCTCCTTCCTGGTAGAGGCCGCGAACTGAAATCAATTCAATTGCTTCACCCTGCACCACCAAAGACCACCGACAATTAACAAATTCAGAAGCGTTTGTATTCAAATGCGAGTCGCCCCAAATGGTCACTTCCTCCTCGCCACACGGCGAATTCCATTCGAAAACGCTGTCAATTCCTCATTAACATTTCATTACCTCGCCAGCGGGACGTGGAAGGGGCCGACCAGATCGAACAGAAGCACATCCTGATGGCAGGCCCGGCCACCACTAACTAACTTCACGTAAATCGCATTAAATGAGGAACAAATTTCATTGTTAATTATATTGTCAACATGCATTCCATGGCGACAACGGCGACGACAACAGCGACTGCAGTGACTCCAGCTCGAGCGGACTGCGACTCCACGAGATTCGCATCTAACCCCAGCAGCACCTTCGCGGCAGCATGCTCGAGGCGACCAGTGTGTACACGAAACACCCATGGTCGTCGTTCTTCCTTCCATCACAGCCATCAGCGTCGACGGTGGCAGCAAGTAAGCACACACACACACACACGCCGTGCTTGGCCGTCGCGACGGGCCGACTTGCAACATGCAAATTTTCCACAATAGCCGCATAGGAATTTTTCGTGCGCCATAAATCACATCTCCTGCAGGACTTCTGAACCCGCCATCTCCATGCGCCCGCGGTCCCGCTTGGCCGTGCCTGCCGAAATGCAGGTCTTCTGGCATATTCCCACAACAGGAATATGAAATGTTCTGGAGTGCACACCACACTGTGGCGCACATCGCGCGCCATACTGTGCTGTGCGGCATGACATAATCGCTCGCGACATATCGACAACTTCATTTCACATTTTAATATCTTTATCGCGTCGGCTGTGTGGAAGATGCGGTTCGGTGGTGCTGCTCTAGCTCCCGGCCCAGCGGTTCGGCGGCGCGCAGCTCAGGCCTCCCTTGTGAGCGGCATGACACGATCGCGGCGCGCTGCGACTAGGATGAGAACGAACGAGTGTCCAAAGTGGCATTGTTCGAACAAATCTACGTGCAGTACGTGGGGAAAATCTGTCGCTGGTAGGGTGCCCCCCTCCCCCACACCACTCCGGGGCCAGGAACTTCCTTTTTTTTATTGTTGTTATTATTAAAATATATTTGTGGGCTGGAGTCCCGAAATAGGGCCTTTGAGTTGGCTGTGTGTCGAAGTACCTATTTGTGGCTAACTGTTCGCTTAATCTGGGCAAGTTGTTTCTTTGCGGTGATCGTTGTGTCGTGAAGGCTCGGCACGACTTTGTATCGTCGTCGCGTTCTGAACGGAGATGGGATTCAAGTGGAAGCAGAAGTGTTTTTGGGAAGAGGGAGAAAATATTTTCCGCTGCTACAAAGTGTAGAGTGAATCGCGCAATTATTGTAACAGCAGGTCTATCTGTTGTCTCAAATCATAGGGTATGATGGATTTGTTCGAGAAGTTTGTGAAGTGCTGGTGAAAGGGTAGACGAGGTTTTGTTTCGTTTATTATTACGAGCTAATGAATGAAAAATGGAACAAATGACTGTCAAAACCTAGGAAAAACTTCTTAAAAAATTAAGCTTACCACAATAGAACACAGCTCCAATTATAATAAAATCAATGAAAGGGATTATCGGTATGAAAACGATAAAGTGGAACACAGCTGTATACTTTTTGCAGGAAAATACAGCTTATAGTTGAAACTATTAAAATATGAGGTCATTAACTTTCCTTTTCATAACGAGACGCAAATGAATATGTTGATCCTGATTTCTAAAAATGGGGGGTATAGAGGGGTCTCCAAAAAGGGACTTGACTTTAATTTGAATTTTTGACGCACTCTTTCACTAAGCATTAGACTGCCACTGTAATTTTATTCGGAATAATGAACATTTTCTTCGTGGGAACGAGCACCATCTCCGGAGTCCCTGACAACAACTCAAATTGAAATTCAAATAATTCTAGCTTACATATTTAGATAATGACAACTTTAGTCCGAAAATTAGAGTCGACACATTCATTTGGATATCTTCTCGTGTCAGTCAGTTGGAGCTTTCGAAAACTTGTTCGCCGCATTGACAATATCGCGGTTTAGGCATTGGTAGTCAGTTACTAAGTCATTTCCTCGGCCTTCTCAAAAATTGTGCATCGCTCAGACCCATTACGGTGCATGAGATATTGTTTCAAGCTCATACACCATAAGCCTGACACAAAAATTGAAGCAGAGGGACTATTTGAAGCGACGCACGTTCACCGACTGGGTTCTGGAGAATATGCGGCAAGAGCATTTCTGGCTTTATTGGTTAGTTAATAAGTAAAATTTGCGTTACTTGTTAAGAGAAAAAAAAAAAAGGATTTGCTTCATCAATCGGAACTTCACCCCAAAAAATTGGCTCTTTGTTACTGTCTGCATGCCGGCAGCGTCATTAGGCCAGAGTTGTATGTAGACGTTTAGGATATTCCCATTACTGTAATGGCCAGAAAGAAGTTTTTACTGAATTCTAATTCTTCACGTTTTTTCCATTAAAAACAAAATGAAACAAAGATTTCTTTTTTCAAAAATTTCAAAATTCACCAGGAAAAAACTAAATCACTAACTTGTTTAACAATACGTAATACAGATATATGTTGTCAAATATCTCTCTTTCGCTTTGTTGCTCTTCATTCAATGCTTCATAAAAAGAGCTACAGTGATCGGATTTAGTTCAAATATGCGCTGCTTTGTTTAATAATATGTTTCCATCTAGACGGCCGCCGTGGCGTAGTGGGTAGAGTGCGACGCTCACACGTCGAAGGTCCAGGTTCGATTCCCGGCTGATCACCCGAAATTTTTCACCGCACCTCCTCAACTGTCTAAGAAAGCTGCTCAACCTTCGTTGTTCGGAGTCGGCAAAAAATTGTAAGTCCTTTCTACCCGTGAGAGAACAGTAGCACGCACAACACGAGTAGTTGATGAACAAGCTAGGCTCTGGTCCCCCTGTGGACTGTAGTGCCAACAATTTTTCACGCAGAAGCTCCCCTCCTTATTTGCGAAGAACTCGGACAGTTATTTTTCGCAAGCCTCTTTTGAGTTCAACTTCACACCACCAAGCGCGTTCGCCATGAACAGGAACAGGTGGTAGTCACTTGGCGCTATGTCTGGGCTATATGGTGGATGCGATGTAACCTCCCATCCGAGCTCCCGTAGCTTTTGACGAGTTATCAACGAAGTGTGTGGTCTGGCGTTGTCCTGAGCGAACACTACACCCTTGCCCTTGGCCAATTCTGGACGCTTCTGGTCGATCGCCTGCTTCAAGCGGTCCAGTTGTTCGCAGTAGATGGTAGAATTAAGCGCCTGGACATATAGGAGCAGCTCATAGTGCATGATTCCCTTCCAATCCCACCAAACACACAGCAAAACCTTCTTGGCCGTTAATCCCGGCTTGGCCACTGTTTGGGACGATTCACCGGCCTTCCACCACGACCGCTTTCGCTGGATATTGTCGTATATTTTCCATTTTTCGTCGCCAGTCACCATCCGCTTCAAAAATGGGTCGAGTTCGTTCCGTTTCAGCAGCATATCGCAGGCGTAAATTCGGTTCAGAAGGTTTTTTTGCATCAAATCATGCGGCACCCAAACATCAAGCTGTTTTTGTATCCAGCCTTCTGCAGATGGCTTACAATGGTTTGGTGACTAACTGACATCTCCTGAGCGATGTCACGAGATGCCACATACCGGCCTAACTCGATGATTTCCATCATTCGATCGGTATTCGTCGTCACAGGTCTTCCGCCAGCTGGCTTATCCATGGTGTCGTTTTCAGCGTCTCTAAATCATCGAAACTCTTCCTCCGCGGTTCGAAGTAATAGAGAACCATCCCCCAAAATAACATTTATCTCACGGAACGTTTCTCTAGCGGATTTGCCTTTAACGCTTTAAGATAGCGCGAATTTCGGCGTAAGTGAACTCCATGTTTACACGTCTATAACTGTTGAACGCAATATCCAAACTAATCATGCATAGCGTCGTTTTGTAGGCCATGTCAAGACTTTTGAAATGATGTATAGTATTGCCAGATACGAGCGCTTAGTACGCAGCCGGAAAATTCAAAAGACAAAAGGCGGGAAGGGAGATATTTGACAACCCATCAAGCGCCAACTGTTTGTATCGATTGAATTCACTGAACCGAATAACTACTATGCGGGATCCTTCATATTTTATTTGCCAACCCTTTTGGCCACTATAACAACCACTACCTGGATACCATTTGTTAAATATCTAAGAGTCCTTGTAGATAAGAGACTGACTCTTAGCCAACATACAAATAATAATATACCCATTCATTTGTCGCAAGTCTGAACTTTGCAAAGATGATAATCTTATAATTTATAAATCTATCTCAAGCCATTCTGTTGCACGCGGCTCCAATTTGGGGTAACTGCGCCAACTGTCACCCAAAAAATTGTAAGTTCTCCAAAATATGGTTTTAAAAATTATCCTAAAACTGCCATGATATTTTTCAAATGGTAAAAGAAAGAATAGCTCGCCTTTCTGAAAAATTTGTCTTTTCATGTAATATATCAGATAAACTTCTCGTTGCTACTCTTGTTAATGTTCTTTGATATTATACTATTTCATATTTCTTATTTTATTCTATACATGCCTTATGTGGCCGCCGTGGCGTAGTGGGGAGAGTGCGACGCTCACTCGTCGAAGGTCCAGGTTCGATTCCCGGCTGATAACCTGAAATGTTTCACCGCACCTCCTCTTTCGAGCTGCTGACAATACTCAAAGTGTAATAACTGTCTAAGAAAGCTGCTCAACCTTCGCTGTTCGGAGTCGGCAAAAAACTGTAGGTACCTTCTACTCGTGAGAGAACAATAGCGCGCTTAACACGAGTAGTCAATGAGCAAGCTAGGCTTTGGTCCCCCTGTGGACTGTAGCGCCATCCAATTATTATTATTATTATTAAATGCAAGGAATTTAAAAATATATATTATACATGCCATTTGTGCTCGCAAAGCACACACCCATATACAAAACTGTGATATTTTGTATGAATTAGCTTTTCATTCGGCTCCTTTCTTTTGTAAAGTTGATATGGTGCTCGTATTTCCATTTTTCAAAACAATGACCATATCTATCTACATCTTAATTGTAAGAAAACCATTCCAATATATATGGGATAGAGTTGATAAAACTGTCAATCATAGGCGCGCTTAGTCATGATTCCCTACCTGACCTTCTGCAGCACGCATGAATAAAATTACTGCACTGGGGCCGTGTGATACACCTAAAAATAATTTCCCAAAAGTTGTCTATTGAATTCAGACGACTGCAGATCTCCGAATAATGTCCAATCTGTCACAGAAAAATTTTGGAAATTAATAGATCAATGTGTTTTCAGACAAAACTCTGAGAACAAACGATTTTTAAAAACTAAAAAAAAATTTGCTTCTGATCTGATAATTCAAATTCATTTCACATCTGCCAGATTTTTTCCTAAACTTCAATCAGATCGTTGTCTTGTAAGAAAATCCACTTCAATTGCAGTTCTTCTTCCCCGTAAGGCAAGTATTTGGACAGATCCCCCATTCAAAAGAAAAAAATAAAATTTTCTTCATCAAATATGACTGTTGGCACGCAATATTTCGGATCTAATCTTTTCCTTTGAAGTTTCCATATTTTAAAGAGGCCATCTGATTTTTTTTATTCGTCTTTTTCTTGTGACGCTATAATCCGGGATGGACCTGGGCCTTTTTTTATTATATTTTGATTTATATTGGGAAGTACGGTTCTCCAATTACAATCGTCCTGTTAGTACAAGCTTACATCACATTCCCTTCTTAGCCCTGAAATTTAGTATAAGCCAAATATTTAATTTTTTCTTACAGAAAAGGTGATTGACTTTTATCCCATATTGCACATTAAACGCGCATCACAATAGAAAACTTAGCAATCATATCGAATACTCTCTTTGAAAAACGAGAGCAACGCCACCTCTATTTGGCTGGGATTGCGAATTCTACCACAAAAAACTGTAGTTCCCTTCCACTCGTGAAAGAACAGTAACGCGCACAACACGAGTAGCTGATGAGCTGAATATCGAAATAAGGAACATGCACAAATGTGCTAAAATCAAAAAGCAACCCAACAAGGACTCAAAATATAAAACTCTTACAATTGCCTTATAATCCCGCGGGATCTTCTTGATGAAGGAGGTACCTTTGTCGCCTCTTATGTATCTGAGTTTACTTCTTGCATACCAAAGCAATACAGATATGTGTCAAATTTTCGACAATTTCATGTCTAAATAAGGCTTCCCAACTGAAATGAAAAAGACAAAAAAGCTGGCATGGGTTATAATGTACTACTACACACTCGGGCTACTGACTGCTTTTGCGAACACTTGCTATAGGCCGTATCTTTGAGTCGATCAAACAGAACGCAAAGGACATCCCACACTTGCTCCACCATTTTTACGACACGTTTCAAAAAATTCAAAAAAATTCAGCACCAGCTCATCCAGATTGACTTTTTCTAGCTTCCCAGTATCAGTTTCCATCTTTCGTCAGCAGTGATTACAAAACTCTTACACTCGCTTGTCACCAAGAAACAACTCACTCCAACCGAACGGAGAAGATTTATGCGATTTGCGTGCACCTCTCCACGCTTTGCTCCTCGGATCGATTTATGAGTCCATAGTGTCGGAGCTATTGGTGATTTTTCATCCGGGAACGAAACAAAAGGCGACCGTGGCCGCCGCTCACCGCCACCGGTTCCCACCGGCAACCCGCTCGTGATGCCATTGTTTCTGCCCCGACCGAAGGGGTTACATGTCAAGTCATCTCGTTCCAAGAAATCCAGTTCACCAGTCCCGAATCGGTGGCGAGTGTGGGTGTTGACGTAATTAAAAGTGGCACGCCCCATTCAGCCAAATCTCCTGGATTACAGACTTCCGCTCACTGTCACGTGGACAATTGAACAATTCACCTGATAATTGTAATCCCACATTCTGGACCCGTCAGGGCGTTCCGTAACACGAAACAATCATTACGTACTCAGAGATTACCATAACAGTTTGCTACTTCTTCGCACGGGGCATGTGGTCCTGCCAGGTAGCCTCTCCGTGTCGGGTGCCTCGATCCGGTGTGAGGTGCGAGTGACTTATGACTTTGACAGCAGCTTAAGGGATTACATTTTACACTGGTCCCTTAACGCACACACACGTGCGGTGGGGAATGTCCATCTTCGGCTTGGGCTGCTTGTAAAAATACGTTTAATCCATCGGATTACATGTCAAATCCAATTTTGTTGTTTGCCATTGTGTGGCCAACAGCGTAACAAGATTAAGCACATTTTTGACATGGGCTCCTGATCTGCTTGTTTGTTGATTCTGTCTGAATTGGCACTTGAGGATTAGGCCGAGGTGAAAATGATGAAAATGATGGGATGCGCTGGCTTGCGGACGGATCCCATTGTTCTCGGAGCTGACCGTATGTTGCGCTGTCCATCGGCGGGGATGGATGGGAAAGGTGTCAGCATACCGTATGCCGCTGTTTTCAACACCAAATCCACTGTATTACCATCGTTCCGTTTCGATAGAGTCATTTCCGCAGGGCATCATCGCGATCTTTGATTCAAATGTTAGAATGGACCACCAGTCGCGTTCCGCAAACACACGACACTAATAACTGCAAGCCGCCTCAAGGCGCTGTGAACTTTCTAATCTGCGATCTTAATTCGAGAAGAATTCTGCCAAATCAAAGCAAAGTCCAACTCAATCCACCATCGATGCAAGAATCGTGATCTCCGCTGATCTCGATGATGAATCTCCTCCTCTTTCAATAGCAACCACCGGCTTCGAGTCATCAAATTTGCAATAACATTCGTTTCGCGATCGGCCCGAGAGTCCATCGTCGTCCTCAGCGCAGATCGGCACCATGTTATTTGCGTCAATAAAAAGCCTCCGTCAGCTCGTGTGCTCGAGTGCAACCCGTCCTCTTGCCCGCCACCGCGCCAACGTTGTCGGGATGCAGTGATGAACGTTTTGCTTCATCGCGCGGACGTGTATAGCAATTTCGTTGCTATAAAGGAAGCCATTGGCTGGCTAACAACTTCATCTCGACCAAGTCGAAAATGAGTCAATCAATTTCGACACCAGCAATGAATTGTTTGTGGGCAATTAATAGAAATTACTGCGATTCCAGTCGTTTCCGTCGGCGCGTTGGACGTTTGGAAGCGAATGACGATTTCGTTTAAGCTGCCACTTGAGTTCGCTAATTAAAAGTTATAACCTCTTCTTTATGAAACTACGAATTGGGTCGATAATTGCACATGTGAGCGCAGAGCTGCCAGTCCATTGGAAGATGTCTTTGCGAATATCTTCCTGAGTCCTTGGGGGTTAAGACCGGAAGATGGGAGTGGAACATGTGGATAATTATGCAATTAAATGGGGGAACGCACGTGTAATTGCTGCTAACTGACAATTGAGCAATTTTAGGGCTGGAGGAGAATTGGTTTTGAAATTCCTTTCAAAGAATGGGAATTGGGTGGCTGAAGAATGTTCTTAATTCTTTCTTTTCTGAATGAAGGCTCTGGAGAGTGCACAAGAGGTTTAATTCTGTTCCTCACTGGGTCCAGAAATGAGTTTCTAACCTGTTTTGCATCAAATTTCAAGTTTTCAATGTTTTGCCTTATTTGTTGAACGACGTTAGAGTCGGAGTTGGACCTGGGTCTCTTCAGTGAATACTTCCTCTCATCAGTGCATCTAGTTTTGTAAGCCAAGTTTTTGGCTCATCAATTTCCATTTAGATGTCGCTTGAAAATCACTTAAATTGTTTGAATTTAAAGGCTCTAGCGAGAGTTGTGTAATAAAGCCCTCTCTCTAAGAACTAAGCTTACTTCATATAACAACTTGATCATCCCAGTCTTACTCTATGGTGCGGAAACCTGGACATTAATAAGGAAGCCCTTAGTCTGTTTGAGAGAAAAGTTTTGCGTGCCATTTTGGGTCCTGTTTACGTTGATGGTGGTCGCCGTGACGTAGTGGGTAGAGTGCGACGCTCACACGCCGAAAGATGTAGGTTCGATTCCAAGCTCAACACCAATTTTTCGAATTTTCCACGGCACCACCTCTTTCGAGCTGCTGACAACACTCAAAGTGTAATAACTGTCTAAGAAAGCTTCTCAAACTTCGCCGTTCGGAGTCGGCAAAAAACTGTAGGTCCCTTCTACTCGTGAGAGGACAATAGCGCGCAAAACACGGGCAGTTGATGAGCAACGTGGTCCCCCTTTGAACTGTAGCGCGAACAACTAATATTACGTTGATGGAGGAGAAGATATAATAACAAACTCTATGGGCTGTACAGCGACATGCGGCTGGTCAAGCGTTTTCGGATACATCGCTTATGTCATGTAGAGGGTATGGACACCACTGCTCCGGCCCAAAAAATCTTCGAATTAGAACCATAGTTACAACGCAACGGAGGACGGCCTAGGCTAAGACGTAGAGAAGGAGCTCAACCAACTTCTAGTGCGCCATAGGAGTCAGCTAGCGAATAATCGTGCTGGCTGAAGAGGCATATTGGTTGGGGCTCAGGTTCACCTCGGACTGTAGTGCCACAAGGAGATGAAAAAGAAGAAGAAGAAGAGCGAGAGTTGTGTGTTGTCCAGAAACCTCACATGATATCCGGTACACTCGCAGAAGTTGAATGGCTATACAGAGTGTCATCGAATCTTCTCTTCCAGACATTTTGCGCAAATCTGACGAAGAGCTGGTATAAGGTTTCCTTCTTAAGGCCCCAGGTTCAATACTATGACCCGGAGCTCACGTTTTTTATAGAAAACCGGTTAGACATTTGATAGAGTCCATTATTGTAATTTGAGCATAAGGAACCAGAAATAAATTGAAAAAGAGATTCGTTAAGGGCTTCTTTTTTTAGTGCGAGATTAAGATAGACGTACACAGTTCTTGCCTGCTTCAAACTTATTGTTGAATATATATTATAAAGCGATTTTCGATATATCGATGTTGCGGATGCTTTCTTCTTCTTCCTCGCTTACCTCTTATTTGCATTAAGGCCAGCAAGCACTTCATGCATCGTCCACTTTATTCGCTGATACTAGTCCGCCAAAAGCAATTCAGTGTGGTAATTATTTCAGACTGCAGCCTTTATAATTATTATTTATAATACTTTTTTATATATTTATATTATTATTTATAATTATTATTTAGCCTTTATAATACGCAAAGTGGGGAATTACATTTCTTTCGATGATTTTTATTTTTATATTTTTTTATGCACTTTTTTAGTACTTCATCATAGTTTTCTTAAATGCTAGACAAAAATAATTAGACTAGCTTAATTATCTAATCTTTGATCTTAATTCTAACTTAGTGACTTTTTATAAGTACTCTAAGCTAACCTGGGATTATTTTTCCTTCTGCCTTTCGGCCTATTTTAGTTTTCAAATTCTATGTATTTTATAATTGTCTTAATGCCAGCTTCAATTTGTTCCTAGAAAACTTTAAAAACTTGGACATTAAAGTTCTTAAGTTTACTTAATACTAAGACTAAAACCTATGATAAAACTATATAACTCTGACTTACGTATAAACTTATATATATATATATATATATTTATCTATTTACATTACTCTTAACTATGCCCGTACCATTTTACGGACGCGTGCACCCGGACGTATGTGTCATTTATATGCCTTATATATTATCTCATATATTATCTGATACCCCGTGGTGCACCTTTTTTTGGTTCCTTTTTTTATTTGTTTATGTTTTTATTTTTATTATTATTATTTTTGAATTTTTTTTTTGGTTTTTGTAATGTCTTAAAACTACCTTAACCTATGTGAGCTGGCCCTAGTGAACCAGCTTTCCTGTCTTTTCTTTAAGTTAGCGGCATCGAAAGTTGATTATGGTATAACCACTGCCGTTCCTTGTCAGAAACTGCTCTGTTGCGGGCAGAAATCGCTCTGCTAAACCGTAGGAGTTCCTCGTGCCGGCGAGCGACGTCCGATTCGTATTGGAGTTGCGTTTCTACTGTTTGGCGTGCGACGTGGAAGATGATAGGGCAGCCTTCCCTATCTTGTGTTAAGCCTTTCGAATCCAAATAAAGGAAAGATTCAGGTGGAATGAAGCCATTAAGACGTACTCTTTCATGGTACATTTCATTTGGATAGTAAGCCCCAAAGATCAAACTGTTGGTTGAAGCCATGGCACGAGCAGTGTGACTCCAAATCAACTTAATAATAAAATTATCTATTCTTATAAGGTTTGCCTCGTTGTACAGAACCTCGTTGGGGTAGAATTTCTTGTACTGAGATTCTGGTGTTCGATGCAAACGAAGACAGGCTCGAAGGCACCCCCTCTCGAACAACCTCATCTTTTCCATCTGGGAAGGACTCACGTTGAAACACACAGGACAACCAGATACCATGATTGGCCGGATGAGGGCCACTTGGGATTTGATGTAATGAAGATGCTGATGTGACTTCAATTGCGATACTTGCTGGAGAGTGTATGTGCATTTACAGCTAATTGGTTGGGACTGGAAAGGGGCATTAGATGAAAATGGTGAAAGGGATCAATGTTGTTTGACTTACGAATTTTGATTAATATTACCCTTCGTGCGTTGCGATTGAATTCAACCAATAAAGAGACTGCTTATTGGCTCCATTCTTAAATGGGAATAGATCACAAATCTATGCTACAGAAGCTGAAATTGCAGAAGCTTATATTTTCTAATGGGGGGCATGGGCCTGTGCACGCCATGATTGGCCGGATGAGGGCCATGTAGCAGATTACCTTCACTCTGGTGTCAAGTTATTCATTCTTAGCATGCATTCTTAGCCCTGGTCAGAGCTCTATCTACATATCATCATAAAGAGCTTAGTCTTGACAACTGCAAGCAGCGTGCTCGGGACCGTCAAAAATGGGAGGCAACTACAGCTCAGGCGCAAAAAAGCCTGATAAGCGGGTAAGTAAGGAACTGGGGGGAATTGACATCTGGAAAGCAGACTTAATGAAGCATATGTTCTATGTCGACCACATCAATGCATTGCGTGTCATCATCGAGCAGTGCACAGAATATCGATCGTCACTTTATTTGTGCAGCAAAAGGCCACATACACTTTCTGCTCACCTTAATCATCTTGACTATGCAGACGACGTCTACCAAACGACAGCAAATGTTGAGAGGGAGGCTCATACTGAGGGTCTCAAGTTCAACACAACAAAAACAAAGTTACTGATCCCCTCAAATCTTGAGGTCTTGATTGAATAGGCCTTGCTATACAACAGGTGAGAGGGTAAAAAAGTATTGCCTCACCCAGTGGAAAGAACGGATAAAATGTCTTTAACCGAATATTAAGGCAAGACTGTTCTGCTCCAAACTTGAGGTTTTTCTTGCGTTGGATGCAAAACTTGGGAAGCGACAGCCGCTGTCACAAGAAGCCCGCAGACGTTTGTGAATCGGAGCCTGTGCAAATCTAGTAAACATTTTCCAAGAATGGACCAGTAACCCAGAGATACCATTATTTACGGGCACAAATTGTAGTGGATTGATCATACAACTCAAAAAGGAGAAAGTTCCAACCTAAAAGTTGCGAAGAAGTGAAGCTCGCTAACCCAGCAGAATTGTCAGAAACCAAGAGAGGAGGACTTTCGGCAGCTGCTGATAAAACTGAAATTAATTACGAAGAACCGCACACGATGGCACAAATGGGGTAGGAGTTGCAGCTCTAGACCCTACTGAAGAATACAGGAACCAGGAAAAAAAGAAATATACTTGGAACCAACTTTTAGAAAATGATAACTAAGCTGAAACATTTCTTCCAAAGCCAATGCGATTTACTCTGACATGACGCGCAGACCGTCATTAGTCCTTTTAGTTTGTATCATCTTTAGAAAAAAATTCACGAAAGCGTCAAAAGTTCACGAAGTTATTCTACAAGAAGTAGACAAAAAATTTAGCATTGATGTAAACTTATTATTTTTATCATAACGTTGATAATTTACTTTGTTTGCTTTATCCAACTTTCGACACATTTTTCCTTCACGCTTAGGAACGACTGTGACTAAGAAGGGCATTAAGCTAGTTCGTGTACGCAAATGTTAGCAGCTAGCAAAGATAAGAATTGTTCTTTTATTTGTACACGCCTATTAATTAATTTCATTGCCTAATTGATGACCCAGCGTGCAAAAGAAAGTAATTAATGGACATCCACCTGGAAAAATTTTAAAACCAAATTCTCAAGTTTCATACATTCCGTCCACGGATGAATGTCTACAAATTGAACATTCCTTAGTTATAATGAAAAGAGACACCGATCTAACCATTAATTAGGTGAAAAGATCCGGCCAACATCCATCGTCTCTATAACTCCATTACTCGAAAAACAAAAATTATGTACGACTCAAGCTCACAAAAGTAAATTGATTAAAATTTTGATAAACATTGTGTTTCTCTGATGTATGGTCTTACCCAATACAGAAAAAACATTTTTTATCAACATTCCTCTTTAAAATACCACAAAATAAACCTTCTTCAAAGTTATGTGCAAGACAAATCAAAAAATCATATGACACTTGTTCTGATAACGAAACCTTAAAAATTACACTGAATCGTGGCGGAAACATTTTGTTCAAATGCATCAAAAGGTTTTTCACAGTGCATAAGCAATTGCAAGTCACCTCCGCAGCACGTATTGTTCATTCGTATGCACCCCTTCTGGTTTAAACACATTGCACTGGCATGGACCAACCATGAGGCTCATCTGCATGGCGCACCGAGCTGCATGCTGCTCCCACTAGCCCATGAGAGCGTGCACCTATGCCAACTGATTATCTCAGCCATCCAGCCATGGTTTGTTTTCGAATAATTACTTGGAACAAAGTGTTTCACTGCTTTTTGCTGTCGCTTGTTCCTGCTGGCTTTGCCTTTAAAAGGTATGCAAAGGAGGGTAAAAAAAACCATTCGACTGCGACCATGAAAAGGGGGTGTGGCCTGGGTGCAGAAAAAGCATCTCAATAGACGCGTCGTCGGTTTGTTCACATGATTAGAGCACAAATGTGAGAAATTTACCACCATTGTGGATTTATTGTTAATTCTAGGACAATGCCAAGCATGTTGGTGGTGGGTTTAAGTTATCGGTGTACAGCAACGATTCAATTGGAATTGTGGTACTTGGGATTTGATGTAATGAAGATGCTGATGTGACTTCAATTGCGATACTTGCTGGAGAGTGTATGTGCATTTGCAGCTAATTGGTTGGGACGGGAAATTAGATGAAAATGGTGAAAGGGATCAATGTTGTTTGACTTACGAATTTTTATTAATATTACCCTTCGTGCGTTGCGATTGAATTCAACCAATAAAGAGACTGCTTATTGGCTCCATTCTTAAATAAGAATAGATCACAAATCTATGATGCAGAAGCTGAAATTCCAAATGCTTATATTTTCTAATAGGGGGCATGGGCCTGTGCACGCGAGGTAACGTCGTTGATTGCGTTCAACATGGCGAGCTGCCAAGGCTATCCTCGTTAGTGCACAGGTCAAGTTGATATACAGCCTCCACTCGGCGCCCCCTGCCATCACAACACCCGTTATATGGTGAACCAATGTATGCAGCGAGCCCCACCGCCCGAGGGTTTAAATAATGGGCCTGGCCTACCAGTCTGTGCGTTGTGCGTGAGGGTAACTTCCTCACCACGAAGAAGTCATATAGTTCAGAAAAGCCGTTATGCCTCGGATAAGGACGGATTAACTGTTGACGACCCCAGCAAACTTTTTCAGGACAACGATTTTCGGTTTTGTACGTGAAATGTGAGGTCCCTTAACAGACCACGTGCAGCCGAACAACTTGCGGAGGCCCTTGATTGCTACAAGGCAGACATAACCGACATCCAGGAATTGCGATGGGATGGCCCTGGCATAAAAACGATGAAGAACTGCTGCGCCCAAATCCCGCTGTTAGGCAGAATGGTCCACCCAATTTGGACGATGATAGACAAGTATTCCGTCCCCCCGACTTAGACGAGGTGAAGATAGCAATATTCAAGCTGAAGTCGAACAAAGCTGCGGGAGCGGACGGACTGTCCGCAGAACTATTTAAAGCAATTGGAGATGACCTGGTTGGGCGCATGCACCAGCTCATCTGTAAGATATGGTCGGAGGAAATCATGCCCGATGAGTGGAATCTCAGCGTCGTTTGCCAGCGCCACAAGAAAGGAGACCCCTTTGACTGCGCCATCTATCTTTGGATAAGCCTTCTTAACATCGCTTACAAGATAACTCGGCCGTATTGTCTGAGCGTCTGAAACCGTTTGTCCATCGGTCGCTATTGGTGCTGTTTCAGGCCAGGAAAGTACACTGTAGACTAGATCTTCACTTTACGGCAGATCCTTGAAAAGGCTCAAGATGTGCAAATCGGCACTCATCACCTATTCGTCGATGTAAAGGCATGCGGCCTTAATGACAGTGTGCATAAAAACGAGCCCTACAGTACTATGTCTAGTTTTGGCATTCCTACCAAACTCCTCAGATTGTGTATGATGACGACGAAGAACTCTCGCTGATCCGTCAAGGTCGGTAACGAACTGACCGACACGTTCAATCTCAAAAAAGGTTTTAGACAAGATGACGCGCTGTCATGTGACTTCTGTAACATCATCCTCAAAAAGATCGTGTGTAACTGACAAGTCAACACCAGAGACACGATCTTCCAGAAGTCAGTTCAAGTGCTAGCTTACGCTGATGACATTGACGTGATTTTAGGAACACAGCGAGCCGTCAATGAGGCATTTGCTGGCATTGAAGCGGAAGCGGCTAAAATGGGTCTGGCGGTAAATGAGGGCAAAACTAAGTACATGCTGTCGTCAAGGAAGGACACACAACATCGACGTCTCGGACGGAGCGTCACACTAGGCAGCAGAAACTTAGAGGTTGTCAAGGACTTCGTCTACCTCGGCCTCGAGGTAAACAGGGACAATAACATCAGTACCGAAATCAAACGCAGAATCACTCTTGCCAATCGCTGTTTCTTTGGGCTCAAGAGGCAATTGTGTAATAAAGCCCTCTCTCAAAGAACTAAGCTCGCTTTATATAACAGCTTGATCATCTCAGTCCAACTTTATGCCGCGGAATCTTGGACGTTAGCAAAGGCGGATGAGGAAGCCCTTAGTCTCTTCGAGAGAAAAGTTTTGCGTTCCATTTTTGGTCCTGTTTGCGTTGATGGCATCTGGAGGAGAAGACTTAATGACGAACTCTATGGGCTGTGCAGTGATATGCGCCAGGTCAAGCGTCTACGAATACAACGCTTAAGATGGCTACGCCATGTAGAGCGTATGGACACCACTGCTCCGGCCCGAAAAGTCCTTAAATCCGTGCCATTGGTACAACGCAAAAGAGGACGACCTACACTACAGTGGCGCGCACAAGTGGAGAAGGACCTCAACCAACTTGGAGTGCGCAACTGGAGACAGCTGGCGAAAGATCGTTCTGGCTGGAGAGGCCTATCGGTTGAGGCCCAGGTCCACTCCGGACTGTAGTGCCACAAGAAGAAGAAGAATAATAATTTCTAATTTAAAAATAGCACACATCTCTAAGGCATTAATAATTATAATTGTTGGCGCTACAGTCCACAAGAGGTCCAGGGCCTAGATTGCTGAACTACTCGTGTTGTGCGCGCTTATGTTCTCTCACGAGTAGAAGGGACCTACAGAGTTTTGCCGACTCCGAACGGCGAAATTTGAGAATCTTTCTTAGACAGTTATTACTCTTTGAGTATTGTCAGCAGCTCGAAAGAGGTGGTGCCGTGAGAAATTCGAAAAATTGGTGTTGAGCTGGGAGTCGAACTTAGACACTTCGACGTTTGAGAGTCGCACTCTACCCACTACGCCACGGCGGCTACACCTCCAAGACATTCTTAAACGTTGAAACTCTGTCTCAATCTCGTGGCAAACCTCCGATGAGTGTCGCAGACGTAAAAGAGAAAGTTCCTTAATTTTGGAGCCTTGAAACGAGCCCAGACATACGTTTCACGCTCATGTCTGTGCTGCCAACATTAAATAAATAATTACGCGCAATAAAGATCCTGGAAGCAAATATTTCCAAGTGCACTCCCTCACAGGGCCATAACTTTGGCTCTCCGTCCACATAGCTGCAGAATCGCCTTTTCATTCCCAGCACAATTGTTTCGACGACTAAAAGTGTAAATCTTGAGCTAACAAGGAACAGCTACCGCTTCATTCATCTGTGCACGAATCCCACACGTCCCAAACTTGATCTAAGGCGACACCATCCGACTAGATCACACCAACAATAAGCTGCTGCCACGATCCCTACCAAAGCAGTGCACAGTACGCCCATAAATAAGGCTCTCCTAAGTGCTGCATAACAAAAACGTCTTAATTTGGCTTTTAGCCGGGTGCAACCGAAAACTTACCTCCGCGGATAGATTTCACGGTTCCCTTTGTCTATCACGCTCAAAACGAAGAGGATCGGCTGCTCCCCAGCACACCATTCCGCGATTGCATGAATGAATGAATGTCTCTATAGGCGGGCAGGTCGCTTGCGCCATGGGCGCACAGCTCAGCTGGGCGCAACACCGCAACAAACGAGGATTAGAGACAGCGAGTACCACATAAATGAGACGAGAGCCAACAGCACCAAGAACGACCGCAGCTACGACATGGACCACAGAGTCCACAACAACGACGACGACGACAACGATATCCTCGAATGGTTTTATTTATTGGCCAAACCTAACGTTGATTGCGCCCAGACCCTCGGCCAGCATTAGTTTCAGCCTCAAGGAGCTCGAGGAAACTGATTTCTCCTCGAAAAGCTGACTTTAATGTGCGATTAGGGATGGCCGCGTGTGGGTTGTCTCCTCCAGCTTTCAAAGAAATTACTGTCAAACGTCTAGGAGGGAGCGGTGCGACTCAGGCGAGTTCGCGAATCAATGACGTCCATCCCAGCAGTAGTCGGAACGGGTAATTTAGTCACCAATTAGCGAGAGGTGGGCAGCGGTGGGTGCAGCGCTTTTCAGCTGGGGAGATGGTGGCAAGAGATTCATTCAATAAATTGCCGTTGTGCCGTGCTCAGGCACATCTTCTCGGAATCACTCCTTCACTTCTCTGGATGAAGCGGATGTCCATCTGCGAGGTCATAAAATCGCGAAAATCACATTCGCAGAGCGTGTTGTACCTAATTTCGCAGAAATTAATTGCCGCCATCAATCCGGGGCAGCACACAAATATGGACGAGGATGGGGGCATCCTTAAGACAGCCCCTACTGGGCTGCCCTGAATTTGATTTTAACGACAACCCATGTGCAGACAATCGGCAGTTAAACTGAGATACGTCCCGGGAGCCTGACGGGGACGCGCTTCACTGCCAACACAGCAAAGCGTCGCCGTTGTGTTCGCCATGAAACCAGTCTCGCGCGCACACTGATTGAGTGAGCGGCCATAAATGCCGGATTAATGGCGACCGGGAACATATTATCAAATGAACATTAAGTCGAGCAATTAAACGAGCGCGCACTCGCAGGGATGCTCCCTCGGCAGGACAACAAGGGCGACTGAAACAACGTAATCAGTCAATTGGGCAGGATGGGAGAGGCAACACAGCGAAACAGCCATTACTGTCGAATGACTGAGGCGGCTTGGCAGTGAGCAATTACTGCCACTGCCAGCATTAGCATCGGCACCAGTCGCAGCGCCAGGAGGCATTCGAGATCCTTAATTAAGATGTTTCCCTCCTGGGATTCTGTTTTACGGCGCTGCCTTGACTGGGTGCGCTGGCCGGCTGCACTGGACAGTCTGTAGTTAGCGCAGTAAAAAATTTGCCGGATGACTACTTAACGTCAGCCGTGTGCACTGAATCAAATCGGAAACCAATTATCGTGGTAGTTTGGACTTTTTACCTCCATTGCGCGTTATTGGCCGTCTGAAGGGAGGCCGTTGGCCTTATTGACAGATTTGATTAAACACGTTCCATTTAGGAAGTCTTTTGATCAAAGCCATCTCCTTCTTCCCTCTTCCTCTCTGCCGGGTGCAACTGCCATCAACTCGTTGTGAATGAATTTCGGAATACGCTCTCCAGTAATGCTAATGAACTGGACTATCTCGCTTATCTCCAATCAAAGATCGCCCATGAGCGGTGATTTTGTTTTCTTTGTTTTTATCTGTGGTGAACCGAACGGGCCTCCGCCGCGTGGGTCTTCAAATACGATCTACAGGCAATTATTGACTTCCGTTACCTACATTTTCATTATTATTTTTTTCGGGTTTTTCTTTGGTTTCCTTTGCAGGTGCCTGAAAGTTTTCGTTTTAAAATGAATGCAGAGACGTTACAACAGTTTGACGACTTCCATTTTGTTTGACGAAACTTTCACTCGTGGTTAAAAAAACAGTGCATGAGATACTATATCGCATCTGAAGTTTATCGTCTCGAAACGTAGTCAAATGATTGTGTAGTTTTCTTCAAAAAATTAAATTTCTAAGCTCGGAAGAAGCTCACAGTCGTATCAAGTGGGTGCCAAGTAGGGCCTATACAGCATCACAAAACAAATTTGTGGTGAACGACCCCTTATTTTTTTTTGTTCGTTTGGTATGACATCTGTGAAAAATATTTAGTATACATCAAAGCATTAAACAGACAACATCATATTTTTTCATCGTGTTAAAAATGTCGAATTTTTTACCAGAAAGTGATGATTTGCGGAAAGCATTAATTTTTTGTTTTCATTTGAAGTAAATTGCTGCAAAGTCGCATCGAATACTTGTCGTGGCATATGGTGATCATGGTCTATCAGAAGCAACATGCAAAAGATGGTTTCAACTGTTCAGAAATAATGATTTTGATGTGAGAAATAAAGAACGTGGAAGACCACCAGAAAAGTTTGAAGACGCCGAATTGCAAACGATATTGGATGGAGATGACACTTTGAGTCAAAAGCAAATGGCAGCAATGTTAAATGTTGCACAACAAACAATTTCTGACCGTTTAAAAGCTATGGGAAAGATAAAAAATGTGGAAAATGGGTGCCACATGAATTGAATGAAAGACAGATGGAAAACCGAAAAAACACTTGTGAAATTTTGCTTCAAAGACACGAAAGAAAATCGGTTTGGCATCGGATTGTTACTGGCGATGAAAAATGGATTTATTTTAAGAATCCTAAACGGAAAAAATCATGGGTTAATCTGGGACAACCATCAACATCGATTGCAAAACCAGATCGATTCGGCAAGATAACAATGCTGTGTGTTTGGTGGGACCAGAAAGGTGTGTTATAGAACCGTTAATACTGATCGCTCCCGACAACAAATGATCAATTTGAACCAAGCATTGATCGAGAAACGACCAGAATCGGCCAGAAGACACGGCAAGGTAATTTTGCTCCATGACAATGCACCTGCACACAAAGCAAAACGCTTGGCAGGGAGCAGCTACCCCACCCACCGTATTCACCAGATTTGGCTCCTTGTGACTACCATTTGTTTTCATTGATGGAACACACATTGGCTGAGCACGAGGAGGTCGAAAATTGGGTGTCTGATTGGTTTGCTTTAAAAGACGAACAATTTTATTGGCGTGGTATTCACAAATTGCCAGAAAGGTGCTCAAAATGTGTAGAAAACAATGACCAATACTTTGAATAAAATGTTTTTAATTATTCATTTTTAGTGTTTTATTCTTAAAAAAAAATACCGGTATACCTGATATTTTGGGATTGGGCAACCGTTGCGATGCAATGTGGCAACTCCCAGTTTTATTCCTTGCAAAATGATCACTTGACAGTTTCTTGAAAATACGTCTTAATAAAACGTGAGCGTGTCACTTAATGATTGAATTATCTACTGCTTCATTTTCAGGCATTCAATCTCAAACAGAATTGTCTGTGAAAGCTACAGTGGGAAAAATAACTTTGTGAATGCGTTTATTAGCTATTTTTCAGTTCTTGTCTCTTTTCGGGTCCAGAATGAAATATTTTAATTTTGTTCGATGTTGCGCGTGTGTAACACATTTGAGAATATTTTCTAGTTGAGAAAGTTTCATGATGTGGAAGGAAAATGAAGAAAAAAAATTGTGAAAAGGTCCTAACTCGTGTAGTGGTAACACTTGTTTGAGACAGAAACGTCTTTTTTAATAAGCCTTAAGATCTGCGCTGCTTTGTCTTCTTACGTGCCAGTGACGACTCTATAGATGTGCAGCATAAATGATTAAAATTTGTCACCAAGCAACACGGCCCAAAGAACATGCGCGAGTCCTGAATTCTCTTTGTAACTCAAACACTAACGCCGACGGGCAACTTTTCCATAAGAGTAATAACACCGGCTGTGATTCTAATTCTAGTTCTACATAACACTAAAATGGCAGTAAATTTTTATAAAATCAAAATGTTTATTCTCTTCCTTCACAACTACAATGTTCTCGTAAATATTCCGTGGGATTTAAGAAGTATCAGAAAGGATCTTTACTTCGAGGAGAGGGTCCACGAAACCCTTGCGATTATGTATGATCACTAGGTCATTTGAAAATCCCCTAAAAAGTCATGAAATCAATTCTTTTCCCTTGCTCTACGACTTCGCTTTTCGAAAACAATCCAACGTCTTTCAAGTGGTTGCTTCAACTGGCTTAGTAGAGGAGAGTCCTATCATCTGAGCTTGCAAAGATCTTTTTTTCTAACAGTAGTTCATTTCTCGCTTGGGCGATGTTGATTTTGAGGCCTGAAGCCTTTTCGCATTATTAGTATAATGTCGTTCCTTATAGGTGCTGCACATGAAAAAGGCCAAGGAATAAATGAAATCTTGAACAGCGCTGATTAAGCGATTTTCATTCTGGTGACCAACAAATCTACGAGTTTAGTGGCATAGCGGCTGTGACAAGCGGAGTGTATTATTCAGAATGTGGTATGGGAAGTGCGACTCGAAGAGTGTGCCTTGGGTAGTATGGGGGTAGCACGGCATGCACCAAATCCAAGTTTTAGATTTGAATTTAAAAAAATTACAAATCTAATATCCACTGCTTAAAAAAACTTTGTTTCCTCCCTCGTTTTTGGGGCCTAATGACTCCTCACCATCTACATTTCATAATAAAAGCAATAATAGTCCACAGGGGACCAGGGACTAGCTTGCTGATCAACTACTCGTGTTTTGCGCTATTCTGTTCTCACACGAGTATAAAGGACCTTTTTGTCGACACCAAACGGCGAAATTTAAAAAGTTTCTTTTAAGACATTTATTAATCTTTCAGGATTTTCAGCAGCTCGAAAGAGATGGTGCCGTGATGTGTTCAACTGGGAATCAAACCTGGGCTTTCGACCCGCGTGCGTCGCACACTACTCAATACGCTACGGCGGCTACATCTACAATTCACTGGCTGTTCATTAACATGCTAATCGAAGAGTACGGCCAACTAGTACATAAGCTGCCTCTGTGAAGTAAAAGTGGGAAACAAATTTTTTTTCTGAAAATCGCTTTCAAGACTCAAACTGACAAGCGCACAGCCTTGCGTCTTCACATCCTGGAGTAAAAGTCAGAAAAGATTTTTTTTTCTGAAAATCGTTTTCAAGACCCAAACTGATAAGCGCACAGCCTTGCGTCTTCACATCCTGACCTATCTGAATGTTGTAAACGAAAAGTATAATTTCTTTGTGCAGACGCTTTCTAAGGATAGTGCAAAATTGTTTAAGGCTTTCCAGGTCGATTAAGGACTAATAATCGACTCCAGCAAGCACATTCCCATCTTTCCTTCTTACGTAGCATGCCTTTTATATTTCGGGAATGGGCAACCCTAGTGTTGCAATCTGCAATACTGGCACTGGCTGGCAACTGCCACCCCTATCGTAAAGTTTGAAATTTTTGAGGTTATACGTACTCAGAACGTCTTGACATACGAGCGCTATTTGTGTTGTTTACTTAAAGAATTCACCTCGCCCAACAAAATGGAAATAAATCGTGAAAATGTTCGTGCGATAATTGTTTACAACTTTCGACCTTGATAAACTCAACAACAGTGCATCGACAAACTTAGTTCAATTTTTGGCGATGAAGCTCCATCAAGGACCAGTGTTTGTCGAAGGTATGGAGAATTCAACCGAGGCCTTCACTTCAAGACGAATTTCGTGAAGGTCGTCCAAAATCAGTTGTTGTTCCGGAAACCATTGATGTTGTGCGCCAACTGATATTGCAAGATCGTCATGTGACCTATCGTGAGATTGAGACAACCGTAGGCATTAGTGGGACCAGCATACATTCAATATTGCATGAAAATTTCACCGTCAAAAAAATTTGTTCGCGTTGGATCCCACAAAATTTGTCAATCGCTCAAAGAAAGGCTCTTTTCGATTGGTCGAAAGAAATGCTCCAAAAACACGATCGTGGTGCTTCGAAACACGCCTATGACATCGTGACAGGTGATGAATCATGGATTTATGTTTATGAGCCCGCAAGTAAACAGCAGGTCGACTGTATAATAATAATAATTGTTGGCGCGACAGTTAACAGGGGGACCAGGGCCTAGCTTGCTCATCAACTTACTCGTGTTGTGCGCACTACTGTTCTCTCACGAGTAGAAAAAAACCCAAAATTTGTTTGCCGACTCCGAACGGCAAAATTTGAGAACCTTTCCAGTCATTTCTCTTTGAATGTTGTCAACAGCTCGAAAGAGATGGTGCCGTGAAAAATTCGAGGTGTTCAGCCGGGAATCGAACCTAGACCCTTCGGCGTGGGAGCGTCGCACTCTACCCACTACGCCACGGCGGCCACAAGGTCGACTGTACGGGTGTTTCAAATTGAGCCAAATCCAACAAAAGTTGCTAGCGAAAAAAGCTCTTCCAAGCAAATGGTCGAAAAAAACTGGACATGTTGCAACCGTACCACTAAAACAAAGCAGAACAATCAATTTTTACTGGTACACAAACATTTGTTTGCCAGTTGTCTTCCAAGAAATCAGGAAAACCAACCGCCGAAGGCGGATCACTCATCACCACGACAATGCGAGCTCTCGCACATCGGCTCAAACAACTGCATTTTTAGCACTTAAAACATGGATTTGATGAGTCATCCGCCGTATAGTCCTGACTTGGTCCCGAATGACTTCTTTTTATTCGCGTACGTGACAAATAAAACGAGACGTTAACGTTTTCGACGTTTTGATGCGTTCAGAATGCTTGTTTTGAAGAGACCTCAATCAGAGTGGCAAAAGTGCTGCGACAATTGGTTCAAACGCATGCAAGAGTGTATTGATATTAAAGGGGAATATTTTGAAAAACAATAAAGCTATTTTCGATGATTAATATTTGTTTTTTTCTCTTATCCTGAAATATAAAAGGCAACCCTCGTACAATGATGAGAATTAGAAATTCGGTAAACAAATAACCTGCTAAGTCGAAAACAGCTGAGATGTGTGTCGTGTGGGATTCAATAATATTCCCCCCTAAAGAGGCCCACGGTCTTACTTCTTTTTATTTCAGGAAAGTGATATGAAAGATTTCTTTAGGTAGTTAGGTATTAAAGCAAACTATGTGAGAAACGAAACTATAAATTCAAATGGCGTGCATGAGGAAAAGGAGGAACGAATGGTTGGACTGGTGCAGCATTCAAGACCTGGCATTGACCAAATTACGGCTTGGTAGGAATACCACGATTTCTTAAAAGCGCGACTGTAGGCAAGATCTGCTTTCAAAAACCAAATTTTTACAGCTTGCACGAAAAGTAAACATTAGAATTCCAATTTAGTGTCGTAGAAATCAAGTGCAGACATCTTGTCTTAAAGTACTTCTTTTTTTCACTTCAGTTTGAAGTCAAAGAGAGAACTTCTGAACTTCATTTCATCTGAAGTATAAGAGTAGCTTTTCTTTAACCTGCGCAAGAAACTGAAGATGTTTGTCATAGGCAACTTCTCCGTCACATCCCTCTTGGGACATGTCAATGGACTACTTTTCTACATGTTTTTTGTCAGTTCGTCAAGTTTATTTAAGCATCTTGTAGTTTGATTATTTTCTAGTGGTACAAACCCCACCGGTAAGTCGTCTGTACCGCTCTACGCACTTGATTGTTCGCAGTGCAAATATGCACAGCACCCGATCCTGCTTTAGACACAGAAACTTTTCTTAAAATCAGTACAGTTCTTAAAATCAATTCAGTACATTAGCTTTTGAATCATTTCTATGTCGGCATACTAGACGTCGTCGACCGACCGTGTGATAATTCGGTAGCTCAGCCTTAACCTTCAGCCTAAACAAATATTCCCTCTTGATTTCTACTTTAGTCCTCAACTCAAAGAAAAAAGTTTTAATGTATGAAACCAAAGATAAATTGAATTAATTTCAAAAATTTTACACATTTTAAAACCAATTGGCGTTGAAACGAGCCAAGAATTACCCGCAATCGACATGAATTTTGCAACCATCCACCCGGAGAAGAAGAGAAGCTCTCTTTCCTTTGCACAGCAACCGGCCACCATTTCAACGGAACACGTCGAACTGCCAACAGCACTACGGCCAACCGCAAGACCCTTCCACCATGCAGCCCAACTAATAAGTTACAAAAAGCGGTTATGAGCTGGCCCAAGCTCCACCTCCTTGAGGCGTGATAATTCGCTTATCTCGGCTTCCAATCAGGTTTCCCACCTAGCCGGCCGCGGAGTAGGAGTGGAGACTCTGCGTGCCGCTGTCATGGCAGGTTGCCCCGGAGGCGAAAAGAAAAATAAAACAAAAGACATGAATTCAATGATGGACACGATTCCAGCCCACGACATTGGTCGGACCGGCCCGTCCAAGCAAGGTGGGGAAATCACCCAACCACTACAGTGTGAGCAGCGGCCAGGTGAGAAAACTGGTTATCAGTTGCTTGCCGGTCCGAGAGCAATCTGGAAGCCGATTGAGTTGCGCTCTGTGCTAGCTCTCGTCTCGCCTGAACCTGATCTGTCGCGGAGACAATCAACAGCTGCTGCTGGTTGCATGGAGGTTAATTGGCACAAGTGTGGTGGAAGTTGCACGCCGCTGAAATCCCAGTTCCGTTCTTGCGTGTCGGTGTATGTGTTCATGGTCTATTGCGCGGAAGAGCGCGCTGCCAACACGTCCAGCAGCTAAGCCGCTTATGATCAATGCGTAGTGACTCTTGGTATTCTGATCCGTGTGCGCGTCTTGTTTGCCAAGTCGGATGCCGTCATGCGTCGTGCAACCCAATGGACTCAGCTGGTTCTTGTCTCATTAGGCGCAAATATGCTGCAGTGGTGGATCTTCGACGGCGGTGGCTGCTTAGCCAATCCAGTTATGGACATGAACATGAGATGGATTAATTTCGAGAGCGATGTGTCCTCTCGTAGCAGGCGCATTTGTTACCTGTAATTGCTTACAAGGCGGCGTTCGATGGTGTGCCTTGAGAGAGGTTGATGGCGGCGGCAGCGAGACGCACCGATTTGTGTATGGTGCGTACACCGCCCGAGAATGCTGTTGTCTGCGGTGGTCCTGGGAATTCTTGAGAAAGTCGAATTCCACCGAGCAACAGTTGAGAAAGAAAAAAAGAAGTTCTTTGGTGGGTAACAAGTTTTACCGTCGGCTGAAATGGCTAGGTTTCCGATTAGCCAAGAAATCTGTTCTCCACGTTGGAGCGAACAACTTCATGAATTCCACAAGAGCGTCAAAAAGCAAAAGTGTTTGCTTTTGTGCATTTGGAGGCAGTGGTTAATTAAGGTTGCTTGATGAGGTGTGACATGTGATGAAAGCCAGAGTGGTGGGGAATTTTTCTGTTCTTGTGGAAAATTAGTGAAATGAGCATGTGGACTTATAATTGTTTGGGATTCAATGAGTAGTGCTAGACAGGTTTAAAATTCTACGGGCTTGAAGAAACTTCCGTTTAACTGTGGCGATCCGTTGGATTGAGGGTTGCAAGGCAAACAGCTGGTTTGTATGCATTCATGTGAAATAATAAATACAGCCAAATGGCAGTCAAATAATCAAAAAATATAAAACTGTTTGAAGGGAAACCTGCCTTGGCAACACCACTATACCATACATAAAACGAAGTTGGTTGGAAGCATTTATGTACATTTACAAGACATAACGCTTTCTCATTTATCAATTTTGCCTGACATTCATCTTCAGTCTGGCGTCACTTTCTGGACAAAAGGTGTTGGGAAACCGCACTGAGCGCAAGAAATGCTCGAAGAAAATGTACCCTTGTAGGAAAACATAACGAATGGAGAAAGGTTTTAGAAAATTTAAAAATATTTTCTACTGGAGCCGATGAAGTACCGTACACAGTTGCACGTAAAACTATTCGTAAATATAACAATATGAAGAAGAATTTAAAAATAAGGAAACTGTTGTGAATGATGACAAACTGAAGTTCGACTTTGGTTTGGAGTCAAAAACTAGATTTATTTGTTGTTTGCTTTTAGTTTTACATTGATTCGTGATGTGATGAATTTATTTTCCCAGCTAATAATAATAATAATCGTTGGCGCGACAGTCCACAGGGGGATCGGGGCCTAGCTTGCTCATTAACTACTCGTGTTGTGCGCGCTCTCCTCTCACGAGGAGAAAGGACATACAGTTTTTTGCCGACTCCGAACAGCGAAGTTTGAGAAGCTTTGTTAGACAGTTACTACTCTTTGAGTGTTGTCAGCAGTTTGAAAGAGGTGGTGCCGTGAAAAATTCGAGGTATTCAGCCGGGAATCGAACCTAGACCCTTCGGCGTGTGAGCGTCGCACTCTACCCACTACGCCACGGCGGCCACACAATTCAAGTTCGTTCCTAAATTATACGAAAAATGAGTAGTATGACTATTGCGTTGTAACATTCTCATAGCGCAGTTCGTACAAATGATAAACGTAACGAAGTGATGTTCCTTGTAGTTCGCAGATTGGGACATATTTTCTTTTTTTTTTACTGAAAGCGAAATTCGGGACGAACAATTGTCTGTAGCGGCATTTATCAATGACATTAAAGTACTCAACAAATTGGCCCTTTATCGTTCTGTGGTTTTGTTGTGGAAACTCCAGAGGAGTCGATTCCCACGCCAATAGCACAGTGTGCCTAAAATACTTTTTTTTTCATTATCATAAATTTTGGTGCCAATAGACTCTATTTTTAGATTTAACAAATTTTGAATTGAAGTCCCTCGAGAGAGCGATTTCAGAACATCGAAATTTTTATTAGAATCCTACAGAGACGATATCGCACCAGAAATTATATTTGCCTGAGCAACAACATTTCGGGTGCATACCATATGTTGGCATTCTCAAAATCTTTACGAACAGTAAATATTGTCCGATAAGTCATTAGATTAAATGATTTGGAAAAAAAATACGAAAATTATGTGTTCTGCACAATCTACTCACCCGATTCAACTTATTAAACGGCTTGTGACTAGGCTAAGTGACTTTTTTAAAGATAGTAGTCCCGTGGGGATGCATCTGAAGGACAGGGTAAATGACAAGAAACGAACATTGTTACCTTGCCAAATGCCAATAATTTTGTACAATTCGACTTCGGTTAAACAATTCCGCATAAAATATTTGTATGTTGTGAACTTCAGGTAACCGCAACCATCATCTATTCAGACTTAGAAAGATATTTCCTCAGCTCCAACTGTTTTTACAGTTCCTTGGGACTTGATGTGTACAATGAATGCATGTTTAGTCGAAGGTCGCAATAATATCTTCACACAAAGCACAGTAACAAACTGCATTAAGAATGAGCGGTCGTTGCACTCATTGTGCAGACAGTTTTCTCATGCCTCATGCATTCATCTACTAAAACAAATTCCCGATCGATTGAAACAAGATCATGTTCATGTCCTCTGAAGCTGAACCTGTCTTTTCAAAACCGAAAATAAAGTTGAATCTCATGAAACCAATTTTTGAGGGCCGCAATATAGGAAGTGAGTTCCTGGTTAAAACATCTGACTACACCTTGATTTTAATTTCTGTTCTCTTTTCTCAAAATATTTCTTCAGATTCGTAAACACGTCAGATTCATCAAACACGTCGTTTCACGCGTTTGAAATATTGACTAAGGGTTTTAATTCAGCAGAAATTTTGACAGTCACGATCTTCTGGCATGTACTTCAAGACACGACGTATCAATAAAATTTGCGATTTTTGCAAACGAACGAGAATACGGCACAATACATATTTGTTTATTTTTCAGATACAATTCCAGCTCCATAAGTTATTATTCTTCTATGCTTAGATAATATCGGGAGCGACGTTGTTTTATATGCTTCAGAATATAAAATAATATATAAAAGAATTTTTTGAAAAGGAAAAAATACTGGAACCACGTATTACCCCGTAAACCTTTAAAATAAGTTGCCGACCTTAGCATCATGCCAAGGCAACGTACATCCCGTACACCTTAACCTTGCATCAAAATCAACTTATACACATCCGAAACACTTTCTTTTTTGTAGCATTTTCCACCTATTCTGCAAGAAAGTTGCCCGACTGCGCGCTATACAAAAAAAAAATGTTTAATAATCCAGAATTCAGGATAAAAGGTGCTTATCCTCGAATAAATGTCAGTCTGTTTTAGGACTTACTGAATGCTTTTTATTGATAACGAGTTCAAGTGGCCGCCGTGGCGTAGTGGTTAGAGTGCGATACTTACACGCCTAAGGTCCAGGTTCGATTCCCGGCTAAACACCTCGAATTTTTCACGGCACCACCTCTTTCAAGCTGCTAACAACACTAAAGGAGCAGTAACTGTCTAAGAAAAAACTTCTCAAACTTCGCACTTTGGAGTGAGCAAAAAACTGTAGGTCCCTTCTACTCGTGGGAGAACAGTAGCGCGCAAAACACGAGTAGTTGATGTGCTACCTAGGCTCTGGTCCCCCTGTGGATTAAAGCGCCACCCAATTATTATTATTAAGTTCAAGTGCTTCATATAATTTCTTGGCAATTGCTCCAGACTCAAGTGCTTAGTGCATCATTCCTACAGCTGTTCCAAGTTCATGTGCTTGCTGTATACTTAAAAACACACTCCCTAAACAGGCCAAATAAATTACTTCTTCAAGTTTGACGTGCACTAGCCCAGGGTAAATAGGAAACTGGAAATTTAACACATTTAACATCACAAACCTCCTGATCAAGCTTGAGAAATCCAACTCATCGCATTCATCCCAGGAACGCAACTACAACAATTGCACGTGTACGCTTCAAAATCGCTTCCAAGTTGAATTGAAAAAAGAGAAAATGGCCTCCGAAACATAAACAAATACTAAGTCTTACTGCATTCTCATATTTGTCGTTGTCGTGTTGCTGGCATCAGCGAAACTGTATTTGCATGTCCAACAATCAGTGAGGCATGTCATGGGTGGGGCCTATTGCAAATCTTAGCGGAGAACAACACCAAAACATAAAAATCGCTGCTCGCTGTTAACCTCCGAAAACCAGTTGCACACAGATCTCTATCTTAATGCGACCAATTCAAAACACCAAAATCCCATATTCATAATCCCCGTCCCAATTAAGAACATGTCCCGGGACCATCATCGCAGACTCCCCCGGAAATAGGCAGCAATCAAAATGCACAAAAATAAATGCGAGGCATACCACTCGAACAACCCAGTCCCACGATGTCACCATTCAATCAGTCTCCGCACATCCACGGCACCGAAAACTTCTGAGAATCATTAAATTTCACAACCGTCGACGGCGCGACAACCACGACGACCGACTCGATTCATGGACCCATACTTCCCACATAGCGTCACGCACCCAAATGCCTCACGGAACCGGATCCCGGGCGCACTACAAAACACTCAAACGCCAACAAAACCCACAAAACCACCAGAAACAGCCGAAACAAAAAAACATATTTTAATCAATTTACATTCAGAATTTTATATTAAATCGGTGTCCGTGGCCGGGGTCGGGGTCGGGGAGGCCCTGCCGCTGGCACACAAATTCGGGTCCTGCAGCACGGCCGCAGGTACACACTACCTGCGTATCTCGTTATTAATTAGCGAAAACAGTAGCTGACAGATTCAAAATGTTTGCTAATTTGGAAATATTTGTTGTTCTCTTCGTGACGATATGCTGCTGCTGGTGGCTGTGCCGGTGCTGCCGTGCTGTTTGGTGTGTGTTTTTGGCCAGAATTCGAACACACTTGGTCCAATTTGGGCAACGCAAACCTTTTAGCATCGGTGTTTGGTTGTTTTGCTCAACGGCCGCCGCCACCGCCGTCAGCCAACCGGGAGCAATTATTTTTTTGTTCAGTTTTATTGGTGACTGTGTGCCACGGTGAAAACAGGCGAACCACGAGAAAAAAAACCTGGACAGGGAGAAGAAAAGACTCGGAGCCACGGAGACAGGCGACCTCTGCGATAAAGGCTTGGTGAACAAAATTCCAAATAAATTGGGCAACTGGACAGTGGACAAGGAGACGAGTCTCTGCCGGGCGAGAGATCGCCAAAGATATGTCGATGGAGTTCCAATTAATGAGACACATTGTCGATACCTTATAATCGCCACCAGGTACTTGCGGTGGCCATCGTGGCGGTGCGTGGTTGTTGGGAGGTATTGTGCTCCAAAACTTTTTTGGCATTGTCTTTGTGTGGGACTGATATCGTGACGGAGTGAAGGACAGAGCTGCCACTTTCGTGATATAGCCTTTCAGTCTTTTTTTAGTTCGATGACGGATTAAATGTCGAAATTTTGAAGTTTTGTGGACATTTTTAAAACTAAGTTTTGACATAAAACATGCAAATGAGTGCCGTTAACTGAGGAGGCGAATAACGTTTAGATTCTACGACGTCCCTAAATGTTGTGCGTTTAGCAATTTTCGACAAATTTTGCAGAAGAATATCATATGGACTGTTATTCGTTATTCGTACGTGCGTGAAACGAAGTTTGTGGCAATGAAATTATCCTTGTCGTTGACACAAATTTGAGCTTTGATGGAAGTGCACTGAAAAGTCGTAGAACACTGCAGAAAGCTACTATACTATGCAGTTTTTTTAAGAGATGGGATTCTTGAAAACTTCTTTGTGTTTGCCGTATTGTGGGGTTTTCGCTTTCAATTGGCGCCATAAACTATACTGAAACTCTCTAGTGTCAGGATCATCTTACTGGGAAGCCTGAAATTCATATTTGACAGACAGACACAATGTTGAAAATCAAATACGTCGCCTGTGCTAAAAAAAAAGTCCCAAAAACTCGGAAATGACATATGAATATTCCCGAAAATTAAAAAAATTGACAAAAAGTCCTTAGAATCGAAAGTATGGACATGGTGAACATTCGATTTGTTCAAATTTAGCAGCCGCTCCAGCAACTTAACTCGATGGCGCGACAGTCCACAGGGGGACCAGAGCCTAGCTCGCTCATCAACTGCTCGGGTTGTGCGCGCTACAGTTGTCGCACCTACATACTTTTGCCGACTCAAAACGGGGAAGTTGAGAGGCTTTTTTTTAAACAGTTTTGACAACAGCTCGAAAGAAGCGATTCGGTGAAATATTCTAGGTGTTCAGCCAGAAATCAAACATGGACCTTTGGCGTGTGAGCGCCGCACTCTATGAAAGACTTTACCGCGGCCACCAGCACCTTGCCTCCTCTAAAAAGTCTCTTTTGACGTTTCATTTTCCAGATTATGTTTTGCGGAATTTTGGTCACAACAAAATTTGGACATCTCTGTAGTTTGGGCATTTTCTGAACTTTTAATTTCGAAACTCTGTCTCGCACACTTCCATTTATTTTTTTTTTAGTTATAATTTGAGTCTTCTCTCCAAAGACGCTGCCCGTGAATGTTCCCATACGTCAGCTTACACATGATTTCTGGATTTGTCACTGGAAGGTTTGGAGTATTATTTGGTAAGGTTTCCGCGAAGTTTTTCAAAACTTCCAGCGTTACAGCTTGACTTTTAAAAAAGCTTTGCGCTCCTACGTCGATTTGTAAAAATTGTGTTTCCGACTCTGCAAGTGTCAAATAAAAATAAGCAATTTCCTCCATTTTTCCCCATTTGCTCACACTTATGCAGAAGTCAAAAAAATTGGCATCACTTCCAGTTGGCAGATTCCCCGTGGAAAAGAAAAAAAAACACAGAGGAATATCTCCGCCTAATATTTTGACTTATTTGGATAAAAATTGTCAAGGTACCGTCGTGAGACACCCCTTGCCCGCTCTGCAGCCATCATTTTCGTCTTCGTTGGTTGGTTACTTTCGCAGTACAAACATGGCCGTGAGTTACAGTCATTTCCGTTGAACGCTGCTGGGACCCACTGCGTCTTAAGTCAAATTAATAGCTGTCCGACTTCTCGTGAAGATTCTTATCTGCTCCGGCCGATGGGTGTGCTGCTGCTGCTGCTGATGGTGCTAGTTTTGGTGCTGTCCGGCGACTGATGGTCGGTGCGGTGCTGAAATTGTAAAGCCTTAAAGTTTGCTAATTGCAAAATTATTGAGTTTTTCCACTTCGTTGTCGTCTCCTCCTATAGCACATAACGAGGAAAGATGCAACAAAGTTAAGATTGAGCTGGGATATGATGAGGATTGGGAAACGTTTCTGTGACACCTACGCCTTGTCGAGTGCGACGACGAATGACGGTAATTTGTGGTGAATTCGATGTATGCAAGGAGTTGGGAAATTCATGGGAAAACGTAATTTTTTAATTTGTAAAATATTTTGCAATCGCATTAAATGCATTTTTGTGAGCATTTCAATCTGTTAAAAAGGTGTGTTGCTTTAAGGGGACTGCTGCCCACGGATCAGCACTCAAAATGTGATAATTAGCTAGGTAAGTCGATTAAATATGGGGGCTTCGCAGCAAATGTTATTGTGCAATAGTTAAGTGACATTTCGGTCTATTCAATTAAGCAAGTTTCACACCCTACAAACATCGGAGGCAAGGAGATAAATCTTGAAATGATTTTTCTCTACTATTTTCAATGCGTACTTAACGTTTTAGAACATCAACGGAGCAGATGTTTAGGAATAAACAGCGTGACTGGCTAAATCTCGGGATAAGGGAAAAGTATCAGAAAACTACAGAAAACAACTCAGACAAATGAGTTGTAAAATTTAAAAGATTTGTAAATCCTGATAAACGGAAAGGCGCCACAAATAATTTCTTCTGATCTTCGCTTCACATATACTTTCAGTTCCCAAGCCTGGAAGCAATCGCTGCAAAATGCTACAAAAGGGCAGTGGAAGAGGCCCTTAACCGCCTTATCCTAAGGGTTTGTGGAAACAAATTTTTACGTTTAAGTTAACAAAACTCTCACTGCTATGTGTTTACTTGAAAGTAATTATTAAAGTCACTTTGTTAGTAAATTGAAGTAAACTGATCATCCTTTACAAGGTCTGAAACTGTTCAAAACCACATTTTGGTTTAATTTTATGTGTAAAGTCAACTGTCTGCTGTCAAAACGCTGAAAATATTGGAAAGGGCCTACTGATTTAAGTCTTCGCCTAATACAGACATTTTTGGGAACGCCAAAATGTACGAAAAGTGAGTAGGAGCATAAACGTCAACGAAAGATTTTCAAGTCAAATAAATTAAGGGCTCCTAAATAGTGTACTGAAATATTGAAACTTTTTTATTGCAATTAGAACACTGAGCAGTTAGCAAAAAAAAAAATTATTCATAGTTCAAATTTGGGCTTCATACGACTGAAGTCTCGATTGGTGTTAAAAACACGGAATTTTATTGGAAAAAGCCAAAATAACGTCATGGCCAAGATAAAACGAAACGAAACTCATGATGTGGCCACCGTGGCTTAGAGGGAAAAGCGCGACACGCACAGGCCGCAGGTCCTAAGTTGAATTTTCGGACTAAAAATCTTGCATTTTTCACGCCAAAACCTATTTCTTACTGCTGACAGGATTCAAATACTGTCAACGATAAAAGCTTCTTAACGTTCTCCTATCAGAATCTACAAAAAGTGTAGGTCCCATCTGTTCGTGAGGGAACAGTACAAAACACCACAAACCGACTGGTTGATGGAAAAGCTAGGCCTTTGGTACTTTGGAACTATCATTCCATCCAATATATAAATCTGCGCTCTGCTCTAATTATTACGCGCCAAAGATACGTTGAAATCGAAAATTAAACGTCGAACTAGGTCGAAAATCGGAGTCATGCTGACAGTTTCCAAATATTGTCGTGTATAACCAAAACCGTTGAACTGTCGACATGCGTTCAATATATTCTCGGTATCGATATGAAGGAAAATGCGAATTCAATTTAATTTTTTTTTATTTTTCAAAATAATCTCCCCTAACATCAATGCATTTGTTACATCTTGAGATAAGTTTTTTTAAACCCTCAAAAAAATAAATTTAGTCTTTTTCTGCAAAATACCCATTTATTGCCAACTTGAGTTCTTCATCATCCGAAAATTTTTTCCACGAAAACTTTTTTTGAAATCCGGCAACAGGAAATAATTACAAGGGGCAAGATCTGGACTCTAAGGTGGGTATTGGATTTCTTCGAAACCACAATCTCACGCAGCAGTCCTGAAAACTCGCGCCGTGTGAACAGAAGCGTTGTCATGAAGAAGCAACACAACCACTGTGAGTTTCCTCCGTCTTTTCTTTTTAACTTCCTCCCACAAATTATGCAAAGTGGAAGCGTAGGATGTGGGGTTGATGGTTTCACCTTTTTTTTTTGTACTTATTGAGCAAGAATCCCTTTGAGTCCCAAAAAACTGTGGCCATGAGCTTCTCGGCAGACGGAATAACTTTGACCTTCCTCGTTGGGTCTTGTTTGCTTTCAGGGTCATAGTGGTGAACCCATGTTTTATCCCCAGTAACAATTCAATCCATAAAACCATCCGCGTGGTCATGAGCTTCCCGTCAGACGGAGTGACTTTGAACTTCTTCGGGGGGTCTGCTCCTTTTTTATGCCACTGCATGGACTCTTGTTTGTTTTCAGGGTCATAGTGGTGGACCCATGTTTCGTCCCCACTAACAATTCGATCCATAACGCCGTCCGCGTTCTCACTACACAACTCCAAAAGCTCTCTATAGCATGCGATTCTCACCTTTTTCTGAGGCGCTGTGAGCATTCGTGGCACCCACCTTGCACTGACCTTTGTAAGGTTAACATGGTCAAGAAGAATGGTTTGAATTTTACAAGTTGAAAGCTTGGTGATATCTGCCATCAATTTCGCCTTTATTCGGGCATCCTCAAGAACAAGTTTTTCGACTTCCTTGACGATTTCTCCCGTACAAGCAGTAGCCATTGCACCAGAAAGGGGATCGTCTTCAATGCTCTCTCTGCCTCTCTTGAATTCACTTGACCACTTTCGTATAGTTGATAATTAAGGTGCAAAACCCTGATAGACAGCCACCATCTCTTCATGAATAGGTTTTTTTACCTTTTCCTTGCTTAGTGAAAAATTTAATTACAGCGCGATGCTCAATTTTCACCACCAACATCTCAGTTGCCAATATGATTCTGTTTAACTAGAGATAAACCACGAATTAATAATCACATTTATATGAAATTGTACATGAAAGCACTAAAATAATAGTATTACTATAATAATATAATATAATAGTATTACTAGTATAAGTCAATTTATATAAATAACCACAGCTTCAACCCGACAACGAGAACGCACCTCGTACATTCTGATTACTGTACGTTCTTTATGTATAAAAAGGGGTAGAACCGGACCTTGAAGGCTGTATAGGAAGGGGCCTTTGGTGTGTGTTAAAAAAATTAATAAACGTTGGTTGGACTAGCTTGAAGAATTAAAAATAAAGGGAAAAGGATTCCGTTCCTAAAAGGCATCAGAGTGGACAATTGGTCTGCTCATATCAATAAAAAAAACTACGGGAGTATTGGTTGATAATATAAGGTTGTCAAATATCCGCCTCAGTGTTCCGCCATTTTGTCTTTTGAATTTTCAGGTTATATACAAAGCGCTACAGAGCTCGTATCTGGTAACACTATACATCCTTTGAATGCTCTCGACATAACCTTTTTCCTTTAATCAGTTTTCCTTCTTTAAAGGCAAATCCGCTAGAGAAACAATCTGTGAGATTAATGGTGTTTTGGGGAATGGTACTCTATCACTTCGAACCGCAAAGGAATGGTCTCGACGATTCAGAGCCGATGAAAACACCATGGATAAGCCAGCTGGCGGAAGACCTGTGACGACGAATACCGACCGAATCATGGAAATCATCGAGCTAGACCGGAATGTGGCATCTCGTGACATCGTCCAGGAGATGGGAGTTAGTCACCAAACCATTTTAAACCATCTGCAGAAGGCCGGATACAAAAAGAAGCTTGATGTTTGGGTGCCGCCTGATTTGACGCAAAAAAACCTTCTGGATCGAATCAACGCCTTAGATATGCTGCTGAAACGAAACAAACTCGACCCTTTGATGGATGGATCACATACGACAATATCAAGCGAAAACGGTCGTGGTTGAAGACCGGTGAATCGTCACAAACAGTGGGCAAACCGGGATTGACGGCCAGGACGGTTTTGCTGTGTGTTTGGTGAGATTGGAAGGGAATAATCCGCTATGAGCTTCTCCCATATGTCCACGCGCTTCATTCTACCATCTACTGCGAACAACTGGACCGCTTGAAGCAGGCGATCCACCAGAAGCGTCCATAATTAGCGAACAGGAAGGGTGTAGTGTTAAACCAAGACATCGCCAGACAACACACTTAGTTAATGACTCGTAAGAAGCTACGGGAGCTCGGATGGGAGGTTTTATCGCATCCACCATACAGCCCGGACATAGTGCCAAGTGATAACCACCTGCTCCTGTCCATGGCGAACGCCCTTGATGGTGTGAAGTTGAACTCAAAAGAGGCTTGTGAAAAGTGGCTATCCGAGTTCTTCGCAAATAAGGAGGGGAGCTTCTACAAGAGAAGTTTTATGAAGTTGCCGTCTAGAACTAGGAAACAGATTAATGAACAAGACGGCGCATATTTGCACTAAATCCATAAACACTTTTTATGAAGCATTGAATGAAGAGCAAAAAAGCGAAAGGGAGATATTTGACAACCTTATATCTAGATAAACCCACAAACCGAAGTTACGCTTAAAAATAGAAGAAATCAAAGTGTTGAGTGTGGTGTTGAGAAACGCAAACGCACTAATTTGCACATGAAGGGTAGAGCATTGATTGTACGTGCTGAAGCACCTAGCCTACGTGCTCAAAGTTTCAATGGGTTGATGTCTGTGATGCTGTACCTATTAAATATTTAATAATTAAACGCTTTAATAAATTTCGTCGTCACTCTTTTATTTATTTATCCATGACCGGAACCAGGACCTAGCTTGCTCATCAACTACTCCTTTTGTGCCCGTTTCTGTTCTCTGACGAGTAGAAGGGACTTACAGTTTTTTGTCAATCCTGAATGGCGAAGTTTGAGAAGCTTTCTCTTAGACAGTTTGCACTTTGTGAGTGTTGTCAGCAGGTCGAAAGATTTGGTGCCGTGAAGAATTCGAGGTGTTCAGCCGGGAATCGATCGTGGACCTACGGCGTGTGAGTGTCGCAGGCTACCCACGATGCCACGGCGAGCATAAGACACATTCATTCAGAAATTGATTATTGTAAACAGTCAGGTTCGACAGCAGTTTAACACTAGAATTGTTTGCTTGGATAAGATAGGTCCTGGGACATATAGGTGGCGCCACTAACAGATAACAATCCATAGTATACATCTTTATTATTTTAAGGTACTAAAAGTGTTTTTTGTGAGTTCAAGTCACCGCAATTTGAGAATAATTTCAATCTTTGGACTTCGTTCAAATACTTCTTTTGTTGTTCCCGTTTGAAAATACCGAACCTCCGCCTTTCGTAATTTTTATTTGGTATCATCATGCCGCATATTTAAAAAACTTCCAGTTTTTATAATATCTTTAGCTGACTCACGTAGTTTTGAAAAGAATTTTAGAAATTGGCGATTAAATTTAAATTACTCTGACTTAGAACTATTTTTCTCTGGCATTTAGATGTAAGGTAACGAAAAAGTAAAGTTTAATGCATGTATAAGTTGTATTGTCTTTCGCGTTTCTTCTGTAAGTTTTAACCTTTAAAATTAAAATTATATTTTTTTTTTGTTTTTTCTTTGTCAAGTTTTTGAACAAGTTTTGCATGGGTCACCCCACCCTAATTTATTAGTTTTAGTATCTCAACCTAAGAGGTGACATTTAGTACTATTTTTATTACCAACTGTATAAAATATCAAATGTCAAAAACATTATTTCAATTGTAATTACCCTATTTATGCTTATTGTAAATTATATTTGAATAATTTTATGAATTGTTTTAATGAAATAATGAAAAAATAAATGAATAAATAAATAAATAAATAAAAATAAATAAAAATGAAGCATAAAGATGGATGGGACCACAGCCAACTTGGATCATGTGAAATCACTCTCTTTTTTCATTATGTTTTCTTTTAGAGGCATTTTCTTCTGTGGACAGACAATTTCGCTTTTGTTTTAAAAAAATGCTTTTGCAACGACTGTTACACATTCCCAACAAGAACTTTATGTACGACTCTTCGTTGAGTACGTCCCAGAGTTACTTTGAATATATGACTCCCAACAGGAAACTGCATTTTTCTGTCATCACTCTGCAATGTTGGGCTTAATATCCTATTTTACACTAACTTTCAAAGACTTCTCCACTAGAAGCTTACGGGTTATTGAACATCAAATAAAACACCAAACGATTAAATTTGCATGAAGCTCAAATGAAGCCCTTTAAATGAATGAATGTATTCAGATTACAACCGACAACAAACTGTTAGCAGCCGCTGGTCACTTGCTTTATTTACTCCACTCTTCGTATGCATCGTCGCAGTGTCGAATGTCCGAATTAGAAATTCATCCGGCAGCGCTCACGCGCTCGTGTTCAAACCCCAGTTCGTTCGACCAACAAGTTTAGTCACTGAAATTCAAAACCGCGACAAAACAAGGCCGTCACACACAACGCTCATAGACACCCGCTATTACGTTCGACTGAGCGTCCTCTCCAATTTTATGGGCGCATGTAAATATTAATTCCCCACATAAATTCATCTATCTGATAAATATTGTAACCTGAACGAAAATCAAATCAATATCTCCTGCTCACATTTAATCTCGGTCGCCGTGGGTGTCCGTGATGGATAAGCGATCAGCTGCGAAAAGCTGTCTTGCCCCCGGACAGCGCTCGATCTGTCCACACAAAGCCAGGCAGCTCCAGCGAGAGAGCTATTAATTAGTGAGTCTAATCCGGAATCGGACCAGGTGATATGCAAAACATCAAACTCCAATTTACGACTGTTATAAAACCACTATCGAACAAATAATCTTGTGCGGGGCCGGGCAGCCAGCCAGCCCCTCACAAATTGGAAACAACATAAAAGATTTGAATTTTAATTTGCCAAATATGTTTTTTTAAATAATTACTCGGACTCGATCGTGTTAATTAATTTCCTGCGTCCGCAGGGCCGCTGCCCGGATCGAACTCGAGAAATATCAAATTACCATGGAATATCGATCACAGGAATGTTTTCGAGGTGACAGTGTATCGGAGATAACAAATTGTATGTAGATCGACGACGGTGACACACAGACGCACACTAAGGCAAGGCAAGGGGCGCTGAATTATTTATGAGCGTGTAAGGCGTGTATTTCAGCCGGGAGATAGATAAATGTCAGATGCTGATCGCGTCAATGGCTTCGGAATCCGGTGTTATGGGGTACTTTGGAAAATCAGAACCCCTTTCGACTAATTAACAGGAATCTTTTGTTTGGTTTCGGGTTCCCGTGTCGTTGTCATCGCTTCAACGATGTTGGCCGGAGATAGGGGGAGCCTGGCATTTGCTTGCGCCGGGGCCAGGTTCGCTGGAGGATTATGTTAATCGGCTCCTCGTTATCCGGGGAGCCCAGTTAATTACTACCCGGCTACTGTATAATTGGTGCAGTGATGGGTCGGCAAATGTGCTTCATAGATACTGCTGCGATAAAAGGATGAATGGGGATTCTTAATTGGGAATCGGTAGCTTCCTGGAAGAGCTGCATGTCGCGTTGATGGTATCAAAATTAATAAAAATTGCTCCGTGTCCGAAGATACACAGACGCCACTCTGGTGCAGGCTTCATCAAAATTTGATTATCAGCCCGAAGAAACCCTATCAAGCCCGCATGGTTCTGAGACAGTGCGTGTACCTGCTAACTAATGTTCGTGTCGTCAGATGTCACATCTCAAGCAGACGTCAGAGTGCGTTATCTTGTAAATTTGGTGCCTCAAATATGTATAATGGGTGGAAAGTGAGACTATTACTTTCACTGACTCTCGCCGGACTAATAAGTGATATATATGCTCAACACACTATTGACAGACGTTTCGTTTCGGGTCGGTCGTCATTTCGAGCTTTCCTTTCCGTGTTGAGTTCGTTAGGCTCGGTTTATGACTTTGATTCTCACTTGAATGGGGTGCTGTCTCGAAAAAATTAAAAAGCTGAGGTTGGCGTTTTGGGTTGGAAACCTTGTCAATGGAGTCTTAAACGAGAGAGAAATGTTTGATTTTTTATGGCAGGCAATATTTTTCAAGCGACATGCGCCTGGTCAAGCGTCTACGCATACAACGCTTAAGATGGCTAGGGCATGTAGAGCGTATGGACACCACTGCTCCGGCCCGAAAAGTCGTTGAATCCGTGCCATTGGGACAACGGAACAGAGGACGACCTACACTAAAGTGGCGCACACAAGTGGAGAAGGACCTCAAACAACTTGGAGTGCGCAACTGGAGACAGCTGGTGAAAGATCGTGCTGGCTGGATAGGCATGTTGGTTAAGATCTAGGCCCACCCCGGACTGTAGCGCCACAAGAAGATGAAGAAGAAGAAGAAGAAGAAGAAGAAGAAGAAGAATATTTTCCAAGGAATGATATTCTCAACCCTTAAGAATGACTTACCTCGATAATGTGTGGTTTGGTATCTAACTCTAAATTCACAGTGTTGGGCAAATGGCTAAAGCGTATACCCTCAATGCAGGGATATCTCTTTCTTTCTTCACATCACCTTGTGGTCTGGGGCAACACAGATGAAAAATGGAACATAACAAACATATTTTTCTAATCGAACTTAAATCTAGGATCTGCTTTTGGACTGTGTCAAAAGCAGATCCTCGATTCAAGTCAGATTAAAAAAATATGTTTCGTCTTAACTCAGATTTTCTTTTTTGAAAATTTGAATGTTTGCAACCTCAGTTCCATAATCGATAGTAGCGCCATCATTCATGGCATCACCGTCGCATTAAAAATTTTTATCGTGTAGAAAATTATCGTAGACTGGTACCGTCAAATCGACAATCGAACTCGATATCTTTATTTCGATCCTTTTTTTAAGGTCTGCGAATCTTAGAAAAGAGTCTTTTTAAATTTAAGAGCTTGTGCGCCAGCGCGTTGATTCGTCTGCTTCAAAAGCAAACATCAAAAATTTTCTTTGCAAATTCCAATCTCCAACCTCGGCAAGCATCGAGGATAAATAAGCAGCTAACAAAAACAGTCGGCCAATTCCGGGCGGGATAGAGCTGAAACGAGCAGCGACCGCAGAACAACTGATCCTGTATGAACTATTCTGCTGGAGAAAAGTGGCTACTTAGAAGATGGCTTGTGTAGTCACTTTGAACAGAAAGTGCAACCTGTTTAATGTCGACGACGTTTAAGGGCAATTGAAAAGGATTTTGGATTGACTGCCACAGACCAATGACACTCGACCATGGACAAAGAAGGGCAAAAATCGTCGCATTTTCGGGGAGATCAACTTTTCCTCAATGTGTCAACTTCGTACACGCCATCATTCAATAGAGATAATAGTCTCCCATTACATCACATCGACTCAATTGTTTTGCACCTGACAAACTGACAATTAGCTCATATGTACCTCTTCGCCGTCTATTTTGGGAATCAAGTCGAATTAGATTTCAAACTGTTGCCCCATCTTGAGTGCTCTTTACATTCCTTTTGTTTTTAAACTTGGGAATGTTAGCACCATCTCTTTAATGAAGCAGCTTCACAAGGATGAGTTCCTCGGGCTCTGCTGTGGTTTTCTTCCTTTCGTGCCTGTAAATCCTAAAACAACTCTCACGTTTATTTTTTCCACCTATTTCTTCACTATCCAACATTTCGGGAGCACTGAGATAAGATTCTTAATCTTGTCACCACTTACTAACTTATCAGGCCGGCGACCCATGAAGGGTCCCAGCCTGTGCTATCGCTTCCTTCCATTCTTAACTGCCCAAGGCACGCTTACAGTAGTCAAGACCGAGCTGTCTATCGTCCGCAATCACTTTGCATACCGGGGGTTTGGCCTTCCTCTTTTTTTCCAAACCAGAGTCTAAGAAGACTTTCTAAGCTGGAGCGTTGTTATCCATTCCTTCGATATAGCCGAGCCAGTGTAGTCGACGGATTTTTGCCTTTCGAACTACATCGACATCTTCGTACAGCAGAGTTCGCGGTTGCAGGGGAGAGAGCGGAGAGGTCTCATACGTACACTTGGTGTTTGCATAGATCAAACGCCAAGTGTCGTCTGACCGATTACGTCATCTGAAGGGGAAATGTACCAGAGGTAACATGGTTAATAGGATCATGTTACAATATAATTTTTTGAATACAAGTAGCCGCTTCAAAAGTGCTCCAGGTTAGCTTTTAAGAATTGCCGCGCTCTTTAAAACGATGACGAGATACTTAGGCTCCTCCCTGGGCTTATATATGACCCTACCAAAATGTGGGGTGCATTGGACGGACATTCGTGAAATACGCATTACCTTCGAATTTTCATCAAAGCAAAGTTCTCGAGCCCACAATGGCTTCCATTTTTTGGATTTTGCTCCAATCCTTGCTGTTATTGAGCTTAACCAATAGGGATGGGAGCAATGACTTTAAAGAATAGACAGGCGGAAAGGCGGAGGAGAAGGAGGTATGAAGGTGGTATTGGGCGTCGGAGAAAACGCCTTAAAAAAATTGAGCATTGGCTCTTGATTGAATGTTTGCCGTCAACGTGAAAGTAATCACCAGGACCGACAATTCAGCGACCAATTCTCGTGTTTTGTTGCTTTCATAAAAGTGGCTAATACAAAAGACAGCGGCTAAAACCTTCACTTACAACGAGCTACTAGCTGTAATGAGCTGTTACAGATCACACAATAATTCCCGGGACATATAGGGGGCGCCACTTACAAAAACAAAAACTAAAGATTTAGTATAGCCCCCTATATGTCTCGGGACTTATTGAGTGATGGTTTATGTCATTCCACTGCAGTCATATTCTCCTAGGGCTATGGAATGACAGAGTTCTGGAAAAATGGCGGCAACAACTTTTTGTTGGCTTTCATATTCGCAATGAAAAATTTAATAATAATTTTTGGCGCTACAGTCCAAAGGGAGACCAGGGCCCAGCTTGCTCATCAACTACTCGTGTTGTGCGCGCTACTGTTCTCTCCCAAGTAGGAGGGACCTACAGTTTTTTGACGACTCCGAACGGCGAGATTTGAGAAGCTTTCTTAGACAGTTATTACTCTTTGGGTGTTGTCAGCAGCTCGAAAGAGGTGGTGCCGTGGAAAATTCGAAAAATTGGTGTTGAGCTGGGAATCGAACCTAGACCCTTCGGCGTGTGAGCGTCGCACTCTACCCACTACGCCAATGAAAAATTTAGTGGACTCAAAATGAGTTGTTCAATGGAAGTTCGAAAGAAAGTTCATGATATGCGGTAGGTTGATGCCGTGTTTCATAGGTCTCGAAACTGGGATGTATAAGCTATTCTTCTTTTTTTCTTCTTATCTTCTTTTTCTTCTCCGCCTTTTTTTTTCTTCATCTTTTTCTTCTTCTTCGTCTTCTTTTTTTTTCATCTTCTTTATGACGCACTACAGACCGGGTTGAACCTGGGCTTCAATCAGCATTTGTAATTCTCGAATCTGCACGATCTCTCGCCAGATACCTCCAATTGCGCATCCCAAGTTGTTAAAGATCCTTCAGCCTTGTATGCGCCATCTAAGCTTAGGCCTTCTTTCGTTAAATAGTCTCAACGATTCAGATTCGAAGACATTTAGTGCCGTAGCATTGTTCTCCATACGCTCTACATGGACTATCCACCTTAAGCTTAGTATCCGAAGTCGCTTGACCAAGTGCAAGTCATCATACAACGCGACATTGGATCTTCTCCTCCAAATGCCATCATTGCCTACAAGATCAAAAGTTGCACAAGCAGACGCGTAGAGAACATTTATCGAAGCGATGTCTAGTAGAAAAAGAAATCGGAGCTTAGCCCATATCATTGCAAAAAGAAAAATATTTCTGGCTTACCAACTTCGGCCGATTGACGAAAAGCAGATATTTTATTCAGCCCTCGGTTTCTGCTGCTTTCAAGAAACTTGTTAGGAATTCCTTTTTCGATAACCTGTGACAGTATTAAAAACTCTAGTTTGCATCGAAACATTCACCTGCACATGCACAGCGCAATTATCAAGCACGCCTAACTTTTCTAAGTTTTCAAACGAACAATGGCAACCCACTTCCAACTCTTCGTTTCAGTTCCAATTCTCGTCCTCCAACCGGCCAGCATTAGATCAGGTCATGAGGTCAGTCCGTTGGACAATCGCCAGTTGTTCGCCAAAACAAAGACCACCTCGATCTCAGCGCCCTGACTGTGAAAAATTTCACTTCAAAACCAATCAAGCGGCGGAAACCAACAGAGTTCCTGCTCCATATTTAGTCCCGTAAACGATCCCTCCCCGCCCTGCAAACGGTGTACCCCTGCTCCAAGGTAACAATTCAATTGTTCCTCCTAATCTCTCTGCAAACAATTGACTTTTCCCAAGTGAATAACTAGGTCCCACCACCGGCAAGCAAGACGACCAGCGAAGACGGCACAGCGAACAGATTATCATTACGCCAAGGTGCAGCTGAACAGAAGTGTAGTCTACTTAACCCAAAACAATAGACGGGCCCTAGCCCACATAAATGCCAGCAGCGCAGAATTCATTGTTTCTCCTGTCAGAGTCGGCCACATTGGGGAATCATCTGCAACTCCAACAACGTCGGTCTCATAATGCTCCTTATTACTGGCCTATTGGCGGGTATCTGCGATCTGGCTCACGCTGCAGCTCCCGGCCCCCGGTTGGAATATCAAATTCGAACGAGAATGGTCACATAAAGCAGAAATTGACATATTTTCCATCATCTCGCTAATTGGTCGTTCAGACAGTTCCCCAGCGGTATGTGGAGGACGCACCGCGGCGGCGGAAGGAGGATGCGCTGCAACGGACAGGGACACGCTATCAGAATTCGAGTCGGTGGCTGGTAATGGGGAAACATCTCGTAGGTAGTCATGTCATGTAATGCCACTGCTCCACTCTGCGCAGCATTCATCGCATCAACGGATCTCGGGTCGATTTCTGTGTACGTTGGGTTGCGTTATGCACGCCGGCCAATTATTATAATGATTGGGGCCTTGGAGACTTTATCAAATCGAAATATGGATTTATTGATTGTCCTCTCGTCAGAAGTCCTAGACGCACTCGAGCGGCACTCGAGCAGCGCCCAGATTTATTGCTTGGAATTTGATTACGAAATCCGCTCATTCATCGAAGATCAGTTCTGCGAAGTGAACGCATTTACATCCCCTCCCCCTCCGGCCTGCGTGGTCTGAGCCAATTACTCAGGCTGTCCGCCAATCGGCCAATCCGACGACGCGCCTGCAGCCCGTGAATTGCCACTCGCGAGGAAATATAGAAGTTATTGCGGAGAATAAATAAAGCGCTGATTTGTATGACTTGCCAGGGTCCTGGCAGCCAATTACCTCTTATTATAAACTATTTTACCTGTCGCAGTGGCGACGGCAGTGGCATCGGGCGCTGAAATCTCTGAGACTCGCCTCGCATGGCAGGCGGCCGGAGTGCAGTGGCTGGAGTGCAGTGAAGTGGAGTCCCCCGGGGGTATTCGAGTGAAATTTAAATCTGGAAAATGTGGCACTTAGTGTCGCCTCGAGTGTGCGCTGTGTTGCACGCGTACCCGCCACAGGTCGGGGGGGGGGAGGCCGGAGATGAAATCCTTTTATCACCTCGCTCCCATCTTTAATTGTTAGCACAATGCGAACCATTCTTCTGCCGTGTTGTCTGGCAGTTGTTGTCACCTTGACGTTTGTTTGTTTGCCGTTTTTTCGTTTTATGTCGTTTTTGTTTTCGTTCGCAGCTCCGCCGCCAGCCTCATGGACGTGCATGCGTTGCTGGTGTTAACTGGGGGGCTGTTAATGCGATTATTAAATATGCACAAGGGGCACAATGTTTTATGTTCGAGTTTCAATCGAACAATGGCGGGGCCGAGTTGAAGGGTTGTTTGGGAGGTTTTGCAACGCGGGCTTGTGGATGATTGTTATGATGATAGTGGAGTGCTGCGAGGGACGAGAAAATTCCTCCCGCAAATGGAATACAGTTGCGGTAATTGGACGCTTAACACGGTATGCAGCAGATACAGAGTTCGATAGATTTAGTTGGCCACTCGAGTGGTCGCAAATGGTTTTCCGCATATTTCAGAGAATTTTCTTCTCACGAATGTGGAGTGGGCTTAGTTGCTAAATGAAAGGCTGAACAGAAAAACCTGTCAACTATTGGGTCGATCAAGATGTGATGCGTGTTTGTGAGGAAACTTTCCGTAGAAGATGAGGATGTTCGAAGGCGAGAGACTACTTAATATGCTACATGACATGAACGAGGAATTTCAAACAAACCAGGTCAGAGTATCGTTCTAGAGAATTACATACATTACACATGAATTCCACGAATATGTCCACAGTGGTGCCACAACGGTGAATAAACACATATAAGTATGTGTGCTTCTCAGTAGGTACGCCCAAACTTGACGTTAAACGACGTCATGTATGTTTTTTTTTTACATGTTTTGGCACACATTTAGTTGTCAAGTCATTATGGTGTGGTCCCCACGGGGACAACGTTTGCAATTTATCAAAACTTTTACCAAAATTTAAGTTTAGTCACTGCAACTTATGACCATTTTTTTGACTCAATCGCTTACAAATTTGAATCCACATCTTCGTCACAAAATGCTTTAATGCCAGCGAAGCATGCCATGCATAGAAGTGAGCGCAGTGACTATCACAACTTATCAGTTCGTGTCGACACCTTTCCGTTCTCGACATTTGTTTCGTCATATTGGAAAATGCTACAAACATGCCTGCAACTGCTGCGATTTTTTTTATAATTGGCGCGCACTAAAGGGATTGTTTATGGCCCTAAATGACTGGAAATAAGTCACAGCACGGGCCGAAGGTATAGAGGAAGAGGGGGAATCGAGGTTTTAAATGTTTATGGATTTTAATGGAGGGGAAAAGTTGGGCTAGGAAGACCATTCCATATTCGTGTGGTGCGGCAGAAGATCGAGTTTCTAGACTTAACTGTACGTCCAAACGTGGGCTCAAGGGTGAACGGGTAAGCATTCCTAGCGAGACGGGTATTGCGGGTGAATTCTTCAAGGGGAAGAATGCAAGTGGCTAGTTCGTTTGATTTTTTGTTGAAATAGCGATAAAATAGTGAAAGAGACCCAACATTTCGTCGACGTTCAAGCGAGTCGATTGACTTCGCAGGGCTATTATCACCAATAAGTTTTATCGCTCGCTGTTGAATTCTATCTAATAGGTGCGGAGAGGTTTTAGGAGCACCGAACCAGATAAAAGCGTTGTACTCAAGCTTTGGGCGGATGTACACCTTATATATTGTTGCCTGGTCAGAAGGGTTGAATTATTTCTTAAGCTAGACATTTCGCTGCATTTTCGGCGATCTCGAATATGTGATCGTTCCAACTTAATGTTGAGTTGATTCACGTACCGAGGATGGAAAGTCGTTCAGTTTCAACAATGTGAAGACATTCATAGATAATGGCAGGTTGTTTTGAGAAAACTTAAGTGACACTAGACAGCACTGAGTTTCGGAAGCATTCTATTCTTTTTACCCAAATCGATTATGCTGTCAAGGTCGGAATTTAATGAGCTTAACAAACACTAACGTTCCAAGTCAATGACCAAAGAGGAGGGACGAGAGGAACGAATTTGAAAAGCTGAGGGTACTCATCAGCGGAGGAGTGAATGGATTTTGAAGTGACAGACAGATCATTTATGAAAATGAGAAAGCGTGTTGGAGACAAAACAGAGCCCTAGAGAATAAAAATAATTGTTGGCGCGACAGTTCATAGGGGGATCAGGGCCTAGCTTGCTCATCAACTACTTGTGTTCTGCGCGCTACTGTTCTCTCACGAGTAGAAAGGACCTACAGTTTTTTGCCAACTCCGAACGGTGAAGTTTGAGAAGCTTTCTTAGACAGTTATTACTCTGTCTAAAAAAAAAAAATTTGAGGTGTTCAGCCGGGAGTCAAACCTAGACCCTTGGGCGTGTGAGCGCCGCACTCTACCCACTACGCCACGGCGGCCCTGGGGAACACCAGCATTAATATGGTGAATATCAGACTTGAACCCATCCAATACAACTTGTATTTACGACAAGAGAGCCTGATGGCAAGCTCTGTCAAATGCTTTTGAAATATCAAGTGCAACGATCTTGCTTGCTGCATTGTGCAAAGATTGGTTCCATTTGTCGGTGAGATAAGACATCAAATCACCAGTGGACCAGTGGTCATCAGCGAAGGAGTGAATTGAATTAGAAGTGACAGACAGAAGATGATTTATGAAAATGAGGAAGATTGTCGGAGACAAAATGGAGCCCTGGGGAACACCGGCATTAATATGGTGAATATCAGACTTAAGATCAAGTTTACATAAGGACCTTAGTCTATAGACTTTTGGACTTCTTTTGTAACTTTCTTCATTGATCACTTTGCAGATGTTCATACATTTTTAGAGCAGAGTATTCAATCGTTTCGGACCGTTTGATTAAAAAAGAAACACATTGGGCCCGCAAACTTTGAAAGGAAATTGTTCAGGTCTGAAATGCTGCTTTTGGGTCTGGTCCATTAACATAATCCAAAATGTTGAGCATCATTCAAATTTTGCGACTATTCACTACGAAGAGGTTATGCCGTGGACCTTTATGGTAATCAAACGAATCGGTCACTATCATCGACCATCATCGATGAGTTTCAAAAGAACTTTAAAGATGAAACGATAGAAATTACGTTTCTGCAGCACGACAATACTCAACAAAAATTTGACTTTCCGAACCTTTTACTATCCGTTCATGCCTATAAGGGCACTACATGCACTGATTGGCATTTTTAAGAAGCCAATTATTGGGCACTTATGGTCGCCGTGGCGTAGTGGGTAGAATGCGACGCTCACACGCCGAAGGGTCTAGGTTCGATTTCCAGCTCAACACCAATTTTTCGAATTTTTTCACGGCACCAACTCTTTCGAGTTGTTGACAACACTCAGAGAGTAACAACTGTCTAAGAAAGCTTCTCAAATTTCGCCGTTCGGGGGCAAAAAACTGTAGGTCCCTTCTACTCGTGAGAGAACAGTAGCGCGCACAACACGAGCAGTTGATGAGCAAGCTAGGCCCTGGTCCCTCTGTGGACTGTAGCGCCAACAATTGTTATTAATTATTGGGCACTTAGTTTGACTATGAATACGTCAGCCTGGGAAGTTGGTGATCAGATCAAATTTTTACGCAGCTGCAAGAAAAGCAGTGGATTCAATATTTTTCAGTCATGAGTCCACGCATTAAGAAATGCAAAGAAACGATTTGGGTGTGTTGTGACTTCTATCTACTACCACCTGTATTTGTCAAATTCTGTGAGATGAGGATGGAGAACTCTTGCTTCTTCGTCAAAGTCGAACGGAGGTATAAGAGGTCTTCAGTGTTCAGGAAACGATTTGAGAAGCGATTTAATTTTTCCACATTTCAGGATCACATCTTAAGAACTATGCGAAACACCGAACCGAAGCCAGAGCATCCAAAGAGATTCTTCAGCTTCTAGGTTACAAGAACAGCATCGTCTTAATTCCATGAACACAAACAACCAGTAATACGACGTGTTTTGATCCTGAAAAAAAAACCGAAATTAAAGATGATCAAAAGGTGGAGGAAACAATTTTATGCTTGTTAAGGACTTCAGCTTATGTCGAGTGCATAATCATGCTTAAGAGCCCTCACTCAAGGTTAGCTCTTTATAATATCTTACCTTCAAAAGATAGGGTTGTTCGGTTTTCGATAATGTTTGCTCTGAAATAACGACATCTCTTGTTCCATGCGTCTAATCAAGGCTCTCTGGATGCAAAGCTCGAAATGATTAAGCCAGGTATAACGTATGCCAAGTTCGAGTATTTCGGCCCAAATAACAGAGGACACTGGTGTCTCAGCTGCCGGACGTAAGTTGAAAAAGACTTCTACTTTTTGTAAGGCAATATAGCCAGCTGGGGTGTAAACACGTTCACTTTAGATCATGTTGACAACTTAAGAAAAACAGAAACGTAGGATGCTACTCGACCTTTTATTCCAGATGATGTGACTGGATTTATGAATCACATGATTCAAAATCACATCCGTATCTCTATTTATAGTGTCAACGGAATCATTGATGGAGAAAAGACCATCTACGGATGGCGGCTAACAGACCCAGGCTTTGAGGGAACCTGACTGGAAGTGACAGCTTGACCAGAGGTTATATTCTGGTGCCACGGGAGGTCAGGGGTCCCTAGAACTTCAGTTACAGCTTGACCGTGCGGTAGGCCCCCTTGTGGGAGATATCGTGGTGGCTGTGGTTTATCGCCTACCATCGCGGGTAAAGTCGAGGATAGTGTACTGTGCTGACTTGTATAGTTCAACTAGGCAAGACGGTTAGGGGACTATCCCTTCTCAGTGTCGAGTTGCATTTTCAACCGGGCGCTGCGACTCAGAGAGCGGAAGAGGTTTTAGAAAGGCTTCGCATCAAACATAGGTGGGGTGATTGCCCCTCAAACATGATCTCAGTTTGGTACTTGGGTAACTAAGGCGTCTAGTCTTGCGTTACTTACGACTCTTGGGAAAAAGGTTCCCCGTGGTATAAGCCCTTAAGTCAGGTGGTCAAGTAAAACCAAATCCCACATCGATTTTTTATGTGGGACTTATCTAGACCATGGCTTTGGCAGCTGTGTCCACTTTAATGTCCTTATTTTATGATAAGCCTACTTTTCAAAGAAGATCAACGAACATATTCTTTGCTCTGTGACAAAGGGCTTGTAGATTGAAACCGAAACACATTTCAGAAATCCTCGTTCTCTTAACGAAGTAGTTAACTGTGATACTCACACGTCGAAAGTCCCAAGTTCGATCTCATTGCTCAACATCTTTCACTTCCTGCTGCATCTGACACGTAAAGGTCTGAAAGGACCGTAACGAAAATGAACCAGTTCAGAATCTGAAACTGATTTTGGAACCGTTTACAAAATATGTCGATTTCTATGCAGCTACCATGCTTATCGTCATAATCAAAGCAACAATCCGTTCCAAACCGAAGTTTGGCTTCCTCACATCGCTATCAAACACCACATTCATTATCAGCCCCTCACCCACATCGGCCTCGTTTCCCACCATCCGCAGTGGCCCAAGTTCATAAAGGCGAGCCAAGCACCTTCCATCAAATCTTATCTCGATCCCTTAGGATTTTGTATCGAAAATCGATCGGTTCACTGAATTAACATACTTCTGACAGTTACCTGATCCGGGAGGAATGTCAACAGTGGCTCAGACAATTCCCCGGGTAATTTATGTCCAATAAATTTGATTTTATGGACTCGGCGATAGCCCCGCAATGAACGCGATATCAATCTCAATGCAAGCAGCCTTCCGGGCCTTCATATCGTGGGTATATGCGTTTTTATGCCACCTCCTCGGTGACGGTGGCACGCAGAGGTCGACGAAAAAAAGATCACAGAATGTCTACCAAGCTTTGAGTCTGACGAACAGACCCACACTTCCTTGCCGGCCTTATCGACCACACCGGCCTCGCCGGGTAACGGCGGGTTACGAATTAATTAATTAATCAAAGGCTGACGGGAGAAGACTTTCATTCACCAAACGAATCGTGATTAAAGACAAATAACGATCGTAAATATTCGAGGATCAAGATTCTGGCCTAATTGGATGCCATAATTAACAACTTTGGTGGCTAATTAAATCTGGTATAAGCGCAGACATCCCGGCCCTTGCCGGTGGTGACAACGCAACGCGACGAGCCTCTGAGGAGTAGTTAGCCTACCTGAACGGGGCAAACTGGAAACATCATTTTCAGTTTTCAAGCTCATTGGAATTTTAGATTTGTTTTCCCCATTTTTTGGTTTGTTTTAGTTCGGCTCCGGGCCATTCGAGGCCGCATCGAAAATCGATAAATTTTTGAATTTCAACATTCTGGTGTGTGTATGTGTGTGCGGGGAGGGTATTGTGGGCGTTTTTTCTAGCAATTAGAGAGCTAAATCGGGAGTAGAGACTTTGTGTGTCCTCCTCTGAGTGGAAGATCTATTGCCGGTGTTAACGATCTGTGGATCGTTGGATAATTTAATCAATTAAATCAACATTTTTTGGGTTGTGTTGCCTCTGGGAGCGATTCGATTTGATGGAAACGTGATTAATTTGTTACGAGTCAGAGAGAGAATCGTTTGTCTATGCGAGCGAAGCTGTGACACACCTGGGCGGTCGTAAAGGGCGCTGGCGGTTTACTTAGATTTTAACGGTGATCATGGGAATTGCTTTGTTCTAGATCTGAGACAGAGATTAGCATAAACGTACTTTCCTTGAGAGATTTTCGTTAGACGGACTTTCCATGATTTCGAGAAGATTTATGAACGTTTTAGTCAACGACAAGAGGGATTATTCCAGTGAAGCTAGGTGGAGCTTGAATTTTCATTCATCATTCGTATGATCAGAAGGCATAGAATCTTTGAAGAATTCTTTTGAACATCAGGCCAAGAACCGACACTCTTCAAAGCTTGTAAGAGGAAACAGGCGTACGAGTGTGAAATGCAAGTTTTAAGAACGGCAGTGTCAGACTTCAACGTGCACGATTGATGAATCTCCTCATAGATGAAGTATGTAGTGTTCCCAATGGAAGAGCTCTTAAAAGCAGTTTTGATATTTGAATTAATTTGAAGAAAAGCAACGAAGGAGTGCGGGATACGTTTAATTCGTAAGGAAATGTTTGCCGCAAGCCCTGAAGCTAAGACATTCTATACTCTCTTTGATAAAAACAGAATGGTGTTTGAGAGCTTACCATTTGTCTTACAATCAAACCGTTTTGTCCACAGCTCAACTGCAAGCCCTTTCTCTGCATTGTGAGGTTAGAGATAACGCGCCTAATAATAATTGTTGGCGCTACAGTCCAAAGGGGGACCAGGGCCTAGCTTGCTCATCAACTACTCGTGTTGTGCGCGCTACTGTTCTCTCACGAGTAGAAGGGACCTTAAGTTTTTTGCCGACTCCGAAAGGCGAAATTTGAGAACCTTTCTTGAACAGTTATTACTCTTTGAGTGTTGTCAGCAGCTCGAAAGAGGTGGTGGCGTGAAAAATTCGAAAAATTGGTGTTGAGCTGGGAGTCGAACCTGGACCCTTCGGCGTGTGAGCGTCGCACTCTACCCACTACGCCACGGCGACCACGCGCCTACAGACTGTAATAGGCGCCATAAATGACCATTGCGTCATTGGAACATAAGCCACCAGATTCAGCGTCACAGAATGCAAAAAGGAAAAGGAGGTGCAATCCACCACTCATATCCTCTACGACTGTTATGCGCTTGAAGAAAGAAAGGGGAGACACCATAGAAAATACTTCATTTACAAAGCCCTATTTGCACGGTCATCTCGCTTTCAGGTTCATTTGAGCCTTCATTTAAGATTTAAGCTAATCTGATGCTTAAACTCCAAAACTGAATCTGCAGCTGACGGACTTTCCATAAATTGCCCATTCAGCCATCAGTTCAACTGAGGTGCATAAGCGCTTTATTGCACATGCCAGTACAGTAGCTTCAACTGTTGTTTGACCTTATCCCACAACGCTTAAGATGGCTAAGCCATGCAGAGTGTATGGACACCAATGCTCCGGACAGACAAATCTTTGAATTTGAGAAATTGGGAAATCGCCGCAGAAGAAGGCCGAGCCTGAGATGGCGTACAAAAGTGGAGTAGGAGTTCAACCCACTTCGAGTGCGCAACTTTAGATAGTTGACGAGAGATATTGCTGACTGGAGAGGCCCAGATGATGTGACTGGATTTATGAATCACATGATTAAGATCCGTATCACTGTTTATAGTGACAATGGAAACACTGATGGAGAAAGGACAATCTGTGGCGGGATTGTGGCTAACAGACTCAAGCTTTGAGGGAACCTGACTGGTAGTGACATCTTGATCAGAAGCCATATTCTGGTGCCACGGGAGGTCAGGAGCACCTGCAACTTCGGTTCCAGCCTGACCGTGCGGTAGGTCCTCTTGTGGGAATATCGTGGTGGCTGTGGTTTACCACCTAACATCGCGGGTAGAACCGAGGATTGTGTACTGTGTGGACTTGTTTAGTTTTTGTTCACCCTGGGCTAGGCAAGGCGGTTAGGGGCTATCCCGGTTCAGTGTGGACTGTTATTCTCAACCGGGCGCTGCAACCCAGAGAGCGGAAGAGGTTTTAGAAAGGCTTCGCATCAATCCAAGATGGGATGATTGTCCCTCAAGCACGATCTCAGTTAGGTACTTGGGTAACTAAGGCATTTAGTCTTGCGTTACTTACGATTCTTGGGAAAATGGACCCCGTGACATAAGTCGTAAAGGCAGGTGATCACGTAAAACCAAATCAAACATCTGACTGGAGATGCATGCTGCTTGAGGTCCAGATAGACCCCGAATTTAGCGCTAAGCGAAAAAGAAAAAGTTCAGTCAAACTTCCGTTTCATATTTCGCATTATGCTGAACCGATTCAAAGCCTTCTAAATTTTGTTTTAAGTTATCGGACATTTTGTATCCTTTTAAATCACGATTTAGTTAAAAAATAAGGGAAAGGAAGCGAAGCGTGCTACAGTCAGGGAAAAGACTAACGGAGTTCCTTCTGCGTGTAATAAGTAAATTTCTATTTACTGAAGGTTTTTAGTGGCTTTTCCTTCAAAACATCATACAAATATTAAACATGTAAATACTTAATAAAGTGTATTATTTTGTAGATGTAAAATTCAAATAAAATCAAATCTTTGTAGTCAAATCTTGTAAATAATTATTGTAAAGTTGATGCCACAATAAAATATATTCAATAATAAAATAAGTAATTAAAAAGAGTGTGGTCGCCATGGCGTAGTAGGTAGAGTGCGACGCTCACACGCCGAAGGGTCTAGGTTCGACTACCAATTCAACACCAATTTTTTCGAATATTTCACGGCACCACCTCTTTCGGGCTGCTGACAACACTTAAAGAGTAATAACTGTCTAAGAAAGCTTCTCAAATTTCGCCATTCGGAATCGGCAAAAAACTGTAAGTTCCTTCTACTCCTGAGAGAACAGTAGCGCGGACAACACGAGTAGTTGATGAGCAAGCTAGGCTCTGGTCCCCCTTTGGACTGTAGCACCAAAAATTATTAATTAAAAAGAGTGTTCACACAAAAGTGGAACTTAAGTTAACAGCATCACACTTGTGTATGTACCTGATTTTGTACAATTTTGCCTTCATTCCCTGTTTTATTGCAAATTTGCAAAATATCCCTAGCCCGCCATATTTTCCATTGGAAGCGACTACTTCTTGCCATCTCTCTAGCAATGTTCGAATACCATCTAAAGAAAATGAGTCGTTTCTGCATCGATCCAATTATTGAGCCATTCTTCGATTTCTTCAAAGTCCCCAAATCGGTTGACCCCTCAAATTGTTCGGCTTGCGTTCAAATTGGCAGTAGTCTCTTGGAAATACGGCGGACGGAATAAGTCTTTTCATCTCAGGGTTAACAATTACTTTTTGTAGGGTGTAGCCACGTTGGCCATGCGTTATCAAGTCACTTTGTCAGTCTTTTCAGTCTATTCTGGTCGTTTATCACGAATGTCCACAGTAGGTCAACAACGTTTTGCACTAATGGCTTAAGCTGGTTTTAACACGTTACCCACTAATGGCTTCACCTCGTTTTAGCAATTCTAAGAACACCACATCCGTCCTATCCCACCATTTGCAAAACATTTTCTTTGGACGGTGGACCTTTTTCTTCTTATTCTTTAGCGTCGATGTAGACGACGAATTCACCAGGTTCTGCATTTTAAATTGTGGAATATCCGCTTTTCATCTCCAGTCACAAAGTTTTTCAAGAAATAGTGCCGAAATCTCTCGATTTAAACTAGTACGGCACTCAGTTTCCTTGCTTTTGAACGCGGAGTAAACCAACGAACTGTCAACGATACTGCAAAGCATGGATCTTAGTTCAGTAAAGCCTACAACTCATAATCTTCTGCTGGCTGGCTTAGATGTTTTTGTCTTCTACGCTAAAATCAACACATTTGAAGGGCCGAAACCACTCGCTGCATGATCGCACGTTCATCATAAACTTCTACAATTACTCGATGCATTTTGCTTTATGAAATCAAAACTTTCCGCAAATGCTGTTCATTTAAGACAAGTCCGGACACAAACCAGAATTGATGGAAATTTGTTATTGCTGACAGATGTCATACCCTTCCAATGAAGTAGGTCATCACTTCCAATCAGTCACAACTTGCGGGTGAACCGATTTAATTTATGCCCCCAATACCAATACTTGTGGTCGCCGTGGCGTAGTGGTTAGAATGCGACGCTCACACGGCGAAGGGTCTAGGTGCGACTCCCAGTTCAACACCAATTTTTCTAATATTTCACGGCACCACCTCTTTCGAGCTGCTGACAACGATCAATGAGCAATAACTGTCTAAGAAAGCTTCTCAAATTTCGCCGTTCGGAATCGGCAAAAAACTGTAGGTCCCTTCTACTCGTGAGAGAACAGTAACGCGCACAATACGAGTAGTTGATGAGCAAGCTAGGCCCTGGTCCCCCTTTGGACTGTAGCGCCAACAATTATTATTATTAATACCAATACTTTCTCAATATTCTTCTTTGTGCTTATTAATTAATATGAGCAAAACTGTAATGAGGTGGTTACTTCGTAATTTACATATTTCTCCTGACTAACCACAAATTAAATGAAATCTGAACTGAATATTGGACTGTAGCTTAAACACATTTACTAAACTGACAATTTATCGTGCATTAGCGGCTCAATTAAGCCAAACACAGCAACGTAAGTATGGGCTACCTCAACAACTTAAAGCTGGCTCGCAGTAGTTTTAAAGAACACTGAGGGAACTATCCATGCGACCATAAGTCTGTTGGCCCAGTGACGACTGGCCGTTCCAAAACAAACATCATTTCATTCCAAATTGCGGGATGATGCGCAAGAAGGTAATTCAGACGCCGGAAGTCCAAAGTGTGGTTTATTGTCATTCCTTAAAGCAACACTTCTTTTGAAACAACACTCCAGTAGTACCCTCCGCTGATGGAAAGTTACTTAAAATCCCACTGAATAGCAGAGATGTTTTGCAGAGCTCGCATCCTAAGCAGCGATGAGTGACTGCCTCTTATGATTATGTTCAATCTGTTATCTACACTTTTTCGCAAATGAATGTTTGAGCCTATAAGAAGTAAACCTTAACGGCAAGTGACCCCAAAAACCAAATAAATGTAATACTAAATAAATGTTCCTTTCCAGGAAATCGGCCATCTCGTTGTCGTATTTCTACGTACTCGTATAACGACCTTGTTCCTACTTCTAACTTTTTAGTTTTGATTAAAGTATAAATCTTTTGACGCAGGAAACTCGTTCAGGTTGATATAGTAGTTCCACTAAAGTTTGAAATGGCTATAACAGCACATTGATGCAAAACGCTGTTATTCTCTTCCATCTCATTTTTATACATCTGCAAAGCACATTTTTGGTGTTCCTTTCCAGGCTGTAAAGTCATCAAATACCTCAGTTGCCTCGAGTCACACTAATTGGTTCTACTTTAATTAGTTTAACACAACTGCACTTGTGCACGGCGCAGCCTCAAGCCCACAGGCAAGCGCGTCTACTTTTTGCCCCCACTCCGCAAAGGACAGTAATTGAATCATCTTCAGCTATCACCGAGCTCCACCTCGAATAATTTGTGACATGGATTCAAATTAAATATCCCCCGACTTCATCCACACGCAGCGAGCACACGCTGCACACCACAAATAAAAAACGACTACACATCCCCATCCGGGCCACAGCTAGACCACTGTTCTGCGCAATTTTAATTCGTGCCACAATTTATCGTCCGCCCATGTTAACCACGCAATTACAATAACCGTCGCCACACGGACCGTGCTGCGGCGGCCGGAGGCTGACAAATAAAAATATCTAAATAAGAGTGCAACGGCAACTGCGCGCAAAAACCCCAACAGTCGCCGGCCAATATCTTAACTATTCTCGAACATCTCCTTAACATGGCCTCACCTCATTTGTAAATGAATTTCTCGTTGGCTCTCAATTAAAATTCCGAACAAGAGACGCGTTGCAGCGTATGTGCGAGTGTGCGATTGGCGAGGAGTCGCCTCCGCTCCAAGCCTCCGCTTCAAGCCACCACAACAATGTCATTATTTTTTGGCGAGGCTGTGCTGAGGAGCTGGCCGGACTTTAGGCGGAGCCCTTATCTGCGGGTTGTGCGCGACATTGGGCACAGTAGCCAGCTCACAGTAGCATCCTTAAATTGCTGCAGCCCAACTGCTACCGATTGTCGCAGTGGCTGCAGCAGGTGCGGCTGCGGTTGAATCAGGAAAAAGCATCTCTGCGCGAGAACCACATGCCTGGTAGCAGTTTTTGTGTTTTTGCCGTTCCTCCTGACCTCGGACAAGCTACACAAAGAGGCTCGGGCGATTTCCTAGCAATGATAATTTTTCATGTTTCTCGGTATTACCAAGAGCCGATGGTAATAGCTTGCGAATGAAGTGCTCGCTGGTTGGTGTGTTGAACTTTGGTCAGCTGGCTGTGGCGCAGTCGCAAATGGGGGGAATTTAAAGTGAGTTATATGGCAATGGAAAAATACTTGGTTTTGTACAAATTCGTCGCGTAATTTGTGGAATTCGATAGAAGTACTTAAAGAGCTTGCAAGTTGTGTCTAACGCTGGGGAACTGACAACTGCCATTTTTGAACGTGGAGATGGAGGAATAAATCATATGAACACGTTCTTGCAATTCCGAACGTGGTATTGAAACAATCCAATAACCGGAGTTGGAGGGTGTATGATGGGGATATCGTTATAGACTCTCTTTCATCACGCTCCTCGTAGTTAGAGGTAGATCTCGACATCGGTTGACAGTTGGTTACGGAGAACTGCGACGAATCTAGAGGTGTTTTAACATCATATGGTCTATATGATTAATGATGAGCCAGAAAAGAGAGACGAAAGACTAGAAAGTCATGTTCAGATGAACCCCTTCTTTTGATGACACGTAGATGGATTTTCGAAGCTTGAAGGTGGGCATAGTTAGCATATATTATCAAATTGTCTTCCATTTTTTAAGAACTCTTTACTTATTAACTGTGTAGTATGAACGTAGTATGAATGGGCTCTGCAACACGTAGGAACAACTTGTGATCCACAGATGGGGACTTATCTAACATGAAGGGTTATCTTAGGGAATGAGCATCTGTTCTTAACGAAACGGTATTTCTATAACTAAGGTTCTTAAAATTGAAATGAAATCCCTAAGCACGTCTAAGGCATGTTGCAACACTGGACGCCTAGGCTGTGCTGCAAAGGCTTCTTGACATTTAATTTCAATTCACCCCCTAACGCGTCGGATGCGATTTGTGAATGAAGTGTGTAATGGGAAACAGTGCTCAACGAGGCTACCTTACTATGTAAATACTTAATGGGATGAGAAAAGGTTGTATTTGCGAAACTAGCGCTACAGACAATTTTGGAGAACTACTAAACTGAAACAGCGCTAAGGAATCGTATGTACACTAAGGGCCAAAAGTCTTTTATAAAATAGCATAATATTTTCGTAATTTTTTTTGTTCGTTCTATATATATGTAATAGGGTACTTCAATTATTATCTTATAGGAAATATATTTATAGCATATATATACATTATACATTTTTACACATTCAGCTTTTATTAAAAAAAATATTTGTTTTTTATTTCAACTTGGAAAATATACACGTCGAAATTCTACGCTCATAAAATAAAAGTGTTTCAAAAATCAATAATAATTAACATTTATTTTGAATTAACATTCATTAATAATAAGTTGGATATCCAACTTACAACCAACTGTAAGAACTTCTCTGACTCTCTTTGGCATAGTACTAGCAGGCTTTGCTGTTACTTCAGGGGTAATTTTGTCCCATGTTTTTTTTTTTTTTGATAGCTTGTTTCAACATTGATTTGTGTGTAATTGGGTGCCTCCAAATATAATGCTCCACTAATGGTCGCCGTGACGTAGTGGGTAGAGTGCGACGCTCACACGCGGAAGAGTATAGGTTCAACTCCCAACTCAACACCAATTTTTCGAGTTTTTCACGGCACCACCTCTTTCGAGCTGCTGACAACACTCAAAGAGTAATAACTGTCTAAGAAAGCTTCTCAAATTTCGCCGTTCGGAGTCGGCAAAAAACTGTAGGTCCCTTCTACTCGTGAGAGAACAGTAGCGCGCACAACACGAGTAGTTGATGAGCAAGCTAGGCCCTGGCCCCCCTTTGGACTGTAGCGCCAACAATTATTATTATTAATGCCCACAGATCAGAGTTGGGCATAAAATAACATAATGACCAATGACTAAAGAAACGTGACCAAACGTTCGTCATGAATAATTTATTTGCCGGATTTATTCATGACTACCGTTTATTGGTGAATTTTCGTTATTCACACATGATTGACGGTTATTCATGAATAATGTGTAGTCATGACTAACTCTGTATCATGAGTAACCACCAATTGCGGGCATGTCGGAATTTGCGCAAATTTTTGCATTTCCGGTAACGAGACCTTTTTTAATGACAAGATGAAGTTTTTAATCTCGTGGGTTTTACGTGGTCGCCGTGGCGTAGTGGGTAGAGTGCGACGTTCACACGCCGAAGGGTGTAGGTTCGACTCCCAGTTCAACACCAATTTTTCGAATTTTTCACGGCAGCACCTCTTTCGAGCTGCTGACAACACTCAAAGAGTAATGTCTGTCTAAGAAAGCTTCTCAAATTTCGCCGTTCGGAGTCGGCAAAAAACTGTAAGTCCCTTCTACTCGTGAGAGAACAGTAGCGCGCATAACACGAGTAGTTGATGAGCAAGCTAGGCCCTGGTCCCCCCTTGGACTGTAGCGCCAACCAACTGATGTAATAGATGTTGTGCGATAAATATGAGGCGCCTGCCTGGCCATTGGAAAAAGTATTTAGCATAGTAGTGACAAAGTGGAAGATGGTGCTATTATTTTACACAGTCCTGAATATATATTTACGCGGCCAAACGACAATTGCAAAAGCTGTGTGGTAAAAAATCGCCAAAAAAAACAAAAAGATCGACGGTAATATTTTAAAGTTCGTTATCCACTCTATCATTTGAAATAACGCAATACTTTGTCTTACTTTTCTTTTTATGAACAGTGATATGTCTTGAATAAATGCTCTTATTTAGTGATTAATGACTAATGATTTACTTATTTAAATAACTTATGAATAATGATTGATTTAGTCATGAGTAATTTCTGCGAATAATGAATAATTTATTGGTCAATCATTATTTTCATGAGTAATGAATAAACTAATCATTAGTCGCTTGAATTCGGCAACTTATAACCAATTTAGTCATTAGTTATTATTCAACTAAAATTTGCCCAACACTGGCATAGATGCTCTATTGGATTCGAATCCGGTGCCTCTAGAGGTGTCCGCAAATGCTTAGCAACATTATGAAGTAGCCACAATCTGAAAAATTCTGCCACACGTTTGGGGTCATTGTCTTGTTGAAAGTAATATTCTCCAACCCCAACTTTTCAACGATATTTCTTAAATTTCTTTTTAAAATATCCAGATATCCAAACTTGTCCATTGTCGATACAATGAGCTGAACATTTCCGACCCCACCAGCTGCCATGCACTCCCACATCATTATTCCGCCATCTTCACGTTTTACTGTCGGAAGGAGATTACATTTGCCTAGCTCTTTTACTCAAAATCTTTATGTATACTGCGAATGCAGGAGAAAACCCTTTGAAGCAGACTGATGAGCGTGTGGCCACCGTGTGGGTAGAGTGCGACGCTCACACGCCGAAGGGTCTAGGTTCGATTTCCCGATAAACACCTCGATTTTTTTACGACACCACCTCTTTCGAGCTGCTGACAACACTTAACGAGTAACAACTGTCTAAAAAAGCTTCTCACACTTCGTCGTTCGGAGTCGGCAAAACACTGTGGGTCCCTTCTCCTCGTGAGAGAACAGTAGCGCGCACAACACGGGTCGTTGATGAGTAAGCTTAGCCCTCGTCCGCTGCGGACTGTCGCGCAATACAATTACTATTATTTAAATGTTCTTGAATAGTTTTTGCTTAACTTTTTTATTTTTCGTTAAGTTCTGTGCTCAACTTAATATTCAACTCTAAGTCCTCCGATTTGAGTTATAATTCCTCTAAAAGAATCCCCACTCAATTCTGCACCGATTGTTGGCGATCTGTTCTTTGTTGAAACTCCCGCGTTATATATATTTGTAGAAACTTATGGAACATCCTTATTAAAGAACTTGCTTTGAGTCAGGTCATGCCCGAGGTAAGAATAAGCTGGTTCGCAACATCAATGAGTTCCGGAAGTTACCGTTTCATTGGTTTATGCGAAGATGCAGACAACAGGCCTTTACTTTCGAAAATCTGTCTGTTTTAGAAAATAATATTGTGAAGCCTCTTCGCAAGTGTTTGGATTCGTCTTGTATCAACGGCTTTTGAGGCAAGTCTTAATTTCCTGCAGCTGAACCCCATCAAATGATTGTAGAAGTTTATTGTGAATCCGATGAATCATTCAGAGACTGGTTTCTATGATTCAAATTAAGCGCCGAACATGGACAGAGAACCAAATGTAAGAATATATGACGAACCGGAGAATCTAAAACTGTGCGGACCCTAAGAAATTTGAATTTGAAATCACAAATTTTCGCCACGAGTTTGAATCGATTATTCTGTTCACCTTTCCTCCTGTGCTTGGCCTGCGGATCTTAATTCTTATTTATCGGCTTTGACCGTGTTTTGCTGTGATGGTTTTTGAGCTGAATCTTGATTAGTTTAAGAAGATCGATAATAATAATAATAATACTAATATTTGCCCCAAATAAAAGCATATTGAAGCCAGTTTGAGAGGCCCCCAAATTTCTTTCACCAAATAATTACTAGTTACATAAATACGAGGGTTGCATTTTATATTTCGAGATTGGAGAACAAAAACAAATATTAATCATCGAAAATAGCTTAATTGTTTTTCAAAATATTCCCCATTAAGATCTACACACTTTTGCCGGCGTTTGAACCAATTGTCGAAGCACTTTTGCCACTCTGATTGAGGTATCTCTAAAACATGCATTCTGAACTTCTGAACCTCTCCTTTTATTTTTTACATACGGGAATAAAAAGAAGTCATTCGGTGCCAAGTCAGGACTATGCGGCGCATAAATCTACGATTCATCAACTGTCACGATGTCATAGACGTGTTTCGAAGCACCGCGATCGTATTTTCGAAGCATTTCTTTCGACCAGTCGACACGAGTCTTTTTTTGAGCGATTGACAAATTGTGTATAATCCAACGCGAACAAATTTTTTTGACTGTCAAATGTTCATGCAATATTGAATGTGGTCCCACTATTGCCTAAGGTTGACTCAATCTCACGATAGGTCACATGACGATCTTGCAATATCAGTTGGCGCACAGCATCAATGGTTTCCGGAATAGCAACTGATTTTTAGACGACCTTCACGAAATTCGCCTTGAAATGAATTACGACCTCGGTTGAATTCACCATGCCATCGATAAACACTGGTCCTTGATGGAGCTTCATCGCCAAAAATTGAATTAAGTTCATCGATGCACTGTTGTTGAGTTAATCCACGTCGAAAGTTGTAAAAAACAATCGAACGAACATTTTCACGATTTAATTCCATTTTTGGGCAAGATGAATTTTTTAAGCTACTGTAAACAACACAAATAGCGCTCGTATAGCAAAACGTTCTGAGTATTTATAACGTCAAAATTATCAAACTTTACGATAGTGCTGGCAGTTGCCAGATTGAAACACCAGGTTTGCCCAATCCCGAAAAATAAAAGGTAACCCTCGTATTAGTCTGGAGTTTCGTTAATATTGCTTTTTAATTTCAGAAGATAAAAGGACGCACGGAGACACTGAACCTACGAAGGTTTCAGCTTTGGCCTGTGGATTGGAAAGCTCTTGAAGTGAATTTCTTACCATACCTCTTGCAAATTACGTCGGTAAGCGAACTTGATATACAGTGTCTAAGATTCGAGTTCCAATTTTGAACCATTTAAGGCTCTTTTAATTTTTCAACGGCAAAAATTACGATTCCCAAATGTTTTGTATTAAGTGCAAAACTTTGCGATAGTGCAGTTTAAATAAAATTTTTAGAAACACTATTTACCGAATTCGTTAACTCTTTGGCATTCAAAAGCACTCTATGTCGATGGACACACCCTGTGATGTGTCCCCACCTCAGCATATTCCATTGCACCACCTCACAAACCAGACGGCGTCCACAGGTTGTTGGGGATTCCACACAAGAGCTCGCGCATCCAGCCCCCATCTAATAGGTGATTCATATATCTCGTCCTTAAACCAAATGTGGCCAACAACTCAACGTGGTATGTAAATAAACTGTGTACCGAGCTATGTGTGATTAGTTCTTGCGGCCAGAGGAGCACCTTCCCTCTTGAAGGAGCCCAGCCGAGCGAAAGACAAACCGAAGCGGAGCATCCCGGTGACCATTGTGCGCTCCGCGGTCCATCTTTGGGGATAATCCCCGCCACATGAGAGAGTGCACACACTCGGCTTAACCTGGCCCCGGCTAATATGGCAATCGGCTGCATTCACGGCCCGGCCATCGGATTGGTGGTGTGTGCACTATTAAATTTGCTACCAATTCGCCGTGTGCACATATTTAGCATCCAGCGCAATGCAGCAACGGGGCAAATAAGGCAGCGGGAATTTGTTGCCTTAATTTATTGCACGTAATTAAAGTTTACTCAAAATGGGCAAATAGCATCGGTGCTCGGGGAGAGGCGGACGCGCGGGCACCGCGCCGGCAATGGGAATCAACCTGCGTTGCGCTGGCTGCCGGGGGCATTTTTATGGGAATTTGTACCGCGAGCTTCGCCGTGTTGCTGCTGCAAAGCGGGAGACAAATCTATGGTGGAAGCCTGAATTTATACGACGCGCCAAGTGTTTTACTCACTTTTTTAGATCCGATAAATTCGTGCCGGGGTTATGTATGGCAGCTACTGCTACGATGGCCGGTGCAGGGTAGGCTCTGTTCCATTGTATCATTGCCATTGATGCGACGGAAAGTGATGCTGATGAGGCTATAAAGTGCTGGATAAGGTGGGATCGAATTCGCTTGAAGGATGTGGAGGGGGGTACTTCTTCCGTGCTGGCTGGGCACTTGGTATGCTGGGGTCCTTGGAGGCTGATTGGGAATGGTTGTAAGAGGCTGATGGAAATTGATTTTTTCTTCTTCATGCCTGGGCTGCATTCGATTGGCGATGGAGAACGAAGGAGATTCATGGGAGAATTGTTCTGTATATTGGCACAGTGCTTCATTGAAATGAGAGTTGTGGGAACTAATGGGAACGGTGAGCATATGAAAAAGGGAGAAAAGGAAGTGGACAGCAACCTACAGGAAGGGAATTGCTGATTTTTGTCAAGAGTCAGAAACATGCTTCGAGTGTGGTGTATTTGCCTTGTCTAATGATCGCTTTTCTGTCTCAGTGCGAACAAAGAAACATAACTTATTTTTCGTTCTTCTTCTTGTTAAAGAATCAATAAGCTCATGGAGGATCTGTGCCACACTAATTCGCCTCTCAAGGTAGCTTTCGCTAGATGTCTTCAAGATGGATGGTTAAGGAAATTCTCTACTAGCGAGTACTCAAAGATGGAGAGCTTTTGTACTCAAAGGTAACGACATTGACCAAATTGGTCATACTAATGACATCTATACTGATGTCAAGCTCTAGTGCAGGCAGAGTCTCGGCAGTTTTCAAATATTGTCCTTTTGAGAAAAAAACTACTGTCAACATCAGTAAACGCAATAGGGTCGTCACAGCTTAGTACATAAACAGACAATATCTTCTTCCTCTTCTTCTTCTTCTTCTTCTTCTTCTTCTTCTTCTTCTTCTTCTACTTGTTCTTCTTCTTCTTTTTCTTCTTCTTCTTCTTCTTTTTCTTCTTTTTCTTCTTCTTTTTTTTTCTTATTCTTCTTCTTCTTTTTCTTCTTGTTGTGGCACTACAGTCCGGGGTGGACCTGGGCCTCAACCACTTGTGCGGCCACCTTAGTTTAGGCCGTCCCCTGTTGCGTTGTCTTAATGGCTTAGAGTCGAAGACTTTTCGGGCCGGAGCAGTGGTTACACCGTTGTATCCGAAGACGCTTGACCGGGCGCATGTCGCTGTACAGCCTACATAAAGTTTGTCGTTAAATCTTCTCCTCTAGATGCCTTCAACGCAAACAGGACAAAAAATCGCACGCAAAACTTTTCTCCCGAAAAAACTAAGGGCACCCACAACCGCCTTTGGTAACGTCCAGGTTTCCGCGCCATAAAATAGGGCTGGGATGATCAAGCTGTTATATAAAGCGAGCTTAGTCCTTCGAAGGAGGGCCTTATTACTCGAAACTCGTTGATCCGCAAGATCTCTCAGCGAATGGAGGGTACGTCGGAGAAAAGTTTCTAGTTTGGCTGAGATGGAAAGAATAAGTATTCGATGGGAGGAAAGTTGAACTCAATTGCCTCCTGAGCACTAAGAAATTGGCGATTGGCAAGAGTGATTCTGCTTTTTTTTCGGTACTGATGTTGTTGTCCCTATTTAGCGCGGAGAACAGGTAGACGGAGTCCTTGACTTCCTCGAAGTTTCTGCTGCCTAGTCCGAGACATCGATGTTGTGTGTCCTTTCTTGATGAGAGCATGTACTTTGTTTTGCCTTCATTAACCACCAGACCCATTTAAGCCGCTTCCACTTCAATGCCAGCAAACGCCTCATTGACGGCTCGCTGTGTTCGTCCAATCACGTCAATGTCATCAGCCTAAGCTGACAATTGAAATGACTTCTGGAAGATCGTGCCTCTGGTGTTGACTTGTGAGTTACGCACGATCTTCTCGAAAATGATGTTCAAGAAGTCACATAACAGTGCGTCGCTTTGTCTTAAACCATTTTTGACATTGTAGGATGACGATGGAGAACTCTCGCTGCTCTGTCAAAGAACGAACTCACCGAGAGTTCGTTACCGACCTTGACGGAACAGAGAAAGTTATCCATCGTCATCCTACACAACCTGACGAGTTTGGCAGGAATGCCAAAACTAGACATGGCACTGTATGGCTCGTCTCTATGCACGCTGTCCTATGCGGTCTTAAGATCGACGAATAGGTAGTGAGTGTCGGTTTGCACTTCTTAGGTCTTTTCCAGGGTCTGCCGTAATGTGAACATCAGGTCTAATTTGGACTTAACTGGTCTGAAACAACACTGAAAGGGGCCTATCGGGTTATGGACAAACGATTTCAGACGCTCACACAATACGGAAGAGAGGTTCTTGTACCCGCTGTTAAGAATAGTGTGAGCAATCAAAGGGGTCTTCCTTCTTGTGGACCGAGCCAACGACGCTGAGATTCCTCTCATCGGGCATGCTTTCCTCCGCCCATATTTTACAGATGAGCTGGTGCATGCGCCCAACCACTCCATCTCCAGCTGCTTTAAGTAGTTCTGCGTGCAGTCCGTCCGCTCCAGCAGCTTTGCTCGACTTCAGAGTGGATATTGCTATCTTCACCTCATCAAAGACGGGGGGATGGAATTCTTGAACTAAGTAGTCCAAGTTGAGCAGAACATTCTGCCTTACAGCAGAATTTGTGCCGTCATCGCCGTTAAGGAGTCTACAGAGATTATCCTTCCAGTTAAAGAGTTGTCTATTTTGGTCCCGGTAGACTTTGGTCCAATTCTTGTTTCCTCCGGATGGTTGTTTAATATAAAATTATAAAAATTATAAAAATGAAATAAAAAAAGGAAATTGTTAAGTCCTTATTGAATAGCTCTTTACTCAGCTTAGCCGCTTACTTTTTAATGTCAGTAAATATCTACAGTTCTAGTGGTCGTCCAATCACGTCAATATTGTCTGCCAGGTTTAAACAGCTGAGCTGACTTTTAGAAATCCGTGCTTTTGACTACTGTATGTAAGTTTCCTACAATCCTCGTACAAGTTCATAACTTTTTAACTTGAAAATCTGGCCATGCATGCAACTGATTACGACTGCGCTGCAAAAATTCAACATCGTCACTCTCTTCTACTACAACGAAAATCAAACGAATATGAAAACTTTACATAAGGCTGCTTGTGGCCTTATGATCATCTTCCGTGCGTTTTTACATACTCGTCGGTAGCAGCATATGGCAAACTTTCCTGGACCACAGTGTTGCGGACTTATGACTCATGGAAAATCGTATACGTTAAAAGAAGTGAAGAGTTAGTGGTTGAAAGGTTAGCTTTCCTTGAAAGCCCGGCAAACTACACAAAATTTCCACTCATCGGGCATGGTTTGCGGCCTCCCTCAAACTGCTGTAAAAGGCAGAACTTCACTCTAGTTTGGCATCAGCGGCCGTGTTGGTGCCCTGTCGTTGACCTATATGAGAAACGGAATTCTTGCCTATGGTCGTTCAAATTGAACGAAACGTTCCCTTTATGGCAAACGACTGATTAGTGAGGGACAAGTGAGTTTCCTTACATCGCTTTCTAAATTGTTTTCCATTTTTTCATAGATTTTTGAATACATGACCTGAGTGAGGGACACTTCGAACATCAATCACAAGCGAGAGAAGTATTTGTTTGGTATCCCCCCACCTACAGTATTGCCTCGGTAAACTTCAATTTCTTCTGTATTCGTGTGGCACCCAAACTTTTTATATCTAGCTCATGCTTCCCTCTTTCGTCCTCAGTGGAAACTCGTTGATATGGAAGATCTCTCAGCGAATGGAGGGTACAGCGGAAAAAAAGTTCCTAGTTTGGCTGAGATGGAAAGAATAAATATTCGCTGGGAAGAATATTGAACTTCTGGGCAAGCTTAACCTTGATTGTCTACTAAAGCTGAAGCTGAAGGAGGCGGGTTAAGAAGAACCTTTAATGCCGCAGGATAAATATTTGTTGTCGTATAGACACACTGATGGTACGTGGCGGTAGTTATGAGGACTATCCATCAGACTACAGGAAGAGATCAGACTGTCTGGAAAGGATCTGTGACAGGAACTGGAAAGGAACTGTCCCCTGTGGATCTTGGTATACAGGTCTCGATGACGGGGATGAGCACATGCGTCCACCTACCTTTTGTGGAGGCGTCCCACCTAGCTTGCCACATTGATATGAGTGCTGCTGGTTCCTTCCCTTTTATAATTTTGGCTTGGTGCCTGTCCGATGTTCTCCGGTGGAAACCCCCTATGAGCTGGTCTGCAAGCATGTCTATGAGGATTCCTGCTTTGACGAACACCGCCTCATCACAAACGGTCCTGAAACCACTAATAGTTCGTACTGCGCAAAGTGTGTATGCTGACATTATCATCCGTTTCAGTCACTCTAAAATGAGTACTCTAGCCCAAATCGACGCTGCATACAGGAGAACTGAACTGACTAATGTTGTGAGTAGGATTCTTCTCGCATACCCGGGTCCACCAATATTTAGAAGGATTCGAGAGAGTGCTCCTTTTACAAGTGATGACTTCTTACTGGCATACTTTATGTGTTCCCTGAAAGAAAACCTGTTATCCAACATAACTCCTAGGTACTTCGCGCACTCCTTAGACCCAATTGTCTAGTCTCCCACTATTAATTTGGCATATTCCGCCTTCTTGGGACTGGTGATTAGCACCGCCTCCGTTTTGTGAGCCGCAATTTCCAGACCTGCATTTTCGGGGCAATCTTTAACATTTGAGATCGCCATATGACTGCTACGACCTCCACGTTCTCTATGTCCTTTGCCACAGTGACGATCGTCAGCAAAACCGAATTTTTACACCATCTGGAAACCATAGTCATAGGACGCCATCATACATTATATTCCACAGTAGAGGCCGAGGAACGATCCCAGCGGAACTCCTGTTGTTATGTTGTACGATCTTTCGCCATCGTCGGGGTTAAGTTTATAAGTTTCTTGTTTGTAAAGTAGTCCATGTCAATCTTCGTCAGATAAGCGGGTGTACCCATGGCGAAAAGTGCATGTATGCAATCAGCTCGCTAAGTTAGAAGCATTTTTAACATTTAGCGTTACTAGTACTATTTATCCCCCCTCCCCCCACTACATGCCTGAATTCAATTAATGTCCTTACAATAGTTGACTTTGAAAGTGTGCTTCCTCCCAGGTTGCCACCTTTCCTGTTTGTTTCATGTTTATCAAAGTACATCAAAATATCGTTGAAAACGTGGGGCCCACAAAGAGAAATAACTTGTAAGCGTGGACTAAGTATCTATGCACCGATTGCTTACGTTAACCTGAATCCAACTTATCTGAAAAGGTTTTCGTTAAAACAGACATCCGATATGATTATCTGCCTCCACGTACACTCACAGACACAAGCCTGTCCTTCTCCACCCAAAATCCCACATAACGTAGGTTGGAGTGTAATTAAAGTTCCCTCACAACTCGAGTGCCACCGAATAAGGCGATGTCACGATTACCCCAAATCCATGCATTGCTCATAATTTGGAGCCGCGCTCCAACGCGTCTGCACCGTCTGTGGCGCAACGGACGTTACCATACCATCACCGGCCCCAGCCAAGCACCTCCATGTTGTGTCTGACAAAAAACACAACTAACTGGCGCAAGTGCACGACGTCGTTGCCGATGTCGCCGCAGTCGTTGCAAAGCTGATGCTGTTTGCATAGACAAGTTGCATGCGCAGAGGTCCACCCCGCCGCCACCGGGCAAGGAGCAGCGCATGTGATAAACAATTAATGTCACGATCTAGTCTAAATTAAAATATTTCTCATTAAAGAATAAAATGTTTGCAATTAAGTTAATTTGTAATTGCTTAATACTTTTTGTGGACGTATGGACATGGTTGGTGAACGAGCTCGGCCTCATTCGTAGTGCCTGCACGGTGGTGGCGCACTGCGAGTGGGGACGTGGACGCAGAGTTGTGGTTGCTGTTGCAGGCAGTGCAGTTTGTTTAATGGCTAAATCGGATCGATTGTCAAGTGGGCACAGGGTGTGTCGTAGGGTGGTGGTTTGAAAATTTGAAGGAAATTGTAAAACTTTATAAAACAAAATGGTTAACATGAATAGATCAATAAAAACGTGTATAACGTGGTCGCCGTGGCGTAGTGGGTAGAGTGCGACGCTCACACGCCGAAGGGTCTAGGTTCGATTCCCAGCTCAACACCAATTTTTCGAATTTTTCACGGCACCACCTCTTTCGAGCTGCTAAAAACACTCAAAGAGTAATAACTGTCTAAGAAAGCTTCTCAAATTTCACCGTTCGGAATCGGCAAAAAACTGTAGGTCCCTTCTACTCGTGAGAGAACAGTAGTGCGCACAACACGAGTAGTTGATGCGCAAGCTAGGCCCTGGTCCCCCTTTGGTTTGTAGTGCCAACAATTATTATTATTATAACGTTGAACATACTGAGCTTTTATACATTAGCTGCAATGGTTTTGTTGTATTTTCCGACCACTTGTCCAATATTTCTTATTCCAAATTGGAAATATTTGGTTTCAAAAGAATAAAATAATGTATAAAGCATTTTTAGGCATGGGTTCTGTTAGCCTACATTTAAAAAAAAGTTTATTCATCGTTAAACCTAAATTTTTAAGTAAAAGTGTTTTTTTGCATCATGCATATTTCTGGAACAAATGGCACATACATTAAAAAACTATTCCCAACGCGTCTTCATCAGAAACCATTAAGGAAGGAGATGTTCAACTGAACAGCTGATTTCCCCTTTGTCTATCGACCGTTTGACTATATATTACGTGTTCTTGTAGAAAAAAAACCTCAATTTCTGAAAGTTATTGACGTAACATCGAACATTGTCTCATTTTACTGAACCATCTATACGTTTACCCTCCAAAATTGGCAAGATGGCGGCTAATACGTCAATTTTTGCCTTCAATAATGTCAAACACTCGTAAGTTGTCCACTGTTCGTGAATACGTCAGCCATTTTGTATACAATCAACACAACGCGTTCAGAAAATCTACTGCAAATTGTTTACGCAAGTAAATGTAACCGAAACTTTAAACAGGATTTATTTGTAGTAAATAGATATTTTGATAGCATTTATATTTATAATAACTTATAAAATATGTAGAAAAATAGGAAAGTAACGCGTGCTGAAAAGTCGCACATGTGAAAACGACTTATTATCAATTGATATTCCCAGTTACGCGTATTATAAGTAAAATAAATATTTTGTGTTACATATAATTATTACAAAGTGTTATTTTTATTGTCCAAATGCCATCAATTCAATATGAAAGGTATTGTTATCAATATAAATAATGAAACCTAGCCCACAAAACAAATAATAAACATGTTTCGTGCAATCAAAATAAAAACAATAATAATAATAATAATTATTGGCACTACAGTCCCTAGGGCGACCAGGGCCTAGCTTGCTCATCAACTCCTCCTGTCGTGCGCGCTACTGTTCTCTGACGAGTAGAAGGGACCCACAGTGTTTTGCCCATTTCGAGCGGCGAAATTTGAGAAGCTTTCTGAGACAGTTATTGCTCTTTGAGTGTAGTCAGCAGCTCGAAAGAGGTGGTGCCGTGAAAAATTCGAAAAATTGGTGTTGAGCTGGGAATCGAACCTAGACCCTTCGGCGTGTGAGCGTCGCTCTCTACCCACTACGCTACGGCGACCACAATAATAATAAACCGAATATATTTTGCGAAACATTTTTGTCTAATTTAACTCAGAATGAAGATATATGACAATTGTAATACATTAAATATACTCAAAATAATTAAGTTGGTTCGAAATGAGAAAATATTTATAAATTTAGGATACTTTTTGAGTATTATTTGAGGCTATAAGAACAAAAAGAAACCAAACATAATATTTATTAACAAAAGTTATAAAATTGATGCACTTGCATGGAAACGTGTTTATTTTGTAATGTTTATTAGCTCATAAGAACTTCTTAGAAAAGTCTTAAGTTCAAATTAAGTCTATGTCCTCATTTTGTTTTTGAAATAATAATAAAGTTTTAAGTATATTGCTTTTCTGAGGCAACTTCTGCTATACAATTATCACTTCTAAACGCGGCTATCGGCAACCATTACTTTGTGTTGGAAAAAACTATACCTTCTCTCTTTCAATTTTTGGATTCATACACCATCTCCTTCTAACAGTTTGAAGAGTGTGGAGATCTACCCTACAGGCAGTTCACACGTAGTCTCATTTAAAAACAAAAAAAAGTCCTGTCTGTGAATCAGCTGTTAAGGACGGGAAATGTTATAAGAAACGCTCTCGAAATGAATTCAATGGCGGGAGATGAGGGAGTTGACAGTCTCCCTATTGGTCTCTGGTCTTCATTTAACACATTCCAATGACACCTGCCAAATTGTCATGGCAATCTGATTATTAGGTTACAAGTTACAGTGCTTCAAGTGACGCTACTTTTGCGATTTTTAAGGAGGTTGCCTTCTATATTTCGAGATTGGGCAACCTTAGTGTTGAAATCTGGCAACTGTCAGGTCTATCTTAAAGTTGGAAAATTTTTTTTAGGCTTCCAATTCCTTACTCATACTCATACTTTATGAGCTGGCAAGACGCTGTTTATCTTTGACGCTAAAACCTCATTTGAAGTGTCGAAGCCACTCTCTGTATGATTTACGTAGGTTGCATTTTATATTTCGGGATTGGGCAACCTTAGTGTTGCACTCTGGCAACTGCCAGGTCTATCGTAACGTTTGACATTTTTTGAGGTTACACGCACTCAGAACGTTTTGACATACGAGCGCTATTTGTTTTGTTTAATAATAATAATTGTTGGCGCTACAGTCCAAAGGGGGACCAGAGCCTAGCTTGCTCATCAACTGCTCGTATTGTGCGCGCTACTGTTCTCCCACGAGTAGAAGGGACCTTCCATTTTTTGCCGACTCCGAAAGACGAAATTTGAGAAGCTTTCTTAGACAGTTGTTACTCTTTGAGTCTTGTCCGCAGCTCGAAAGAGGTGGTGCCGTGAAAAATTGGTGTTCAGCCGGGAATCGAACCTAGACCATTCGGCAAGTGAGCGTCGCACTCTACCCACTACTTAAAAAATTCATCTCGCCCAAAAAATGGAATTAAATCGTGAAAATGTTCGTGCGATTATTTTTTACAATTTTCGACGTGGATTAACTCAACAACAGTGCATCGATGAACTTAATTCAATTTTTGGCGATGAAGCTCCATCAAGGACCAGTGTTTATCGATGGTATGGTGAATTCAACCGAGGTCGTAGTTCACTCCAAGGCGAATTTCGTGAAGGTCGTCCAAAATCAGTTGTTGTTCCGGAAACCATTGATGCTGTGCGCCAACTGATATTGCAAGATCGTCATGTGACCTATCGTGAGATTGAGACAACCTTTGGTATTAGTGGGACCAGCATACATTCAATATTGCATAAACATTTGACCGTCAAAAAAATTTGTTCCCGTTGGACACAATTTGTCAATCGTTCAAAACAAGGTTCGTGTCGATTGGTCGAAAGAAATGGTCCAAAAATACGATCGCGGTGCTTCGAAACACGTCTATGACATCGCGACAGGTGATGAATCGTAGATTTATGCGTATGAGCCCGATGGTAAACCGCAGTCGACTGTATGGGTGTTTCAAATTGAGCCAAATCCAACAACAGGTGCTCGCGCACGAAGCACTTCCAAGCAAATGGTCGTCAGTTTTTACGGATAAACTGAACATGTCGCAACCGTTCTACTAGAACAACGCAGAACAGGCAATTCTGAGTGGTACACAATCATTTGTTTGCCAGTTGTCTTCCAAGAAATCAATAAAACCAATCGCCGAAGACGCATCACTCTTCACCACGACAATGCGAGCTCTCGCAAATCGGCTCAAACAACTGCATTTTCGAGCACTCAAAACATTGATTTGATGAGTCATCCAGCGAATAGTCCTGACTTGCCACCGAATGACTTCTTTTTATTCCCGTAAGTAAAAAATAAAATGAGAGGTCAACGTGTTGCGACACCTGAAGAAGTGGTTGATGCGTTCAGAATGCATGTTTTGGAGATACCTCAATCAGACTGGCAAAAGTGCTTCAACAATTGGCTCAAACGCATGCAAAAGTGTATTGATCTCAATGGGGAATATTTTGAAAAACAATAAAGCTATTTTCGATGATGAATATTTGTCTTTGTTCTCTAATCCCGAAATATAAAAGTCAACCCTCATTTTCGAGTTCAACGCCAAGGAAGCATGTTCGAGTCCAACGTGCAGTACAAAAACATTTCCCTTGCGATTCGTTAACCAGCTGCAAAGGTTCTTGAATCAGCTACATATGCGAAACTTGTGATGCTAGAAAGTGTGCTGGTTATAAAACCACCTACTCTGAGACCCAGATCCTAGCGGACTTCAGCCCCGATTTAAGAAGAAGTCGACTTATGACAACTCTGTTTGTCAAAGTTCTTTTTGTTATATTCATCACAGATGTTGACAAACGGAGTAACGATGGGGAGTGCGTGCTCACGCGTCCTGAGTTTCGTGATGATTACATGGTTCTGAACCATAAATATCGAAACATAACATATTCTCTAGAACTATATCCAGGGATAAAACTGTACCCAGCTCCATGGAAGAAACACAGTGTGATTGACATACCCCCACCTTCTCAGCCCTTTAAATCGTCCCACGCCGCAATATACCACCCACACAGTCCTCGAACCGACTTCATAAAAATGAAACCACAATTCCGGATGTCACTAATCTCCAAACATCGACGAGCGTTTCATGGATAGTTTCCTGCATAAACATCGGACCGCAGCCCTGATAGCTATCACAACTGCTCTTGTTTCACGCATAATCAGAGAAACCTGCCAACGCGGTCTAATTCGAGGAAAATTATGGCGCCATTAGGCCCTCAGTGTCCCTCTCCACCCTCAACAAACACACGCATGCACTACCTAATTAGCATCGTTTTCAGATCTCCCATTACACGACTCACTGGAAGGAAAAGAATCTCCACCGCCGGCTGCGATCCTTATCGGTCAGTCCGGAATACGTTCCATTCATTCATAACCACCGTCACACGGTGGCACCGGCACATCACATCAATAAATTCCCAACATAATCACCACGAAGCCTTCTCACCTCTCCTTCGTCGTGTGTGTGAGTGCACGTTCCTCGCAGTCGCTTCCAATCGGGTCCTGCCCACTAGCCCCGCCACCAACAGCAAACAGAAACAGTATTAATTACTTTGGCTTCCGAAATCAAATTTACATACACAACCCGTTTGGGGCAGCCGCGGCGGGGCTGCCGGCTCGCCAGGATGCCAGGGACGACATGGCGGGTTCGAGGCACACTCACACACAGTGCCTGTGATACACTTCTTTATGTTAAGTGGAACAACATAATTCCCAGAAGCGAAAACCATCGACAGGCGTCGATCCGATCCTTGCGCCATTGCCCCAGCAGCGGCTGACGGCCGCGGGCTGTTGGCTGCTGGCTGCTGGCATTCCAATCAGCGATTGGAAACAATTAAAAGCGGAAAAACACGGGACCTAACTACTAAATTTATATCGCAGGCGATGGACGCGAAGCGCGGCGGTCAATGCGGATCGCTTCTTTCTCCGTGCCCTGCCAGGCATCTCGACTCAATGCCGCTTCGTGCTCTGTGCCTCGTCGTCGCTCGCCGTTGGCTGCCGGCTGACCCCGGCCTCATCGGGAGCACCATCACCATCGTCATCGTCGTCATCGTCATCATCAATGTTGTGTTCGATTCGATTGGCATCGAAAACGTTTTGTTAAGAACTCGAAGCCAATTAGAAAAACTCGAAACTAATGAGCCACTGTGCAACAACCATTTTTCGTTGTTCCCCCTCGTGGGGCTCGGAGAGAACTCCGGCTCACCGAGTGTCTGCGTGTGTGTGAGTCGGGGACCCAACCAAAAGGGTTCCACTCGCAGTCGATCGGACCTCCCTCTTGGCCCCGCAGCTCCGCCGTCTTCGTGCCCGTCGTCGTGCTGCAGCTTTTCGGCGGAGATCGCGCCCATTTAATTGGTTTTAATTTCATTCCTCACCACGGACGGGTTCTGCTGAAATTTGTGCCATGCCCCCGTCGTCGTCCTCGGTCCTGATGGGAATGGCAGTGCATCTTGAGGCTCCCGACCAGTGGGCCCTAGCTCGGTGTGCACACAGAGCTTGCGCTGAACTTATCGGAGATTTATCTGCCGCGCTGCTCTGATAAGGCCATCGGATGGAGTTTTATTAGTCAGAAATAAATCTGAACCACAGCTCCGACCGGTGATATGATCATTCGGCGGATTATTCACGAGGCTCATTCCCCGCAGGAGATGCTGCTGTGCCGAGATGCTGGCGAGATGCTAACTGGGTGCTGGCGGTTGTGCTAGCACATCTCTCGGTGCTGGTGCCGCTACCGTGCACCGTTCGGCATTTGGTGCCGCTGCCACAGTGGTGCGCTTCTGCTATTTGGCGATTAGCATTTGATCTTTGGTCGGATTTATTTGAGCCGGGTATCCCAGAGTCAATCGGCGATCGTTGTTTTTGATTTAAGTGGCGCACTAGAGGAGGAAATTTGCTCGGAACGCTAGTTGACTATGTACTCGCAGGAGCGAGTGAGGTTTTCTTTTGTGCTTATTTTTCGGGATTTAATTGGAATTTAAGTACGATGCGGGCCGGTGAATGTGCAGGCAGTCACTGCTGGTGCTGGCCTTACAGCCGATTTCCTGTGGAATGTGTCCGAGCATGTGAATCGGTGGCAAAGCGGTCACAGACTGAGTTGTTTCGCAACAAATCGACACTAGAAAGTCGGCGAGGTGCCGAATGGAACGTGATTTCGATCTCGTTGGCGCAATGTGTTTTTTAAATTTAACAATTTGGATTTTTCTGTCTCTGAGGAGTCTTCATTGTGTGCCAACGATCTGCATTTGATTTTCGTGTCGGCTTTGGATTGGATTGATGCAAGTTGTCAGGTATTGCCGAAAGCGTTAAGAAACGAGATAATAATAAGAATTGTTGGCGCGACAGTCCAGAGGGGGACTAGGGCCTAGCTTGCTCATCAACTACTCGTGTTGCGCGCGCTACTGTTCTCTCACGAGTAGAAGGGACCTACAGTTCTTTGCCGACCCCGAACGGCGAAAATTGAGAAGCTTTCTTAGACAGTTATTACTCTTTGAATGTCGTTAACAGCTCGAAAGAGGCGGTGCCGTGAAAAATTTGAAGTGTTCAGCCGGAAATCGAATCTAGACCCTTCGGCGTTTGAGCGTTGCACTCTACCCACTACGCCACGGCGGCCGGAGGATATTCGATCTCGTGCTAGAAGTTATTAAGTTATTTCCTGGACAACAAATGGAAAATAGAAGTCCGAAGTACACTAAGTTAGTGCGAGAAATGTTTTCATAACTTCGTTGTTTTTTCTTCAAAAACAAAGCTCACTCAGCGATATGTTTCTGATGCGACTTTAAATTCTTTACAAAGTTTTAACTTTTCCAATTAACGGGGATGATAATAGCATTCAGATGAGTGCTTCGGGAAGATACATCAGCAGTCCTTATGCGATTAACACGTTCCCTGCCGCGTGTACCGAAAACAGTACACGCCTAGCTTCATTTCTACGCCAACGTGTTTTTTTTTTTTTTTTTTGCAAATTAAAATAACTTTCCTAAATTTTAATTCTCGTTATCATTGTTTTATGTTAAATAATAATTGTTGGCGCTACAGTCCAAAGGGGGACCAGGGCCTAGCTTGCTCATCAACTACTCGTGTTGTGCGAGCTACTGTTCTCTCACGAGTAGAAGGGACCTATAGTTTTTTCCGACTCCGAACGGCGAGATTTGAGAAGCTTTCTTAGACAGTTATTACTCTTTGAGTGTTGTCAGCAGCTCGAAAGAGGTGGTGCCGTGAAAAATTCGAAAAATTGGTGTTGAGCTGGGAGTCGAACCTAGATCCTTCGGCGTGTGAGCGTCGCACTCTACCCACTACGCCACGGCGACCACATTGTTTTATGTTATTTGCTGATTTTTAGAGGAATTTTTGCATAGTGTACTGATAACGGTACACGCGGCGTGGTGATTAGTCATGATAGCAAAGCAAAGCAAAGCAAAGCAATAAGAATTTATACAATATTATCAAAGCGCTTACCGTGTATTGTTTTCGGTACACGCGGCGTAGAAATGACACAGGGAACGTGTTAAAGCCACTGTTCGAAATGAATTTGGACGGTATCTCGTCGATATCTTGAGAAATTTACACTCTTAATTCACGTACAAGTCGGGAAAATTGGTCATATACAGATTGAAAATTTCAAGCCGTCAATTCGGATGATGGTCAGGAACAAAAAACAAAAGCAGTTTGAAATTGCGATAGATGTCCACTTGTTAATAGATTTATGAGAGTTTTGCACTTTGAAAAATGTCTAAAATCGTTTAAAAATACAGCTGCGAAGAATGATTCTGTTGCAGCTTTTAAAAACTGGAAAGCCACGATACTTTTTGATCGATCAAAAAGTCTTCAATTATTAAAATAAATGTCCCCACCCACATGTAAGATATTTTTCTTGTCCTTCCAAGTATGTTTTCCGACTAAATCATTTTATAACATAAAAATGGTGACTTTGACTTAATTTTAATAAACAAGGTCTGTATCTTTAACCAAAATAATTCCCTTAATGTAAACGTAGTCCGTGAATGTTATGCTCCAACTCATTGCATCGACACAAATTTACTGACGCAACTGACGCATACTCGTGACTATGGTGTCAAGTGCTTTGCGTAGAACAAAAGCCAGAAATAGAACAGCTATGCAATGATATGTAAAAATATCACAGTTGTGCCTTCAAAGGTGGAACGGCATGGCATTTAACGCTGTACAGTTTTGGATAAGAGAAATTGACTGACTTTTGGGGGACTGGTTTTAATCTACGCTGAGAATGTAACTAAAATAAGCAATTGCGCATACAGTGGCGAAAATATCAGTAGCACATATTCTCAGTAATAAAAAGTTTGAAAAACTAAGACTAAAACATCATAGTTAATATTTTCCAACTTGAATTTAATTTAAACTGAATATTGTGTTTCATTAACATCTCCCATTGTGGCCGCCGTGGCATAGCGGATAGAGTGCGACGCTCTAACACCGATGGTTCTAGGTTCGATTCCCGGCTGAACACGTCGAATTTTTCACGCCACGACCTCTTTCGAGCTGCAGACAACACTCAAAGAGTAATAACTGTCTAATTGAGCTTCTCAAATTTCGCCATTCGGAGTCGGCAAAGAGCTGTAGATCCCTTCTACTCGTGAGAGAACAGTAGCGAGCACAACACGAGTAGTTGATGGGCAAGCTAGGCCCTAGTCCCCCTCTGGACTGTCGCGCCAACAATTATTTTTGTTCAAGGGTAACCTTTAAAGCCACTGAATTGTCTTCACAGTAATTGATCCCGCAGCTGAGCTCAATCACACCAATTTAATCCTACATTCCCCCGGCGGCATAACAATGCGCAACAGTTTCATAAGACCCAGTGAAAGTATCACAATATCATCGCCAGACGAATCAAGATTAAGAAATTCCCATTTAATTGCACAATCGGCAGGTGGCCCTGCCATCATGTCCGCCCCAGAGAGGAAAACCAAAAAAAAAAAAACGACAAAACACCACTGAAGGCCAACCAACGCACCGCTCCGGCTTAACATTTGTCAAACATCCAGCCTCGCTGACATACTTTCTCGCTCCTCATTAAAAATCCCACAAAAACCCGTCGCTGTGGATCAAATTGGGGAAATTCGTCAAACCGCTACATCATTAGTCAACATGAACCACCAAATTCGGCACAGCACCACCAGCACTCCGTCCATTTGTCCGAAATTCCCAATCTTCCCTGCAAACAATAAAATCTCGCAAAAACTCAGACGCGTCCGAACAAGCCCCGCCAGTCTATTCGCCGCCATCGGCATTGCGTCCCTTTAAGGAGTCGCAATTAATTATTTTTAACTGCAGCGCGTCCCCAATCCGAATCGAAATCACCCCGAATTCGGTCGCGCTCGCTCTCTAGCCGCGCACCTCGCGCTAATATAGAGATGTTGGTAAAAACTTAGTACAACAATTTTAATTCAATCGCATAATTTGGGCGAGCGGGCCCTCTGCGGCGGCATCGAACACAGCAAAAACAACGGCCTGTCAAACCCGCACCGAAATAGGCCCACGGAGGGCCACTGAAGTCCGCGAATTCGACAGTGGATCCGTGTCATGCGCGGACGGACTAATTGTGTATTCCACCATCGCGACTCATCATCATCTGTCTCGGCGAATGGACGCAGCGATGGCGATTTTATTTAACGCATTCGCATTCGCTGCATTCCGCGGGGCCGGAGCCCGTCGGCTGCGTGGTGCTGAGACGACGCCGCGCCGCATGGACGCGTCCCATACACGACGCGCTGGCGAATGTCCTGCAATGAATTTTCCAAGTTTTTCCCTTGGCTATAATTTGTCATTTCTTTAATTGGCCCGGCCAGCCATACTGGTTTGGGCTTCATTGTCATGGCCTCTCCCTCTGCTTCGGTCTCTTTCGCACCCATTGGGGGCACTTTTGATGGGTCTTCAGTACCTGCCCGGGCAGGTCCACCGCAGTAGGAGGTGATGGAAGCGAACAGGACGCTGCTGCAATGACTGGAATGATTGAAAGCGAAAAATCGAAGAGGGATTGTGGAATTTTAACAAGCTGTTTGTTTTCTGGTGTTTGGAATTCCACAGGAAATGAAATCGTCTCGGGGAGAAATTATATTTTTCAATTGCAGCGGCTGGAGTCGGCTGGACTCCTCGGCGGGTTGTTCCATCACCGGTTTACCGTTGAAGGGATTCTTTAAGTGCTACCCGATGGAAATGTGTGTACGCGGTAGCTTGCTTTTTAATTCTGACAAGTTTTAAAGAGAAGCAAACTGATGGACTGGAGAATGGAGTCGTGTTCTTAGTTTTTTTTTTTTTGTATTTGGAGGTGCACTTGAGTGCACTAAGTAAGCTTTAGAGAGATATTCGCACTTTTTCAAAAGATGGCGCCACCTGCAAGTTGTAAGTGATCTTGGAAGCGATTATCTACTTCATTGGAAATGTGTGATATTTGTTGGCAATAAAAATCGACATAAGCATCTGTTTAAGACAAAAAACATAATTTTTTACCATCTTTAAAATGATCGGAATCATCTGAAATAAACAGAATCTGCTCGAAATTTTGACATTTTTTTTTAAATTTTAAGCAAACTGCAACTTATTTGATAAGAGGGTTGCCTCCTTAGAGAACAAAAACAAACATTAATCATCGAAAATAGCTTTATTGTTTTTCAAAATATTCCCCATTGAGATTAATACACTTTTGCATGCGTTTGAACCAATTGTTGAAGCACTTTTGCCACTCTGATTGAGGTATCTCCAAAACATGCATTCTGAACGCATCAACCGCTTCTTCAGGTGTCGAAAAACGTTGACCTCTCATTTTATTTTTTACGTACGGGAATAAAAAGAAATCATTCGGTGCCAAATCTGGACTATACGATGACTCATCAAATCGGTGTTTTGAGTGCTCAGAAATGCAGTTGTTTTAGCCGATGTGCGAGAGCTCGCATTGTCGTGGTTAAGAGTGATCAGTCTTCGGCGGTTGGTTTTCCTGATTTCTTGGAAGACAACTGGAAAACAAATGGTTGTGTACCACTCAGAATTGATAGTTCTGCGTTGTTCTAGTGGTACGGTTGCGACTTGTCCAGTTTTTCAGAAAAAACAGGTGACCATTTGCTTGGAAGTGCTTCGTGCGCGAGCAACTTTTCTTGGATTTGGCTCAATTTGAAGCACCCATACAGTCGACTGCTGCTTACTTTCGGGCTCATACGCGTTTATCCACGATTCATCGCCTGTCATGATGTCATAGATGTGTTTCGAAGCACCGCGATCATATTTTTTAATTATTACGTCGAATGTTGTAAAAAATTATAGCACGAACATTTAATTCCATTTTTGGGCGAGATGATTCTTTTAAGCTACTATAAACAACACAAATAGCGCTCGTATGTCAAAACGTTCTGAGTACGTCTAACCTCAAAAATGTCAAACTTAGAGCTGGGAGTTGCCAGATTGCAACACTAGGGTTGCCATATTGCAACACTAGGGTTGCCCAATCCCGAAATATAAAATCCAACCTACGTAAATCATACAGAGAGTGTCTTCGACACTTCAATAGAGGTTTTAACGTCGAACATAAAGAGCGTCTTGCCAGCCCATAAAGTATGAAGGTAAGGAATTGGAAGCTTTACTGGATCGAAATCCGTGCCAAATGCATAGTGAACTCGCTGAATCGTTTGGAGTAACTCAGTAAATAGTTTCTGTTCGATCGCAGAAAATTGAATTCTTTATAAAGCAAGAAAATTGGCCTTACGATTTGGAACCGAGAGATGTAGAAATGCGATATTTCACCAAGGAAATGTTTCTTAAAAGTCATCAAAGAAAGGGAATTTTTGCGCTGCACAGTAACTGGAGATGAGAAGCAGACATACCACGATGAGTTTAAGAAGAAAAAATTGTAAACAAAGAATTGGTGCATACCAAACGCTGTGCATATGGTGCAATTGTGGCGTATAAAAAGTTGTTAAAACAAAGCGAAACCATTGACGGGGAGCGTTATCGATGATAAATAATACCTTTGAGGCGCACATTGGGTGAAAAACGGCAAGAAACGGCAGCAAAATTCATGACAATACCTTGCTTCTCTCGAGTTCTGGCTTTTTCGAAGGATGCACACGATATCAGGAGTCACCGGCTCGGGGCTTTTGAAGTGATCTGAAAAATGATCGAAAATTGGGTCGATGTCAGAAACGACTTTTTTTTTATAGATGGTATTCAAAAACTGAAATAGGAAAGAGAGTCACTTCGGACGGGCAACTTTAGATATATTGTTTACGTATTTAATAATGGCCGCCGTGGCGTAGTGGGTAGAGTGCGACGCTCATACGCCGAAGGGTCTAGGTTCGATTCCCGGCTGAACCCCTCGAATTTTTAACGACAACACCTCTTTCGAGCTGCTCACAACACTCACTTATTATTATTTAATAACAATAATAATTGTTGGCCCGACACTCCACAGGGGGACCAGGGCCTAGCTTGTTCATCAACTACTCGTGTTGTGCGCGCTAATGTTCTCTCACACAGTCCGCAGTCCACAGAGGGACCAGGGCCTAGCTTGCTCATCAACTACTCGTGTTGTGCGCGTTACTGTTCTTTCACGAGTAAAAGGGACCTGCAGTTTTTTCCGACTCCGAACGGCGAAATTTGAGAAGCTTTCTTAGACAGTTACTACTTTTTGAGTGTTGTCAGCAGCTCGAAAGAGGTGGTGCCGTGAAAAATTTGAGGTGTTCAGCCGGGAATCAAACCTAGACCCTTCGGCGTGTGAGCGTCGCACTCTACACACTACGCCACAGCGGCCACTGTTGACGTATTTATTCATACAAATTTAGCACAAAACTGTGAAAATATGGCGAATTTGGCCTAATCGACTAAAAAGAATGCAAATTCAACCTGTGAGGAAAGTTAAGAATGTGTGGAACCCGGAAACAAGCATAGAATAGGGACTTGGGTTCATGTGATCAGCGGCTGTAGTGGCTTATACCACGGGGTCAGTTTTCCCAATAGTCGAAAATAAAGCAAGGCTATACATCTTACCCTCTGTACAGTTCCCCATGTGACTGATTGAGATCGCATTTCAGGGACGCTCTGTCCACTTTTGTTTGGAGTGAGACGTTTCCCAGCCTGCTTACAAGCTACTGCTGTGAGCTTGAAAGGTGGAAGTAAGCAGGGAAGAAGGATAATGTCCGAGCAGCCCTAATCGTTTTGAAGCTTCTATGCCAGATATTTTCATACCAATGCCTTTTTTACAGCTTAAAACACAACGTAATGTAAAAACCTTAGGAATGATAAGTATTTTTTTAACACCGTTGTACACTGACTCATTAACTTTTGTTCATTATCTTATGCCAAGGAGCTAACCCTAATTGAACTGAGCTCGAGTTTAAAGTATTCATTTTTTCGCCTTAAATTTAATGTATTTTTTGAAACATTCATGCTCTGTCGACTTTTCAACTACTCTGTTGCACCACTCATGACCCATTTAGCAGGACTTCTTCTTCTTCTTCGGATGGCACTACAGTCCGGGGTGGACGTGGGCCTCAACGAACATGCCTCTCCAGCTAACACGATCTCTCGCCAGCTGCCTCCAATTGCGCACTCTATGTTGGTTGAGGTCCTTTTCCACTTGTGTGCGCCATCTCAGTCTAGGACGTCCTCTGTTGCGTTTTTCCTGTGGTTCGGATTCGAAGACTCTTCGGGCCGGAGCAGTGTTGTCCATCCGCTCTACACGGCCTAGCCATCATAAGCAATGTAATTGAAAGTAAGCATCGAGCGCTATTCTGCATGTACCCGAGGTTGTTAAAATGCATCGCATTTATATCAGCAAGAAAAAGTTCGAAAACGCGGCTCTTTAAGGGAAATTTTATCTCAAATCGTTTTCAGTATCATTTTTGTCACGTCAAGCTCTTTGGATATGTTGGCAATGTATATTAAGCGTTGTATCCGTAAACGGCCCATGCAGTTTGTGGTTGAATCTTTTCCTCCAGATGCCATCAACGCAAACAGGACCAAAAATCACACGCAGAACTTTTCTCTCAAAGAGACCAAGGTCTTCCTCATCCGCGTTTAGTAGCGTAAAGGTTTCTGCGCCGTTAAGCAGGACTGGGGTGGTGAAGGTGTTGTACAAAGTCACTTGGGTCGTTCCGGAGAGGGCTTTATTACTCAATTGCCTCTTAAGCCCAAAGAAACAGCGATTGGCAAGAGTGATTCTGCGTTTGATTTCGGTACTGATGTTGTTGTTCCTATTCACCGCGGAGCCGAGATAGACGAAGTCCTTTACTACCTCGAAGTGTCTGCTGCCCATAGTGACGCTCTGTCCGAGACGTCGATGTTTTGTGTCCTTCTACGATGACAGCATGTACCTCTTTTTGCCCTCGTTTACCACCAGTCCCACTTTAGCCGCTTCCGCTTCGATGCTAGCAAACGCCTCTTTGACAGCTCGCTGAGTTCGGCCGATCACGTGAATGTCATCCGCATAAGCTAGCAGTTGAACGGACTTGTGGAAGATCGTGCCTCTGATGTTGACGTGTGAGTTCCGCACGATCCCCTCAAGGATGATGTTAAAGAAGTCGCATGACAGCGCGTCGCCTTGTCTTAATCCTTTTTTGACATCGAAGGTCTCGGTGAGTTCGCTACCGACCTTGATGGAGCAGCGAGAGTTCTCCATCGTCATCCTACACAATCTGACGAGTTTGGTAGGGATGCCGAAACTAGACATGGCACTGTATAGCTCGTCTATTAGCACGCTTTCATACACGGCCTTGAAGTCGACGAATAGATGGTGGGTGTAGATTTGTACTTCTTGCGACTTCTCCAGGATCTGCCGCAGTGTGAAGATCTGGTCGATTGCGGACTTCCCTGACCTGAAACCACACTGATAAGGACCTATCAGGTTCTTGACGAACGCTTTCAGGCGCTCGCACAATACGGCAGAAAAAACCTTATATGGGATGTTAAGGAGACTGAGCCCATGGTAGTTGGCGCAGTCGAAGGGGTCTCCTTTCTTGTGGACTGGACGAACGATGCAGAGATTAAACTCGTCGGGTATGGTTTTCTTCGACCATATCTCACAGATGAGCTAGTGCATGCACCCAACCAGCTTAGCAGGACACTGTTGTTAAATTTTGCCGAAAAGAAGTTCCCACTGACAAGTGCAAGTTCATTCAGGAAGTTCATGGAGCTTAAATGCGAGTTCACAAAAATCAGGCTTTACCTCGTCGTAATGCGCACATATGAGAATTTAACTAATGTAGTGGAAAGCGAAGCCAACCGCAGCACACATCACGTCATCATCGATCCCAACAACTGAACATATGACGACATAGTCTAAGTAGAAAGCTGTATAGTGAGCTGTAGGAATTCGCATACTAGATTCAATTGACTTAGGTAGGCCTGCAACCAGCCAATTTTTATAGCTTCCCAGTTTGAGTCTTAAATTGGACAAAGATTCTGAAGAGATACATCTCGAAAAAAGAAATACAGATCGGTGGTGACTGTGGATTTAGGGCATCGTATGGAAGTTGGAAACATTGTTTCGATCAACGATGGGCATTGTAAACTGGTTCCTTTCTTCCTAAGGACCTTCCTTCATGGATGATATCCCTGCCCATTACACGAACGTCCCTTTTCTCACGAAATACCCAAATCATAAAATAAGCCGCTATGGGGATGTCATCTATCTGCCTTGAAGTTGTTCCACACCTATTTCTTCAATCAAGCGTGAGTCCAATATTTACACCAACAGTCCGGAAACCAACGCTTCTAGGATCAACTTTTTTTAATACTGTATTTAGAAGCCATCAACAAGGTCGGGAAATGCAGTCGACAGAGCGTTCCGGATTCACATCGAAATAGAGTTTCAGTGTTGCTCTTTATCCTAATGCTTGTTCAAAGCGCCGTGGCGTGGATTTTTTGAGCAGGACTGTCCATTGATCCGAACACCATTTCTAGTGAGTCACATAGCTCACGACTTGTGTCTTTGGTCTATGTCGTTGACTTCACTGTACGCTTACTTTCCATGCTCCCTGCTCGTCATAAGGTTTAGTGTGGTCAAACCAATAAATTATCCGTCTGTGATTCAAAAATTATGCAACCATAAGTGCAACCAGCATTAAAGACAAACAAGCCAAAGGTTAGATGTTGCCCCAATGCAAGCGAGCTTATAGCTACTTAATTCGTGGGCTTTGTACATGCCGCGAGGTAAGCCTTTTAAAATGCATTTTAAAACGCATTCTCCTCGCCGCTGCCGACCTCAACCGACCCACATTTCCATTTCGCTCGCTGCAGTTCTATCCTGACACATAATTAAACCGACTGCAACTGTCCGTCCATCCGTTCAATGAGTTAATCCATAATCAATTCGAAACTATCCCCCCACAGCCGGTTACACTGGATCGCAGGGTACCCAGGTCCCTGTTGCGGCGCGTTCAACTATTTGTACCGCGGCTCGATTATTTTACGACCGCCGATCAGTTAATTAAATTTCATGAAAACGAACCCAACGACATCCATCGGGTATGGGTGGTGGCGAGCCGTTGGCTTAGGACGGGCGGGAGGAGGGTGGAGGACAAAATAGTTTGAGCGCGACTGTGAAATTGAATTGTCCGGTCGTTAACTCGGAAATTCCACCTCTCTCGGGCGCAATGGGTGCCGCAAATTGCCGTTCAGTGCGCATTGATACCAGGGTGGGAGCAGAAGGGAAGGTGACAAGCGGACGTCAGGGTTAATCGAATTCAATTGTGTGACTGAAGGCAGTCACATGCTGTTGACGGCCGGTGTCGATGATCCCAATTTACGTGCGTTTCCATTTGCATTCGACTCGACAGTGTGTGTACATGGACCCCGCGATTCTAATTATTTTCTAATTTTCAAGTGTTTCGGGGAATAGAACTTGCAAATTGAGTTCATTGACTGCGGTCATTGGCATGGAAGCTGCTAAATTTTGGCATTTGAAACGGCTTGAGACTCCTCTTCGCCAGAGTGCTGTTGTGAGGGCTCGAAATCTCTCTCGGAATCGGGCCCGTCCCAAGACTGACTAGGCAATACTTTACATGGGCTTATATTTCATTGGCTACTGCATAAGCATATCGCACTTCTTCCAACTCGCGGATCCTTAGTCATTAAACTTTTACCAGCCTAGACCCCCAATCCTTACAGGAGATCAGCGAATTAAACGCAACACAGAGTTCACACTGTGATGCCCGCGAAGATATCACCTTTCTTGGCCTCCAGCGCTCGCCATCACCATTGAATTCAGCGGCGATTTCCATAAACAACGACTCATATTCCAGCTGAGCTCATTATTTCCAAAACGGAATGCACCTCCATCTCCGTTTCACTCCGTTCAGGAGCTTCAAGGCAAAGGCATCCGGCGCGCACAATCGTCTGATCTCATTTCCTCCGCCAATGCCAAAAGGTAAAATCTCCAAACCTCCTCCGACCAACGAGAACAATAAGTCGACTCGTCAAAGACTTAACTAACAAGCACCCACTTTATAAAAGGTCTATCAATTTAAAATCAATATGTCACATAAATTGGAAAGAAATCATCCGCGCGCCGAGAGATCGCCGCCGATTGCCGGCAGAGATCGCCGATAGCTCCGCATGCACCGGGGACCGACCTCGACTCGAGCGTGTGCATCTTCGTGGCGATGCCTCTTCGGGTGAATTCACGCATTCCGCCTGCCGCTCGAAAATGGTAAAATCCATGTTATGTGGCAAATATCCGATATGATGATGATGATGAGGCAGGCTGCCCGCGAACAAAAGCTACCACCATTATACTCGCCTGGATTTGTCAATGATTCGCCGAGTGATAAAAGTTACCCGTAAATCCTTAACGAGATCAGAGGCAGCAGGCAGCGCATTTGCAGTGGCTGCTGCAGCAGCAGCGGCATTGTTGCCGCCTGCACGGAGATGCGAGAGCACATTTACCAGTGACAACAACGATGGCAGCGATGATGCTGACGACGACGACGACTGGGACAACAACGAAAACGACGACCAGCAGCCAGGAGGTATGCCGAACGCTCGTGCTCCTTTCGCTGCTGCTGCATGACATCGCAGCACCGAAATGGCCATGCAATCAAATGGTGATTACAGTGTTGCCGAGATTAAGCCCGATAAAAGTGTCAGTTTCCTGCAATCATATTTGCCATTTTCGTAGAATGTATCTATACAGGGACACGCGGCCCGGGCGGGTGGTCACCGGACGACGGCTGCAGGAGCTGCAGCAGGAGCAAGAGCTAAATTAGAAATTTACACAATCTTGCAATTTCTCGAAAATGGAATAAGTGTTTAACGAGCGTGCTGGAGCGAGGTGGCAATGGCGGAGGCACTGGAAAGATAGTGTGCGCACTCCTAAATGCATATCTCGAGCGAGGATAACGCCTTGTAGGGAGCTGGCTAACAGGTTGCAAAATAAATGGGACTACGTGCGTGGTGATGCATAAACTGATCGCAGTTAACTTATCGCCTCGTGCTATCTGCATTGTTTGTGCAGCGGAGTCACTACTGACGTGGTCTTGTCACTTAGCTTCGGCTAATTGGTGTCGTTTTGAGGAAATTTCTGCGAAAGATCAATAGGAGTCCTTTTAGAGGCAAGTGGCTTGGTGGTCAATATAAACTGGAATGTGAACTATTCTTATCACAGAAAATAGGTTGTACGCATGTGTAGGTTTCTTTGACACGGGATCGAATTCGGCGGCCTTAAATAGGCAGATGTGATTTTCTGCTTATAGAATTATATTTGTGATTCAGGGCTCTAGCAATAGGACAAGCTTTGTAGCATAAAAGACCGAACTAAAGAACAGGAAAGGTGCAGCGCGAACTGCTTACCGAATATTCTCAAAACCAAGAAACAGTCTCGAATTAAAAAACAATATGGAAGGTGGTGAGTTAAAATGGAACACTGAAGGTTTCGTTTTCTTTCTTGGTGTAGACTATTATAACTGTGTTGGACGTTTGAATGATCTAGGTAGAGAAAAAAATTATTTGTCAAAGACGTAGTAACCTTACACGCATTTAATTCTCATCCGCCATACATATGAAAGCTATTCTATTAGGAAGGTAAAGAACTTTGACATTAAATGACACAAAATAAGTATTTTAAATAAACATAGAATACACTTTTATTGAAAGATAATATTTATTTTTAAAATAAAACACTAATTATTATTGGGAAAGTAAAAACATTTTATTCAAAGTATTGGCCATTGTTTTCTACACATTTTGACCACCTTTCTGGTAATTTGTAAATACCACGCCAATAAAATTGTTCGTCTTATAAAGCAAACCAATCAGACACCCAATTTTCGACCTCCTCGTAGGAATCAAAGTGCTGTTCAGCCAATGCGTGTCCCATCGATGAAAGCAAATGGTAGTCGGAGGGAGCCAAGTCTGGCGAATACGGCGGGTTTGGTAGCTGCTCCCAGCCAAGTATTTTGATTGTATCCTGAACCGGTTTTGCTTTGTGTGCAGGGGCAAAATTACCTTACCGCGTCTTCTGGCCCATTCTGGTAATCTCTCCATCGACGTATGATTCAAATTGATCATTTGTTGTCGGTAGCGATCAGTATTAACGGTTTCACCAGGTGTAAGGAGCTCGTGGTACAGTACACCTTTCTGGTCCCACCGAAAACACAGCATTGTCTTGCCGAATCGATCTGGTTTTGCAGTCGATGCTGATGGTTGTCCCAGATTAACCCATGATTTTTCCGTTTAGGATTCTTAAAATATATCCAATTTTCATCGCCAGTAACAATCCAATGCAAAACCGATTTTCTTTCGTGTCTTTGGAGCAAAATTGCACGTGTGTTTTTTTCGGTTTTCCATCAGTCTTTCATTCAATTCATGTGGCATCCATTTTCCACACTTTTTGTTCTTTCCCATAGCTTTTAAACGGTCAGAAATTGTTTGTTGTGCAACATTTAACATTGCTGCCATTTGCTTTTGACTCAAGGTGTCATCTTCATCCAATATCGTTTGCAATTCGGCGTCTTCAAACTTTTTTGGTGGTCTTCCACGTTCTTCGTTTCTCACATCAAAATCATTATTTCTGAACCGATGAAACCATCTTTTACATGTTGCTTCTGATAGAGCAGTTCTGAACAGTTGAAACCATCTTTTGCATGTTGCTTCTGATAGAGCATGACCACCATATGCCTTGACAAGCATTCGATGCGACTTTGCAGCACTTTTCTTCAAATGAAAACAAAAAATTAATGCTTTCCGCAAATCATCACTTTCTGGTACGAAATTCGACATATTTAACACGATGAAAAAATATAACGGTGTCTGTTCAATGACTTGATGTATACTAAATATTTTTTCTCAGAGGTCATAGCACACAAACAAAAAAAAATAAGGGCTTATTAACAACAAATGTTCCCTATCGAGACATTTGTATCTTGACGCTTACTTCATACGGGTATACCTGGTAATTGGCAGTATTACTTCCAGTAAGATGCTGGACATATAGCCGATATGGCTGGCTTAGACGCTGCCTAATCTGAAGGTCCAATTTGTTTCCAACATTTGTGGTCATACAGTGGCAATAAACTGCAGAATAATAATTGAATGGCGCGACAGTCCACAGGGGGACCACAGACTTTTGGAATATCGCACATGTGATGTTGACTTGTGAGTTACGCACAATCTTCTCAAGAATCTTTTCAAAGACGATGTTGAACAAGTCACGAGGCAGTCCTCCGCCTTGTCTTAAAATGTTTTTGATATTAAAGGTCTCCAGCAGTTCGTTAGTTGGAAGAATCAATTTTGAAAGTTACCAACGAAAATTGACTAAAATGGACGCTAAATGCGTTCACAAGAAAGGAGACCCCTTTGACTGAGCCAAATAACGAGGAATAAGTCTCGTGAACATCGCATACAAGGTCCCCTCTGCCGTATTGTGTGAGCATCTGAAAACGTTTATCCATGACCTGATAGATCCCTATCAGTGTAGTTTCAGGCCAGAGAAGTCCACAATAGACCAGATCTTCACATTACGGCAGATACTGGAAAAGACACAAGAAGTGCAAATCGACACTCAAAACCTATTCGTTGATTTTAAGGCCGCATATGACAGTGTACATAGAGACGAGCTAAACAGTACCATGTCTAGTTTTAGCATTCCTACCAAACTCGTCAGATTGTGTAGGATGACGATGGAGAACTCTCCCTGCTCCGTCAAAGTCGGTAACGAACTCACCGAGACCTTCGATGTCAAAAAAGGATTTAAACAAGGTGACGCACTGTCATGTGACTTCTTTAACATCATCCTCGAGAAGATCGTGCGAAACTCTCAAGTCAACACCAGAGGCACGATCTTCCAGAAATCAGTTCAATTGGTAGCTTATGCTGACGACATTGACGTGATTGGACGAACACAGCGAGCCGTCAACGAGGCGTCTGCTGGTATTGAAGTATGGGTATGGCGGTAGCTTACGCTGACGACATTGACGTGATTGGACGAACACAGCGAGCCGTCAACGAGGCGTCTGCTGGTATAAAATGGGTATGGCGGTAAATGAGGGCGAACCGAAGTACATGCTGTCATCAAGGAAGAACACACAACATCGACGTCGGAGTGTCACACTAGGCAGCAGAAACTTCGAGGTAGTCAAGGACTTCGTCTACCTCGGCTCCGCGGTAAACAGGGACAACAACATCAGTACCGAAATCAAACGCAGAATCACTCTTGCCAATCGCTGTTTCTTTGGGCTCAAGAGGCAATTGAGTAATAGAGCCCTCTCTCGAAGGACTAAGCTTGCTTTTTATAACAGCTTGATCATCCCCGTCCTACTTTATGGGGCGGAATCTTGGACGTTAGCAAAGGCGGATGAGGAAGCTCTTAGTCTTTTCGAGAGGAAAGTTTTGCGAACGATCTGGAGGAGAAGATTTAATGACGAACTCTATGGGCTATACAGCGACATACGCCTGGTTAAGCGTCTACGGATACAACGCTTAAGATGGCTAAGCCATGTAGAGCGTATGGACACCATTGCTATAGTCTTTGAATCCGTACCATTGGGACAACGCAACAGAAAACGACCTAGACTAAAGTGGCGCACACAAGTGGAGAAGGACCTCAACCAACTTGGAGTGCGCAACTGGAGACAGCTGGCGAAAGATCGTGCTGTCTGGAGAGGCATGTTGGATAAGGCCCAGGTCCACCCCGGACTGTAGCGCCACAAGAATAAGAAAGGACGCTAAATGCATCGAACTTGCATTAATACTTCCACAGAAACGGAGAGATTATTCTTTTATTCGACAACAATGCAGAATTAATTGTCTGGTCGAAGGTTTCAATGCTCGTTGTAAAATTTCATTACATTGATTTTGATCCTGTATCCTTTGTTTGTTCCTTAATTCATAGGAACATTTGTGAAGACGTTTCTTTTTAGTCTAATTCAAGCAATTAAATGACTGGCTCGAATTTCAGCTTGTCTGACTTCGCAAAGTGTCACGTCCTTTTTGGGGTCTCCCATTGACTCGAAAGTGGAGACTTCAAATCGCTGTTGCTTTTTATATACTATACGGATTGATCACTTTAAGGTTTGCATCCACAGATGCTTTCCTGGACACATGCCGTCTTGAGTCTTTGTACTTTCTTCTCATTCTTTGCTATTTAACGATGTCCAACAGAATGTCAAAACTAACGTCATATGCTACAAACAGAGAGTCGATGTCGGCCTTTTGCAGGATTGTTGCTGCAGCAGTACCACCTAACAGATCAATCAATAAGTCCCGGGATATACAGGGGGCGCCACTAGCAAAAATTAGTAATAGTAGTAGTAGTAATATTAATTGTGTTTAATAATTTTTGTTAGTGTACCTGTATATCCCGGGACTCATTGTGCTTTACTTATCTCGAAGGAAAGCAGTTCAGGTGTATAGAAAAATGTCAGGCGATCAAAATTCGTCCACGTCCGAAGCAACTAAAAGTTTCGTTTAATTCATTAGTGGAAAGGAGTTTAGGTAAGGTTTATTTACGCTTAGTATGTGGAGTGAATGAAAAACTCCGCCTGAGCCCAAAGAATCCAAGCCATTACAGGAACGCAATGGAAAGGGACATAAACCAACTTAAGATGCGAAATCGAAGGCAACTGATAAAAGACCCAGCTAACAGAAGGAGCTTGTTGGATGAAGTCCGAACTGTTACAAACTCACGCACAATAGTAATTGTTGCACTTTGCAAAGAATTTAATGACATGACAGAGCAAGACGAGACTAAACCCAGTGAAATGTCTCCCAACCATTTCTCCATTTTCATGTAGATTCAGTTTTCAAAACATTTCTTTCGTTCCCAATCTCCCGCGCAGAAGATGATTCAAAGAACAGCTAGGTTGCCTTTAACATGATGTTGCTTGTTAGTGTGACCAATTCAAAGATCAACAGCCACCGACACAAACAACCCGTCGCCCTCCATCATCCACCCGTTGCAGGACTACATCAAGTGATCCTCATCAACATTCCACAGCCGATTCCTGGCATTCAAATGTGTCCTAATATAAATTTCTTTATTCAGCAAATGCGTCGCATTGTGTCAGCCAGGCCTCAGCACGGACGACGGCTACCATCAAACGAAAACCTCTCGGGAATGTCTTTAACAAGGCACATGGCACGCTTTGAACACAACGCATGCCAACAGCAGCACTGCGACCGCAGCCTTATCCGCGGCCCGTTGCCGAAAAATGGAAGCCAAAAGCGATTTACGAAAATTAAAAAGGAAACTGTCAAATTGATAAACGACCGTGGCCCAGAAATAAAAATGCAAAAGGCGAACCCCACTCCCGCTCCGTCTATTGACGAATTTCGGCGACCGCGGGATGCGCGAAGATCGCGAATTGAAATCGCATCGCACTAATTGGATCGAGTGGGCCTAGAGTCCGCGAGTCACCTCGTCCACGTCGTGTTTCCCAGGAATTAAAATCCAATTACAACCTTGTTGCCATTAAACCGGAATCCATAATCCAATTAATCGAACAATTCACTTAATCATCGAGTAACTGACGCACTCGCAGCCACCGGGAGGGGGCTGGTCGGCCGTGTGTCCTGGCGTCGTTTAACAGCCGCTAACCAGCAGCTATCGTATATCATTGCATCCTCAGTTTGCGCGCCGAAGGAGGTGGCCGCCAGTGGCATCTTGCTTCACCTTAAATCGCGTGGTCGAGCCGTGAATGGTCGAGCGATCGCGAGTGAAACGAAAGATCACCCCGGACCCATAAATCAGGTGCCCACTGACAGATATCATTAAATATAATTGCTGCATATCATAATTTGCGATTTGCAATTATAAACGACACAACAGAGGAACATGGGAAACGCGAGCCACTCCGCACTGTCGGGAGGTAGGATGGGAATGAGAATGCAGATGCCTGCGGTCACACGACGACGCTCCAGTTGATGTGATCTGCTGTTGCACTGATGTGGGCTGAGTCGACTATGATAGCTTTGGCGTAAGTGGCGTCGAGTTGAGAACTCCGGGAACGGGATTGGACAGGACAGTCCAACGTGCATTCATGGTATCAACTCCACGGGCAGCTGGGTGCGGTTGTCAAAAACCATTGGGTGCGAATTTAGTGACCTTTCTCTATCCATCAAGAAAACAGAGGCAATGTTGGCAAAACTTGGGGACGTGAAGAATTATTTGTAGGACGTTACGATGGCTTCCTGAAGTCACGCAACACATCTGTGTTGTTTTTAAGTTTCAGCAAGAGTGGTGATGGATGGTGAGAGGATTCTGTGACAGCGGAGACTTTGTTGTCTCAATATTTATGTGGAGAGTGCTTCCCTGGGGGAGTAAAATGTGCCTTCTCTGAGTTGAAAGTTAACATTTACAGCAAAGAAACTGATCAGAAGCAGCTTTGAATTCTTGAGTAAGTCAAGCCCAGTGCCCATTTCCCACAACAACGTTTCCTGATTCGTCTTTACTGGCATGTCTGTATCTCCCTTGAAACTGTCCCTCATGTCCATAGTCTAGCCTCAAACAGATTTTACCCAATTTGCCGCAGCTCCCCATAGAACTCCCCTAATATGACCGATCTGTGTCAGTCTTCACTTTGATTGATAGGCGAGGGTCTAGCCGCGTCACAAAATTTCCCCAAAGCAGCTGCAGAGCCCCAGATCATCTTGACGAGCCGCAGACAGACAAATGACAATATTGAAATCCATCTTCCCCGACCAGCCCGTGCTGCAAGTTACTGCATGTCATGGTCCATTGTGCGCGGTGTATTCCATCCACCATCCACCAGCTCCGTCCACACCAAGCCGTCACTGCCGCTCCTTCGGACAACCAGAGGCAATTATTTTTATTATATTGGAATTGATATCCTTTCAATCGGCTCTCCTCCCAATTATCTTTGCATTCTATCCCCAAAAGAATAATTAGGCAGTTGATTGACATGCGGGATAAAACGACATACACTCGGAATGCCACAGCAAATTATAGTATGAATGGCCGTCCGGTGAGGGGAGGGATGGCTCCTTCGATCGGCAATCGGCAGTCGGCGATCGTTGATCGTTGAACGGCGATCGTCCGGGAACCCGTTCCGCTCATATATTCATCCAATTACAATATGTTTAACTGCGCGATATCTTTTTATTAAATTGGATCCCGCGATGAAATCCATTGTCCATGTCACCGATTAATCCTTTTATCTTCTTCGTCACTTCTTTTATCCGTTTGTGTGCCGTTTGCGTGCGTTTTTCGCGTTTGTTTCCTTCTTGGTGCGGTCCCGCGCGGTCGGAGTGCCTCAGATCGACTTCATTCACAAGAATTCACGCCGCAAGTGGTAGGCCGGAGGAGTGTACCTCATTTCAGAGGCCATTAGTTGGGTTAAATATATTGGCCGGGTAGAGGTAGCCTGTCTTGTTGGTTGGCTGCACCGGCAGCCGATCGGTGGGCGATCCACTGGAGATTAAGTTCTTATTCTCGGCGAGAGTGTGCATGGTGTGCACGACGCGGTCTTATCAGAATCTTTGGAGGAGTCTTGCAGAGGCAGCAGAATGAAATTCCATTTAACAGCTTCCATCGGGCTACTGGTCATGTTTATTGGACTCTTAGGAGTGTGATCTGTGTGAAGAGGTTTTTTTTTATTGTGTTTGCGATAATCACACCCCGTGGAGAGATGGTGCTATGGTGTGAAAACCAAGCTATTTGCTAGTACAAATAAATTATTGTTGCTGATATGAACGGGGGCTTGATAAACAGAGAGTCACAGAAATTTAGAAGTATGAATAAATTTCAATAAGATTGATTGAGGACAGTTGGCTAGAATTAGGCACTTGCAAATATCAGAAAAAGTGGTATGGTATTGTGGACTGGGTCTTATTCTTATACGATTAGGTAAGCTTTGGTTAAGTTTATCCGCACGATTTTTCTGTGCCCACAGGCGACGTCGTCGTAAAAAGACAAAGAAGGACGGAGGAAGAAAATGTAAACTTCAAAGCAATTGGAACCCTTCTTCAAACTTCGTTAGTACAAGTCAATTGTCACGAGGGCTGCCCTTTATGTTTCGAGATTAGAGAACAAACACAAATCTTAATAATCGAAAATAGATTTGATGTTTTTTAGAATATTCCCCATTAAGATCTATACACTTTTGCATGCGTTTGAACCAATAGTCGAAGCACTTTCGCCACTCTGATTGAGGTATATCCAAAACATGCATTCTGAACGCATCAACCGCTTCTTCAAGTGTCGCAAAACGTTGGCCTCTCATTTTATTTTTTCCTTACAAGAATAAAAAGAAGTCAATTGGTGCCAAGTCAATACTATTCGTTGGATGACTCATCAAATCGATGTTTCGAATATTCAGAAATGCAGTTGTTTGAGCCGATGTGCGAGAGCTCGCATTGTCGTGGTGAAGAGTGATCCGTCTTCGGCGGTTGGTTTTCCTGATTTCTTGGAAGATAACTGGCAAACAAATGGTTGTGTACCACTCAGAATTGACTGTTCTACGTTGCTCTAGTGGAACGGTTGCGATATGTCCAGTTTTTCCCAATAAACTGGCAACCATTTGCTTGGAAGTGCTTCGTGCACGAGCAACTTTTGTTGGATTTGACTCAATTTTAAGCACCCATACAGTTGGCTGCTGTTAACTTTCGGGCTCATACCCGTAAATCCACGATTCACAACCTGTCACGATGTCATAGATGTGTATTTTTGGACCATTTCTTTCGACCAATCGACACGAGCCTTGTTTTGAACGATTGACAAATTGTGTCCAGCGCGAACAAATTTTTTTGACGCTCAAATGTTCATGCAATATTGAATGTATGCTCGTCCCACTAATGCCTAAGTTGTCTCAATCTCACGATAGGTCACATGACGATCTGGCAATATCAGTTTGCGCACAGCATCAATGGTTTCCGGAACAACAACTGATTTTGGAGAACCTTCACGAAATTCGTCTTGGAGGGAACTACGACCTCGGTTGAATTCACCATGCCATCGATAAACACTGGTCCTTGATGGAGCTTCATCGCAAAAAATTGAATTAAGTTCATCGATGCACTGTTGTTGAGTTAATCCACGTCGAAAGTTGTAAAAATAATCGCACGAAAATTTTCACGATTTAACTCCAATTTTGGGCGAGATGAATTTTTTAACTTACTGTAAAAAAAAAAATAGCGCTCGTATGTCAAAACGTTCTGAGTACGTATAACCTCAAAAATGTTAAGCATTAGTATAGAGCTGGCAGTTGCCAAATTGCAATACTAGGGTTGCCCTATCAAGAAATATAAGAGGCAACCTTTGTACTGGAATGTATTTTAAGTTAGTGTGGACGCCGTGGGGTGATGGGTCCAATGCGACACTCATTTTCCGAGGAACCCATTTCGATTCCCGGATTGAAAACCTCGAATTTTTGACGGCATCACCTCTTGCAGCTGGTGACAACATTCAAAGAGTAATGAGAAAGCTTCTCTAACGTGGTCCGCTCGGAATTGGCAATTGTTAGTTGAGCTTGTCCGCGCTTATCCTGAACCCACAGAGATCATCAGGGGAATAAGAACAAAACATACACTTCGAAGAAATGGCTGCATATAACTTAGCTACCGGAGTCCAGACGTTAAAGTTCGTTTTACCAGGTCAATGCTGGTGTACGTCGCTGTTTTGGTCTCTGATTAAAACTTTGTCAGTACAAGTCGTATGTCACTGGAATGATAAGGTATTAAGTCTTTAAGGAGGTCCCTTTTGACATTGTCTATGCCAAGGAACGAAACTGGGACCCTTTCGATCATACTTCACGTTCTTATATCCGGACACATTCTGTCAAGAGCTGCGAATTTTCTGCCACGGAAAAGTTTTCCTCTACAATCATAGCTTGGTACATATGCGCCACAACGAAGAAGGGAGATCCACACACAGAGCTAAATATTCCACTAAATTCCCGAGGTTCGAGACATATGTTGAATTGCAGTGTTCCCGAGGTTCGACACATACGTTAAATTGCAGTGTTAGACTTTAACAACATTCAGCTTGTAAATACTGTTTTTCAAATAAAGAACATTAAAAAGGAAACGATTTGGGACAGTGAATGCAGACTCTATAGTGTCACAACCTTTGAAGGTATTTCCGAAGTCAGACTACATGTACACCGACAACATCAACAACGAAATCAAGTGCAAATTTTCAAATTCTATTTGTTTGGGCTTAAAAGGCCATAAAGTAAGAAATCTCATCCTCAGACATCTGTCCTGTTTTATAGCTCAGAAACTTTGACAAAAAAAGAAGCAGAAGAAAGTTCTCCGTTTAGCGCTGTGTTCGTTTATGTCATTTGCAGGAGAAGAATTAACGACGAATTATTTAGCATTCATTGAGATTTTGACTTAAGATGGCTAGATAGAGATGAGTGAAGAATAACACATCACTCGAAAAGTCCCGGGACTGACATACCGTGGGTGTCACTAACGAAAAATCCAGATAATTATTAATGGGAAAGTAAAAACATTTTATTCACAGTATTGGCCATTGGTTTCTACACATTTTGACCACCTTTCTGGCAAATTGTGAATACCACGCCAATAAAATTGTTCGTCTTTTAAAACAATCCAATCAGACACCCGATTTTTGACCTCCTCCTAAGAAACAAAGTGCTGCTCAGCCAAAGCGTGTCCCAAAGATGAAAACAAATGGTAGTCGGAAGGAGCCAAGTCTGGTCAATACGGCGGATGGGGTAGCTGCTCCCAGCCAAGTGTTTTGATATCCTGAACCGATTTTGCTTTGTGTTCAGGTGCACTGTCATGGAGCAAAATTACCTTACCGTGTCTTCTGGCCCATTCTGGTTGTTTCTCGATCAATTCATGGTTCAAATTGATCATTTGTTGTCGGTAGCGATCAGTATTAACAGTTTCACCAGGGTTTAGGAGCTCGTGGTACAGCAAACCTTTCTGGTCCCACCAAACACACAGCATTGTCTTCTTGCCGAATCGATCTGGTTTTGCAGTCGATGTTGAGGATTGTCCCAGATTTTTCCTTTTAGGATTCTTAAAATAAATCCATTTTTCATCGCCAGTTACAATCTGATGCAAAACCAATTTTCTTTAGTGTCTTTGGAGCAAAATTTCACAAGTGTTTTTTCGGTTTTTCATCTGTCATTCATTCAATTCATGTGGCACCCATTTTCCACACTTTTTAATCTTTCCCATAGCTTTTAAACGGCCAGAAATTGTTTGTTGTGCAACATTTAATATTGCTGCAATTTACTTTTGACTCAATGTGTCATATCCATCCAATATCGTTTGCAATTCGGCATCTCCAAACTTTTTTGGTGGTCTTCTACGTTCTTTATTTCTCACATCAAAATCATTTTTTCTGAACAGTTGAAACCATCTTTTGCATGTTGCTTCTGATAGAGCATGACCACCATATGCCTCGACAAGGATTCGATGCGACTCTGCAGCACTTTTCTTCAAATGAAAACAAAAAATTAAAACTTTCCGCAAATCATCACTTTCTCGTACAAAATTCGACATTTTTAACACGATGAAAAAATATAACGGTGTCTGTTCAATGACTTGATGTATACTAAATATTTTTTCACAGAAGTCATAGCACACAAACAAAAAAAAAATAAGGGCTCGTTCACAACAAATGTTCCCTATCGACCAATTGTATCTTGACGCTCACTTTATACCGGTATACCTGGTAAATACGAGATGTCAGGATGTCAGGCAGATATTTTTAGGATAATCCTAATTGATAAATCCTATGAACATTTAAAGTCAGTCCTTAAGGCTGTACCAAAAATCTGTGCAATTTCGTGAACTGGCCGTCGTTCGGAATCGGCAAAACTGATATGAACAGGGGCTTGATAAACAGGGAGTCAGAGAAATATAGAAGTTTGAGGAAAGTTCGATGAGATTGATTGCGGACAGTTGGCTAGAATAAGGCACTTGCAAATATCAGAAAAAGTGGTATGGTATTGTGGACTGGGTCTTATTCTTATACGATTTTGGCTGCGATTAGGTAAGCTTTGGTTAAGTTTATTCGCACGATTTTTCTGTGCCCACAGGCGACGTCGTGGTAAAAAGACAAAGAAGGACGGAGGAAGAAACTGTAAACTTCGAAGCAATCGGAACCCTTCTACTAGCTTGACCTCGCCATTCCAAACTTCATTAGTACAAGTCAATTGTTACGAAGATTGCCCTTTTTGTTTCGGGATTAGAGAACAAACACAAACGTTAATAATCGAAAATAGATTTGATGTTTTTGCGAATATTCCCCATTAAGATCTATACACTTTTGCATGCGTTTGAAACAATTGTCGCAGCACTTTTGCCACTCTGATTGAGGTATCTCCAAAACATGCATTCTGAACGCATCAACCGCTTCTTCAGGTGTTGAAAAACGTTGATCTCTCCTTTTATTTTTTGCTTATGGGAATAAAACGAAGTCAATCGGTGCCAAGTCAATACTATTCGTTGGATGACTCATCAAATCGATGTTTTGAATGTTCAGAAATGCAGTTGTTTGAGCCGATGTGCGAGAGCTCGCATTGTCGTGGTGAAGAGTGAACCGTCTTCGGCGATTGGTTTTCCTGATTTCTTGGAAGACAACTGGCAAACAAATGGTTGTGTCCCACAAGTCAATACTATTCGTTCGAGTAGACCTCACGCACAACATAGAGGATTTCTTCGCTTTCAGAATAAGAAACACACGTCTACTCGTCACAAGGTCTTCCTTTTCGAATCCTTTGCAACTTAGCATGATGGTTGTCTAACTGACTTTGACGAACAGTTGAATGTTCTGCACTCAAGAAAAACTCATCTACCCTGTTTTCTCGACCGCCTGAAGCGTCTTGTATTTGCTGTCGTCCACATTTACGACTTCATTTGCTCGAATTTCGAACTCTGTCCTAGTTTCAGATGTGTGCTCCTCCACCAACCGTAGCACTTCTTTCAGCTTTTTCGCAGATGCTGATTCTTGAAATGAAGTATCCATTGAAATGAAGTATTTATTCAAGACCACGAGCGTTTACCTTCCGACCGTGAATTGTGATGAAACGATAGTTTGATTAAAATTCGTTTATTTTAATACAATTTTAGTGGATTACATTCCTTAAAGAGATCATAGCCCCTTTGGTTTGAATGTGCTTCACCTGCATTCCGCATCTCAAACGTAGCAGCAAGTCATTTTAAAAATAATGAATGAAGTCTTGTGCCTGCGAAAGTTCCATTATTCCCTGCCTCAAACAGTCCTGCGAGAGCTAAAGACTCGTCGAACTCCAATTGCCCATAAAACCCGTTCTGCATATGAGCCTATCCAACCCGTTCCACTTCCCATCACCTGCAAGCGTCATCATTTTCCCATGCCCACCAGTCGACTGATTACAAAACTGACAACATCACAGCAATAAATTTTCCACTTATTAACAAAAACACGAGCAAACAGAGCTCCGAACAGAAGTGGAACACAGCAAGGAAGCCAAAACGAAAAAAACGGCCGTTCAAGCCCGACCAATCGTTTTGCAATAAATTACTAGTTCCTCTCTCCGTTCGGATTCGATTCCGGCGACACTCCCTCTCAAGGCCCAATGATAGCATCTCGCAAGTGACACACATTGCTGTAGCGGGTACTCCTCTCCACGGCAACAAGGACACGTCCCCACAAGAGTTGATGACAACGCAGAACAAAACCGCTGGCTGCGGTCAGTGGCCAGAGGCAGAGCAGTAAAGACATTTCAGTCAATTCGCACTGCACGGAAACAAGCTGGAATTAATTAAAGTCACTCCGATCATTAATAAACTTCTAATTAGAAGGAGATAACTTACTCGCTGCAGCGGCGGCCTAACGGAAGACCGGGCAGTGGCCTGTAACCGGACAATTTACGGCCATCAACAATGGGAAGCTGCGCAGCTGCACGCGCACACATTTGTGCTGACATCTACCTGCCAAACGGAGCACCACCGACCGTGTGCCGAAAGGAGGGGAATGCGGTCCCGATTATTATTGATTTGATTTTATTAAGAGGACGTTTTATGCACTCGGACAACGTGTTGTGACTCCGCAACACGGATATGCGATGTCACAACACATGAGCCTGAGGACCTTGTGGGGATCACAATTTATTCCTAGACACGGCCGCTTGGCTCGGACTGCGTCGGCAGTGGCTGCATGGACCGGTTTGATGGTTCGCGCTTAACGATTGAATAATTATCAACAATTGACGGTGTTGTGTCGCGTTGGCCGCTTTAAATTCATAAAATACAATTAGGCCTTCGATTTGTCATTAATTTGGAATTTTAAATGACGCCATCGGCTTGCCTGGAGGATGTGAAGCGAAGTTGAGCGTGTCGCGGCCTTGTATGGTGTGGACAGGACTGTGCCGGAATGGCGTACATGCTGATTAATTAGGGAACTCATCGGCAAGTGAGCATTTCATTCATTTTTCTCACATCGATCTTGGTGTAGTGACAAAAGGAATGACAATGCAATCCGGATTTCTAGCATCGAGTTTTTGTTTTAATTCATAAGCCGATAGTGTAAGAGGTTTTCCAATCAAGAGGTGCACGTAACAAAATTTTGGATTGCAAGTAATTTTCGAATTGTTGTTTGGGCGAAACTTCTGAAACTATTGCAAAAAAAATCAAAAAGGAAACATTTGAAAAAAATATGAAATTTGTAAATAACATGGCCAAGTGAAAGTTACACTCGAACTTAAATTCAAAACCCAGGTGCATTCTACAAAAGTTTACCAGGTATACCGGCAAGAATGATAGAAATACAAATTACGCATTGCGCATGTCTGTCACCTTCTGTCAATTTTTGATGACGTAGGCTGAGACAACGGATGTTTACTTTTTATATACGGATGTCAGGTTTGACTGCGATTTCCGCGCGTTTATTTGAAAAAAATTAAAAGAAAAATATTTTGTAATTTATTAACAATTAAATAAAGAGAAATTTTTGAAAATGAAGTGTGCTGTGTTTGGTTGCAATGCAAACAACAACAAGGGAAAACCGAATGTACGGTTTTATTCGGTTCCAAAACACAACATCCTACGGAAGCAGAGGATTCACTTATGCAGGAGAAAGTATAACATTTCACTGCGGATAGTTTTGAAAGAAACTTACAATTTGAAATGGACAAGATGATTTGTTTATTTACTTACATATTAAGTCATAATTTTATTACAGGCCTTTGCAAAAATAATGGATATAAGTTGAAGGCGGGAACAATTCCAACAATCCAACTGAGAGCAATAGTTGCTCCTTCATCCCGCGACATCAGAATGCAATCAAAGGCAATACATGAAATGATTGAAAACCTACTACTGGAGAAACCAGTGGCATTGACACTTGATTAAACTCCTTCGGAATCATTTTTTTGAGCAAGGGTTTAAAATAAATGGAAAGTAAGTAAAAAAAACAATCCTTACGCTTCTAACGTGCACAGCGTCTGAATGTCAGTCACCCATAAGATATCGGCAGGCCATTTAAACGTTATTGGAACTGAAAGACAGAAAGTTAAAATGACTAAAAAACTTTTTTCTCACATCTCTCTCATATAGGTGACCAACCAGTTGCTTCGGATGACACGCCTGACTTAGTTTCCGAATGTTTCCGATGTTTTGTCTACATACATATCTGAATTATATAAATATGTTAATATTATTTTTACTTTAAGGTACGATACTTAAGAGTATAACTATAATTCCTCCGAGCACTGATGTCTACAGCCAGGTGGACAATGAATTGGAATCTTGAGCTCACGATGGGCTTGAAAACTTGGCTGGCTACATTTCCCATAAGTTGGGTGATGAAATTCCCGACATACGTGTTCTTCCAAATAAGGACACGACTTTTACGTGGGTTAACCATCTCAACAAAGGAGGCCTGGATAAACCCACATCTGCACTAATGGTTCACATGAAGCAACTCGAAGAAATTTTCGAAAGTGTGAATGGGGATGACCTCTTCATTTCCCCTGAATATCTTAAGACACATTGGGAATTGACATCAAATGTGAACTGTGGGGAGAAAATAAAAAAAAAACTTTATTTTAGAGCACGAATGTTTTTTAGGATAAGGAAACTAAACAAAGAAAATACAGAGTTTCAATTCAGAAAAAAAGAAAATAAAATAAAATTGTCTACTAGTTCAAAATTAAAATCTCGTCTTTTATTTCAATAACTTGGTTGTTTCTTTACTCTTTTGGAAATAAGACATCCAATAATAAAATTAAGTTAAATTGATTTATTAATGGCAATTCTAAAATTTTACACAATTATGATTCTTGCTTTACGAAACTCTGTGAAAGTTTTTTCCACTCTGCATGCAAAATGCTTGACTTAATAGCTCGGAAAGTAATTGGATAGTAAAATTAACTCAATTGGATATGCACTTAAAACTTATTTTATGTTAAAAAGTTCTTAAAACGTGAATAATATTAGAAATAAATCAACTAATAACTTTTCCTGCTTCAATTTGTATGAAGATATTAAGCAATAACAAAGAGCTGTCATATCGGAAGTCTCGCGTGGCGTAGGCTGCGCAGAACGAAAGAAAATTGAACACTCTATTGCGCAATCTCATTTTCTATCATTCTTGGTATACCGGTATGAAGTGAGTGCCAAGATACAAATGTCTCGATAGGGAACATTTGTTGTGAACGAGCCCTTTTTTATTTTATTTATTATTTTTTATTTTTTTTTTATTTTTATTTTTTTTTTTTTTTGTTTCTCTCTTCTCGATCTGTGAAAAATATTTAGTATACATCAAATCATTGAGCAGACACCGTTATATTTTTTCATACAACACACCCGTCTGGTCCCACCATATGTAGACCTCTGAACCACTAAGGTTTCCATTTTATTTATTTTTTCTTCTTGGGGTTGAATGTCCTTTTCAAACATTTTTCGGTTTCAACTCGTACGGACACCAAGTTTTCAAACCGAACAGAAATGATTAACTGAGACACTCCCAATGACTCTGCGAGTCCACTTTGCCTTTAACACCAATCTTGATTTAATCTTAATCTAGTTCCTGATCCTTACATATTTTGGACTAGCAAACACGGTCTTTGTCTTCGAGCCGCCATTTTAAAGCATTGGCTCACGATCAACGTACCCGATCGTGAGCCGATGCTTTGAAATGGCGGCTCGAAGACAAAGACCGTGTTTGCCAGTCCACGATAGATTTCTACAAGCATTCGATGGGCTTCAGTAGAACTTTTCTTTCAATTGAAAAAGAAAATCAAGACTTCCCGCTATTTATTTGAAAACAAATCCCAAATTTTTCGAAGAAGGAAAAACAATCTTTTTTCGTAAAACAGACGCTGCTGCCCACAAACTACTGTTGCCAAATGCCACACCTTTCCAGTGAAGTAGATAATCCCTTCCAAGATCAGCGGTAACTTGCAGGAGGCGCCATCTCTCGGAAACGAACCAAATTTGTAATTGGAGTTACAATTGAATGACATCCGAATCGACTTGTTTCTACCAAGACTCTATTCGATCGGTTGTACTCCAGATTTGCCTGGTATCTGCTGGAGGTGGACGGAGTTCTTGACAATTTCACAAAGAGGGAGATGTTCAAAAACCCGTTAATTCTATCATCCCTGTATCAGCGCCCTGTACCGCCCCATAACATCGAAGTCAGAAGATCGATTCTTTGCTGATTTGAATTCAAAATATTCAACTGCAGCCTCTCCCCTAGCATCTCCCCTCTTCCCAACCCAAATTTGACCTCTCCGGATCACATAGCTCTATGTTTAAACAAGTCCTAAATGCAAGTCTAAATAAAATTCCTAAAGTGCGTGCTAATTCCCAGCTTTTCATGTTGCCGCTGCCTCGAGTGCCGGCTGTTCTTTTTCACTTTCATCGTGAATCAGAGAAATATGCTCGCTCTCCTTCCGATTCCTCAACTAATTGGCGCATCTCATTCCCTTACGCAAGCCAGACACCACGGGCGCATAAATTGCCACCACTCCTGGTGCATGTCCTCTAGCTGTTTTCATAAATCTCGTCACCCCATTAAAGTCGCGGTTTTCCTTATTAAATTCTCACTAAAATCTTCAAAGCCGCACCACAAAGCATCTTCCGGTGTTAAACTTTCCATCCTAGCCATCCATTTTACTCAAAAAAACAGATGAAGGAAAAAAATACTCTTACCCGCCCCACCGATCGCTTTAAGTGACAACACACAACAAAACAACGAACGCCAGCCAGGGAGCGACAAACGCACGGCCAATTCCAAGAGTGTCGCTTCCATTAACCACAAAATTTATTGCTCCCGACAGGATGAGCGAACATCTTAATATGCGCACTAAACGCTTCTGCTGATGATCGTCATCATCACTAACCGCCTCACGTCCAAGAGAATCCAGATGCTCCGCCGGCAGTGCCAGCCACCCAGTCAGACAGCCAGCGAGCAGTGCACTTGAGAATGCATTAGGGACGAGGTCGGAGTGCACCAGCAAATCCATATAAATAAAAATCTCGTCCTCGGGAAAGTCAATAAATTAAGTGGCAAACACAGCGAGGTGATCCGCTGCTCCTTCATCATCGCGCTCTTCAGTTGCGGCGGGAGTCAAAGTGACGGCAGAAGCGGCACACCCTCCTTGCGCACAGGGAACTGCAGCAGCTAATAGAACTATTAAGATCCCGCGATGCGCGGGCACTTCGCCTCCCCTTGCGCGGTGTCGACGGTGCCGCTCCAGTGCCGCCCCAGCTGTTAAATAGTGCATCACAGATTATTAATTGCTTCTATTTCGCTTCAAACGATCGACGGGGGCGGGGGTGTGCTTGACGATGCTGCGGCCTCTCTGTGCGAGGCGCTTCAGGGCTGCTGGCTGAATTTACGGCTCGCTAAAGCGCCATTCACCGCCGTGATCCATGAATCTTGTTGTCTCGGGTCCCCGACCCGATTCACTCCAGTGTTTTGGTGTGTTTAACAAACATGTTCCGATGTCGCGCTGCGTCCCCCCGCCTTTCCGTGCTGTGTGGAAATGCTCCCTTGACAGTTTGGCTTATGTGTCAATTTCGGAGCCGGGAGGTAGACGGCAGCGATCGTCCGCTACTCCCGAATCGCGGGGATAATTAATGGGATGCACTTAATTCGGAGGCGTGCGGTATTTCGTTTAGTAATTAAGGGGGATCATATTTTATGCTGGCAGGACATTGAGGGATTTGATTAATTCACTTTGTTGTTTGTCGCTGCGCAGCGTTTGGGGACGTTTAGCAGGCGCTTGTGCATAGATGGATGGAATTTTTAATTGACTGTGGGATGTGGAATGCTCTTGTCCGCAGTGACGGCATCCTTGAGACAACGAGTTGAACTGCGCTCGCCTTGGATTTGTGTTTTCGGATGGAGTTATGACAAGATTGATTGTTTGATGGTGATGCTGTTTCGGGTTTGGGAATGCGGAAGTGTCGGTTTTGTTTGGCTGTCGGCCGATGAGAGTAAATTTTGAAGGGGGCTGCATGAGATCGTTGTCTATTTGAGGGGCTTATGTGTTGTGAAAAATAACAACGACGCTCCATCACCTTCATTTGGCGTCTCTTTTGTACTCAAAATTGAAGCTTTTATCAGATAACGTTGTGTTTGCTGTACAAAGCTAAGGCTTGTTTTCCATTTGAGGCAGGTGGGGATTCTTTTGAAGAAGAAAATATTTCAACAGTATAGCACAGGCCGATTAATTTCGTTTTTATTTTTACGCAAGGAAGACGAAGTCTATGAACTTGTATTGAGACACGAACATCAGATGAGCAAGAAAAGAATACGAGAAGGGTGCTACAAGTAGGAGTGTGTAGTGTAAATAAAGAAATTTGACTATTTTCAAGCAGGTATGATCCTGCTTGATGTGGAAAAGGCCTTTGATACAGTCTGGCATGAAGGACTTATCTCAATCTACACTATCCCCCTTACCTAACTAAAATAGTCCAAAGTTTTTTACATGCTCGTTTCTTTCAAGTTTACGTTAATAGTTCCTCGTCAAGTCCCCATAGCTTTTCCATGGGTGTTCCTCAAGGCTCGGTACTTGGTTCTATTCTGTACAATATATATACATCTGACTTTCCACATCTACCAAATTGTCAAAAAGAACTCTTTGCCGACGATACTTCTGTATACACCTCGCATGAATATGCTCTCAACGTTGAGAATGTACTTATAAATGCGAGTGAGATAAAAATCAGTTATAATAAAAATCAATTCTGAGAAAACTCGAGCTATCTTTTTCACAAGGAAAAGTTAATTTTGCTTTCTTCCTCAGAGTCCAATCCCTACTTTCGGAAGCCAGATAAGTTGTATAGGTTGGAATATGTCGGTGAAATATCTAGGGGTTCATTTGGATTCTTAGCTAACTTTTAGTTGTCATGTTACGCAGACTCTAAAAATGATAAAGATTACAACCACTTTGTTATATTCATTAATAAATAGGAAGTCACTTCTATCGACTGAAAATAAAATTATTATATTTAAAGTCATCTTCCGATCAATATTAACATACGGCTGCCCTGTATGGGAGGTATGGCAAAATGTAATTTAAAGAGGCATCAAATAGCCCAAAATAAAATATTAAAAATGATCTGCAACTTACCGTGGCATTTTTCTACAAATGAACTGCATGCAATGGCTGATGTTGAACTGATTAATGATCGTGTCGAAAAACTTATTCATATTCATATTCCTTGTTCTCGTGCTGATAACCCTCTTATAAACAATCTTGCATTCATATGTATCTATTACATTATTTACCTACATGTTTATTGCTTATTTATTTATCTATCTTTCTATTCACTTGTTATTTATTAATTATTTATTGCTATTTATTTATTTATTCATTCATTTATCGATATTTTGTTATTTATTTATTTATTTATGTATTTAATTATTTATTTATTTATTTATTTATTTATTTATATATATATTTATATATTTATTGATATATTTATTTATTTATTTATTTATTTGTTTATTTATTTATTTATTTATTTATTTATTTATTTGTTTATTTATCCTATACTATCTATTTTGTCTTTCATATTTTTTACTTATTTGATTTTTCAATTATTTATTTTTTGTTTGTTAACATGTTAATAAATTATTTATTTAATACACAGTATAATCTTATATATTGATGCAAGAATTTGCTTTGTACAACTTTGGTTCTTATATATTATTGGTATTAATACTTATATTTTTTTTTTTTTTGTTATGAGGTTTTTTCTTGTGCTTTTCCTCTAATATGTCATCTTTAATGTTCATAAACTTTTTTTTATTCATACATAAAGCTATTTTTAGTAGCAAGGTACTTGTGTTCCAAACCCCTATATGTAAAATGTGCAATACTGAACTGTGAAAATTAATGTTATGTGCCCTATAAAGATCTATCTATGATGGACTATTTTTATATATAAACTGAATGCCTACTGTCAGGAAGAAACACACCTCAACATTAAAAAAGAATAATGTTTATGTATCAATGCTCTCCATCAAAATAAATAAGCTCATAAACTGACTTTTTTGAGAAAACACATGTTCTTCCATATCTTGGTTTCATTTTGTTGGCGCTGGCTACTTAAGGCCTTTAGGTCTTAGTTATCATTTGAGGGACAACAATATGAGTCCATTATAGATTACATGAGCGGCTCCATCGTTGTGAAACTCGCAACGATGACGCGTAAACAATAAACACAAACTTTCCAAGCACCATTTATATATATTTATATATATTCGTAAGGCCACAAAATAGACCATATAGGACTTAGTGATAAAAGCGGGATCGTTACATCCAGACGAAAGTTGTCTCTGGTTGTTTGTTCATAATATTTCTTTTATGAATGATAACCGACATCTTATGGATGGCAATTGAGGATTATGTGGGCGCCGTGGCGTAGTGGGTAGAGTGTAACGTTCACACGTCGAAGGTCCAGGTTAAATTCTTCTTCTTCGGATGGCGCTACAGTCCGGGGTGGACCTGGGCCTCAACCAACATGCCTCTCGAACCAGCACGATCTCTTGCCAGCTGCCTCCAATTACGCACTCTAAGTTGGTTGAGGTCCTTTTCCACTGGTGTGCGCCATCTCAGTCTGGAACGTCCTCTGTTGCGTTGTGCCTATGGTTCGGATTCGAAGACTCTTCGGGCCAGAGCAGTGCTGTCCATACGCTCTACATGGCCTAGCCACCTTAAGCGTTGTATCCGTAGACGCTTGACTAGGCTCATGCCGCCGTACAGCCCATACAGTTCGTGATTGAATCTTCTCCTCCAGATGCCATCAACGCAAACACGACCAAAAATCTTTCTCTCGAAGAGACCAAGGGCTTTTTCATTCGCTTTTAGTAGCGTCCAGGTTTCTGCGCCGTAGAGCAGGACTGGGATGATCAAGGTGTTGTACAAAGTCACTTTGATCGTTCGGGAGAGGGCTTTATTACTCCATTGCATCCTAAGCCCAAAGAAACAGCGATTGGCAAGAGTGATTCTGCTGTTTTTTCGGTACTGATGTTGTTGTCCCTATTCACCGCGGAGCCAAGATAGACGAAGTCCTTGACTACCTCGAAGTGTCTGCTGCCCATAGTGTTCTGCGTCCTTCTTCGATGACAGCATATACTTCGTTTTGTCCTCGTTTACCACTAGTCCCACTTTAGCCACTTCCGCTTCGATGCTAGCAAACGCCTCATTGACGGCTCGCTGAGTTCGGCCGACCACGTCAATGTCATCCGCATAAGCTAGCAGTTGAACGGACTTATGGAAGATCGTGCCTCTGATGTAGACTTGTGAGTTTCGCACGATCCCCTCAAGAATGATGTTAAAGAAGTCGCATGACAGTGCGTCGCCTTGTCTAAGTCCTTTTCTGACATCGAAGGTCTCGGTGAGTTCGCTATCGACCTTGACGGAGCAGCGAGAGTTCTCCATCGTCATCCTACATAATCTGACGAGTTTGGTAGGAATGCCAAAATTAGACATGGCACTGTATAGCTCGTCTCTATGCACACTGTCATATACGGCCTTGAAGTCGACGAGTAGATGGTGGGTGTCGGTTTGTACTTCTTGCGACTTCTCTAGGATCTGCCGCAGTGTGAGGATCTGGTCGATTGCGGACTTCCCTGACCTGAAACCACACTGATAAGGACCTATCAGGTTCTTGACGAACGCTTTCAGGCGCTCACACAATACGGCAGGGAAAATTGTATATGCGATGTTCAGGAAACTGATCCCTCGGTGGTTGGCGCAGTCGAAGGGGTCTTCTTCCAGGCTCAATTCCCGGCTGAATATTTCGAAGTTTTCACAGCACAATCACTTTCGAGCTGCTGACAACACTCAAAGAGTAATATGTGTCTAAGAAAAAGCTTCTCAAACCTCGCCGTTCGGAGGCGGTCAAAAATGTAGGTCTCTTCTGCTCGTGAGAAGCGCGCACCCCATGTGTAGTTGATGAATAAGCTAGACCCTGGTCCCTCTGTAAACTGTCGCGCCATACAATTATTTATTACTGATTGAAGAGCACTAGGAAAGCTGCACTTTCAATTTAGTTGTTTTGGGTGAGAAGTTTGTTTAATTTCACGTATGTCACGATTTGTTAATGGCAAAGTCAAGGTTTGGAAGAATCGCCAACTATATGTATCATGTTGTCAGTCTCGCAAAATGTCTTTTAAGGCTTCCCAAAGAGACCAGAAACAATGAACAACGGTACGACTTCAATAACGAGGTCTGTTTAAAAGGTTAATTATCATTTTTCTCAAAAAATATTTATTTTCTCGTGTTTATCAACTTCTCCACAAAGTAACCTCCCTTCGATATAATTAACTTGTGCTAGAGTTTTTTTTCCAATCCTCGAAGCGGTTCTGATATGAATTTTTTGGTATGCCCTTGCGATCTCTTTATACTCGGTTTGTATCTCCTCAGTCGTCACAAAACGCTCTCCTTTCAAGAGTCTTTCGATGTCATAGCAATATCTTTACGATTCGTCACCAGTTATGGCTTTTTTAAGCGAATCTGGATCACCATTCACATCACAATTCCTGAGCTATGTTCATACAACATTTTTTTTTTTTTTTTGTGAAAATTCAGTAATTTTTGAAATTTTGGACCTTCCCTGTCACACATTTCATGTCCAAGATTTCCAAAAAAAAATGCATAGGATGAGCCAATCGATATTCTGAAATCTTAAGCAACTACTCTAGTAGCGATTCGACGAGTTTCCTTCACAATACGCTTCACTTTCTTAACATTTTCATCGATTGTTGATGTGATGGGCCGCCCAGAGTCAGCATCATCGTTCATTTCTTCTCAACCTTCTTTTGTCAATTTAAAGGTTAAATTTTAAGACTCTGTCACTAACTTACGAAGTAGTTAAATCTGCTATATATGCCTCACTAATGCTGTACCCTTCAGCAGGACTTTATGGAAATTAACAGTTGATAGCAATGGCATCTGTTGTATTGGCTGTTCTATATTGAAAATCATGAATGATGCGAGCAACACCCCACTCACTTTGCTTACTTCGCGGCCGGTAAAATACTGTCTGTCTACTGGTTCAGTAATCATTAAGATGAAACCCTTACGCCGAGAAACGAAAACACTTAAAACATGGCAAATAATGTGGCTTAAAACATCACTACTGCCGGTTGGAAAGTGGAGGGAATTTCGAAGCAGTCGATTTGTCGATTTTGCAACTGTGACAGTTAAGTCTGTAGACGGACAAATTTTGCATTCCGCCCTTGGACTAAGCAATGTAATATCTAACGGCGCATGAAAGGTTGCAAATTCTTTATGCACTTGGGTCCCATTGATCAAGTCTGGTTGCGACGGTCGTAAAAAATTAATGCTTTCGAGTGCAAACAGCCATCCATAGTGCAGGAGAGATTTGGTCGTTAATTGGAGGTCGCAAGCAGCGTTAAGAGTAACGAATGAGTGTAAACCTATTTAACCCAGTCCCAGGTAAGACCTGACACAGCAGCTCATATTCATAGGCACGGTCATTTTTCGACAGTCCCACGAGCACTTGCAGTTCATAGTTTGCTCAACGACGGTTAGATCATTCCCACAGGTAACACCAACTAAACCTGCAGGACAATCAGCAGTCAATAACACACTTCAGCTAACTTTGTTGATTTGACGTCTGCCACAGTTCATTCGAGCTGGCACATTGCTAAGTAAGAATTAGTATAAACAGAAGAGTAAGAAACAACCTGGTGGACGCCGTGGCGTAGTGGGTAGGGTGCGACGCTCACACGACCTCCAGGTTCAATTCCCGGCTGAATATTTCGATTTTTTCACAGCACCATCTCTTTCGAGCTGTTGAAAAAACTCGAAGAGTAAAGGCTCGGGCACATAGAATGCTTTACTTGCGTATCGGCAAAATATCCGTTGTAGGTGAAGTACGTGAAAGAAAAGGGGTGATACAATGAATACTTCAACGCACAGCTGATTTCATTTAACAGTAACTTTAAACTCAATTTGTTTCGGTTATAGTGTAGAGCGGTTTGATATTTTGTTTGCAAAAATGCCTCCAGACCAGTTACAGGATTAAATAATGTGCTTAATGACACCATATTTATAATTCAGTGTTATAATTTTATTATACATACATGCTTTTTCAATAAATACAACAAAAACAAAACAAAACATAAAATGTGTACGATGATTCGTTCTACACAATCCACAAGTTTGTCGATTAGTGATGATGTCTCCGGAATTTCTGTTCATTTTGGTAGAGGCGTGTAGTATAAATTGGGACTGCTGGTGGTGGTTGTTGTTTCCCTTTCCAAGTTGTATCAGGACTCTCGGTATAAAGGAGAAATTCCAGGTTCCGGGCATGTCTCTGTGAAAGTGCTGCTGCCTTCAGCTTCCCACGATAAGTTTGAAAAACTCCCAAGAGAACAAAATAGGCTAATAGGAAATAAAATGTATGTTTTGAGATTTCTAGAAAAGAACAGTACATACATTCGAAGTGCCGCGTGTCTTCTTACGAAATATCGAATCCAGTTAGACTCCTGCCTATCTAATGCAGGGCTTCCAGCGGCCACCGCTGTTGGCAATGTTTCACTAAAATGTGGGATAAATTGAGACATAGAATAATAAACTACAGTTTAAAAAAGTTATCATCTATTACAACAACAGCCGCTACATGCTCTCAGTCCTTTTGTTTTCAAATTTTGTTACGATAAGGTGCATGACTCTTATCGTAAAGAGAAATATGGGATTTAACGGCCTCAATTTTGCCTCGGTCATCTACATAAATAAAATATAATTTAATTTTTGTATTATATTTAAGTGGTCGCCGTGGCGTAGTGGGTAGAGTGCGACACTCACACGCCGAAGGGTGTAGGTTCGATTCCCAGCTCAACACTTGACACCTGAGCTGACAACACTCAAAGAGTAATAACTGTCTAAGAAAGATTCTCAAATTTCGCCGTTCGGAGTCGGCAAAAAACTGTAGGTCTCTTCTACTCATGAGAGAACAGTAGCACGCCCGACACGAGCAGTTGATGAGCATGCTAGGCCCTGGTCCCCCTTTGGACTGTAGCGCCAACAATTATTATTATTATTATTATTATTATTATTATAATTATTAATTTTGTTATTATTATTATTATTATTTTTGTTTAAGTTGTGTTTGTTCACACTCAATATAGGATTTTCTTTCTATTTTTTCCTCCTTCCGAATGTTTTTCTAAAAGTTCTTCAACTCCGGAATGTCCCGAAGCTGCTGCCCACAACTTCCTGTGTCTTTAACAAGTTCATGTTATTGTTACTTGTTATTGTTATTGTTAAACTTGCAAATACAAACCTTTGTCATATTCGTGTGTGACTTCGACGAAAACTAACCTCAAACTCAACAAATGTAAATTTAAAATTCAAAAAAATTCTCCTGAAATGTCATAATGTTCGATTGTCGACGCTGACGGAGAGAGAAAAGTTAAAAGTTGAGCTACTACATCCGTCGCATGAGCGACAGCGTTGGTCTATGGACCACTTTCAATCCAATTCAATTTCAATTTTTCTTTATTGAACACAAATATCTACAATTTCAAATTTTTAAGTTTAAGACTACAGTGAATATACAGTGGCTCCAAGCCATATTTGATAATTGATAAATAATTAAGGAAAAGAAATAGACGAAATTCATTATTAGTTTTAAACAATATATATATATTCATTAGTTGTTTGACAAAATGTTATAAACAAACTCAGTTATTTAAAAAAAATGCAGCTCGATTCCTAAGGGAACTCAATAAAATAAGGAACAAGCCAAACTCGGACGGCTTAGGAAAATATTATAAATTTGAATTTTCCGTCAAATAAATCGTAATCATTTATCACAATACAAATTTTTAATAATTTAGCAACGGGACGGAAGTCAGTTAAGCTGTAAGATACGTACAAAATTTAAGAAAGTAGAAAATGGGAAGACAGAATGGTGGAAAATTAATTATAAAACACTCAGAAGACGGAAATTCTGTGAGAGATATCGCAAAAATCGTTGATAAAAGTCGGTCCACGGTTCAGGATACAATTAAACGGTTTCGGTGTAATAATCAGATAGAAAACAAGCGAAAAAAGGCACATAATCGAATTTTTAACGAAGTTAATGAACGTTTCTTAGTAAGACAAGCAAAAATGAATCCCTTTTTGAGCGCGGCAAAGCTCGCAGTCATAGCGGCGGAACAGTTGGGAAAGCATGCGAGTCCATCAACAATTAGGAATGTTCTTCAAAAAGTGTATTTGAATTATAGAAGAGCCAGGTTAAAGCCACTGATCAGCAAACAAAACAAGAAGAAAAGACTTGAATTTGCCAAAGAACACAAAAATAAAGATTTTTCGTTCTGGAAAGAAGTCTTATTTACAGACGAAAGTAAATTGAATATTTTTGGATCTGACGGCAATCCCTACGTGTGGAGAAAACCCAACGAATAGCTGCTTTCAAAGAATTTGATACCCACTGTGAAGCATGGTAGTGGATCGGTGATGGTGTGGGAATCTTTTTCTGCTTCTTTACCTGGTAGATTGCATTTTATAGAAGGAAAAATGGATCAGACATTTTAAAACAGAATTTGTCCCTTTCCCTCACTAAACTCGGCCTTGGAGATCACTGGAGTTTTTACCAAGATAATGACCCCAAACACAAAGCCTAGCCTATAAAGTACGATCCTGGCTGTTATATAATTGTCGTCATATAATGAACACTTCTCCGCAAAGTGCAGATGTAAGGGGAGTATTTGGACCGAAAAAAATTAGAAGATGCAGTTGAAAAGCGTTCTTCTTGAGGAGTGGAATAAAATTGAACCTAATTTTTGCACAAAATTAGTTCAACCACTCCCTTCAAGGCTGCAAATGGTTATAAAGAACAAAGGCTCTCACACAAAATATTAATTTTATTTAAAAACCTAATAATCTTAAATTGTGTTAACTTTAATAATAGCCGTCCGAGTTTGGATTGTTCCTTATTTTATTGAGTCCTTTTAAGAATCGAGCTGTATTCTTTTTTAAATAATTGAGTTTGTTTATAAAATTTTGTTAAATAACTAATGAATATATATATTGTTTAAAACTAACAATGAATTTCGTCTATTTCTTTTCCTTAATTATTTATCAATCTTCAATTGTGTTACTGAATAGGTGTCAGAGTTTGGCTTGGAGCCACTGTGCATATATATGTGTCGGCTCAACAATGGGTGCCCGGCGGATGAACAACTGTCTTACATAGTTTGGATGTGTACAAGTGAATTATTTACAATATAACGATGTCCTGTCTTAACTTCCGGGTGTTCAGATCCGTGCGTCGATTGGACCACTCTCCATAAGAATACATGAATTTATATGTATCTGTCAAATTTATTTATTTATTTATTATAATATTAATGTACAATTAAAATTGTAATTAATATGGACTATAGGGGCCAAATAGTTACGATGACTTACGGCCCTCGAAAAACGTCTATATTGTAATGCTAATTTTTCCTAGGAGACTTTTTAAAGTATTAATATTAGATTGGTTTGGCTTCTTGAGGAGATATGGTATGTCTACGTTGTGGTTGAGGTTGTTTTGCGGTGTTGCAGGTTGCGTTGATAAAAAACATTGACTTAGGAGGTGGGTGATGGTTACTGGTCTACGGCAGGTGAGGCAGTTTGGAGGAGACTCCCTTTTGAGCAGGTGCTGGTGAGTGAATGCGGTGTGTCCAAGACGGAGCCGGATATACATCCTTATATCCGATTTAGGTATATCGATTGGGAATTTCGGGTGAGTTTTATTGGGGTTAATTATTTGGTAGTGATGTATATAATTCTCCCACTCGGGTAATATTTGTTGTTGGCACTTTTGATTTATGTATCTCTTTAGATCGCGTTGAGAGAAGGTGTCATAGGAAAGGATGGGTGCTTTAAGTGCCCCATTCGCAGCAGCATCTGCATATTCATTGCCCACAATTCCAACATGGCCTGGTGTCCATAGCAGCTTTAACTTAGTTTGTAATTTGATGAGGATATCACGGATTTTGGATAGGGTTGTAGAGTCGTTTTGTGGATTTGCTACGGCTTTTATAACAGACAGGCTATCGGAGCAAATAATCCACTTACCTCTTGTTTGGGAATATTTTTTAGCGGAGTGCAGTATAGCTACTGCTTCTGCGGTGTATATGGAGGCGATGTTCGGTAGGATGCCTTGCGAAATGATCGAGCCTTCTTGATTAACAACTGCATAGGCTGTGTTGTCGTCTGTTTTGGAGCCGTCTGTATAAATAAAGCTCCAACCCGAACGTTTAAACTTTTCGTGGATCGCATTGAATCGAGCTGTGTATACAGTATTGCTAGTTATATCTTTACGTAGATCGTGCAGGTCCAGAAGTACAGAGTCCTTGTGGAGTAACCATGGTGGATATGTGGGCGTAAACTTGGTGGCTCTCTTGCGAGGTAGGTCTCTTTGTTGCCCCCAATGTAGAATGCGGTGGATTGCGGAGGGGATCCTTCGATTATGTCTGTGGGTAATTTCCTTAGCTGTATCTGGGTCAATTATCGATCCCGTTTGGAAGTGGAGTTTTGCATTGAGTCGTGCAATGGATACAAAATATCTTTCTTCTATAGAAGGAAGTCCGGCTTCAGCGAGAATGTTCCTGACTGGAGTGGTTGGAAATGCTCCAATGCTGGCTCTGGCTGCTTGGTGGTAAGTAGGTTCAACTATGTTTCTTGTAGACTTAGGACAGGAGCCGTATATAGCCAAACCGTAATCCAATTTACTAAGAACTAACATCCTTGAAATATTGCAAAGTGAATTTACATGTATATTGCTTTTCTTTGAGGCTAGATATTTAATTATATTGAATCTTGCAGCTAAAGATTCCAAGAGTAAATTTTTGGTTTTATTTAAATCATTGTATTTACATATTATGTAGGCGTCATCGGCATAGGTACAATGATCTTAATCTTTATAATTTGTTATGATTTCGCTGAGTTGGTTAAAAGCTATTGAAAAACAAATTACCGATAAAGGAGACCCTTGCGGGATTCCATTACTCAGCGGCATTAATTTAGAAAACATATTTCGGATTTTAACGAAGCATTTTCTGTTAGTTAGAAAGGACTTAAAGTATCCGAACATTTTTGGGCCGATTCCCCAATCCCTAAGCTTGTTGAGTATAAGGTGGATGCCTACCCGATCGAAGGCTTTCTCAAAATCTAAAGCTAGTATTGTGATGTGGTTGCGGGCGGAGAGCGCTTTGGTAATAGCGAAGTCCAAATGAAGGAGCATCCTCTTTTAGGTTTGAAACCGACTTGGTTAGGTGTTAGTACCTTTTTGTGTTCTGCAAACCACATGAACCTATTGGCAATTAATTTTTCTAGTACTTTTGATAAACAGGGAAGTAGTGAAATTGGGCGATAGCTGTTTACGCTAGAGGGGTCTTTCTTAGGTTTGAGTATAGGTATTATGGTAGCTATCTTCCAGCTTTGTGGAATAGTGCCTTTGCTGAAGATGTTGTTATAAAGCGTCAGGAGTCTTGCTTTGGATGATTGAGGAAGGCTTTTAATCATAGGGTAAGAAATTCTATCCCTTCCAGGTGTTTTTCCTACTAATTTTGACAGACACCTCTCTAATTCAAGCGGGGTAAAGTCTGATTCTATGCGAAGTATGGCAGAGTTTCTAGCTTCTTGGGGGACTATGTTAAGACTTTCCAGTTTCAGCCTGTTAAAAGGTGGGGAGAAGTTGGAGTTATCGGAATTGGTAGACAGCGTTTCGGCAAAGAAGTTACAAATATCATTGAGGTTGGATACTGGACCTTTTGTTGTGTTGATTGAAGCAATGGATTTACGTGTTGGATTGCCTGTCAGAGTCTTGATTTTTTGCCAAACTAAGCTAGGTGTTGAGCTTGGATTAATGTTGCCTGTGAATTCTTGGAAGCTCTTTAATTTGCTGATTTTTAGCAATCTTCTAAAACAGCATTAGCTTTTTTATAGGCTAGTAAATTGACTTGAGTAGAATATTTCCTGAATACCCTCCAAGTTTTTAGTTTTACAGTTCTAAGTCGAGCCAAATCAGGATTCCACCAGGGCACAGATCGTTTGTGAGGTATAGGCGAAGTTTGAGGTATGGCCACATTAGCTGCACTGCGAATGGCTTTGAGTATAATTGCAGCTTCTCTATTTACACATTGGATGGGAGATGGTGTCTTAGAAAGATTAGCCTTCAGTATGTTTTGGAAAAGTTTCTAATTAGCTAGCTCAGTTTTAAATCTAGGTATGTGATTATTAACATCCCGAATGTTGGATAACCACAGTGAGATGGAAATAGGAAAGTGGTCGCTGTTGTGCAAGTCCTCAGCAATACTCCAAGTTATTTTTGGAAGCAGATTTGGTGAGCATCAAGAAACGTCTACGTGAGTAAGCGTGCTATGAGTAGAGAAGTGAGTAGGGGAACCATCGTTGAGAATGGCTAAGTCAGACTTGATGATGAAGTTTTCGATAATCAGTATCTGTCAAAGTATAGTTGACGCTAGTAACGTATTCTATTTACAGGAGCCTTATAAGTCTATAAGTTCACGTCGGGAAATAAAAAAAGCACTATAAGCAGTAATGCTCCTAGAACATTGTTCGACTTCTTACATTCTCTGTCTATCCCTTTCTTGACCACCCTAATCTTTTCTGTCTGTTTTGCACCTCATTCTCCATCTTTCTGTCTCTATCACTCTCTAAATCCATTCATTTCTTTCTTTCACTCTTTCTATCTCTCTCTCTCTTGCTCTCTCTATCTCTTTCTGTTTTGTATTGACTTTCCGTGTGCGTATATCTATCTCTAGCTTACTATTCCGATTTCTCTTTCGCAATCACACAGTGCATCACATTCTTTGTCGTTGTCTCACTCATTCTCTCTTTCACTCTACCTCCTCTATCTCACTCTATCTTTTTATCTCTCTCTTTCCAGAGCCCTCAGCACTCGACGATGTTATCAATTTGTACACGACTTAATTTTGCATAAGTTGTCCTTATTGTTGCAAGTCCTTGAATCGAATCTAGAAATTAACTCCACTCGACATACCACCGCTCCATCTCGCATAAATGGCAAAAAACCTAACACCTGAAATTCCCGCGACATTTTCTGTCCAAACACGCCAACTCGCCCAACGTGCACCCCAACGTCACCGCGATGGTGTCGACTGCCTCTGATAGCTGATAAGGATTCAGTTTGATTCTGGAATGTAGTGAGCTGAGTAACCGAAAAAAGAGCGAGCCCCAGCATACCAGACAACATGATCCGACACTATCAGTTGCACAAATCACGAATGCGCGCCACAAATGACATCCACTATCCAATTACTCATAAATAATTAATCCTTAATTCACATTAATCTCATTACGAAATTGATTTATTGCCGCAATGCCATTTGCCGGCAGCCGGCTTAAGCAGACGGTCGACGGGTGGCGGTCTGCGGCCAGGCCACAGCCGCTGCCCCAGTGGTGGTCAGACTGTCGGAGCACCTGGAACTGGAACTGGAACTGATTCGGTGCCATGCAAAGAGCCGTGCAGTCTCGAGAGACCACAGCAGCGCCGCCATGTGGGGAGGGGTGGCTCTGGAAGCTTTCTCTTTGGACCCAAGCGAGACTCCAGAGTGGAAAACCTTTTAATTAACTTCGCTACGTGGCGTCTTATCGCCGTTTTGTCTTTGCTGGCGTTGTGCCCGGGGGCTGACGCAAGGGGCAGCGTGAATTGTTTTCGGGGAGGTGTTCCGTGCGATTGTGCACTCGCGGCGAAGTGCATTCCATGTACGTGCGGTTTAATTGATTCATTCCGAGCCGGTGTCGGCCTAATGTGCACTTTTACGGCCGTGCGAAAAATCATCGGGCTCCGACAAGTTGACAACCCAAATCACAATGTTATCGCTTTTGTTGATGTAAACTGCTGCCCATATCGGGGGATCGCAGCGACGTGTGTGAATGCTGGCTGCTGTGCCATTCGTTCGCGGTTTAGTTTGGCGATTTGTACTTGAGTTCAAATGGGGATATCAGTTGCCTAAGCGGTACGTGCTTGAGTGGAATGCCCCCTTTGGAGCGGGGTTAAGGGAATGGGTGATGGTTGCAACAAGTGGAAGGAAGATTGGGTCATGGAGCAAGCCATCCTGTCACTCAGATAAGATAGGGGAACTTGTCACATGTTAAGAAGGGGAACTTGTCAAATACTCCGAAACTTGCAACGAACTTTTGCGAAGGCGATGTGACGCAAGCGTACTCCCTTTCACGTTTTGATTATTTGCTGCCACTACAGATAGTGAAGCACGTCATCAAACCTTCAACTCCAAAACAACACCACCAGCAATTGCATAAATCTCATCGTTCAATGCACCTATTAGGTCGATTCTGCTAATTTCATCGCCACAGCCAGTGCGGCTAATTTATGATCATTTTTCACGGAAAAAGGAGACATTGTCGCACGCATTTGCATACCATATTGAAACGGGCTCCGCTTCGTGCGCGTTGCTCGACGACGGTGTCGCCGAATGAAATTGTTTTGAAATAAATTACATATTAGTGCATGTTGAGGTGGGCATTCGCGATAGGATTGTCTGATAATTTCTTGATTTGTCATTGTGGCCTGCTGCCGGTTGTGGTTGTTGCGGTTGGGCGAACGAGTTGCGGCCAATTACTGCACGCGATTGGATTTTGTTCGGCGATATGACGTGGAAAGAAGTATTTACGTTTTTTTTTAAATTAAATGTTTGATTGGACATCAGCTGGTGTGTGAATTTATGTGAAGTCATTAAGATTGCTTCGGTGACGACGGTGAATTCTTATCTGAAATGTTTGATGATCTTTAGGAAACGTGGAGGAAACGCGTGGAGAAATATATTTGGGGGCGGGTAGAACATGTTCAACTTATTTTTCAGCAGAGTCTTTATTTAGTTTAATGCATTCGACGGGCGCTAAGAGAGTTATTTGGGATCCCTAAGTAACGGGGATAAAGTCACAACACGGACTGAAGAGAAAAAGAGGGAGAGGAGGTACACATTGGTTTTAAATGCCTGTAGATTGTAAGTTTTTTTCCCTCATGCTGGATGAATACAAAGCTGTTCTAGTTTGGAACCGTCCGTTTCGCTTCGCTTATTTCACGCCTGAAAGGGTACTAAAAGGAGGCCTAAATATATAAGTCCACCGGCTCAGCTATCAATCTTCAATCAAAACACCCAAACGCCGACATTCCACATCACTGTTGACTATATCAAAGTGCAGAAAAGGGCAGCTTTTGACCCGTCCCATCTGAAAGATGCCTTTTCTGTAGGCCAACTAGACAGGCCTTCATGGCAGCATGAACCCACTAGTTTTACTCACGTTTGATTCAGCCGAGTGACTTGTACAAGCTTATGACACGGGACAATAGGCAAATCTGCAGTGGATGGGGCAGCATTTCGTAACCCGATTCGATGTCGAAGATGTCATCTGGTGCGTTATCACAGCAGGAGGCAATGACGTCTATAAATTAGTCCGTGCTTGCTGCGATATAGTGTCGAATTGGCGCAATAAACTGCCATAACGCAGATCCATATATTTGAGACCTTCCGGTGTTAATCGACCTACATAAAACCTTTTGTAGTAAAATGCGGAATTTTTATTTATTTGGAATTGACAAGTGCTCATTATGACAATTGTTTATTTTACAGTGTTGAGCGAAAGAATTCGTACTCAATGACTACACTTGCGACTTACAGAAAATTTAGGTTATAACCTCTCCTGTGGATAAGACCATCTTTGCTATTATTTTGAGAATTTTGCGCCGTATGTCTGTGACAGGCACTGTCCCATGTTTTGACGTTTCCTTAGTGTTGGGGTTCAACCAATGGACTCATATCTCGTCGATTAATATAAAGCGATGAACCAGCGTCAAATGACACACAGGACATCACCCTTCCAAGTTCTTATATAAGTTCTTGTTCCACTTTTTGTCTAAGCTCTTGTCCAAGTCCTCTTCGTAAGTCTTGTTTACCTTCATGTTCAAGTTCTTGTCCAAAATCTTGTCCAACTTCTTGTCCGACTTCATGTTCAAGTTTTTATCCAAATTCTTGTCCAAGTTCTTGTCCAACATCTTGTTCAAGTTCTTGTCCAAATTCTTGTCCAAGTTACATTTCTTGTCTAAATACTTGTTTAAGTTCTTGTCCACGTTCCTGTCAAAATTCTTATTCAAGTTCTTGTCCAAGTTCTTGTTCAAGTTTCTGTCCAAGTTCTTGTCCAAGTTCTTGTTCAAGTTTCTGTCCAAGTTCTTGTCCAAGTTCTTGTTCAAGTTCTTGTTCAAGTTCTTGCCTAAGTTCTTGCCCAAGTTCTTGTCCAAGTTCTTCTCCAAGTTCTTGTCCAAGTTCTTGTCAAAGTTCTTGTCCAAGCTCTTTTTCAAGTTCTTGTCCAAGTTCTTGTCCAAGTTCTTGTCCAAGTTCTTGTCCAAGTTCTTGTCCAAGTTCTTGTCCAAGCTCTTTTCCAAGTTCTTGTCCAAGTTCTTATTCAAGTTCTTGTCCAATTTCTTGTCAAATTCTTCTTCAAGTACTTGTCCACGTTCTTATCCAATTCCTTGTCCAACTTCTTGCCCAAATTCTTATCCCCATTCTTGTCCAAACTCTTGCCCAACTTCCTGTCCAAATTTTGGCCCACGTTCTTGTTCAACTTCTTTTTCAAACTCTTATCCAGGTTCTTGTCCACTTTCTTGTCTTACTTCTTGTCCAACTTCTTGTGTAAATTCTTGCTCAAGTCCTTGTTCCAGTTCTTATCCAAATTCTTGTACAAATTCTTGTTCACATTCTTGTCCACCTTGGCCAAGTTCTTTTCCAAGTCCTTGTCCAAATGCTTGTCCAAATTCTTGTCGAATTTAGTGTCCAAATTCTTATTTAAGTTTTTGTCCAATATCTTGTCAAATTCTTGTTCTAGTATTTGTCCACATTCTTGTCCAACTTCTTGTCCAAATTTTTGCCCAAGTTCTTGTCCAACTTCCTGTCTGAATTCTTGTCCACGTTCTTGTCTACATTCCTGTCCAAGTTCTTGTCCAAATTCTTGTTCAGGTTCTCGTCCAAGTTCTTGTCCAAGTTCTTGTCCACGTTTTTTTCCAAGTTCTTGTAAAAATGCTTGTCCAAATTCTTGTCGAAATTCGTGTCCAACTTCTTGTCCAAATTCTTGTCCACGTTCTTGTCCAACTACTTGTCCAAATTCTTGTCCACGCTCTTGTCCAACTTCTTCTCCAAGTCCTCTTTCAAATCCTCATTTACATCCTCGTCCAAGTAATCGCCTAAGGTTTTGTGTAAGATATTGTCCATGGTGTAATATCATATTGTATTATGTACCCAAGTCTATGTTAACCTCTTACTTTTGTATCATCCCTACTCCTTTGGTTAACCCAAAAACTCATTTTTTAAATCATTCTCTACAACCGTACCTACCACCAAGTAACTGAGATTGCCTCTGGTCATTTCAGTCATTTGAGACGTCTTCTTCTTCGTAAATAGTGCACTCAATTTATTTTTTAAAAAAGCCCATTAGGCCCATTAGGGCTCAATAGAGTTGCTGTAGGCATCTCTATGGAAAACAGTTTAATTTCTTAAAACGTCTTTTTTTTAATGAATTCAACAGTCTACCATATAATACAGATTCAAAACATGACGTTAATGAATAAGGGTAATGCTACAGTCCACATGAAAGTAGGTCCTAGCTTTTTAAGCAACTTCCCATACGTCTCGACTGATCTCTTTAGAATATAGAGGACATACAGTTCATTGTCGTCTGCGAGCAAATAAAGTTTGTAGGTTTTCACCGCAAGCAAGTCGATTGCTATCAACAACTTGCGCCTGCCCTCAAAATTGTAACGAATTTGGAGATTCTGGTGTATGCATTTCCTCCTTGCGCATTCTATTTCAAAAGCGATTCATTCCAATTCATGCAATCCATTCCAAGCTATTCCGATTCCTAGTTCTCAAACGCTTTCAGCTTTAGGTCACGTAGTCTACCATGGCAACACCTTCTCATAAGTTGCTAAATCACTCACAGCGTGTTGAAGAAGATGAAAGCTGTAGAAAAACAAAGAACAACAACTTGTCGCTTTCACGTGTCACAGCACACGCATATTCGTTCATTTGCAGGTTATCCTGCAGTTTAAATCATGCCGCGCTCCTCGCTCTTCGTTTCCTGACCCATTTTGTAAAATGCAGCAATTAACATCTACCGCTTGCATACTCATGCCGCACACGAAAGGAAAACATTTCTTTAAGAAATCATAATATTTGACGATTATCGCCGTTGTGAAAAAGCAATTTTCGCAAAACGTCGACCATTAAGCTGCGTTCTGCTTGTTTAGCATACTCGGGCACTGCCTCTCGTTAATGAGCCCAACTCCACTGGGCGGACACATTCTAAGCAGCAACCAGCCCTGTGAACCGATCGGAATTCCAAAACCATGCGTGACCGCGTAACTCCAGCGGTTGCATGCATGTCACCACTATCCGAACAAGGAGGCGAATAACAATTATGCATTCGTAATTACAACACAAATTCAGTTCAGGCCAGTACACGTCCGGGAGCAGCTAAACGCCTCGGTCATCCCCCGCCGCAAGACTTTTCAGTAATTTATTCGTGTCCACCATTCCAGCGAGGACTGCCAGCAAACCAACGAACCCATCTCTCCGACTGCCAACTACCACTGCGACACGAGAACGTGTGACAAATCCCCGAACGCGATAAAGCGACTCCACCTGACACGCAACCCCAAGCGCACACACCGAAGCCGGAGTTCGCGAGGCGACGCGATGTATGCAATTAGATAAGCGTTTAATAATAATTGCTGCGGAATTAATAGAAATGTTTTATTACAATAAATTAGCGGGCCAGATAAGTGCAATTCGACATTTTGCACTTTTCGCGCGCCTCCAGCGCCCACCCGCCCGCGTCGTAGCTGGCTGGCAACTCCACTTCCGATCGATTGTCAGTGGAGGCTGGTCGAAGCTCGGATTCAAATTGCGAATGCGTGCACGAGTGCTGCTCGCAGCACCCCGCGGCGCCTTGCCGCCACCGCCAGCACGCCGACACGCCAACGTACTTATTGTGGTTAATTATTTGTTTTCGTGACATCAATAATTAAACACTTTGCAGCGCACTGGGGCTGCGGGGACCGCGAATTGGACCAGGAACCGAGTCTGCGCCGCTAATGAGTTCGTAAATGCTAACCCGGCTGACACCGGTGATTTATACCTGGTGCCGTGGCCGCGACTGCGAGCGCTTCTTCTGCCAGAATCTGCTTATCTGGCGCGCAGTGAGATACAGATGTGGCACTGGCAAGTGGCAACCTTTCGCGGAGATTTCCTGCGGCCGAGCTGCTTTTCATTAGTCGGAGGCAGCGGTGCTCCTGCGGTGCACACACCTCATTAACTGTATCGCATTATGCTTGCTAAGTGAGATGCTTTCCTGAATCGTTAATGCCGGCGATAGCGGCTCTGTCTCGCCGCGACGATGGCGGCGTGTGATTAATTTCGTGCGTTTCGTGGCCAGATAAACGGGGTTGCAGTTGGGGTAGAAAGCAATCGCATTGTATCACACATTGATCGGGCGGCAACAGCGGTGCGGCGGTTGTGACGGCAAAGAAAAGGTTTCTTTAACAAAATGTGCCTCCTTTCTCGGTGGTAAATGGACCGAATTTCGAGATGCTGATTAGACTCTCGTGACGCAAACTTATTAGTGGCGTGGATACGGTATTGGGAGATGCCAAGCGTCGATACGACACGCCTGAACGGGGAAAGTGTTCTTAGAGACTGGAGATGAGATGAGAGCCCTCCTGTACCTCTAAGGAGTTTTTAGAACAAAGGGTGGCTATCAGATGCGCCGTTCGGGCTCATGTAAGTGGAAGTCCGCTGATTTGGGAGACATTACTTTGATTGGGTGGTACATCCTTATCGGGGGAGCCATTGAAAACATGATTTGAAGGTTTGAAGGGATGTTTGGTGAGGGGAACAAGCGACAATCATACATTTTTATTGGTGATTACATTTCATGAGGAATTGGTGCTTTTCCGAGGCCCTCTGAAATTAAGAGCGGCTGTTAATGGGGAAAGTGTTCTGCTGGTGGTTTAGGGAATAATAAGCCCCGTTGTGAGCAGAAACATTTTCGTTCTTTGACAGTCATTTTTGTGGCTAAAACCAGCCTGCAAGACATTTTAAATTTCGTGCCAATATTATCAAACTCGAGGTTGTCTTGACTAACAAGACACTACGCCACGGCGGCCACCTTTACATTCGTTACCGGTAGCGAAATCTTAAATTCGTGCTTTGAATTTTTTTCACTTAAAGGAAAAAATAACCTTTTAGTGCTCTTATTTTGTTAACAGAGAGATGCATGTGTGGGTCACAACGCTGCTGCCAGTTTTCCTCAATTCCGAAAGCCCACAAGTAACCTTGAGCAGTACGAGGATCTAATAATAATAATTGTCGGCGCTACAATCCAAAGGGGGACCAGGGTCTAGCTTGTTCATCAAATACTCATGTTGTGCACGCTACTGTTCTCTCACGAGTAGAAGGGACCTACAGTTTTTGCCGACTCCGAAAGGTGATCTCCGTACGAGGATCACATCGAAAAAGAGGTCTTTCTTCTTCTTCTTGTAGCGCTACAGTCCGGGGTGGGCCTAGATCTTAACCAACATGCCTCTCCAGCCAGCACGATCTTTCGCCAGCTGTCTCCAGTTGCGCACTCCAAGTTGGTTGAGGTCCTTCTCCACTTGTGTGCGCCACTTTAGTCTAGGTCATTCTCTGTTGCGTTGTCCCAATGACTCGGATTCAAAGACTTTTCAGGCCGGAGCAGTGGCGTCCATACGCTCTGCATGGCCTAGCCATCTTAAGCGTTGTATTCGTAGACACTTAACCAGGAGCATGTCGGTATACAGCCCATAGAGTTCGTCGTTAAATCTTCTCCTCCAGGTGCAATCAACGCAAACAGGGCCAAAAATCGCACGCAAAAGTTTTCTTTCGAAAAGACTAAGGGCTCCCTCATCCGCTTTTGCTAACGTCCAAGTTTCCGCGCCATAAAGTAGGACGAAAAAGAGGTCAGTGGACTTAATTTTTTTTTTTTTGCTTATATGGCTCTACGGTCCGGGGTGGACCTGACCCTCAACCAAAATCCCTCACCAGCACTATTTATTTCCAACTTCGTTCAATTGTGCACTACATGGCCTAGCTATCTTAGTCGTTGTTTCTAAAGACGCTTGACCAGTTGCCTTACTTGTGAGTTACACACGATCTTCTCAAGAATAACGCTTAAGAAGTCACATGACAGTGCGTCTCCTTTTCTGAAACCTATTTGACATTAAAGGTCTCTCTGAGTTCTTTACAGACCTCTACGCACCAGCGACAGTTCTCCATCGCGTTCCTGCATAATCTGACGAGTTTGGTGAAAATGCCAAAACTAGACCTGGCTCTATATAGGTCGTCTCACTGCACGCTGTCATATGCGGCCTTGAAATCGACGAATAGATGGTGGGTATCGGTCTGTACTTCTCGGTTTTTTTCTAGGATCTGCCGTAAGATGAAGATTTTGTCTATTGTGGACTTCCCTGCCTTAAATCGCACTCATAAGAACATTCTGCCTATCAGCGGAATTTTACAAAATGGCAAACACACACGGATAGCGACTCTGCTACCAGTTGTTCGCTTTAATCCTGGCAAACTTCAATACGAAGTCAGTGGACAAAACGAGAGAAACCGAATCAAAAACTCTGAAGATGCTGGGGTTTCCAGTTTATAAATGACTTAAAATGCAAAGAAAGCGATTCTCTTTTAAAGGAAACAAACACTTGAATCGAACTGTTTTAATTTTTAATTTGTATTTTAAACAGGTCGTAAGCAAGATGATTTATTTCCAAATGCAATAAGAGCTGAAACGAGATTTCGGGTACAAACGCGTCACAATGCAGTCAGGAAATAGATAGAAGTTTTTTCTGTCAGGTACATGATCAGAATTGTGGTTATTGCCAGCTATCGTTCAAAATAAAATTAGACCCATTGTAACTCCAATTGACTCTGCACTTTGACCACATGTCAACTCAAATAAATCTTAATGCCGTCCCCACTCATAGGAGTATCTGATTAGTTGGCAAAAGGGTCTTTTTTCAAATTCGTTCCAAATAGGTGAAATTCCAAAGTGAAGAATTATCATAACGCGACAGGAAAAGAGGTAAAAGAATAACTAAACAAAGACTTCGTCACTATAAGACTCGAAAAGCGAACGCCCGTTGGCCTGTCAGTTTTTCGAAAGATGCCACTAAATTTCGAAAACCTTCTGATTTTTCATTTGTGTTGTTCAGACCTTTGACTTAAGCAGGAAATGCTCTCATTTCCAGATAGATTTCTTTAAAAAAAAAAAAAAAAAGTCTCTAAGAAGACAGTCAGCAAGCTGCATTAGAGACAAAAGACAAACAGTCCGTCCGCATTCCAGTGGAAGAATTGTAATGCAAATAGTCGTTGCTGTCTCCCCAACATGTCATCACAGCGACAATGGCCCGTAATAAGGTTTGCTCATAAACCACAGCCCCGTGCTTGTAAACCAAGAACTACCACCTATTGGGAACGTCACTTGAAACCGAACCTCATAACTTCGTTCCCCGAGACTCCATTCAATGCGACAATCTAAACTTTCCAATAATTTCCCCGAAAAAAGGTCCACCATGACGTACTTTACGACGTCGTGTACCCTGCCCCGTCAGACAGCCAGTCACCTGGACCGACCGTAAGTCCCTAAGCAGGGCAACGCGTCCCGCTCGTAACATAAATATTACCAATTCATAAATATTAAGAAATAATAATTAAAAATTAAATATCACCCCGTTCCCCGGGGCTGACCGGCATTAAATTAGATTTACCGATCGTCGATCACCGGCAAGGCGCAATTAAACGGGCTAAGCCTGCTTTATCGGCCCGCTAACAGAGGAGCTCGAAATGAGATATCTCGGCGTTGGCTAGGAGACGCTCTCCTCGAGACGAAAACTCGGAAAATCTTATTTATTGAGTCGTTCTGAGCCGATGGCGGCTGAGGACGCTGCAGACTTTTGTTCGCCCACAAAAGTGTGAGGATGATGTTTGTGCTGCCCCTTCGGACCCTCGCTGGAGCGGGGAATAAATCTTTGCAGCGTCTCAATGAATGGCATCTGAGAAGGTGATGGTGCTGCGGTGAGAGAGGGACTGCGAGGATGGAACCCCACAATTGCCCATTATCGGGGATTAATGTGCGCGCTGGCAACTAAGGGAAATTCTTTTTGTCGAAATTTATTGCCTTTTGAATAATGGCCTGTCCTCGATCCTGCTTTCAATATCGGACGCGGTGGCAGGGGTCCAGCGACGAGGGTACAGCACATTAATGGTCCGCAGAACAAGTAATAAAGACATTCATTGGTCATCAGGTAATGGCAGGCAATGGTCTTCAATTGTGTCGCACGAAGGGTGGGGGAGAGCGTCTGCTGGAACGGGGACAATTATCTGTGTCGCGGATCGAAAGAGATTCTCGGTGCCACTGGCCGTGGGTTGATTTATGTCAATTGAATTCTGTTTGCTGGGGGACAAGTGAATTCGCAGAGTGCTGGTGGTCCGGCGAAATATGAAGCATTTTTTTTTTTCAGTTTCTCAATGAGCGTGGAACCGTGACAAGTGAAGTGGGTCGCAAGAAAGGTTCTGAATGAGTGCCGATCGCTATGTGTAATTTTATCAGTGAATTGAGGGCGCGAACCATAGGTGGGCTTTAAACGCACTCTGCCAAGGGTTCAAGATTTTTGACAAAAATGGGTCGCGGTAATAGAATGAAATTGAGTAGCACTACGTCCCCTGGCTTCCTTGATAACTACATTGTGGGTGCTACTGATCCTCAACGAGCCGATCTACAACTGAATGCCAACTTCGAATGACTAGGTTTGAGACTGTTTTTCGGACAGCTTGTAGACTTTGAGTGTTGTTAAGAAATCAGTTGGATTTACTAATAATAAAAATAATAATTGTTGGCGCTACAGTCCTAAGGGGGACCAGGGCCTAGCATGCTCATCAACTAGCCGTGTTGTACGCGCTATTGTTCTCTCACGAGTAGAAGGGACCTACAATTTTTTGCCGACTCCGAACGGCGAAGTTTGAGAAGCTTTCATAGACAGTTATTACTCTTTGAGTGTTGTCAGCAGCACGAAAGAGGTGGTGCCGTGAAAAATTCGAAAAATTGGTGTTGAGCTGGGAGTTAAACCTATATCTTTCGGCGTGCGAGCGTCGCACTCTATTCACTACGCCACGGAGACCACAATGGGTTGGATTTATGACATAGAAACTGAGATGATCATCGACGAACCTATTCACTACGCTGCAGCACACGTGATCTGTTCAAACAAGAAAAATTAACGAATTTTCAATTTTTTCAAAAAGTATTTCTTTATTCATCAATTTATACTTTGATTTAACTTTTAGTCGTATGGCGCGACAGCGCACAGGGGACCAGAGCCTAGCTTTCTTATCAACTACTCGTCCTGTGCGCGTTTCTGTTCTTTACAGCTGTTACTACTTCTTCTGTTTTTGCGAACTCCGAACGGCGACGTTTGAGAAGCTTTCCTAGACAATTATTACTTCTTGAGTGTTGTCAGCAGCTCGATAGAGGTGGTGCGGTGAATAGTTCGAGGAGTTGAGCCGAGAATCGTACCTTGACCTTCGGCGTGTGAGCGTCGCAGTCTTCCCACTACACCACGTCGGCCACTAAAATTTCTATTTTACCTCTCTCTAAGTACTCCCCCTCAGATATAAAACACTCGTGCCAGTGTTTTTTTTTTTGACCCTCGAATCAGCTTTGATTTGCTCTCGCAGCAATTCAGTTTGTATCCCCTCAATCATCGCAAAATGTCCTTTCATGGGTCCCTTCATTCTTGGGAACACGAAAAGGTCCCAAAAATCGAATCTGGTAAATACGGTGGCTGCACGATTATGGTGTCGTTTGTGCCCAAAAGATTACAATAGTCAAAATAAAGCAATTTTAAAACGTAGTCCATTGTCTAACGCTTCATTCCCAAATTTTCCAAAAAAAACCATTGTGTGGCAAAAGCCAACGGATATGCCGACATCTTCAGCAACTTCTCTAATATTGACTCCATAACAATTTTCTTCACTTTCCCAACATTTTCATCAGTTGCTGATGTGCTGTAGTCATTTACCACTTTAAAAAGCCTTTTCAACTTGTAAACATCTTTTTGACTCAGAGTTCACCCACCGCCACTGTCAACATTTCCAATGTTTCTTGAACACTTAATTCCACTCTTCACCCGGAATTGAATGCAAATTCGTTGACCCTTTATTTCGACAGCAGGAAATCGCCGAGCACGCATAACATGTCTAACTTTATTGTCTCTCACAGACAGAATAAGTATGCTATACAGCTGAAACTGTAAACATATGTTTGAGACTAGTGTACCAACGAATTGTTGGCGCGACAGTCCACATGGGGACCAGGGCCTAGCTTGCTCATCAACTAGTCGTGTTGTGCGCGCTACTGTTCATTCACGAGTAGAAGGGACCTACAGTTTTTTGCCGACTCCGAACGGCGAAGTTTGTAAAGCTTTCTTGAACAATTATTACCCTTTGAGTGTTGTCAGCATCTCGATAGAGGAACCTAGACCCCTCGGCGTGAAATCGTCGCACTTTACCCACTACGCCACGGCGGCCACTAGTGTACCAACATAACAAAGTAAAAAAATCGATAATCGAAAGTACGTAGTCAGCGAAATTCGACAATTCCCATCATTTAAACATGGCCCACGCAAATATAGTAAATTTGAGGGTATTTGGGTCAGTTTCCAAAAGATAGCCTCACTTGCTTCATTGGAAAGGTGTAATTGTGCAGCATCAGCGTCTGTTTTAGACTACTACATTGTTCCTTGCCTTTTCTAAACTTTGCGGTCCTGTCTTAAATAAACAGAATTTGGGCGATGTTCTGATTTTCCTTTTTAATTGGAAGAAAAGTGCAACTGAAGCCTATTGAATACTCGAATATGGACTGATCGATATATTATGCAGAGAGTGTTCTCGAGATTTGTTCTGACATTAGCGTTGAATGCAAGCAACGTCTTAACCAGCCCAAAATATTTAAGGATTGGAGTCTTTTCTAGATCAAGACACTTCATTTCGTATCATTTTGTTTCATTTCATTTATTATGTTTGTTTGTGAATGTTATTTAGATGAAAATCGAACGAGTGATGAATAATTGAAAGACAGTACATCCACCTGGACTTTATTTGGGTCAGTTTCCAAAAGATGGCGTCACTTGCTTCATTGGAAAGGTGTAATTGTGCAGCATCAGCGTCTGTTTTAGACTACTACATTGTTCCTTGCCTTTTCTAAACTTTGCGGTCCTGTCTTAAATAAACAGAATTTGGGCGATGTTCTGATTTTCCTTTTTAATTGGAAGAAAAGTGCAACTGAAGCCTATTGAATACTCGAATATGGACTGATCGATATATTATGCAGAGAGTGTTCTCGAGATTTGTTCTGACATTAGCGTTGAATGCAAGCAACGTCTTAACCAGCCCAAAATATTTAAGGATTGGAGTCTTTTCTAGATCAAGACACTTCATTTCGTATCATTTTGTTTCATTTCATTTATTATGTTTGTTTGTGAATGTTATTTAGATGAAAATCGAACGAGTGATGAATAATTGAAAGACAGTACATCCACCTGGACTTTACAAACTTTATTTGTTTGGATTGTGTTCGCCTAGGCGATCGAAAAAGAAATGAACGAGGCACACGCTAAACTGCCTTTAGCAAGCTGCCCAAGCACTATTCGCATTGCAGTTAATTTTCGCATCATGTGGACTTCAAGGTCAAACGATACAAACGGGCGCTTGACTAGAAATTGCTTAGTGAGTGTCTGATTATGATGTTCTCTGCACATGCAGATGAGTACACTGAGAAAAAATTTGGTGATACATGTGTAGGAAATTTAGCGTACATTATTGAAATGAATCTACATTGAATTAATTATTTTATTACAAATTAATGGTTTTATGACATGATACTACTGAATTCTTGAAGACATGCCTATGTCTAAGCAATGTTATTATGTATATTAAGTTTAACATAATGCTACGCAACGTAAGTATCCTTAAGAAGCATAAAAAATAAAAAACGTTAATTTACCGAATAAAAATACAGTTTCAGGCAGGAACATAAATTAAAAAATAGAGTAAGACAAAAATAAAGCGGTAAGCGTTTGCTTATATTGTGATATTGTTATTAGTAATATTGGGAAAAAGTTTTGCTTCGAATTCGGCTATCGATTTTATCTCCTGCAAATCATGCGTTAGACAGTTCCAAAGGCGAAACGCAGAAACGAAAAAGGAAATTAATTTCGGCCACGTGAGGAATGTGCAAATGTTAAAAAGTCGTAAAAATAATTAGGACATGTGAGATGAATAATTTTGTAATTGCTATAGAATTTTACGATACTTCAGAAAACCGTCCAAACTTAGACCAAGGACATTAATTGCAAGACGAGAAACACTACAATATCTGGGGACCTTATATATAAAACGAACACAGTCATTAAAAGCTACATTTAATCTTCCTTTACACTCATAATCAACACAAGGGTACACTGAACAATTATGCCTAAAATATGGCATAAGCAGGTTCTTAAAAAGACGAATATTCAATTGCTCAGTTAGAAGCTTCACTGAATGTCGCAGGCATCGCAAACCAGCGAAAATATTTTTGATTTTATTTCTAACTGCATTACAACACGTAAGAAATGAATTTGTACAAAATCCAAGATATTAAACACCTATTTCCAAAGAAATGACGTTACTGTTCATAACTATACGCGGAAATTCACTTGTATCAACTGTACCCCGTGCGAATATGAGACTTGTAGATTTAAGTGGGTTGAGATTCAATTTATTGATTGCTGACCATTCTGTAATTGTACCTAGATCTTCATTAACTCTTGCTATACAGTCCTCACTTAAACCTAAAGCACACGAGAAACATATTAAGACATCATCTTTGTACATATGAACCTTACAGTTCCGTACTACCTGTGAAATGTCATTTTTAAAAATTGAGAATAAAAGAGGTCCGAGCACAGAACCTTGCGGTATACCTAAATTGCCATTGATTGGGTCAGAAGATCCAATTTCTGTGGCCACTTTTTGAACACTATTGTACGAGTACATTTGTAACAGTGGGATTAGGGACTAGGGACTATACAGAAATATTAAAATGTAGTTTAAGTTTCGATAAGCAAGAAATAGTGGCCACCGTGGAGTATTGGGTAGAGTGCGACGCTCACACGCCGAAGGGTCTAGGTTCTATTCCTGGCTGAACACCTCGTATTTTTCACGGCTCCACCTCTTTCGAGCTGCTGACAACACTCAAAGAGTAATAACTGTCTTAGAAAGCTTCTCAAACTTCGCTATTCGGAGTCGGCAAAAAATTGTAGGTCCCTTCTACTCGTAAGAGAACAATAGCGCGCACAACACGGCTAGTTGATGAACAAGCTAGGCCCTGGTCGCCCTGTGGACTGTCGCGCCAACAATTATTACTATTATGCAAGAAATGATTTATGCGATCGAATGCTTTTGAAAAATCAAGGAGAACTAAGACTCCAATGTCCCTACTGTCTAACGAAAGCCTAAGATCATTTATTAACTTCATTTACTTTAAGCTCTGAAGACAAATTGTCAATGTGGCATTAAATTGTTTTCATTACAGTAACCAATAATCTGATTGGCAAGAATCTTCTCAAAAACTTTTGATAAAAAGCACAACATACTTGGACTTGCAGAATTTTTTGGAATAACCCAGCACACAATTTTCGTTCGGCTTTAGAAATTTGGATTTAGTTAAAGGCAAGGAAATCGGGTGCCGTACGAGTTGAATCCAAGAGATGTTGCAAGGCGATTTTCACCCCAGAACTGCTTCTTAAAAGACAGATATCAAAAGAAGGGATTTTTGCAACGTAGCTGAAAGTGAATAGTGAATATTCTAAGATAACCGAATTAAAGCCTATTGATCCCGTGCCATCATTGCCTACATCGACGCCTAAAGAAAACATTCACGGTTCAGGGGTCTCCATGTGGTGGGACCAGCTGGGTGTAATGCACTTTGAACTGTTGATGGAAAATTCTATCGATTACGACTAATGCGTTCGAGCCGTGCATTGCCTAAAATGCGGCCAGAAACGACCGCAGGGCATTACAAGGTGACTTTGAACAGGGAAACGTGGACCCGCGTGGTTGTAGCATTCACGAACGAACTGGAAACGCTTAACTAGGAGGCCGTAACGCAGTAACCGAATTCTCAAGACTTTGCTGCTTCCGATTACTGTCTTTATCAACGAATTTAGCGATTTGGGAGTCATCGGTTTTGATTGAAGACTGGTTCAGATTGAAGACTGGTTCAAAGATTGGGAGGGGGAGGAGGAGGAGTTTTTACAGATAATAATAATATTTGTATGGCGCGACAGTCCCCAGGGTCTAGCCTGCTCATCAACTACTCGTGTTGCACCCACAGTTTTTTTCCGGCCCCGAATGTCGTAGTGTGGGAAGCTTTTTCGTAGACAGTTTTTACTCCTTGAGTGTTATCAGTAACTCAAAAGAAGTGGTGTCGTAAAAAATTGGAGGTGTTCAGTCGGGAATCGAACGTAGACCTTCGTCGTGTGAGCGTCGCATTCCACCTACTACGCTATTGAACACAAAGAAACTAACGAATAAATTTGTACTTCCAATTATTGGATGAACTCAATCGAATTAGTGGCAAAATAAATTCGTTATCAACGCCTAGTCAAACAAGAAGTTATTTAATTTTCGAATTCACAACCCTTGACGACGGTAAAATGGACTTCGAACTTAATTTTGAAGTTTGGACCCCTCGCCTGCGCCTATATGCTCAGCGCCAACTATATATCACTTGATCTGGACAAGGGCAGAACAAAGGCATAGAAAGTGCGTTTTAGTCTTTACCGCTTAATTGTAGCACACTAAGGTGCACGGCAGCACCAATGAGCTCTCGTTCCTCACCTCGTTTCTTATACAGTCAAGAGGTAACGTGCGATTTTTATTTTCTTCATCCTGCATTGACAACCCACCTACAATCGAACTTTCAAAAGGGTCAGTCACTTATAGCCCTCATAAAACATGCGGCAGGCTTAAAAGTGTTTCACTTCTGAGAATAGTTCCTTCTACGGTGGCCACAGACGCAAACAAGTGTTTTTGAAGAACCCATTGATCTTAGACAAGACTTCCGTTTGAAAACTCTCCTGAAAGTGATTAAAAGGATGAGCAAAGCTTAAGGAATTACATGGCTTTTATCACTTGTTCTGCACAATATAAGCCCTGATCATTAGAATAAAAAACAAGGTTTCCTATTCAAGAATAAACGAAAACCAACCTTACAAGGCGCAAAGTCGGATGTCATCGTTTATTCCATGAAGGGCCAAAACCTGATCATTCATTGCTCTTGGAGGAATTCAAATCCTAATCCTTCCCTGGATAAGTTTGTTCCCAGAGCAAGTTTTGAGTATAGGAAATACCTCCCTTTAGTGTCCATGCATCGTTCAGCGTTTCCGAAGTTGACAATACTGAGAACAAAGTGGTTGCTAGCACCAAGTTCAGATGAGTGCATTTTACAGAAGCATCCTTTCTGGGGAGAAGATACCCTCTTCAAGAAGGCGTACACATCCACCCAGCAACGACATGTTAATCGATCCTAGGTTCACCAGACCATACCAAGCTGGTGCCATGATTCTTCCCCAAAATCCCCTAAATTTCTCCCTAAGCGCATTCCCTCAGCAAATATTCCCAGCTAATTACACGTTCTCACGCCATCGTCTCCTCAGAGGCAATTAACGGCGTCCAAAAACAAATACGCACCCAGCCGAGTGGAAGGTGGCTGCAAGAAGCGCCAGCCCATTCGATTCATTACTCAAATCCGAATCAAAATATTTTTCCACCGAACTGTCAATCGCAAACGAAAATCAGTTTGACTGATGAACACACTCCCGACCAGCCTATGGGAGCGCATCTCTCACAATCCCCGAGATGCGCGAGATTAAAATCAAAGAGAAAAACGAGAGAAAAAAAATTAATGACAACAAAATACCAACTGTCAGGTGCAGCCGATCGTCGAGAAGTGACATTTCATATACGCGCGAGTCGTGTATTTCAATTATCGCGCTCTGATTGATTGTGTGCATAGCACACGGATGCCCAGGCCGCAAGCGCCTGCGGTCGCCGCTGCCGCGCGCCGCCTCGATGAAGATATATCCGAGACTTAATCGCAGCCGCGAAGGGGTTATCGTGATTGCGTTTCGCCTTGTGGAGAATTTGTCTGCCTCTTAATTGGATGAATTATCATCTGCCGAGGCAACCCTAAAACGGTCAATCAAACAGAACTAATTGCAGGTTAGGGATGTGGCTCGAGATTATGCGCTCTCTGACTAATGATCACCTGTTCGCCGGGAATGATCTCTTAATTAATTTTGTCGTGCTCTGAGCGCTCGTGATTGCGGATTTTGGATTTTCAAATTGATGAAGGGCTCAGTGAAAGTCGCCATTTGACAGGTGACGCGTTTGGGTTCTGTTTTAGTTGCGAGCTTGTGTCATGTTTCCCATGAATTCGACAGTTCAATGGATTCCAATCACACCACCCAGCCGAGCATGATTGTGATGAAACCGAATCCAATTGAGGAGAACAGAGGAATCCTTTTTGTGTCATAATTTTTCTCACTTGAAGCGAATCGGCGATGTGAAGAGTTTCTTTTGACGAACAGCCGCCGCATGGGAATTGCCACTTCAGAGGATCCTTGCAGATTGGTCTCTCTCTCCCACTCCAGGTCGACCACTTTAATCCTGCTGTTCCTTTGTCTCGGGCACTCCACAGAATAATAAATGAAAGGGACTCCTCCTTGAATGAAGGTAGGAGAGGACGGCCATTGAGGAAAAGGACATGAATGAGGCGATTTTGTTGCCTGTCACACATAAATATGATTTTTCAATTATCGCCCGATAATTGAGTGCTTCGGCCGACTAAGTGATGTCAACGAGTGCTTGAGTGGCACAAAGCGGTACACTTTGCTGCACACCACCTGGTAGGTCTTTGGGGACGTCGGCACATGTTCGAGGGCATCGAGAGGCGTTTTGAATACGGAATTTGTTGGAATTCCTAATGATGCTGTGACTGATGGTCTTGAGATGTCCGTGAAATGAAGCGATTTGAGTGGCTCGAGCGCTTGCTTTTTGTTTTCGACACAACACAACTGTGGCATTCATTCATCACAACTTCTCGTTTATTTTGCTCTGACCCAACTCCGTCAGCAAAAGAATCAACTGTCTCCGAGCTCACTCGATCCACCGCAACTGCACAACTCGCCAGGAGGTAAACACCATAAAAAGCCTACATGAGGTCTTAATCTTACATTTGCAGCCACAGTTCAACACCTACTCGCCCTCGACCAGTGCGCTGCGCGGCGATTTCTTGTGCCAGCAGCAGCAACACCAGCAGCTGCGGCAAAACAGCGCCAGACCATCGCGTAAATAATGTCATTAGCTGATTGCATGTAACTGTAAGTGCGCTGCCACATCAGCCTCCTCCGTTCGCCAGCCTGCAGCTACCAGTCTCCGGCGGTGGTGGAGCGCCAGCCATACCCATTTCGCTTTACACACAAATCGCGATCAATTAATTCGGTCGGTCTTTGAATTTAATTATTTCGTCTTGGGAGCACCGGAGGTGCCCGCAACTCGGCAATGGTGCTTGGGAGGGGTGCAAATGAATTTAACCCTTGTGGTGTCCTTACTCCATCATCGTCGTCCTACTGTGTGCTCCAATTAAGACCGCTTCCTCACCACTCCAGAATGCGAACAAGGTGCAATGGTGTGTGATGTTGGCAACCGCGACCGGCTACCGCTGAGTCCATGATTCCAGCCACACAGTGGGCCGATTTAATTGAAACACATGACCTACTGCAATCCTTGTTAGTCGCTAGTTTATTGCCGTAATTATCACACAGGGAAACGGAAAACCGTTTCGACACTCCGAGAGCGAGATGTGAATCGAGGAACGGACAAAGGAAAAAAAACAAATCCCCAAGTCACGCAAAAACGAAAAGCATGTCGTCGTGGAACTGTTTTCTATCGCAATTGGCGGACCAATTAATTAGGACGTCTATTTCGGTTCTCGCTGAAGGATGCCGTGTGGGAGTTCGAGCCATTTGCTGTGGCAGCCAACCCAAAGTGACAAGTGGGGTTTCGTTGATTGTAATCGGTTCCTGTGACGTCTGTCAGGTTTGTCGTTGTTGTTTCTGTCTGCCGAGTGGAAGGCGAAAAGACGATTGTTGTTGTTGTTATTTGGCTGAAAAATAGAATTTTGTTAAGCTTCTAGCTGTTGGAAGTTTGAGCAGCAGAGGAACAGCTTTTACAAGTCCTGGAGGTGTAATTCGGGGCTGATGTTGGCTGATGGGCTAGAAATAAGTTCGGTGTACCCGAGCGAGGTTTAGTTGGCATTAACGATCCCATTCACACTTTTTTCGTTTATCATGGACATGACTTGAGGTTAAATTTTTCTTAAGCTTGAAGCCTAAAGCTTGAAAGTTCTTTTTAAGGCGGAGCGTTCTACTTGTATGAGAAAGCCTTGCAGAAGACGGCGAACGTTGTTTCCCATATGAACTGAAGTCTCATCTTGTCGCTCAAAGAACGAACTGTAAGCTTTAAGACAAGAAGAATGCGGTCAGCGGCTTTTGAACAGCTTCTGGCGTCAAACAAAATTGTTGCAAGCGTAAACATTTTATATAACAGGTTAAAGGCATTTACTTTTTTCGATCCAGCATGTCAACCTCGAGGGTCCTTGTCTGTCGTTTTTTTTTCACTGATTAAGGTATACTCATCTACGAAAAGGTCTTGGGCTTCTTGCCTAAAAAGAAGCAGGTTCAGCACCTTTGTTTTATTTTTTCGGAGGTTTGGGTATACTGCACTGGAGTGCACGGACACGAATACTGGTACATTGTACTACCTTCATTTAATGTAATTTCTTGATTTTACGAAGAAAGACCTGGGGGCGCTTTTGTAATATAGAACATAGGTTTCTTTCTTTCCACCGCCAAATAGTCGCCACCTGATACGAACAAAGGCAGGGCACTGACAGAGAAAGTGCTGTAAAGTGTATTTACCTTCTCCACTGGCGTCACAAAGGGTGACATCACTAAGTCCAAGTCGACTCAGGTGCTTAGCGAACGCGAAGTGTTCCGTTAGTATACCGACAAGTCGTCTGCAATCGTTTCTGTCTAGAGATAGCGAAAAGACGAGAATTTCTTGGTAACTTTCGGGAGCATACTCTTGGTTATCCTGCTTCCTTGAGAGTCACGCCATCTCTGGTTGTGCTTTTGGAAGGCTTAACCGTCGACGGAGGCCTTAACCAAGGATGCAGGTAGGGCCAAGGTGGGTTTAGGCCCTACGAATTCCTTTTCTGAACCTTTCCTAGCTAGTTCATCGGCAATCTCGTTTCCCAAGATCCCTTGGTGTCCCGGGACCCAGACAAGTCTTAGAGAAATCAGTCTTCCGACTAATTTAAGGTAAGACTTGTATTCTTCAACTTGGAAGCCTTGGAAGTGGTTGAAGAGTTGAGTAAGGCCTTGCGCACACCTTGGCTGTCGCTGCAGACGCAGATACCTTCCACCTAATCTTTACACTATAGTTAGTGGCCATTAGGATCGCAAAGGTTTCCGCCTGGAATACTGATGCGAAATTACCTAAGAAGGCGTGCAGTCTTATGTTGTCGTTTTCCACAAAGACCCCAGCTCCAGAACCCTCCGTCGTCTTGGAGTCGTCAGGGAAGTCCCGACTCTTTCCTTTCCCGGTTTTGTTCCTGCCCAGAGCCAGTTCAGAACACGAGGAAAGTCAACTTTGTATGGGCGACGCAGCTGTATTATTGGTGACCTCGCATCAGACGGCATGTCCATGAGACTAGCCTCATAGGAGCTGCAGCATGCGAGGTCATCAAAGCTCCAGTGCGACAGTTGAACCAAAGACCATTCCTTTTTAGTCGAGAGATGGCCTTGAGTGTACTTCCCATGATGTGGACGTCAAGGGGATGTAGGTTGATCAGTGCAGAACCAGGCGTGCTTGGGAAGGCTCCTGTGCAAACTGTTCTTTGAAGCTCGGTAAAAGCAGCAGTCACGTATTTGCACGAAAGCTTGTTCCACAAAACGGCTGACGCGTATGAGAGAAGATGTCTTATCATTGCCGTATAGATCCATACGAATCTTTTTGGTGACAGACCCCAGTTTTTGCCAAAAACTACCTTACATTGCCAGAAGACGGACAGCGTCTTGGAGGTTTTTGTCTCAATGTGATTTTTTCCAAAGAAGCCTTTTATCCAGGGTGGCACCTTAATAACTGTCACAATGCCTATCCAACCTGACTTCCAGGCTGTTGAATCTCATCACGGCTTCTCAATATTAAAGGCAATCAAAAAATTCGACCTATGCGCCCAAGCCCGTAGCCTTAGAGAGGTAAATAGTTGCGACGGTGATCATGAACATCTTTTCAGTCTACGGCATTTCAAGATAAAAAAATCCTCCTCACAGTCAACCAATTCCAAACCAAACTGCAAAAAGGACCGATCTGTCTAAAAAATTAAAAAATAAAAACAAAAAAAATGCAAGCACCTTGGCAACCCTCTTAAACAAACACCTAATTACGCAAATTCATCACTGGCGCTTGGTTTAATTGAATATTATCTAGTCACCGACTCACACCGCCGACTGCTCGCATGCATGCAACCGCACGACCATCAGTCTCACAGTGATGGCTCCTTCCCGGCCGCAGTGGGTGCGCAGCGGCACCCAGTAGCAGCGCGCTGCACACTCGTGGAATAGGCAATAAAATGGAGTGTAACTTATAATTTTTCCTCGTTCATGAGTATCATCATTTAGCCGCGCGATTATTAATGAACGCGGCAACAAATCATTTCTCAAACGAGTAGCGCTTCCCGCCGTTGCACGAGACGTTGGCCTCAATGCACGCAGGAGTCTCATTCATTTTTAATCAGGGGCGGAATTTCCACTTAAATGCAAAAATCTTGCCGCCGTGCCGTCATATGTCAATCATTTTTAGATCAGCACGCTGCACATTCTGTCGATGGGACAACATTTGCAGGACATGTCCCGCGAGTGAGTCCGACATGACTCCGAACAGTGGGCAATTTAAACAAGTGTAACCTGTGCACCGACACACTCGATGAGGTGATCGCTTTCCGCCTAACCTGAGCATTCCCTTGACTCGTGTGTGCTTCGCTGCTGTCTCATCCGTTTACCCTGTTTTGCCAGCGCGAATTTATGGATCTACATAATTGTGAATGTGGATATTAATTAACAAACAAATGAGTATGCGAGCGCGACAAGCCGGGGCCTGTGTGGACGACAAATCGTGCCTCGGCACAGCACAGGCCGCGATCATGGGTGGTAATAAGGTGTCATGTTTACGGTCGCGAAGAAGACATTTGCGTAAGGAATGGGTTGTGCGTGACGGAGACTGGTTCGGAGTTAATTTAAATTTTACTGGGACTTGATTAGTTTTGACACGATCTGCTGAGCGTGTGAATGGTTGAATGGGCTTCGAATTCAACGGAGACCTAGACAGGGGGAATCGATGCCGATCGAAGATATTGTTTGAATGGAGGAGGGGATGATTCACTGCGGGCTTACAAGGGCGATGAAAACTTGTGCAGTGAGTGTGAGTGAATCTTTGCTTGGAGGATAAGCTTAACAGTTTATGAAAAAATGCCATTCAGGAGATTTTTGAATGGCCGCCAAAAAGGTGGCTTGTTAGGGCCGCCGTTGGATAATATATAATGACTCACGAAATTATTTGCTACCACAATTGAACACCACCGACACTGAAACTGAACACTCCGATGTGTGACTGGAAATCGCTTAATTGTAAAGAATATACAAGTACAATAGGAATTAAAAACGTATGCAAGACAATAACAAGGAACAGGGTTTTCGTAAATACCTGTATGGCCAACCGGTCGTACAGGGTCTGCAGGGCTTCGAATACTAAGTGTGTGAAATTGAACCCAACTTAGGTGACTTTATCTCGTGTCTTTATCTCAGCTAGAAGAAGGCAAACGAAACCTTGGCTATGGTTAGTAATTTGGTTTGAAGATGGGCTTAGATCAAGTTTCGCGTTTTCGAGGTCTTGCAAATGCGCTTCCATTCTCATTTGAACATCTTTCGCAATTCACATGATTGTAGATTCTATTGCAAAACACGGATGAGAAAACCTCTGAAATTAGGACATTGCTGTCAAAAACTGGAAAAGGGATCAGTTTGGGTTTCGATTTCAGGAAGACGTTGCCTACAATTATCTAAAAAATCAAATTGATGCTCAACAACACTTCAATTTCAAACTTAACAATATAGCTGATTTGTATTTAGCTATTTATGGCGCATTATTGATTTCCCGATAAAGCATCAGCGAAGAAAAGACTTCGCCGAAATGCATCGGATAATGTAGGACCAACTCTTGACGACCCCAGTAAAAGTTGTAAGGACAACGATTTTCGATTTTGCACGTGGAATGTGAGGTCCTTAACAGACCACGTGCAGCCAAACAACTTGCGGAGGCCCTTGATTGCTACAACGCAAACATTAGCGCCATCCGGGAATGCGATGGGATGGGCCTGGAATAAAAACGATGAAGAACTGCGATATCTACAACAGCAATTGCTATAGAGAGAGTAGGCAGCGCTTATTTAGATGCGGATTTGTTGTTCGAGGCAGACTAAGGCAAAAAGTCTTGTGCTACGACCCCGTCAGCGAACGCCTTATGACAATCCGCATCAAGGCTAAATTCGGGAACATCAGCCTGATTTGCGCTCACGCCCCGACAGAGGAGAAGGAGGACAACATCAAGGATGACTTCTATGATCTCCTAGAAAGAACATACGATCGATGCCCCAGCTCTGACACCAAGATCGTTCTATGAGATTTCAGCGCTCAGCTGGAAAAGGAGGACATCTTTGCTGGAGTCATCGGTAAACACAGTCTGCACGACAACACATCCGGAAATGAACTCAGGCTGTTGGACTTCGCCTCGGGGCGAAACCTCTCTGTGGCTAGCACGCGGTTCCCACACCTGAACATTCACAAAGGAACCTGTCGATCTCCTGATCAATCAACCGTCAACCAGATTGATCACGTTGCGATCGACGTCAGACACTCCTCCAGTATTCTCGATGTCCGAACCTCCCGAGGTGCAAACATCGACTCGGATCATCTTCTTGTTGTAGCCAAGGTAAGAACCCAGATATCAAGAGAGCAACGGAGTCGAGACAGGCCAAAACGGTTTGACGTCGAAAAGCTGCAATCGCAGCCGATTGCTGGGAACTTTGCCGGCCGAGTCTTCCTGAAACTCGCTCAGAGTTCGACGCTTCCTGTATTTAGCATAGAAGAAGAATGGAAACATTGTCAAGAAGCCAACAAAGAAGCTGCCACCCATGGTTTGACGACGAGTGCAGGGAAGCGCACGCAGCTAAACAAGACGCCTATAAGGCGACGCTGCATCGAACAACGCGAGCTGTTCGTGAACTCTACGAACAGAGAAGAAGGGAAGAGCACCGGCTTCTAAGAAGGAAAAAGAAGGAGCAAGAAATGCAAATTGACACTCACCACCTATTCGTCGATTTCAAGACCGCATATTACAGAGTGCATAGAGACGAGCTAAACAGTGCCATGTCTAGTTTTGGCATTCCTACCAAACTCGTCAGATTGTATAGGATGACGATGGAGAACTCTCGCTATTCCGTCAAGGTCGGTAACGAACTCACCGAGACCTGCAATGTCAAAAAATGTTTTAGACAAGGTGACGCACTGTCATGTGACTTCTTTAACATCATACTCGAGAAGATCGTGCGTTACTCACAAGTCAACCCCAGAGGCACGATCTTCCTAAAGTCGCCGATGACGGTGATGTGATTTGACGAACACAGCGAGCTGTCAATGAGGCGTTTGCTGGCATTGAAGCGGAATTGGCTAAATGAGGACAAAAAAAGTAGAAGCTTTAATCAAGAAAGAACACACAACATCGATGTCTCGGACAGAGCGTCACACTAGGCAGCAAAAACTTCGAAATAGTTCAGGACTTCGTCTACCTCGGCCCCGCAGTAAACAGGGACAACAACATCAGTACTGAAATCAAACGCAGAATCACTTTTGCCAATCGCTGTTTCTTTGGGCTCAAGAGGCAATTGAGTAATAGAGCCCTCTCTCGAAGGACTAAGCTCGCCTTATATAACAGCTTCATCATCCCCGTCCTACTTTATGGCGCGGAATCTTGGACGTTAGCAAAGGCGGATGAGGAAGCCCTTAGTCTTTTCGAGAAAAAAGTTTTGCGTGAGATTTTTGGTCCTGTTTGCGTTGATGGCATCTGGAGGAGAAGATTTAACGACGAACTCTATGGACTGTATAGCTACATGCTCCTGGTTAAGTGTCTACGAATACAAGGCTTAAGATGGCTAGGCTATGCCATGTATGGACACCACTGCTCGGCCTCGAAAAGTATTTGAATCCGAACCATTGGGATAACGCAACAGAAGACGGTATAGGCTAAGATGGCGCACACAAGTGGAGAAGGACCTTAACCAACTTGGGGTGCGCAACTGGAGCCAGCTGGCGAAAGATCGTGCTGGCTGGAGAGGCATGTTGAGGCCCAGGTCCACCCCGGACTTTAGAGCTACAAGAAGAAGAAGACGCATAATCATAACTTAAGAAATATTTATTCGATTTTCATGAATTTATTGTTTTCCTTTAATACAGACCTTCAAATGTATATGCAGTTAATTGTAGATTCGGTTAATTTATGAAATTTCCTAGTTTCTGCTCGAGTTGCAAATGTTTTGTCCGATTCTGTACTTCCGAATTGCAAATGTGGACGACTTAAGGACAGCTATAGCACAAGAGGCCTGGTATTTCATACCATAGACTTGCTCCCCAAACACTGGTAGAAAGTTTTCCGAACCAATTGCGGGCATGTTCCTTTTCCTTTTCAGAATGAATCTTCGTCCTCAATATTTCCCTAAGAATCCGTCAGTTTAAGCTCCACTTCAACGTGATTTGGCGCGAGGTTTCATCATTCATGACCAAATTCAGCACACAGGTGGGTTCAGTTCCCGTTGAATCCGTACGCTCGTCTCGATTTCCTTAAAAGGCCTTTGAATAATTTAGACCTTACTCTGACAGAACATAAATAATAATGGTTTCAATCGAATGTCAACCTTTTTAAGCGCAAGCCCATCCTATTAAGGCCTCCAAAGGCCTCCTGGGTTTTCAGAGCACATAGTTATCCGACATGCAGAAGAAAAACGCCTCAGCGAGATTAAGAGCGAACTCGTCCGCTCTCACAATTTCTTCAGAATCCATATTTCCCCAAGGACTGCCCCACAAGGGCTCGTCTCGCGCAAGTGTATCGCAGTGGCCAACTCAAAGTGAATCACTCTCGAGAGGGTCATGCAAGCACTTTAATTGTCCAATAAATTACCAACCCAATTAGTTTGTCGCAATTATTTCCCAATTTAGCACTCAATAAACTTAGGCCAATGCGCGCACGTATTGTCCTCTTGACCAGGTTTTTTTTGCGCCCCACTCCGCCTTCAGCGAATACCAGATCGAAACCCTACATCCGTTGTGACTGTCAGTCGTCGTCAATGTCGAACGTGGCTCACCCCGCTCCGGCCGTCGATGTCCTCATCATTGTCTTGCACCAGCAATTTGCTTCATTCTTCATTCGGCTTGTGATTCCTACATCCGACTGGCATCCATCCCCCCCTCCCTCACTGTCCAACAAACCCACTGTGCACGACCATTCACCGCCCAATGATTAGATACCAATCGAGAATAATTTCCAATCCAATGATAGACAAGTAAAATCCAATTAACTCCAAATACGTGGCATGCACTTGTCGTCGCTGGCTGGTTGTGTGCTCTTCCTTCAGTCAACACCACCATCCCGGCCGGGCTGTGCGCAGAATCGCGTATGAGGCTCGCCGAGATTACCTCTTAGCACGCATGACATGCAGCTCAACATTGCGTACAGCCAGGCGAGTGTGGTGCCCGTGTGCGCGCACCCTCCAAGGGGCATCTATCGAGGTGATCTATAACACCAGCAGTGCGCGCTGAATGGCGATGCTACACGGAGATTACCATCGAGCGCGACTAGTGGGACTGTTACTGCGGTCCACAGACGTCGCTGATTGTTGGTCTTGTTGCGAAGACACTGGCTGGGGCCTCCTGCAACCAGACTAGCAAATAGATGTTTTCATTAAAAAGGAAACGGCCAAACAGTTAAATGGCTATTACCGCAGTTTAGATTTGCTAAAAGTGCCACCACACAATTTACCAAATCGCCGAGGCTCCTTGTTGCGCGACGACAACGGCGGCGTCGACGATGATGATCAGCTCCAGGCAGAGCCACAGCCTCTGTCCCGGGCACCACGGCATCGGCGATTTATCGAGACGTGCAACCAGTCAGTCAGTTGATGATCCTGCTGACGGCAGTGAGAGCCCGTTGCTGCTGTTGCGGATAGTGGTGGTAGTGGTGAACCAGTTGAGTGACTTTCAGGGTCCACGGTGCCTGCGCCGTATCACTCATGCTCGTTGCGAACACAAGTGGACGGACCAAAATGGCACCAATGACGAGCTCCCCGTGGTTGACGGCAGCAGCCAACAGCCAGCAGCCAGCACCAACAACAACAAATGTTCATCTTGATATGTGTTTTGCGCGCCATTAATTAGTCATTTCGCTATTTGTAAATGGAGACGGGTGCCTTGCATTAACCAGATTCCGAGTAAATTGCGACAGCACCGGGAGCTGAGGAAGGTAAGCCGCAGGAGTCCCTCTTCGGCCTCGTACTCGTATTTTCTGTGCGATTCGGTTTGTCGTGGCGTGTGTTGACTGCCCATGCTGGAGTATGAGTGGGACATGTGTGTGTTGTGTTGTTAAACATTTAGTTGCGAGTTGTTGGAGACTTTTTTGCTGCCTTCGAGCAGTCCCACTCTCGCTCGCTCTCCCTCTCGCGTTTGGGCTTCCGTTCATTGCGTTCCTGTCGTGGTGCGTGGTGCCCACCATTCCTCCTGATGGTATTGGTTAGCCGGATGGGGTATTATATCGTTCCCCAGGGATTCGCTGTGTCACACACTATTAGCTTTGTGTGTACGACGCGCTATCTATCCGCGGAGACGGGTGTCACGGAACCGAGTGCACGGGGCCTTATTGGAGTCAATTCCGCGGCTGCGAGGACGGCGTGGAATGAAGCAGTTCGGGCCGCATTATATTAAAGCTAAATAGTTGGAAATTAAATATAAATGGTGTACATTAGTACACGTTAGTAGGATGTCAAGACTATTGACACTTCTGTCAGATGCCACTGCTGGATGAAGTCTGTTGATGATCTGATGTATGAAGTGACAATGTTTGTTGGTGCGTCAGTGGGGGGAAACTATGAAAGTGCTGGAGACACGCAAGATGTACGTGAAGGGACGTGTCGTGGCGACGATGAGCAAGTGCGGAAAAGTGCCTTATAATGAAGTTTTGCGGAGGATAATTATGGACAAGGCGGCTGAGGGCATATACGCAGCGCACTCCATGGGGCATTCCAAAAGACTGCTGTAATTATGATATTCGACAGCTGCAGTTGTTGGAATGCAATTTCAATTAAAAAGTTATAACCGGCAATTTCTCGCGCAATTTATGATTGTTCCATGAACTGGACTGTCGGAGAAATAACACAGTTCAACGACTTTTAAGTCCTTGCTGCATTCTATACACATTACGTCAGAATAAGACGTATGTATGTGACGTTCTTAAATCAACATTTAAGCGTTTTTCTGTCTTTAAGAACCTCTTCTAAATTCCCTCATTGTCGGGAACAAATTTTTTCATTGCAGAAGAATAATGTTCTTTTCGGCGTGTTTCTAATGCCATCGCAGATAGTTTGTATTGCAATATTAGCCTAATTTGCGTCTACGTCACAACAGACGAGAAGGAAAGTAATACCAAGAATGACTTCTATTATGTCCCAGCTATGACACCAACACATTTCTAGGACATTTAAACGCTCAGCTGGAGGAGGACATCCTGGAGTCATAGAGAACCACAGCCTGCACGACAATAAATCGGGGCGGAACCTCTCTGTGACTAGCACGCGGTTCCCACACCTGAGTATTCACAAAATGACCTGGCGATCTCCTGATCAATCCACGGTCAAGATTGATCACGCTGCGATCGACGTCAGACACTCCTCCAGTATTCTCGATGTCCGAACCTCCCGAGGTGCAAACATCGACCCGGATCATCTCCTTGTTGTAGCCAAGGTAAGAACCCGGATATCGAGAGAGCAACGGAGTCGAGACAGGCCAAAACGGTTTGACGTCGAAAAGCTGCAATCGCAGCCGATTGCTGGGAACTTTGCCGACCGAGTCTCCCAGAAACTCGCTCAGAGTTCGACGCTTCCTGTACTAAGCATAGAAGAAGAATGGAAACTTTGTCAAGAAACCATCAAAGAAGCTGCCACTGATGTGCTGGGTTTCACGTCACCACCTTGAAGGAACCCATGGTTTGACGACGAGTGCAGGCAAGCGCACGCAGCTAAACAAGACGCCTATAAGGCGACGCTGTATCGAACAACGAGGGCTGTTCGTGAGCTCTACAGAGAAGAAGGAAAGAGCACCGGTTTCTCAGAAGGAAAAAGAAGGAGCATGAGAAGCGCGCGGTCGAGGAAATGGAAAGGTGCTATGGCAGGAATGAAGTCCGAAAGTTTTACCAAAAGGTAAAACAGCTATCCGGAGGATAGAAGGTTCGGACCGAAGCCTGCCGGAATCAAAATAGACAGCTAGTGGTAGGGTCGCAGTCTGTGCTGAGAATCTGGAAAGATCATTTCTGCAGACTCTTTAACGGCGATGACTGCACAAATTCCCCTGTTAGGCAGAATGTTCCACTCAATTTGGACGATGATAGAAAAGCATTCCGTCACCCCGACTTAGACGAGGTGAAGATAGGAATATCTAAGCTGAAGTCGAAAAAGGCTGCTGGAGCGGACGAACTGTCCGCAGAACTATTTAAAGCAACTGGAGATGACCTGGTTGGGCGCATGCACCAGGTCATTTGTAAGATATGGTTGGAGGAAAGCATGCCCAATGAGTGGAATCTCAGCGTCGTTTGGCAGGTCCACAAGAAGAGAGACCCCTTTGACTCCGCCAATTATCGAGGGATCAGCCTTCTTAACATCGCATACAAGCTTCTCTCTGCCGTATTGTCTGAGCGCTTGAAAGCGTTTGTCCATTACCTGATAGGTCCCTATCAGTGTTGTTTCAGGGCCACGATAGACAAAATCTTCACTTTACAGCAATTACTGGGAAAGATCAAAAACCCGTCGATTTTAAAGCCGCAAATGACAGTGTGCATAAAGATGAGCTACACAGTAGCATGCCTATTTTTAGCAATCCTACCAAACTCGTCAGATTATGTACTTAGGATCACGAAAGAGAACTCTCATTGCTTCGTTAAGGTCATGAAGGAACTCACCGAGACTTTCAGAGTCAAAAAAAGGTTATTGATAAGACGGCGCACTGTCATGTGACTTCTTTAACATCATCCTCGAGAAGTTCGTGCGTAACTCGCAACTCAACACAAAAGGCACGATGTTCTTATATTCAGCTCAACTGCTAGCTTACATGGCGACATTGACAAGGATGGACGAACACAGCAAGACGACGTATGCCGGCATTGAAGCGGAAGCGTCTAAAATGGGTCTGACGGTAAATGAGGGCAAACTTAAGTACATGCTGTCATCAAGGAAGGACACACAATATCGACGTCTCGGACGGAGCGTCACACTAGGCAGCAGAAACTTCGAGGTAGTCAAGGACTCCGTCTACGTCAGCCCCGCGGTAAACAGAGACAACAACATCAGTACCGAAATCAAACGCAGAATCACTCTTGCCAATCGCTGTTTCTTTAGGCTCAAGAGGCAATTGAGTAATAAAGCCCTCTCTCGAAGGACTAAGCTCGCTTTATATAACAGATTAATCATCCCCGTCCTGATTTATGGCGCGGAATCTTGGATGTTAGCAAAGGCGGATGAAGAAGCCTTTAGTTTTTTTTGAGAGAAAAGTCTTGCGTGCAATTTTCGGTCCCGTTTGCGTTGACGGCATCTGAAGGATAAGGTTTAACGACAAAATCTATGGGCTGTACAGCGATATGCGTCTGGTCAACCGTCTACGGATTCAATGCTTAAGATGGCTAGAGCATGTAGAGCGCATGGACCCCACTGCTTCGACCCGAAAAATCTTCCAATCGGAGCCATTGAGACAACGCTATAGAGGACGGCCTAGGCTATGGTGGCGCACTTAAGTGGAGAAGACCTCAACTTTCTTAAAGGAGGCAGTTGACAAGAGTTGTGATTGAGATGGCATATTAGTTATTTACTGCAGATTGGTTTACTGAACATAGTCTTTAAAATCCTTTCATGCGGTTTTGCGAAAACCTGAAAGCATCCGCGTAAGATTCTTATCGTTTCAAACCAGGAAGGTCCATGAAAAATCATATTAACCTACTTCGGCAAATTCTGAGAGAATACTCAGAAGTGCAAATCAGAACCCATCGCACATCTTTAAGACCGTTGTCAATATGGAGTGGCTCAAAGCTTAAATTCTTCTCTAACAACGTTAGCAAAGGTAACACTGGCTTCTAACTTCATAGATCTATTTCTGTACACAAGTCACGAGCCCAAATCGAAACCCCAGTCAGCACGTCTATTTTATTCTTTTCTGTCATTTAAAAAACATCAAACCAAAATTATTTTGAGAGATATTTGCACATAAGTCCATCTACATCCCTTCACTTCAAACTATCGTCAAGCAAACGAAACCAAATCGACGTCTTCTCGAAAGTTCCCGTTAAAATTTCCAAATCATGCATCCAAATGTGTGTCGTTGCATTTGCGAAAACGAAGAATGCGCACGATTTCACAACCCTCCCAGACCACCATGCAACTGCATCAGAAGCATCAGCAACTCAAAAAAGTTCATCGAGAGAATCATTGACGTGGCCGACACAATAGCTCGAGTCCTGAGCATTTGTGGCATCCACGAATGCAAGGCCAAAGTGGCAACCGACGTGATTGTGTTCGGATTCTTGCACTACGACATTGTCCCGGATCCCGTGAGTGATGTCCTGCTGAAGCGCCTCCGGAAGGAGGATCTCTTTCACGATCTCGGACGAAAGTGTCGCATGAACCGCGTGGAAGCCCACCTGGCTTATGCTATCATCAAGAAAGCCTTCAAGGCGTTCTACTTCAAACAAACCGCCGACATGTACAATCCAGACTTTATCGACGAAGTTCAGTGGATGCGTGCCGCTGAAAAAACCGCCGAAGTATACGCCAACTCTGAGGGATACTCAGAATTTGAGCGGAAAAGACTGGAGAACAGGATAAAGTGTGCTTACAGCAGTTACGTTCAGAGGGTCAAGGAAGCCAAGGAGAAGACGCAGACTTGCAACTGCTGCTTCTGCAGCAAGTGCAAGGCATTCGGAGGAAGTGGGTTTAAGGTGTACGCAAACATACTTCCCAAGGAGGACCAAGAAGCATTCCGATTTAAGAAGAGATTAATGGAAGAGGGCCACAAAGCTGCTCTGGGTCCCCAAGATCCATGCGGTCACAAAATTTTGGAGTGGCAGACCCAGGCGAAGGCAGCGGTGTCGTGCAGCTGCGGACGTCAACCGTGTGTTTGCGTCAAGAACACTGACTGCTCTTGCGGTGAGGAGCCATGTGTGTGCAACAGTGGTGCCGAGAAAACCACAGAGCCTGCTGTCTAACAAAATCAACTCCCAAACATGTTTGATTAAGTTTTATGTCATTTCGAGAAGCTTTGAAGAAATAAAAAAAATTATCCGCGAGCAAAAAAAAAAACAAGCGTATTGGGTAAGGTTCTACCGAGATTTGAACTCGGATCGCTGGATTCAAAGTCCAGAGTGCTAACCATTACACCATAGAACCCCGGTGATCGAATTTTGCCCCGTGACAGGTCTGATGGCTCAGGCCAATGGCTGTTTACCTGATTTCTATTTTTAACAAAATCGATATGCAGAGTTTTCAAAACATCTCTCGACGCAGTCGTAAAAAAAACTGGTCTATGGGCCATGCGCGATGCTAGAGAAAATCTCCCCTGATGTGAATGTCTCTCTTTGCACTAGCGACTATGTCATTTGTCGTGAGTGCAGAAATCTGTGGCTGACTTAGTAAGCAAGTTGATTTTTAAAAATGTGCGACAGGTGTTTGGGAAGTGCTGCAATTTCGTGATGCAGAAAAGAAAACTGTTGGTTTTTGTTTTTCAAAATGCTGCCGTTGATTGTGTTGATTTTATTTTATTGGTTTGATAGTTAATTCGAAGACGTTTTCTGCTGCACGCCTGGCTCTGCTCTTGATGCTCTGATTAATCTCCTAATCATCATGGGATGTACACTCAAAGCCATCTCTCGACTAAAAAGGAATGGCCTTTGGTTCCACTCGCACTGGAGCTTTGATGACCTCGCACACAGCATCTCCTATGATACTACTCTCATGGACATGCCGTCTGATGCGAGGTCGCCAATAACACAGTTGCGACGCTTTTACAAAGTCGACTTTCCACTTGTCCTGGACTGGCTGTGGCCAGAAACTGAACCGGGAAAGGAATGTAGTCGGATTTTCACGGACGGCTCCAAGACAACGGAGGGTTCTGTAGCTGAAGCCTTCGTGAAAAACGACAACATTAGACTTCACACCTCCTTAGGAAACTTCGCGTCGGTCTTCCAGGTGGAAGCCTTCGCGATCCTAATGGCCACCAACTACATTGTGAAGAATAGGTGGAAGGGAAGAAGTATCTGCGTCTGCAGCGACAGTCAAGCTGTGCTCAAGGCCTTACTCAACCCTTTAACCACTTCCAAGATAGTTCAGGAATGCAAGTCTTCCCTCAATTCGGTCGGCAGGCTGAATTCGCTGAGACTTGTCTGGGTCCCTGGTCATCACGGGATCCTGGGAAACGAAACTGCCGATGAACTAGCTAGGCTAGGCTCAGCAGAGGCATTCGTAGGACCCGAACACGCCCTGGGATTACCCGCGTCCCTGGTCAGGGCCTCCGTCGATGGTTGGGTATTCCTACAGCACAACCAGAGATGGCGTGACTCTCCAGGGTGCAGGGTGACCAAGAGTATGCTCCCAAACGTCTGCAAGAAATCCGCTTTTTTTTCTGCTATCCCTAGACAGAAACGAGTGCAGAAGACTTGTTGGCGTATTAACTTGACACTTTACCTTCGCTAAGCACCTGAGTCGGCTTGGGCTTAGTGATGTCACTCTCTGCGACGCCTGTGGAGAAGGTGAAGACACTTCAGAGCACTTTCTCTGTCAGTGTCCTGCCTTCGCTCGTATCAGGTGGCGGTTATTTGGCGCTGATGTGGTGGGAACTGAAAACCTAAGTTCTATATCACAGAAGCGCATCTTGGTTTTTCTTCGGAAAACCAAGAAATTACATTAAATGAAGGTTACTGCCTGGTAGTACAATGGACCAGTATTTGAGTCTGAGTGCTCCAGTGTAGTTGATCCAAACCTCCAACAAAATAAAAAAAAAAAAAATCAGTAGACGCTTGACCAGGCGCATGTCGCAGAGTTCGTCGTTAAATCTTCTCCTTCAGATGCCATCAACCCGAACAGGACCAAAAATCGCACGCAAAACTTTTCTCTCGAAAAGACTAAGGGCTTCTTCATCCGAATTGGCAATGTCCAGGTGACTCACAATTTTAACTCCTGCTGTTTTTCAGTTGGTGAACAAAGTAGTACCCATGGCGGTCGCCATTCACTGTAACTTTCCGGTCAGCATCAATAATTCCGTCAAACAATAAAGCACAGCTAAACAGTCAGTTTTTTGGTTATAAGATGTTTTGATATATGATTCGGGAAAGTCACCACTCCAAATTTGGCAGTTTCGTTTTTTCTCTCTTAAATTTCGTTTATGAAATTAAGGATTAACAAATTTGAAAACGTTATGCAACCGTCAGTCTAATTATATTGAAATGCCAAGCCAACCTGCTCTAGGTTTGTACACATTCACTGTTTCTTTTACGTCAGTAATTTTCATACCTGGTTTGTTTTCAACACTTATTTTTCCAAGTGGAGCTTTCATACATATTTCTCAAATGTCTTTTCATTCGTACTTTAGTTGACATAGATGCTTTAAGTCAAAGTTCGCACAAATGACAAAGAATTTCAACTATCAACAGTGTGGAAAAGAGGTTCTTGGAAAACGTTACCAAACTTGGAAGAACTTTTAAACGTTTTGCGGTCTATACAAGCAATACAAGCAAGTACAAGACTTTAACAGATTTTTAAATTCGTTGTAATGGAATTATCTTATTTTTAAGAATCGGAAACAAAAATTTGTGATCAACATACAAATTGCTGTTCTAGAAAACTCATGCTAATTCAAAACGTGTGACAATTGATATAACACATGTTGGTATAGGACAAAATATAAAACGCCACCTATATGGGAGCACAGCCAATAATCTTTCGACAACAAATTTTCAGAAACCAGCAGAGGCCAGTGAATCTATTGCATTTTAAAATGTAACTACTCGTCCATACGGACAAAAAAATAGGACCACTGAATAAATTTTCATATAAAAACTAAAAGCATTTTGTAACTTTTGTCATTTTTATTTCATTTTATTATTGTTTAAAAAAGGGGAAAAAATCATAAACCGTTGAAAAGTATTCGGGTCGTAGCAAAAAATATTTTGAATAAATATTGTGAATTGAAAGGGGACAAAACAATAAGACCTCCTTTAAAAATGTAGTAAATTATAAATAAATGCGAGAGTTTAACAATTATTTCCGTGGCGGCTGTGTTACGCACTGGTTTTGTTCGAAATATGTGAATGGATCTTACTGCAATCACGTTTTCCGCTTTGCAATACATTTCAAAAATGTTGTGGACATCTTCGTTTCTTGAATGTGGGACGCCATGTATGACAAGATCAGCTGCAATGTTTTTACGCTCAAGGGCATCGATTTGTAGCTTTAATTGAGCGGTGTCATTGATTGGTTCTTGACCGAATACCGATCGTCTTATTATCCATGCATGTGGCATCTAGTGACGACGGAGATGGGAGTTAGTCACCAAACCATTTTTACAGAAGGCTGGAAACAAAAACAAGCTTGATGTTTGGGTGCCGCATGATTTGACGCAAAAAAACCTTCTGGACCAAATCAACGCCTGCGATAGCCTGCTGAAACGGAACGAACTCGACCCATTTTTGAAACGGATGCTGATTGGAGACGAAAAATGGATCACATACAACAATATCAAGCAAAAACGGTCGTGGTTGAAGGCCGGTAAATCGTCCCAAACAGTGGCCAAGCCGGGATTGACGGCCAGAAAGGTTTTACTGTGGTTTTGGTGGGATTGGAAGGGAATCATCCACTATGAGCTGCTCCCATTTGGCCAGACGTTTAATTCTACCATCTACTGCAAACAGCTTGACCGATCGAAGCAGGCGATCGACCAGAAGCGCCCAGAATTGGCCAACAGGAAGGGTGTAGTGTTCGCTCAGGACAACGCCGCACCACACACTTCGTTGATGACTCGTCAGAAGCTACGGGAGCTCGAATGGGAGGTTTTATCGCATCCACCACATAGTCCGGACATAGCACCAAGGAACAGTGACCACCTGTTCCTGTCCATGACGAACGCCCTTGATGGTGTGAAGTTGAACTCAAAAGAGGCTTGTGAAAAGTGGCTGTCCGAGTTCTTCGCAAATAAGGAGGGGGGCTTCTACGAGGAGGGTAAGATGAAGTTGCCGTCTAGATGAAAACAGATTATCGAACAAAACGGTGCATATTTGAACTAAATCCGATCACTGTAACACTTTTTATGAAGCATTGAATGAAGAGCAAGAAAGCGGAAGGGAGATATTTGACAACCTTATAAGAACAACTTCTCCTAAACTGCATTTTATTTAAATGCGGTTTTAACTATGTACTGTAATTGTTTCTAATTAGTTGCTCGTAGCTGTATATTGCCATACAACGCATGATGTGAAGAATGCATTGGGTGGTCAACGGAGTTGAAGCTCAACTAAGGAACGAACGAAGGCCTTCTCAGAATCATCGCCATCAAAACATTTCATTATGTTCACAAGACCCAGGTACTATGCGCGCCAAATTCTCATGCAAATTTAGTTAGCATCCATGGCAACTCGGTAATTTGCATCCCTTAGAGAGATAATCACTTCATCAATCGAGCTTTTAGTCGCAAGACCTGTAATACCTCCTTTTACAAAATTTCCAGCCGCCGGGAAGCATGAGAATCAAATCAGAGCTTAATTAGGCACAATAGCAGCGCTCTTCATTTGCAGCCCAGTGCGGTCTGTGTCCCGTCCTTCCTATTCAACAGTCGCAGCATAAGTGAGTCTACTTAAAATCCCATACAAGTGCTCCATTCACCGAATATAGCAGAGTTTCTTCCTGGAAACAATCTCGCTGCCGAGCGAGTGAAACCGAGGAAAAACCCCATCAATCCTAATTCAATCAACGGGCCCCCGTCAGCCAACTTCCCTGGAACTGCAGTTGTCCATATAAGACCCCAGCCTTTGATCTGCCATATCAGCATACAAATGATTCCGATCCGAGGAGCGATGCACACTCTGATGAGATGCAATCGGATTAGACGGCAAAAAGCGGTCGCAGCCTATCCCGTCGGCGGCGGTGTATTCAAATTGACTGACGGCTGTCAGGAAATTATTCCCCTCGCACGCACACCAACAGCCAGCACTTTCAAATGACGTGACTTTCTAAGCTCGTCCTCCAGGAGACCAGGCCTCTCGCACAACGTCGCGCACAGCCGCGACAGTTTGTCAGTCCTCTTGAGACGCAGGTACCTCGTCGGCTGTCTCCACGGTTGTGGCATGCCTCCAGAAATTCATCAAGAGTCAATTAGTTTGTCAGTTAGACGAGCGGCCATCGTCGTTCATCTGCTGCACACACTCGCGGATGCAGTCGACCGCGAGGCACAGCAGCCCAGCCTTGCGTTGCCATAAGCGGCGGCACGGTGGCGCGGTTCCACCGCCATCCAGCCAGACCCACTGGGGGCACATTATCAGAAATGGTGATGCTAATTTCTATTCTAATTAGCCATATGTCACTGGTGGAATGTTTGCTCTTTTTGCGCGCGTCTGGCGAACGTGCGCGTTTGCGCAGACGCCCGTGCTGCCACGGCGGACATGGAGGGCGGAGAAAAGTCCGCACACACTCGACGACTTGGCGACGCGACTTTAAGTGGCCTGCAGTGATTGTTGGCGTACACGGCTAGGACGGAGTAGTGGTTCGGTGACACTTTGTAAGGCAGTTAAGATACAATTTCGTGTCAATTTGCAGTGGGATGAACATTTATGGCACTGGTCTGGCAATTAGGGATTACCTGAGAATGGCCATGCTGTGTTGTTTGCTTTTTCTCAGTTCTCTTTTAATTATACAGCTTTTTGCGGAGGGTTGCGAAATGAGCTCGCTTGGTGCTGATTTGTGGGTTTTCCTTAACTGACGCGTCGTCTTGCACCTGCTAAGATGTGCACACTCCGATGAACGGGCTTTTCAAAGGGGATGGTAGTTCGATAAGCAGCCGCGATAGGTGACAGAAGACGCAGAATTGGGTCGAATTCCCTTCAATTTTGGGATCAGTCCCTCACCCCCACAAAACCAGCAAACTATGTCCAGCACCCACTGATCAATATCTGCTGCTTTCTGCAGCGTCACAAACGCAAACCACTCTCCAAAGAATCTCTATTTGCTTAATGTGGCCATGTTCCACCAACCTGCCGTGATCGTTTCCCTTACCTACACAAAGCGTGACCGTCACTCAACCCAAGACAAACACTCCATCGTCGTTGCCGTTGCCGTCGCCGTCGCCGTCGCAGCCGCCGTGTCGCAATTGGTATATTTATTTGGTGACCGCATTCAGATGCACAGATTCGCAGACAACCCGCTTTTTGTGTCTTCATCTCTCGATCGTCCCCGAGGTTAGCTGAGAGCGCAGAGATCTGCGCCCGATAACCAGAGAGATATATGCCTCCGCAGACCTGTCGTCAAAGACGCTGCACGGCCGCGTACCGCGCGTCCTTCGTTACCGAATTCTGCACAAATGCAGTCCATTTGATTGGGCCTTTTCTATTTGGCCGAACATCACCGCCACCGAACTAGAGTCAATCCGGCGAGCACTGCCGGCCCGGGGAAATGGAATTTTTATTACCATTCTCGGAGCGCGCACAACAATTGCCAATTAAAATTGTTTCCACCAAACCCAAAAGGGTTCTTGTGTTCCGGCTAATTAATTGCTGTGCTCACGTTTCTAGAACCGCACACAACACTCACCGCCCAGTGACTCCCGTCCCGGCGCTGGAAGGCGGTAGCTAAGACGGCGGCTACGGCGGCAGTTCTGAGTAGAGGCGGCATCCACACAGGGGGCCTGGGTCCGGGTGAGGCCGTTCCCGGTCCAGGAGTCTCACCGACCGAGTCCGCACGCCCGATGAAGTTGTTGCCTGTGATTGCTGTAGGCCGAATTGATGTTAAGTAATAGCTGTTGCCTTAATAGATTGCCAATTCGCGTAATTGGGGAAACTCGAATGCTGTCGGTTCTAATGGAGGGCGAGAGCCGTGGCTCGGCAACGGTGAGACAGGCGACACAAATGGGATGTATGGGGATTTGCGTCTGGAATTGGGCTGCCCCATCTCTGGCGGGAGTGGTTGAGTGTTTGATGGCGGATAAGAGGACTGAGATAAGGAATTTGTTTGCGGGGCATTCCTGTGAGAGACCGACATGAAAGGAGGCTTTGAATGGCATGCGAAGTGGCAGCGTTTGTGAGAGTCTGATAAGTTCACCGACATTGAGGTACGGAAGTTGAATTTCAAATTGGTGAACTCATCTTGCTGTCTCCCAGATGCCTTTCGCGGAAAATTCAATCGGAAATGACATTCTGAGTCGAGCAAAGTAAGCAGATGACACATACTCTGCATAAAAGAGCTGTTCTGAACTACACAGTTTTGCAACCAAATTAGTGCAAGTTTCACGACGACCTGCCGCTTTGTTATAGGAGGATTCACCGAAAACAATGAATGCCAAAGAAATATATGTTAACAATGTCAATAATCAAAAATCATCTAGAAGTTCAATTCCTTCTGTAACCAGAAGTGCTTAACGCATTAAAGATCACATACCGATTATTGGAATTTTCATAGGTTAATACGCGCGCTATACATGCGCACCGAAGGTTTTGTTCTTTGATTAAATTCAAAAAAAAAAATACGACATGACATTTTAGGTACTATTCAATAGAGTTTTCGGTTCTTTAATGTCAATTAGGAAACATTTAAATAACAAAGAACCATTTGAAATGTTCTCTCCAAAGTTCGATATTTTTAGATTGAAAAAAAAATTTATTTAAAAACTTGATCGGGGTGTTTGGGAACAAAATCATCTAGAATCCCAAATCGCTCTAAGTCAAAAAAAAAAACAAAATCACGAAAAAAAATATCCTACGGTAGGATGTGTAAAGTGTCAGGCGGCTCCTTGGAGTCCGCATAAATATGACGTTTTTCAGAGTGCAAAAGCACATGAACTAAAGGTGAACTTGTTTCCATGTTTTACTTATTTCTTATTTCGTACACCTTGCAAAGACAATGCCTTCTTCAATGTAAAACAATGATTTCAACAATGACCAACAAATGACAAAATATTTTTTTACATTGTACCGCTAAATTTTCTGGTAGAATATTTTAAACGAATTTTGGACATCAATATAAGGTCTGTTCCAATTCATTTGTGCACAAAAATTCGTAGTTGAGCAGTCTGAGTAAATATCTCTCTTGGAAAAAGTAACCCTACCGAATCTTGTGAACCGCTTTTCGTAGAATTTCACAGAATTATTGAAACGTCAAACAAATTAAATGTTAACAGCTATCAGGCATACATATTGTACGAGGTTTGTTTATTTTCAATTTATCAGTTATCTGCTGGCCACAGATTATACTTCGGCGGAAATTCGTAGGGAGGGGTTCACATGACCTCTGTCTTCTAAGAAAAAATTGGCAAATAAAACGCCTTTTGACAGTTTTCGGCGAATTTCGATGGCATTCGCTGCATTTCTGAGCAATTGGAATGGAACTAAAATTGTGCGTACATTTTGGCCATCATAATGGTTGTAGAAGATATTTCTCTTTGCTAAAATGGGCCTTTTTGGGCATTCGAATATTTAGAAATCTTAGTATTTAGTAGTCAGTATTTAAAAGTTATAGACAGCACAAATTTCCGAACAATGATTTTTAACGTTCAGATGTTTTTAATTTTGGGATATAATCTAGGCTGTCCGCTTTTAAGCATTGGTTTGTAAGCTTAACATATAGTCATTCAGTCATTCTTTTAAGTAATAAATTATCCTGTTGCAAGTTGCTTACGAGTTTGATTTTATTAAATTAAAGAGCTGCAGATGAATAAAAGGTTAAAATTCAAATCAAGGGCGTCTGTACAGCATTTGAACTAAAGTGTTGTATACGAATAAAATAGGTGTGTTCCTGTATTCAAAATAAGGTCAGAATCATGAATTCACTGTTTCATTATTGCGTCACAAGTGAGCATTCTCGCTTGGTGTCGACTGAACAAACAAAAGACACAACACAACAGAGCAAAGCAACGAAAATCTGTTCCAGTACATCAAAATTCGACTTAATGTCAAATGTGCTCTCTCTCTCTTGAAAAAGTAAAACCTCCCCGCTCAGCTCATTTGAATTCGAAAAATTTTTGGGAGTAGGTTCTTGGTTTTCTGTCAAATTAATATATGTGTATATGCCTTCGTATATGTCAGTTGACATAAAACCACTTTTTTGCGAACGTATTCTCTGTTTTGCACTTTTGGCAGCAGGAAAGCTCCTATTCAGAATTAAATGATTATACCATACATACATAAATAGTTTAGCTGCACGTTATTGAGATTTTTACTTTCTCTGCACGTTATTGAGATTTTTACTTTCTCTGAGGGATATTTACCACCGCTCCTTAATAAAAACTTAATAAAAGAAAATTTTTAACAGAGGTTTAAGTTGCCAAAACTTATGCCGCCTTTATCCTTGATAATATCGGTTCGTTTTTCCTGGTCGTAATTTTTCAGGTCGAACCAGCATCCTTTCACTTTGAACTGTCAGCATGCTGGAGTTACTTTAAGGGCTGGAATTTAAAAGTTCTATAAACATTGCGTGCGCTCAACACAACTAAGATAATTTTGTGCGCGGCACTTCTCCTTCCTGGCTAAGGTCGGATTGAACTACAATTTGTCTCTGATGTTTTTATTTCACAAAAACCATAGGAAGAGTTTGATGAAAATGTTTTTTTTTTTCTTCGCGGCAGGGAAATGACCCCAAACGAAACGGAAACACTGTAATTCAAGGAAGCTTGTCCTTTCACGTTAAGCTGTCACATGCAAGGTTCCCGCTTCACCCAAGGAAGACGGGGATGTTCTCTCCTTGACTTACCACAGTGATTGAATTTTCACGTATCTGACGTGTCTTATGAATTTTTCTGAATTTTTAGACCACCCTGTTTACAACTGCAACAAAATGTTATATTTTATTTTTTCCGTGTATTTTGCTCCTATACAGCAGGTCGTTTTGTCACTCAAAATTTTCAAAACGTTAAGATTAGTTTTGAAAAAGATTATCAGACGTTTAAGATTAGTTTGTAGTTTATTGAATTACATAACATCGGTCCTTAATTTTTTTTTCCAAAAAATCAGTAGGAATCTAAACGAAGTTCTAAGGCGACTGGCTAAAATTATTGAAGACCGTTATATGGTTGCTGTTCAAATGATCAATTGCGACATTCAAAGTAAGCTTCTTCTTTTTCTTCTTTCTTTTTCTTCATCATCATCATCATCATCATCATCATCATCATCGTCATCATCATCATCATCATCATCATCATCATCATCATCATCATCATCATCATCATCATCATCATCATCATCATCATCATCATCATCATCATCATCATCATCATCATCATCATCACCATCATCATCATCATCATCATCATCATCATCATCATCATCATCATCATCATCATCATCATCATCATCATCATCATCATCATCATCATCATCATCATCATCATCATCATCATCATCATCATCATCATCATCATCATCGTCATCATCATCATCATCATCATCATCATCATCATCATCATCATCATCATCATCATCATCATCATCATCATCATCATCATCATCATCATCATCATCATCATCATCATCATCATCATCATCATCATCATCATCATCATCATCATCATCATCATCATCATCATCATCATCATCATCATCATCATCATCATCATCATCATCATCATCATCATCATCTTCTTCTTCTTCTTCTTCTTCTTCTTCTTCTTCTTCTTTTTCTTCTTCTTCTTCTTCTTTCTCTTCTTCTTCTTCTTCTTCTTCTTCTTCTTCTTTTTCTTCTTCTTCTTCTTCCTCTTCTTCTTCTTCTTCTTCTTCTTCTTCTTCTTTTTCATCTTCTTCTTCTTCCCAGGGGTGGACCTGGGCCTCAACCAACATGGCTCTCCAGCCAACACGATCTTTCGCCAGCTGTCTCCAGTTGCGCACTCCAAGGTGGTTGAGGTCCTTTTCCACTTGTGTTCGCCACTTTAGTCTAAGTCGTCCCCTGTTGCGTTGTCCCAATGGCACGGATTAAATGACTTTTCGGGCCGGAGCAGTGGTGTCCATAAGCTCTACATGGCCTAGCCATCTTAAGCGTTGTTATTCGAAGTAAGTATCGAGCGCTATTCTGCATGTACCCGAGGTTGTTAAAATTTTATCGGCATTAAGGATTAAAATTAAAGCATTAAAATTGTATCATTTATATCAGCAAGAAAAAGTTCGAAAACGCCGCTCTTTAAGGCCAACTTTTATCCCAAATCGTTTTTAGTATCAGTTTTATCACGTACAGCTCTTTGGATGTGTTGGCAATGTATAAAATTAAAACGCGTCTCTTCGCAAGAGGTGGTATTGACGCAGAATTCTCGCCATTCGTCTTCATTTGCTGTGTTATATCAACTCTATAAAGAAATCATCGCAAGTATTCCAAACCCTACTTTCTACAGCAGCAGCAAATCAACGTAGAAGCGAAATCATTGAACCCTATCAGCGTAAAAAATTAAACGCAGACAATTCTGAAACACTGCGAAACACAAATTTAAAAAAAAAAAAAACAATAAAAACGAAATCGGAGTCGAATGTGCTTCCGCAGGTTCTACCGAGATTTGAACTCGGATCGCTGGATTCAAAGTCCAGAGTGCTAACCATTACACCATAGAACCGATGAGTCTCTGTGTAGACAAACACTTGTGATAAAACTTGGAATATGCATTTTCAGAAGTAGAAAGAGAAACTAATTCGGTTCGTAAACTCTTTTAAATTATTCAATTCATTTGTTGATGCAAGCAAAATGTTTCGAAAAAGAGTTGAGTTCTTATTTTTATAGAAAGTGTTGCCCCAGGAACAAACATTTATAGATTACGAATTTTTGTTGAAGAAAAAAAAGTAGTTTAATCAGAATTTGAGTTCCGATGGAAATAGCTTTGAATTAAATTCTTGCATTTAACTGCACACCTCCATGAGGTGTTTTTCTTAGCAAGTCATAATTTATTGCACCACAGCATACCGTGCTCATGGTAGGCACTTGTTAGCATCATCTCCCACTTTGATATGTATACGATCGGGGCAGCTGGTGCATTCTGCGAAAAATAAGAAAACTAGCAAAATTCAAGAAGCATAGTGCTGTTAAAAAGACATTTCTTTAAAAAAAAGACAGCATTGTAGTCTCCTTTAGAATTTCTTATATATCAATGGATTAAAAAGATATCTATTGATTTATGAAAAACTCAACATTCTCACGCGCTCGGGCTTCCACATATTCTGTAGGATATACGTGTTTCGTATTTTTCAAATTAAAATGGAGCGGGAGATCGTAATATCGTAACTAGTAGCTCTAGTCTCTACTCATTCGTGTGTTTGACAATTGTACATCTGATTTTTTATTTGTTTATGGAAAAAGATAATTATTGAATTAAATCTTTGTCCATACCTATGATACATATTTCGTGTAAAATGTTCTTTATCTATGCTAAATTTCGCAGAAAAAATGTGTTCCATTTCAAAAATTAAGGATCTTATGTATATGTTGAAATATTATCACATAAAATCGATGTACAGGGTGCCAAAAGGCTTTTATCGGAGTCATTAGGACTTTTCCAATTGCTCTGAATTGCTACGATTGTCTACGAATTTCTCCGAGAAACTCTCAAAATACGTTCCATTTGCTGATTTTTTCGTAGACGAGGGAGCTCATGAGAGAGTCACATATTTCCCTTATTTAAGAATTTCTGCCGAAAAATATCTGTGGGCAACAGATGACTGTCAAATCGAAAATAAAAAAACATGACATTTCATATATCTGATAGCTGTTAACGAATTTCTACGAAAAGTCGTTTCACAAGTTCGGGCAGAGCTACTCTCTCCGAGGGAGATTTTTACCAAACTACTCAACTACGAAATTTTATACAGAAATGAATTGTAACGAAATTAATAGCACAGTCGAAGCATCTCATACTCAAACATCTCGTTTTGTTTCGAGCCGGCAAGTTAAAAAAAGCAGCAAGGAAAAAATCCTTCCGCACTAACAAAGTTAAATAGAACTCAGTCCACAATTAGCACACTCCTTTGTTTCATTTAATTTTCATATATCATCGCGACATAGCTCTTTGTCTGATTCGATTTCGTTAAAATCATTTTCCGATGACAATTTTCCCTATTATTGAAGAATTCAATGAACTGTGTTAGCTTAAATCATCGCGCTGCTTTGCATCCTCTCACCAAATTTTTGGTATCCACCTAGTGGACGATAGTTACACAACGCACTACCTTACCCTCGCAGTCCGCTGCAACAATATAGTCATCTCTTTCATATACTACACGTCAAAACTTCAAACAACTGACAGTTCAATGCATCAACACAACAGCAAAACAACCAAAAATTTCCCCCCATTGACTGCACGATGATAGCGCCCCCATACGCGAGAATAGCGCAACAAAGAAAAATAAAACATCGACCAGCCAAAAGCGAAAATGACTCCGCGAATTGTCAAAAATCGCAGTGGCCCGTGAAGAAAAAAAGCCAAAAAGAAAGTGCAAGAACAAAAAGTGATTTCCGCAGTGCATCCGCCCTTGCTGGGCTCACGAGGGAAACAATAAAATTACACGTAGTTTTCCGTTTTTCTGCAAAACCATTGAATACAAATCGAATTGTGCGTGTGTGTCGAGAATCTATTTTTTTTTTTCATTTTTTTTCATCATCACTTCTGCGACGTCGGACGTGTAAGCAGAGTGACGGAAAGAAGAGTCTCACAGAAGTTGCGGGGAGGAAAAATTACGGCAAGTCCACAGACAAGCAGGCGGTAGCAGCACAATGTCACTTCGCGCGAAGGTTCTCGGTCTTGTCGACGTAATGATGCGAGTGCCACCGATTCTGGTCATCGATGAAATTCTGAAGATTGGAATGGGCCTGCCCACACGCTTCTATCCGAGTCCGAATGAAAAAACAGGATTCACCGACAACGGCGGATCGGTGGAGGGTGGTGGTGTTGTCGTCGGCGGTGGTGTTGGTGGGGGAGTGGGCAATGCTAGTGATAATATCAACTCCTCAATAGTTTCCAATTTAAGCACATCTAGCAATTCAACAAATGTACCTGGCCTTGCAACAGCGGCAGTAGGATTATTAATAAAGAATGTGACAGAGAAGGGTGGCGGAGTTCTGAACGAGAGCATCGAGGCAGCAATAGAAAGCAATCTAAATGAAATTCTATCGATTACGGCAGTCAAATTCATCATTTGTCTAGTGGGTGAGTGGCTTCAATTGCTACGGGTGTCAATTTTGGTTGTAGCCTGTCACAATGTCTAAATGTCAATATCGGATTTTTTGGTTGTATACTCATGGCTTTCACTGGGCTGGCGGAGCTGTACAGTGAATCACAGGTGTCGTCGTTGGCATGGCGAATTTGATGAGGAAGATGAGTGCGTGATCTGAATACATGTGAATAACCTTGCTGTGTTGTTTTGTTGCGTCTGTTGCTTGAACGAGTTCGTGAAGGGCGGAGTTGAGGTGGTTGCCATTAGAGAGGTTGTTGAATCGGTTTGTTGGCCGATGGTGAATGTGTCAGAGGCTAGGAGTTTATTACCGGAGACCTTGAGTATGTCGGTGAATGATCTTTGCGAGTCTTGATAAGGCACCCCCAGTTGAAGTCAAGTTCAAGTTCGCAAGGCTTTTTGACAATTTTTGCTTTGTGTCCCTATTGTATGACGTTGTGTTCATACCGCGCTACCTTCAAAAATGTATTCTTTTTACCGATACGAAGACTCTTGGGTTTTCTATTTAAATTGGTGGTCGGAATGCTTTTGAATTGGTGCTGAAACAATCGTGAATTTGCGTGAATTATAATGCATTATCTGGTCGCCGTGGCGTAGTGGGTAGAGCGCGACGCTCACACGATGAAGGGTGTCGGTTCGATTCCCAGCTCAACACCAATTTTTCGAATTTATCACGGCACCACCTCTTTCGAGCTGCTGACAACACTCAAAGAGCAATAACTGGCTAAGAAAGCTCCTCAAATTTCGCCGTTCGGAGTCGGCAAAAAACTGTAGGTCCCTTCTACTCGTGAGGGAACAGTAGCGCGCACAACACGTGTAGTTGATGAGCAAGCTAGGCCCTGGTCCCCTTTTATTATTATAATGCATTTTGGTCGGTTCTAGACCCAAAAAATTGTAGGTTATTTCCGTAAGTCGTAAACATATTCTGGGTCGTAACATATCAATTTCTACCTTTTTCAGAAAATGATGCTTCAATCGAAGGATACGCTTATTAGAGTCGGGGTTTGTTTTTTAACTGTGTGAATGCTTTAGTTTGATCTGCTGCTTTACAGGATAAGAAATCCGTGCTTATATAAAAAAGGCGGACTCGGAGCATTGAAAAATTCAAAAGTTGGACTCGTAAAACAGAACGAAAACTAACACTGCCCATTATTCGCCCAATTTTAATTCAAATTGTTTTCGAACAATACACGACTGCACTTGACTACACTTGCAGATGTAGCATCCACGGTTGCCACGGTTTTACTGCCTCGAAACGGATATACAACACAGATGTTTGTTATATTCTGATAATAATGCGTGGCAGACTTCCATCCAGTTTTGCAAAAGATTTTTGAAGCGATCCTCACATCACAAGTGGAGAAGTGAATTTATTGTATGCGCTCACTAGTTAAGCGCTTATTTGTTAATGTCCGTGACGTGTCATAGTTTGTCCCCGATTGAGCTTGCGTTCTTTTTTTAACATTCATCGATCACGCTCAGAAAAAAAAATTATCAATGAAATGTTTTTCAAATATTGTCGTTAATAGTTGCACTTCGTGTAGTGAATCGTAGTCATTTCTGTTTTTTTCTTTTTAATTTTTCGAAAGTTTAGCTCGGCTGAATACAATCGGCCGCTTTTTGTGTTGAAAGCTATTCCAACTAACTATGGGTGGCGCGACAGTCCACAGTGGGACGTGGGCACTACGCCACGGCGGCCACTGATCAGAGGAATGATCCAAAAAAAATTTTTTTACATGCCAAAATGCATGCTCCATGAAATCGCAGTTGCACCTAAGGACTGCATTTTGTTAACATGAGTAGTGCGTTTGCTGCTGTTCACATTATTTAAAACTTCCGAAAAATGGATATAAAGCCCCCGAATAGCTTTTCTTCTACAGGTCATTGAGACTTAAAACAGGTCTCCTTATATTGGCCTCGAACTTTGTGATAAATTTTCGTGATAAATTTTATCTCACTCCTTCCTAATGCATAATGATCACAAACCAACATGAAAATGTTTTATTCACCAATAATTCAAGTCTATTTAAACTATACATGCCCCCATTCCACACAAGGGCTTTCTGGTTTCTTTGTCAGCGCGAATTAAATTTTCTCTCTCTGTAGGGCACAAGTTGGTTAGAGACGACCATTCTCTTTTGCAACTGGTTTTCCGAATCAGATTATGTGTTTGTATTAAATTCATGGCATTGAATTAAACGTCACTGCTGAGTTATAAAGACTTGATACGAATTTTGATTGCACGCGGAATAAGAGATTAATTTTTATTTTGTGGGTCACACACATGTCTCGGGTTTAATCTTAACCTCTTTTTTAAGTGCAACAAGTTTTGCTCTTTTGGAAATGCAACTAACTACGCAAAATTTTGTTCTGCGCTATAATACCACAGACACTAGAACGCGAAGACAGAAAATTTTAACGGACATTACACCTATAAAAGGTGTGTTTCCATACTTGAACAAACAACACCAACCAACACAAAATTCATTCCTGTATACCGACAAAATTGGTTGTACGTCAAATGAGCGCTCTCTCGAGAGAGTAGCATATTTCCCCACGCTACCCATTTTAACATAAAACATTTTTACGGGTAGGTTGTTAATTTTCTGTCTAATTAATTTGTGTGGGTACAGATTTGAGGGAGCATTGACCCATTATCTCTGTGTATGTGTCTCAAATTGTGTCGTTGTTTTTGTTTTCTGTGTAGAAAAAGTGAATTTGACATTTCTTGGTGACATACTTTACTCATTTGGTTTAGATGCGTTCCCGTACTTTTCCTCTTTCTGAGAGAGAGTCATTAGAGATGAAGTGGGGGTAAACTTCATATCTAATGACATTCTTTAGAATTTGGTACAGAAAGTATTGAAACATTTCTAAAGACTGTCAAAGAATGGCTAGTAAAACATTTTTAACAAATAGACCCTAGTAGCCTGGGAAAGTTCTTTTTGTGTAAATTTACAAAATTTAAAATAATCGTCAATTTTGTGAACTGCATAAAACTGAAAAACCTTCTAAACGTTTTTATTTTTTTCTAAATTCAAGTTTACCTATGGACTCGACTAAAGGGAGTGCTTTCCGAGAGAAAAGGAAATCTCCCCTTTGCAGAGCTTTTAATTTTCTTTTTTCAGCCACTGACACTATTTAACCCCACGATGGAGAAGAAAACAGGATTTTTAGATATATATATATATACAGTACTGTGCAAAATTATAGCACTGTGTTCGACTTTGTCACTATTATGCTAATTACTTTTTTCTATGGACAGGCAGGAACCTCATATTTATAGCACAACATCCCAACATAGAACCCATAAACAAGACAATAAAAAAATGCATCCTGTCTTTAAGAAAGGTCCCGTTACCGGAAATGCAGCCGAATATAAATGTGCAAAATAATACCACCACGTCATTCTGAAGAGCGTTTTCGAATTGTTTTTGGTTATAAACTAATTCTACACATATTATTGTAATTATTCAAAGATTATATTCCAAAGTGCAACGTTGATAGCAAAGTAAAATGGGTCGTTCTGAGAAACGTGCCTTAATAAAAAAAAAATTGTTTTCAGGGGATATAGCTTACAAATTCATAAGTGAAATTGTTGGGTGTTCAAATAAAATGATCGCAAATGCCAAAAAATACGCTCAACAAGAAGAAAAAAAGAGGTGAAACTCGAAAGTAACCCCCGCCAATGAACGACAAATAGTAAGATTAGTCCAACGGCACCCATTTATGAACGCTAAGAAAATAAAGAGGAGTAAAATTTATCCGTGGAGACATCAACAATAAGAAGAAAGCTGATAAAGAAAAATTTACCTGTCAGGAGTCCAGAAAAGTATCACTACTATCAAAAATTAACCTACTAAAACGAAAAAAATTTGCGAAAAAACACCTGAACTGGGAACCTGCTAAATTGCGCAATATATTATGGACAGAGGAATCCAAAATAATTTTATTTGGTACTCCTGGGAGCAGGACATTTGTTCGTAGGCGGAAAAACTAAGAGTTTCAACCGGAGTGGACTGTCAAGACTGTAAAGCAATGCGGAGCAAAAATGATCGTATGGGAATGCTTTTCCTATTATGGTACTGGTCCCATTTTTTGTATAAAACCGATAATGACAGCTAAAGTTTATGTCAGCATAATGAGAGAAACTATGTTACCTTACGCAGATTGGAATATGCCTCTTAGCAAGACAATGACCCCAAACATACGAGCAATCTGGCCAAAGAAATTTTCATAAGCAATGCAGTTCAAGTTATGGAGTGGCCGCCTCAGTCTCCGGACCTGCATCTCATTGAAAACCTTCCGGCAGATCTTAAGAAAACTGTATATGAAACAAAACCTAAATATACAAAACAACTATGGGATTTTGTGCAGGCTGCGTGGAGGAATATCCCCATTCAGCGATAATAATAATTGTTGGTGCTACAGTCCAGAGGGGAACCAGGGCCTCATCAACTACTCGTGTCGTGCGCGCTACTGTTCTCTCACGAGTAAAAGGGACCTACAGCTTTTTTCCGACTCCGAACGGCGAAGGTTGAAAGGCTTTCTTAAACAATTATTACTCTTTGAGTGTTGTCAGCAGCTCGAAAGAGGTGGTCCTGTGAAATATTCGAAAAGTTGATGTTGAGCTGGGAATCTAGGCCCTTCGGCGTGCGAGCGTCGCACTCTACCCACTACGCCACGGCGGCCACTCCATTCAGTGATGTCAGACCTTAATCGACTCTATGCCACGATGCTGTGATGCTGTACTTTAAAATAAAGGTTATACGACCAAGTACTAATCCAATTAAAAAAATTGAAACAAACAACTTTACTATTCTATCTATACTATTGATCTTGTTGCTATTATTTTGGACACACCGAAATTCGGTGTTGTTCCGGATAAGGGGCTTTTCTAAGCTCAGAATGCACTATTTCTTATCTTTTTTACAGGTTTTATTACTGATAGAATAAAGATACTGTGCCATAAGTATGATATGTTTACATGACCGTAGGAAAAAGTTATTAGCAAAATTGTGACAAGTTTGAACACAATGCTATTATTTTGCACAGTGCTGTATGGACTTATAGATTTTAGTTTATTTTGGGTCTATGTTGTGTATTGTTTACTTTTTGCTGGCTGGTAAAAACTTGATGCAGAAAGTTAAGACTAAAATTGTAGAAAAAAAATATAAGATTGCATTTTTCTTTTGAGAACCGCACTTTTCTAGTGCATTTAATACATTTTTTTTACAAGAGCGCGTCAAAGGGATGTTTGATATCCTTAAGTGATCGGGATCAGCACTGCCCAAAGGTATACAGGAAGAGAAGGAAAGAAGGTACACAAGAAGAACTGCTGCTTAAACAGGCACTAGCAACTTGGCATCACTTTTCACATTGTCCGAAAAGTTTTCTTAAATTAATTTTTTTTAGAATCGTTTAACAGTTAAAGATTTTTAAGTATCAAATGGCTCATGAATTTAATTCCATCGATTCGTTTTGATAAACAAGCAGTTAAAAAAATTATTTAACTCCTCACTTGGAATACATTTTTTGTATATTGTACATGTTTTTTGTATTTTGTATACGAAAGTGAACCCAAAACACAACTGAATAAGCAATCCTGATAAACAGTGTTGGAAAAAATTATAGAAACAAACTTGTTTTGCGCTTTTTGATATTAAAATAATGAAAACGTGAAGGCAAACATAAATGAAATATATATTTCGTCGTTCATTAAATTATGATAATATGATGAAATATTAAATTGATTAATGAATACCAAAAATAAAAAATAAAAAAATCAATTTCAGTTTTTTGTCGATTTTATGCCTGGAAAAAATAATAGAAACAAAATTAAAATTGTAATTTTTTTATGTAGAATATTATTTTACATTGAAAGTTCTCATCCTTCTTTTAGTACTTGGTCGTAGCACCTTTGTTTTTAATCACTGCCTCACATCTTCGTTCCATGGAGTGAACTAAGTTGGCACAATTTTCGGCAGGTATAGAGTATCATGCTTCGTGGATTTTGGACCACAATTCTTCTTTATTTCTGCCTTTACATTCCCCGATCTTACGTTTTAGAACGCCCCACAAGTGTTCTATCGGATTTAGATCAGGGGATTGTGACGGCCATTCCATTACAGCAATTTTATTTGTTTGGAACCATTGCTTTGCTAGTTTTTAGGAATGCTTGGGATCATTATCCTGCATAAACTCCCATTTTCGCGGCATATCCTCTTCAGCAAATGGTAGCATTACTGTATTCAAGATGTTGACATACTCCACAGCGCACATTTTGTCCTTTATCCAGAAAAGTGGTCCAACACCAGACGATGAGAAGCAGCCCCAAATCATAAGGTTACCTCCACCGTGCTTTACTGTCTTCTTTGTGTACTTTAGGTCGAATTCGGAATTTTTTGGTCGTCTCACGTACATTTTTACATCAGGTCCAAACAAATTGATCTTTGTTTCATCCGACCACAAGATATTGTTCCAGTTTTCACGGTAGAGGTGTCTGTTAGCAAAAGTTAACATCTGTTTTATATTTTTCTTACTTAGAAAAGGAACTCTACTTGGGCTTCTTGCCATTAAACCTGCTTCATTTAAAATGTTCCTAATTGTTCGACTGGATACAGGTGCCTTCAACACATTTTTAAGTTCCTCCGAAGAAGAAAACGGCTTAGAAATACAATGACGCACAAGAAGATGGTCGAACCGAGATATTGTTTTTCGTTTTCTGCCTCTTATTTCTTCTTTGGGATCAAAATGCAGGGCATTAAACACTTTTGTTTTTGGAACACTTCATTATATGCGCCATTCTGTCCATTGTACAACCGTCATTTCTTAACCTTTGAATTAATTTCCTTTCAGAATCAGTGCAGTGGACTCCCCGACCCATTTTTACATAATTTTAGATTTGACAACTTATTTCTAGTTTCTGGTAACACTTTAGTAAAGGATAAAACGTATTTCGATTATTTCCTATAAAAATAAACCGTCTTTCTCTAAGGAATCACTAATGCGAAATGCGATAATCATTTTCTTTCTTTCTATTTTTTTTCCAGCAGCATGCCCCTTTGCTTTGTATTTTTTTTCGTTCAAGCTTAATCAAAGTACTGTTAGGTAGCATTCATATGCAGTAGTGGTATCAATGTGAGATGTATTTATGACCCATAGATGCTTGTTTACTATTGTATCTGCTTTTGTTTGTATTATTTTTTCCAACACTGTAAGTAGGTATGAAAACTAAGATGTCACATTAATTCTCTTAATTTTCTTGTGATTGTTAAGCAGTCCATTCTAAGGAAATTTTAAGTTTGCTCTCAGAGGCAATAAATGAGACTAATAGAAAAATTGAGTAGCAACATTTTGGTAATTTCTAGCCGGTTGTAGGGGAAAATACATTTTTCTTTGCGTGAAAATTAACAAAATTTTAATGTTTGCATTGCTGCAATTGATGTTAAATTTAGTCTTTAAGATCAAAAACATTCCCTCTTAGGACCTTCAAGACGATTTACACCTCGAATAGGTTATACAGTTTTTTAAATTTTCCCTAGCCCCATTCCCCGAAAATTTCCACTCCTTCAAGAAATATCTTCGTCAGTTGATTGACAAATGTCCATTTCATTTAAACACAGTACAGTACGAGAATGCATCATGTTGGTTTTTATGTGCATTTTTGACATTTTTCCATTTTCGTTTCTCGGAATTAGGTCTGAGTATATATTGAGTAGATCAGTAATTCCTCTAACATTAGGTCATCAAACAATTGCATGGTTGTGGGTAGCCCTAGATCACACACATTTACCATAAGAAGACTTAAGCGATAAAGTTGCAGCTGTCAATAGGCAGTTGCCACAAATTTTGCGCCTTGACAGTCAATACTCCGATCGCTTGAAAAACTTATCTACTTTATATTGTACGGATATTTGCATTTTCTTATCTTTCATTGAAAGCAATACCTCACTTAATCCAAATCTGAACCACAAAAAGAAAAAAAAACAAAAATTGTTGCTGATGATGATGGTTTCAAAAAAAAAAAAAAAAAAACTCCCTGAAAACCGAAATGGAACTCTGTCTTAAGAACTTGCCTGCCATTTCGCATACATTTGCTTGAGAGCTGTGTTCCATTTGTCAACAGACAATTTAGGTGCTCTATTCGATTTATGTACGTTATCTTGTGTCGTAATTTGTTGCGTTATCAAAGCATTTCGAGTCCAAACTTTTTGGCACTTGCAGTGGTATCGCCGTGGCGAAGTGGGTAGAGTGCGACACTCACACGCCGAGGGTTCAGGTTCAATTTCCGCATGAACACCCCGAATTTTTCGCGACACGACCTCTTTCGAGATGATGACAACACTCAAAGAGTAAAAACTGTCTAAGCAAAAGCTTCTAAAACTTTGCCGTTCGGAGTCGGCAAAAAAATATAGATCCCTTCTACAACACGAGTACAGCATAATTGATTGGGGTAAAAAAAAAAAATTAGAGTGGAATTTAATGTTTCCAAAACTCAGTGCTGTCCTCTGTGACTCAAGTGTTCTCAAAACAACCTGTCATTATCTATGAATGGCTCCTACATTGTTGAAACTGAACGACTTTCCATCCTCGGTACGTGTATCAACTCAGCGCTAAGTTGGAACGATCACATATTCGAGATCGCCAAAACTGCAGCCAAATGTCTAGGTTTCTTAAAGCGATGCAAGAAATATTTCACCCCTTCTGACCTGGCAACAATATATAAAACGTACATCCCCCCAAAGCTTGAGTACAACGCTTCTATTTGGTCCGGTGCTTCTAAGACCTCCCTGCACCTATTAGATATAATCCAACAGCGAGCGATAAATCTTATTGGTGATAATAATGCTGCGAAGTCAATCGACTCGTTCGAACATCGACACAATGTTGCGTCTCTATGACTATTTTATCGCTATTTTAACAAAAAATGATTTAACGAGTTAGCCAGCTGCATTCCTCCCCTTCACGAATTCACCCGCAATACCCGCCTTGCTAGGAATGCTCACCCGTTCACCCTTAAGCCCCCCTTTTGACGAACAGTTTAGTTTAGAGAGTCGTTCTTCAGCCGCACCACACGAATATGAAATGCTTTTCCCAGTTCAATTTTCCCCCCATTACAATCAGGCATTTAAAACCAATGTGCATCGGTACCTCCTTTCCCTCTCTTCCTCTATACCTTCGGCCCGTGCTGTAACTTGATTCCAGTCATTTAAGGGTATAAACAATCTCTTTAGTGCGCGCCAATTATAAAAAAAAAAGTTGATGGGCAAGTCAGACCCGCCATCCAATTATTATTAGTGGTATTCACGACCAAAACTGGAGATTGCCTCAAATGATGTATTCCGATTAAAACATAACAATTAGCAACTTTGTGCCTAGAGTACTATTATTCATTTCCAAACCCGACAAAAACACAGATTTTACTGTCAAACTGTTATTGACATGTGAATTATTCTCCTCACAAAGCTAGAAGTTACCATGATTTACATTAGATGTGTTCCAGTACTTTCTGTACTGAAATCTGAAGTCTGTCATTTGTTAAGGAGTGGAGGTAAATCTCTCTCAGAAAAAGGGAAAGTACGGGAACACATCTAAACCAAATGTGTAAAGTATGTCGTTAAGAAATATCAAATTCGCTTTTCGATACAGGAAACAAAAACAACAAGATTTGAGACACATACACAGAGATAATGGATCACTGCTCACTTATCTATGTTCACACACCAAGTAATTTGGCAGAAAACCAACAATCTACCCACAAAAATTTTTTGTGTTAAAATGGGCAGGGTGGTGAAATAATTTACTCTCTCTCAAGAGCACTCTTATGACGTTAAACCCATATTTTCGGTATACAGGAACGCACGTTGTGTTACTTTGTGTTGTTTTGCACTGTTTTGTATCGTTTATTTCGAGTACGGGAACATATCTATTGTATTCAAATCCCCGGGATTAATTACCTCCAATCAAAACAAAAAAACAACAACCGTGGTTTTATTTGAGGTTGTCATCAAAAAGTCTTAATTCCATGTTCCATGTTCCTATTCAAATTTGTTTTTCTGGAATCTCCAAAGTCTACTGACCTTAATGAGTAGGGTTAGTCATTGGACATGAACTTCAGTTCCTGGTTAATTTTGTTTGGACTTTGAGTTCGACTTCTTTGACAGTGGTTCACAGTTTGCCCAAAAAACTTGACGCGACCGCTTCCGCAAAAAATATTTCATATCTTATCTTTCACTACGATAACCCCCTTTTCGGACGTAGCGTGTTTTTTCTCAATGCATTCACCTCTGTACTTTTGGGACATTATCAAGAGTGATAATTATCTTATCGGTAAGTGGAAGTTAGTCATCAATTATTGAGCTTGTTTGCAATCTCGAAATTTACATAATCTAGAAAGATCGGTTAGCGTTCACAACATTTGAGTGTATACCACAATTTTCCAGAATCAGCGTGACTGCCCGTTATCAGACGACAATCGCTAGAAACAACCACAAAGGAGCATGAGAATGCATTAAATGTTATCGATGTTGTCAAGCATCTTCAAGGTTGAATTATGTCAGAAGTGGCATAAATCTTTCTCGTCACGGCGTCTTTATTCCGATTGAATATTCTAGGAGCGGACAGTTTAAAGGCATGCAGCCCAGTAAACTGTGTACAATTCTTATAAGTGCTTCCGGGCAAGCGTAAGTGCGTAGAGTTGAATAACGACGTGAATGTTGCGTGGAATTGATTTGTACATTTGGTGTTCTCATTGACTGAAACATTCATGCCATTGTTTGGCCATGTTGAAATCAAGTCTTTAGGAGTTATTTGAAAAATCAGTTTTCAATGTAGCCGACTAGTACGTTGTTTTATGAATCAGCTTCGGCTTATGAATTTTACAATTCGATGTGCTTACTTATCACAAGCTAAATGGGAAAAAGTTGAAACGATGTGGACATAAGCGAAACTTTAATACGCAGTAGTTTGTTTCGACTTTATGCTTATCTAACTTTAAACCATTTCTGGAACTACGCAGCTGTGAGCCATAGCCCAATACGAATAAGAAACATATCTATCAAGGTTATGAAGCTGATTTAAACTTTGGAAAGTTTATAAAAGGCATTCTAATCTGAAATTCTCTCTTTCGAGATAAATTTTTGTCAAATCGTAACTAAGTTTAATGCTGGTATTTTTGAGTTGAGGAAACATGATCGGATTATTCTTCAAAACACATAATTCCGTTCTCCTCAGTTTCATGTGTATTCAACCTTCCCTTGGATTTGTTATCCTGGAGGTGTGGAGCCCTGTGCAGACCTTTTTGATTTTGCTTCCCTTCGTACACAATTTTTCCTCTTTACCTTCCTTTTCTTGTTCGGAAATTCAGTTAGACAAACCATCTTAAAAACATAGAACGAAATCATTTTTATGCTTTGCAATGGCGATCGTAGTGGGTACAGTGCGATACTAATATACCGAAGGTTCAGTCTCGAATCTCGGCTGAACAGCTTGCATTTTTAACAGCACCACCACTTTCGAACTACTGACAACACTGTCTAAGCAACAGCTTTTCAAACTTCACCGTTCGGAGCCGGCAAAAAATTGTAGGTTTCCCCTACTCGTGAGAGAAATGTGGCGAGCACAACACGAATATTTGATAGCAAGCTAGACCCATGTCCCCTGTGGACTGTCGGGCCACCCAAGAGGACTTCTTTGATGTCCTAGTGTAGGAGTTTGTTCACTGTTTAGCGCCGGCATGAATCGGTACGTTTAAAACTTTAGCAGAAAGCAAAGCGATCGGCAGTAGAAGCACCAGAAGTATAAAATATTTTACAAGTATGGCGGTAACACTTAACCACAGAACAGTTTAAAACTCCACGAACAAGCAAAGCTGACTGAGTTTTCTGTAAAAGGATCAACTTGCACAAGATTAGGTTAAACAACGCAAATATCCACAAGCCAAAACAGAAAACTACAACAGAACTGTTGAAAAGAGTCATTTTGAACCGTCTCTGTTGGTTCGAGTAAACCATCTCCTCAATTTTCAGTCTAACCCATGCCAACAAATCAGTTAACTATCATAAACCCTACACTTAAAAATCGCTGACTTTATGGAAAATTCGCCCAGCAAGTATCTGTGCTCGTCTCTGCTCGTTGTCCATCGCAACATTAAATAAAGCGTTAAGTAGCCATTTAAGCAGTTTATTGTCTGTTAATGACCCTTATCGTCCGCTAATCTCAATTCCCTCCCGTAGTTTATACTCTGTACTCAATCAGCACAGATTTCAAAACATCGCCTGTGAGCATCGTCTCAGCTGGTCAACAATTCTCGCGTGCCGTCGCTTCGTTTTGTAAATAAACTGAATCTAGGACTTTGATTTTGGTCTATGAAACCAAATACCGCACGCTATTCAACTGCATAATGTCTGTCATTTGAAAAGAAAAAATAACTTCACTGCACGTTTCTTCGTCTTTTACTTAACCTCAACTGTGTGTGTTTGTGTACCTGTTTCAAGCAGACACACAATCGTTCAGCACGACTGCTGAAAATTCCAATGCAGGTAAAAAGAAAGTAATTTCCATCGAAGTGCATGTGTGTTTTGACACAGCCAATTGCGTGGATAAAAGCTCTATTGTTTAACAATCATTACGAGTCGTTTGCAAGGGGTGGTGTGCTTATGCATTTAAGTGGTGTGCACGTACTTCATGTCAGAGTACGGTATGGATTTCGGTGACTGTGTGGTCGCAAGTAACGCACCGTTCTATTTTTAGCTGAAATTTGATATTTAAAATCAGTTCTGCAATTGAATCGATTGCTCAAATATTGATCGGGTGTGAGTCAACAACTTAAGATTAAATTAAACTTATTACATTTAAAAGTGGGGTAATTTGCTTCTTTTTTTTTTTTAATAGGAGTCGTTCATAAAAGAATAACTATGAATAATGGCTTAAAAAATGTCCATACTATGTGACAAAAAAGCTTCCTCGAGGATGTAGTTTATTTCCTTCAGTAAAGTATAACGGTTTTGAGTTTAAAATCGGAGACCCTGTGCTGTCTAAGCTGCTTTCCCAAATTTTTCAGATTGTGATTGATGTTCAAAGTAAAAGGATACCCGCTCAACCCGGATACCCGTAATTTTGAGGGCAGTATAGCTTTTAAAACTGTCTTCAGAAACAGTCACTCTTTTCCCCATTTTCTCCGTGTGTTTTATACTTGAGAAACTATTTGATTGCGTTTCAGTTATAAATGTATTCATTTTAAGGGAAAATTAGAAGTGACCGCCTTGGCGTAGTGGGTAGAGTGCGACGCTCACACGCCGAAGGGTCTAGGTCTGATTCCCGGATGAACACCTCGAATTTTCCACGGCACCATCTCCTTCGAGCTGCTAACAACACTCAAAGAGTATTAACTGTCTAAGAAAGCTTCTCAAATTTCGCCGTTCGGTGTCGGCAAAAAACTGTAGGTCCCTTCTACTCGTGAGAGAACAGTAGCGCGCACAACACGAGTAGTTGATGAACAAACTAGGCCCTGGTACCCCTGTGGACTGTTGCGCCAACAATTACGAGGGTTGCCTTTTATGTTTCGGGATTGAAGAACAAAAAATAATACTAACCATCGAAAATAGCTTTATTTAAAATATTCCCCATTAAGATCTTGACACTTTTGAATGCGCTTGAGCCAATAGTCGAAGCACTTTCGCCACTCTGATTGAGGTATCTCCAAAACATGCATTCTGAACGCATCAACCGCTTCTTCAGGTGTCGAAAAAAGTTGACCTCTTATTTTATTTTTTACTTACGGGAATAAAAAGAAGTCAATCCATGCCAAGTCAGGACTATACAGCGGATGACTCATCAAATCGATGTTTTGAGTGCTAAAACTGCAGTTGTTTGAGACGATGTGTGAGAGCTCACATTGTCGTGGTGAAGAGTGATCCGTCTTCGGCGGTTGATTTTCCTGATTTCTTGGAAGACAACTGGCAAACAAATGGCTGTGTACCACTCAGAATTGACTGTTCTGCGTTGTTCTAGTGGCACGGTTGCGACATGTCCAGTTTTTCGAAAAAACAGACCATACAAGTGCTTCGTGCGCGAGCAACTTTTGTTGGATTTGGCTCAATTTGAATACCCATACAGTCGACTGCTGTTTACTTTCGGGCTCATACGCGTAAATCCACGATTCATCACCTGTCACGATGTCATAGGCGTGTTTCGACGAACCGCGATTGTATTTTTGTAGCATTTCTTTTTACCAATCGACACGAGCCTTTTTTGAGCGATTGACAAATTGTGCGGGATCCAACGCGAACAAGTTGTTTTGACGGTCAAATGTTCATGCAATATTGAATGTATGCTGGTCCCACTAATGTCTAAGGTTATCTCAATCTCACGATAGGTCACATGACGATGTTGCAATATCAGTTGCCGCACAGCATCAATAGTTTCCGGAACAACAATTGATTTTGGACGACCTTCACGAAATTCGTCTTGGAGTGAACTACGACCTCGGTTGAATTCACCATACCATCGATAAACACTGGTCCTTGATGGAGCTTCATCGCCAAAAATTGAATTAAGTTCATCGATGCACTGTTGTTGAGTTAATCCACGTCGATGTGAAAAACAATCGCATGAAAATTTTCACGATTTTATTCCATTTTTTTTTGGGGCCCCCGTGGCGTAGTGGGTAATGTGCAACGCTCACACGCCGAAGGGTCTATCGGTCGAAATTTTCACGGCACCACCTCTTTCGAGCTGCTGACAACACTCGAAGAGTAATAACTGTCTAAGGAAGCTTCGCATACTTCACCGTTCGGAGTCGGCAAAAAACTGTAGGTCCCTTCTATTCGTGACAGAACAGTAGCGCGCACAACACGAGTAGTTGATGAGCAAGCTAGGCCCTGGTCCCCCTGTGGACTGTCTCGCCAACAATTATTTTTATTAATTCCATTTTTTGGGCGAAAGGAATCTTTTAAGTTACTGTAAACAACACAAATAGCGCTCGTATGTCGAAACGTTCTGAGTACGTATAACCTCAAAATGTCAAACTTTACGATAGAGCTGGCAATCGCCAGATTGCAACACTAGGGTTGCCTAATCCCGAAATATAAAAGACAAGCTTCGTATTATTATTAATTAGAAGTGACTTCTATCAGCGCGAGACTCTTAGTTTCTCGAATACCAGGAAAGACAGGAAAAAGTCCTTAAACGGTCCTTCAAATGGTATTATAGTTTTGCTTACAGATTTAAAAAGTAGGTAAAGTACATTTTAGGGTTAGTAAGAAAGTCTTTATTTGAATATCATAAAACACAAAAATATTGATGTAAACATTCAATTAAACATCGTTGGGAATTCTTATGCAGCTAACACATCACTCAAAAAGTTCAGGGTTATATAGGGGATTATTACACAAAATGCGTATCTGCTTTGATTTGTTTAAATATAGCGTAAGAACAGAAAACATACTATAATCTGCTTCGTATTACATACAGTATAAAATACTTGCATATAGTATAAAATCAGAAAACAGATTACTCGAACTTCAAATGTCAATTTTCGCCTCTAGCTTTTAGAATTGTTCCAATTCAGAAAGGAAATAAAGCGGTGAGGAAACAAGGTCAACCAAGTGATAAGATTATTTAGCGAATTGCGATTACTCCCTGTTGACAGGGGTGAAACTATAAAAAATATTCCCTGTGCATATTACATATTTTATCAGTAAAGAACATAATCTCCTTATCTGGAATACAGCATATGGTGGATCAATAGCTTCTAGTAATCTTTCATATCCTTGTTTGAATGGCCTCAATCGAAGTGTCAACATAAAAACTGCAACCCGAAAAAATCTAATAAACAAGGGAGTAAATTTCACGGTCGACCACAGGTTTCTGGCGTCACTTGCTTCCTCTTGTGTGGACTACTCAATTGAAGCTTTTCGTTTACCGCAGGGTTTGACTTATGATTCCATTTTACAGATTTTAAAATATGGTCATCAAGAAATCAGTCCTCTGGCAATGGAAAACCTTCAATAGGTGAATATTTGTTTCGAAGATCTTATAGAGTTCAGGAAATATAAGAAGATGACTTTATACGTGCGGTATTAGCAAAAGAGATTTTCATTTACTTTGATCTAATAATAATTGTTGGCGCGACAGTCCACATGAGGACCAGGGCCTAGCTTACTCATCAACTACTTGATTTGGGCGCGCTACTGTTCTCTCACGAGTAGAAGGCACCTACAGTTTTTTGCCGACTCCGAACGGTGAAGTATGAGAAGCTTTATTAGATAGTTACTACTTTTTGAGTGTTGCCTGCAGCTCGAAAGAGATGGTGTCGTGAAAAATTCGAGGTGTTCAGCCGAAAATCGAACCTAGACCATTCGGCGTGTGAGCGTCGCACTCTACCCACTACGCCACGGCGGCTTTAATCTGGAAAAGTTCAGAATATTCAGCACGCTTTGCTTCAAAATTCATTACTCAATCCTCACGAAGTTCAATTATCTCGTCACGTTTCAACGCAAACAAATTGGAAACATTTTGCCTTCAACCTTGTACTTCATGGAATCGAACAGATAAACATTTCTGTCTAATTTCACTGTTCTGTGACATTAATTTCTTTGCGCATTAATCTCGAAAGCTAAAACCAACGTCTGGCGATCCGCCACCAGATGACACATCTCAGATTATCAATGAGCGCAGAGAACACATCAACATCGGAATAAATAAATAAAATTCGACCTAATGGCTCTTAGTAGATAATGAAGCGCTAGAACCCAAGTGTCATGTTCCATCGAAACCTGATCAAACATACTCGCTGATATGTAAAATTATCACATTCATTCAAACGTATAGCCGCTGATGTGTTTATGAATATTATTTACATTTCATGTGAGCCTCTGCCACAGTATATACGTTCTTGTCTGGTTTAGGTCTATCCCGAGAATTGGCAAGGGCATTAACCTTAGAAAATTTAAATGAAACCGATTAGCACGTGAATTTACGGGTTTGTTCAGTTTTGGAAGGAGGTCTAATCTGGAGCTGTCTGTTTATAGTTTGTAACGGCGTGTTCTCTTTTTAAGTGTAAGGCCATGATTTTTACGACTTAACTCGAGATTTGTTCAAAATGTTCTTCTTAATTCGTTTTCTTGGAGAAAAAATTATGTTTTCTGAATTATTTTAAATTTGGAGATATATGAGGCCGGTGAAATGATTCGAAAAGAATAAATAAAGCATTACAACTTATCAAATCGATGAGTTAATAAGGTTTGCTTTAAACAAACGGTTTTGATCCAAACTTCAGATTTATTTTCAAAACTTTTACCGAAAATAATCACAAATATACAATTTTACACATAAATACAAATTCTTAGAATATCATTTAATTGTGAGAAATGGGCTTGTGCACACTAGGCAATGCCGTTTCCGTGCTAAAAAAGGCGAGCTGCCTAGCAAGTGCTTAGGTTAAGTTGACATGCAGTCTCCTCCCCGCGCCCCTGGATATCCATCACAACACCGATTGTGTCGTGAACTAATGTATGTGGCAGACCCCTCTGTCCGAGGGTTAAATAATTGGCCAGTTTGTGGCTTGGGCGTGAGTTTTACTACATTAGCATATAAAAATAGGGACAGTTCAGTGATAATGACGTTGCTTTGATGTGGGCGGATCAACTGTTTACGATCCAAGCAAACGTTTTAATGGCAATTATTTTCGGTTTTGCACGTGGACTGTGAAGTCCCTCGCAGCCGATGAGCTTGCGGAGGATCTGACCTGCTACAGAGCAGACAACACTACCAATTAGGAAGTGCATTGGGGTGGTCCCGTGGCGCAGGAGATAGACTACGACGCTCACATGCAAAGGTCTAGGTTCGATTCCCGGCTCACTACCTTGAATTTTTCACGGCACCACCTATTTCGAGCTGCTGGCAACACTCAAAGAGTAATAACTGTCTAAGAAAGCCTTTCAACCTTCGCCGTTCGGGGTCGGAAAAAAACTGTGAGTCTTTTTTACTCGTGAGAGAACAGTAGCGCGCACAACACGAGTAGTTGCTGAGCAAGCTAGACTCTGGTGCTCTTGTGGGCTGTCGCACTTTACAATGAATTAAGATGATCCCGGCAGAAAAACGATGAAAAACTGAGGAGGCAGCGCTTTTTCGGATGGGGATTCATTGTTCCCAGTTCTTAAGCTACTACTCCGTAAGCGAACGCCTCATAAGCCACACACCGCATCTAGGCTGAATTCAGCAATATAAGCCTAATCTGCGCTCACGTCCCGACAGAGGAGAAGGACCACAGCATCAAGAATAACTTCTATGCTTTCCCAGAAGGAACATACGATCGATGTCCTAGCTACGATCCCAAGATCGTTCTTGGAGATTTCCAAGCTCACTTGACTCCATCTTTGCTGGAGTCATCGGAAAAGAAAACCCGGGATGAACCTGGGCCTGGGAGCTTCTCCAGCTGACACGGTCCTTAGCTAGCTGGCCTCAATTTCGCAGCCTAGTTGATTGGGGTCCTTCTGAGTTTTTTGATTTGCAGTGCGGAGTTGAAGATTTACCGCGATGGAACAGTGTTGCCCAAATTCTCTTATGACGTTAATTGAAAACGAACAAAACTTTTCCTTTTTTATTTACTGAGTTTGATACATTTCGAGCATATGTCGGGGACTTAAATTTTTCTACACATTTTGTTGAAAGCTCATTGTGACCACTATCTTATCGAAAGTACTAAAAGTTGTTTGCACGATTTTAAAGTGGTAATTTAAACATTTAAATGGAGTCAAGCCACAATAGTTTCTTTGCTTGTTAAAGATCCGTCTCAAACGTAAATAGACATTTAAGTGCCTGAATCATCCATTTCCAGCACTTTGAAAAGCAGTGGAAATGCATTAGGTGTTTGATGAATTGCAGCCAAGTTATGGAACAAGTAAATTTGATTTTATTCATTCGAAATGATGACGGTTTATTTGATGGCAAAAGATGGGTGCACCTTGCAGTAGAATATGCAATCACATGTCTGCTAACGAGATTTGATGTGTTTGAGGCAGGAATTGAACAAAACACGACGCTTGTTGTTTTCAAATGCAGTGGTCGACCAAATTCTGTAAAATCTCAGCTGGCTGAGCCACACTTCCCCAGTTATGGTTAAAACAACAATGTAATTGATTCGTGAATAGTCGAAAAACCGATCGATTGTTTCGACTCGGAACTGATCTCATGCACAAAGAATGGGAAGGTGCAGTAATCAACATTTTCTAGTTATTATTCAAAAGTAAAGGATTATTCAGTGAAAAAGCAAAACGAATAAACCAAAACGACTTTTAATACATCACTAGGCACAATACTTTTCGATTCTCATGATTTCTTACTTATTAATAATTAATAATTGGATGGCACGACAATCCACAGTGGCCTGGATAGCTCATCAAATACTTGTATTGTGCGGGCTACTGTTCTCTCACAAGTAAAGGAAACCTGTAGGTTTTTGCCGACTCGAAGCGAGGAAGTTTGAGAACATTTTCAAAGATGGGTGATGCCGTGAAAAATTCGAGATGATCAGTCGGGAATCGAACCGAGACCATCGGCATGTAAGTTTCGCACTCTTTCCACTTCTCCACGGCGGGCATATTTATTGCATATATTGTAACTCTACGTGTATCATAACATCCTGAACTGTCGTTAAGTTTGAACTCAAGAGAAAATTGCACAGATTTGAAGTCCCATTTAAAATAGTGCGTGTATTGACTTGAACCTAAGTAGCAGATGTGAACTGAAGGGGGTTCAGGTGAATTCACCAGAAACAAATCATTAATTGCAAGTGGGCGTCCATTTTCATTAATTTTCTATCGCCGATCTTCTTATAGTATCAGAGTGATAGAATCGCAGGTGCAACTTCTTCTTTAAACTAAAGTTTCGATAGCATTGATTCAGATCTTTTGAATATAATTTAAACAAACTGACAGGGATATCATGTGATCTTGTCTTAAAGCAGAAATATGTCAGAAGAAATATGGACACATTGCAAATATTTACTTTTCCTTCTGAACATTCACTTTTTCATTTTATCACATAAAATATCTGTTATGGTCTAAGCGTGAAACATTGTTTTTTGTTTTTGTTTGGAAAGGAATTTTAGGTTGACTGAAATATAAATGTTTTCTTTACGAAATCGAATGTGAAAAAGTTTTGTTTTTGTACTGTTGACTTGAAAAGAGTGTGCACACCTACTACTTGTGACGCAGGAAGAAAAATATTGTGCTGTCAAAGCAGAATGATTCATTACAGTTGTAATCTTATTTAAATTCTGTCCGTTTTCAAAAGATGGCGCCACGTGCATGTTGTGGCTAATCTTGGAAGCAATAGCCTTCTTCATTGGAAAGGTGTGGCATTTGTCAAAATTATTTTAATTTTCTTTTTTTAATTGAAAAAAAAGTGCAACTGAAGCATGCCAGTAAAAACGTAGAACTTTAAGATGAATTTGCGTCGATCGATTAATCACGAACAGAGTGGTTTCGACACTACAAAAGTGGTGATTTTAGTGTCGAAGGCAAAGAGCGTCTTTACCAGCACAAAATGTGTGAGGATAAGGAATTGGAGGCTTTACTGTATAAAAATTCCTTCTAAACGCAAAGTGAACTCACAGAATCGTTGGAAGTGACTCAGCGCATAGTTTTCGTTTGGTTTAAGAAATTTGGATATATACGATAACAAGGACATTGAGTTCTGTATGTGTTGAAAATGAGAGAAGCCGAAAGGCGATTTTTCACTTCGGAACTGCTTCTTGAAATATATGAAAGGAAGGGATTTGTGCAACGGATTGTGACTAAAAAAGAATAGTGGATATACTATGATAGCCCCAAAAAGAACAAATATTATTCAAAACCTGGTGAACCGTTATAACATAATCTACATCGACGCCACGGTTTCAAAATCATGCAAATGGTGGGATTAAAGCTACTAAAACCACTTGAGAAACACGGCTAGAGCAATCTAACGGCATGATTTTGTAACATGATGATGCTCGGTTATCTTACCCTACTCACCGTATTCTCCTGACCTTGGCTCCTTCCACTACTGGGTTCTATGACCGGTCCGAAACAATTAAGAAAGTAACAGTTCGACTCGTTTGAAAAATACGAAGAAAGGCTCAATGATTTATTTGATGCCATAGAGGACTCATATTTTAGAGGTGATATTCAAAAATTACCATAGCTATGGGTAAAGTAATCAAAACCGAGTGACTAGTAGCTTTGTCTTTTTTTTTTAAATTTCTTTTAAACAGAAAAAACTGACCGTATTAATTTGTGCTACCCATAATAACCTCCAGCACATGAGTTATAGCGTTAGTCGACAATATAATTTTGTGGGTTAAAGAAAGAAAGCGTTAAAGGGTCTGCTTTGCAAGCCAATCTTGCTGCGCCTGCTTTTAATCTCTTATGAATGGAAGAAATTGCCTACCTGTAAAAATTGAATGAAGGGGTAACAAGACTTAAAACTTTGCTGTGTGAAACGATGCATTTGCACACTAAGCCACTGCGGCTGGGTTTACTGTTCCAACGCTATTTCATAAAGTCGTACAAAATCTCGCCAAGGCAAAATGTCTTTAGGAACATTTATTGTTCAGAACAACAGTCAAGCAATGAAGCGGAAAATTGCCTTAATCGCAGGTTCTAACAGAAATCTAATCATTTTGCTGTACCGCTCAGTCGATTAAAAATTCCAGTTTTCTCCTCTGCAGCATTCCCAGTATGTCTGCAGTTAGAAAAGAATATACTCGTACATAAACATTCTTAACAAGCTTAAAACAAGATTGTAAATTTAGTGCTTTTGGCCAATACTTTAACCTTGTTCCCAATTCACCAGATTACTCGCTGTCCAGTTTGAATGGTGTTGCCGTTCTGCCAGAGAAGAAATCAAGTCAGCGGTAGTCGCGATGACAGCTTATTGATTGCTATTCTTGCTTGGCCTCTAGCTATCTCGGCAATAAAAGCCACGTGAATAAATCAAATTTACGTTTGCCATAAAACTTTCTTAATGCGCTCGATAATCGAATGACTTCCGAGCTAACACATATGACAAAAGGCTGTTCGTTCGAATGTGATCCGCTAATGAAAATATTTGGACTGGCCCTGTCATCAACTTCACACACTAATTGAACGTAATTCTGCTTCTATTCCACATCAAAACAGTGCACAATGACTAATCAAGAATTGAAATAACGAACAAATTTGCAAAGCAAAACCGATTATCCCGGAGTGCGATATGATAAGAGCTGCCCGAGCTGCCAACGACGTCAACAATCAAAGCATGTGCGCAGTGCTGGCACTGCCGTGCCGATCGCACACTCCACGGAGGTTGGCAATTGTATTGGAAATGGCAAAAACAAGCCACACATTCAATTAACACATTTCTATGGGACTTTTGAAAGCCGTTTGCAGCAGTAATTCAGCCCCTAGTGGGGCGAGTGAAGCAGCCAGCGATGCAGATGGAGAATTATGCAAAAATTAAACTTTAAGAGGCGAACAACTGATGCGTGAATGCACCCCACGCCGGACTCTTGCGCTTCAAGAATTACAAGAAATTCTGTGTGCACTCCGATTCCGCATAGGAATTGAGCTGGCTGCGTTAAATGAATAAATTAGTGAATTTAGGTAAAGTGACCTCAGAGCGCTTAAATGGCGTGTGCGTGTGTGTGTGTTCGTGAGGCACCTGAAAATGTGATTGGCAATGTCAAAATGGTTTTTTGTTCATTCAATTTACTTTATTAACAGAACTCTTTGCTGTTCGCGCGTGTTGTTAATTTCTTATGGCAAGTCAATGGTGCGAATAAACAAAAATCAAGGCGAAGTCCTTGGGGATTATGCATGCGTCAAGGGTCACTGATTCTCTGAGAAATATTGCCAAGCCGAAGATGAATGTGAATTTGTTTCCACAACTAAGTGAGAACTTTTAGGGGATTTTCTGTGAACATTTGTTAGCGGAGTGTTGGCAGCAGTCCATGGCCGCGAGTGCAAACAATTTAATGATTTCAGAACTTCGCTCGTTCATCGTTGCTTCCTCCGTTGGCAATGTTTCCCGCGAAGGTGACGACTTTTTGGCTTGTCCTGCGATTAAATTCAATTTAGCGCTTCGTTGCAAAAGAAATCTTATCAAATGACTGTAAATTTGATTTTAGGCTTGAGCTTAGGCGAAATCCGTAAAAATGATTTCCCTATCCGTGTTTGAAGGATGAGTATGAGAACTTATTTAAAGATGACGGTACATCGCTTATGAGACATGAACATACATATTAAGCAACGTAGTTTTTTGCCAGATTTTAAGTGTACAAATTTTGGTTGAATTGGGGTTTTGAGGTTATGTCATTAGTTTGTCAAGCGCATCAGTTGTCTAGTAACAGACTTTCTTCACTATTTATTTATTTATTTATCTATTTACCTCTTTTTTTATTTTGTTTGTTTAAATGTTAATTCATGTACAAAATTTAGTAACTTTTTTAATTATTGAATTATTCCTTTTTTTGTAATGAAGGGTTTTGTTGTTATTTCCTTTCGCACTGAACGATGTTTTTTTTAATATTTCCAGCAGAAAGATATTATGTACATGAATCAATATATTAAATCTCTAAATTGTAAATTGTGCGGTGGACTGCTTTGTAAACTTATAAACGAAATAAAAAAAACTAAGTAATTGCGGATTTTACTCAGAGATGGGTTTAGTTGACTTTTTAGGTTTGCTGACATAACCGAAATGTCAAACACATTTTATTATTCGACAGTTGGTACTTCAACTACCAATCAGTAAACAATTTTTATGATCGGTTGTGTAGTCTTTGTTTGCCATCTGTTGAAAAGAACATAAAGTTATGTTGTCAGTTTGGTGAAATTACAAAGTAATTCTCTACTTAAAACCTTTACCGCCCAACCGAACGATCTGTGGAGATGTCTACATTGAACAACTAACAAAATTTAACAATGTAGTTGAAGAAAAGCTGCCAAAATTGACAAATCGAAAAGGTTTTGTGTGCTATCATGACAATGCAAAGCCACACACATTTTTGTTCACTTGGCAAACACTTCTGCCCTGTTTTTTTTACTCCGATCTTTGCAATTTTCCTTGAATGATAGATATTTTAATAATGATGATGATGTCTGAATTATGATGCTGCTTAAATCACAGCAAAAGTTCATTACTCAAAGTAAGCAATACATTACAGAAGAATTTTATTTCGTTCAGAGAAAAAATTGCTTTTTATTTTCTTAAAAAATCCGCAGTTACAAATAATTTCTGACCGTTTAAAAGCTATGGGAAGGATCCAAAAGTGTGGAAAATGGGTGCCACATGAATTGAATGAAAAAATACTTGTGAAATTTTTTTGAAAAAAAATGGGTTTTGCATCGTATTGTTGCCGGCGATGAAAAATGGATTTATTTTAAGAAGTCTGGGACAGTCTGGGACAAATATCAACATCGACTGCAAAACCAGATCGATTCGGCAAGAAGACATTGCTGTGTGTTTGGTGGGACCAGAAAGGTGTGCTGTACCACGAGCTCCTTAAACCTGGTGAAACCGTTTATACTGATCGCTACCGACAACAAATAATCAACTTGAACCATGCATTGATCGAGAATTGACCAGCAGCACTTTGATTCCTACGAGGAGGTCGAAAATTGGGTGTCTGATTTTTTCTTCGGATGGCGCTACAGTCCGGGGTGGACCTGGGCCTCAACCAACATGCCTCTCCAGCTAGCACAATCTCTTGCCAGCTGTCTCCAATTGCGCACTCCAAGTTGGTTGAGGTCCACTTGTGTGCGCCATCTCAATCTAGGACGTCCTCTGTTGCGTTGTCCCTGTGGTTCGGATTCGAAGACTCTTCGGGCCGGAGCAGTGCTGTTCATACGCTCTACATGGCCTAGCCACCTTAAGCGTTGTATCCGTAGACGCTTGACTAGGCTCATGCCGCCGTACAGCCCATACAGTTCGTGGTTGAGGACCAAAAATCGCACGCAGAACTTTTTTCTCGAAGAGACCAATGGCTTCCTCATCCGCTTTTAGTATCGTCCAGGTTTCTGCGCCGTAAAGCAGGACTGGGATGATCAAGGTGTTGTACAAAGTCACTTTGGTCGTTCGGGAGAGGGCTTTATTACTCAATTGCCTCTTGAGCCCGGAGAAACAGCGATTGGCAAGAGTGATGAGAGTGAATCAATGGGTGTCTGATTGGTTTGCTTTAAAAGACGAACACTTTTACTGGCGTGGTATTCACAAATTGCCAGAATGGCGGTCAAAATGTGTAGAAAACAATGGCCAATACTTTGAATATTGAAATGTTTTTAATTTCCCATTAATAATTAGTGTAGTGTAGTAGTTTTAAAAAAAAAAAACCCTGGTGGTAGTGATGTCGTTTTTTTTCAATAGATTCAATTGGAGTTTTGAGGTTCTTTCGTTTATTTGTCGTATATGGGAGAGCAATAAACTCGAATGAAATATTTTGAAAGAAACAAACCAACACACGACTTGCTCCAGTTGTCTGGTAACGGGTTTTCCTATAGGAACTTTGAAACTTTGACTTTAATCTGTGAACACACTCATAAAATCACCAAACTGTCACCAAGGGTTTATTCAGTAAATTCAACAATTTAGTAGGGAAGTGCACGAACAAGCAATGTCTACAAATTGTAAAAAATGATTTTAAAAAAAAATTTGTAACCGTTTTTAATTCTTTAAGGCTGAAAAAAATAACTAGAGAATGAATCTTCTAAATAGAAACAGAATATGTCGGAACAGAATATGTCCGCTATTTTTGTTTTTTCATTTATAAAAGGGAAGTAAAAATGGAATGCAATTCAAATGCTAAAATGCTAATGTTCGGAAGGTTACTTATAATTGTTACCAAATGGGAGTAAAATGTTCCGGTTCAAGTGGTTTAATATTAAATACGAATTTTGATTTGAATTTTGATATTTAGTAACCTTGACAATAGATAGAAACCAAGGTTACTTAATTCGCCCGTCGTCTTTAAAAACAGTCCACCTGACTAAGTTTTAATGCTCTACTGGATTCTAAAGAACACAAAAATAACTTTTTTAATGTAAGAATTTTTGTATGGCAGAGATGTATAGTTGCTCAGAGTCTAGAAAACATTTGAAAGAATCAGGAAAATGGAAGAATATAGGAAATTTGTTTCTATGTAGTTGAATTGGAGATAAAACCAAACCATTGATTTTTTGGTACGATCACTTGTATTTATGGGATCACTTCTTTAAATCTAGATCCTTAAGGGCTCCCTCGTTTGCTCCAGATGCGGCCATGTTCTGCTTCGAGGCGTAAAGTAGAGCATTTAGAACTCGTTCAAACAATCTTGACCAGCATTATTACAATTATCTTGAACTGTTAAAAATAATTGTTGAAGTTATAAGTGACAAAGATAATAATAATAATTGTTGGCGCTACAGTCCAAAGGGGGACCAGGGCCTAGCTTGCTTATCAACTACTCGTGTTGTGCTCGCTTCAGTTCTCTCACTAGTAGAAGGGACATACAGTTTTTTGCCGACTTCGAACGGCGAAGTTTGAGAAGCTTTCTTAGACAGTTTTTTTTAACTCTTTGAGTGTTGTCAGCAGCTCGAAAGAGATGGTGCCGTGAAGAATTCGAAGCATTTTTGTTGAGCTGGGAATCGAACCTACACCCTTCGGCGTGTGAGCGTTGCAATCTACCCACTACGCCACGGCGGCCACAAAAGTGACAAAGATGCGTACTCATAAATGTACACCTTCATCATGCAACCATTTAACTTATCATACGTGTATACATATGTTGTCTGTTTCTTTGTGTTTTTTGTTTTTTTTTTTAAATTTTGACCAGTCTATGTATTTAAGAGGGGTTTGGGAAAGCGTTGCAGGAGCTATTTTTATTGACGAAATTTACAAATTTCCAATTTTTGACTATTCATGTATGATTGTTTAATATACAAATTCTTTAATAATGAATTCGTTTTATTTTTAACCTTGACAACAATCCATTGCTTGTTGACAACAACACTATGGATGGTCCTCTACTTGTTCTTATTATATTTCATCTTTTCTAGTGGCATAGCACTTTAGATTCCTGCATTTTACGTTTATCTTGCACTACAAGTTGGATAAGGTCTCTCTATTTGTGTGCGAGTTACGTATTGGTAACCCTGCTAACCTATCAACATAAAATGTCTTTTTCAAGTCATGTCTGTACAGAAATTCGTAATTAATTAATTTTTGTTGAGATCTCTGTTGGAGAGAGTAACTCTGCCGAAACTTTTGAAATGACTTTTCGTAGAAATTCTCAGAATTAAATGTTAACTGCTATCAGGTATATGAAATATCAGGGGTTCATTTATTTTCACTTTGACAGTCATCTGCAGTCCACAGATTTTTCTTCGCGAAAAATTCGTAGTAAGAGAGAATATTTTACTCTCATGAGCTTTCTCTTTTACGAAAAAATTAGCGAATGGAACGCCATTTGAGAGAATTTCGTAAGCATTCGTAATGTTACGAATGCTTAATTGTAACATTTTCGAGCAATTAGAACATATCCAATATCACATCTCATTGTCAACCCAAAGTACTCTCGTTTCATTATGTTTTTTATCATTCCATAGTATCTACATTTACTTATGTGTAAAACGTTTTTTTTTTTGTATTCTTCTTTAAAGTTTTTGTTTGCTAGTCAATGCTAAGTACCGGTAGCGGCAGCCTTTTGCCCCCACATATATATGCTAAATTTACCTACCCATTTTTTGATGCAGTTTTCTAAAGCGTCTTTTTCTCATTTCTTATTAACCTATATGTTTACTCATTGTGGCCACATGCACTTAAGCGTTTTGCGTATTCTTTTTTTGCCGGATTATATGTTTTCCAATAATGATATGTTCCACTGTAAGCTCTACAAGCGTTGAATGTCAAACTTGGTTTCCAGAACACAAACAGAGTGCGACGAAGTTAGTTTTAGTAAGAACAAAGAACTTATAAATATATTTCAAATAAAAGTTTAAAAATTTAAAATATAAAGTGCATTTTAAATTCAGTAGTCTTAAACTTGCGCATGTTAGACATGGTCGTGCCTTTTTGGGTTGTTTAATTATTCCTTTAAAAAGGCTGTATCCGGCGTGGCATAGTGAGTAGAGTGCAACGCTCATACGCGTCAATCCAGGTTCGATTTCCGGCTGAACACCTCGAATTTTTCACGGCACCACCTCTTTCGAACTGCAGAAAACACTCAAAGAATAATAGTTGTCTAAGAAAGCTTTTCAAACTTCGCCGTTCGAATTCGGCAAAAAACTGTAGGTCCTTTCTACTCGTGAGAGAACAGTAGTCAGCACAAATCGAGAAGTTGATGAGCAAGCCAGGTCCTGGTTCCCTGTGGACTGTCGCGCCAAACAATTATTATTAAAGGCTGTTCAGATTCAATCAAAATTTGTACTCTGTTAAAAATGATATGTGTGCGCCAAGCGCATACCGCCATACAAAGTACAATTTATTGCTGAAATTTCCTTTCCAAATGCCATTAGCACAAACAGAACCCAAAATGACGCAGAAAGTTTCTCTCAAAAAGACCAAAAGGAACCAGCCCTTCCGTGTTTTACAACGTTCATGCGTCTGCGACATTGTGCATGACTTAACAGAATATTTAACAATTTTTGTTGTTGTCAGACCTGTGTTGCTCAATTCTTTCTTGCGCTTAAAGAAATCTTGACTGATTATGTGCTTACCTACGGTGCGGAAGTTGCTGTCGATTAGAATCAATGTGTGGTAACCTAGTGGGTTTCCATGCACACTGTAATGCTACGATGACGCCAATCAGTCGCTGTAAATACACAACTCAAAATGCCATGACATGTCATTATCTATTTAGTTGTTATCTCCACAGTTGAACAGTTCACGCTATCAATTGCCTGGTAATACTTCTGAATCCTAAATAAGTTTGCCGACGCATACATTCGTCTGCAATAACGTTTCCCAAAATAGCCTGTCCCCTAATTACAGTTTGACGTCATGCATTAAGTCTCACACTAATTTTATTCGATCTATTTCAGGTTTCCTGAGTGCAGCTTGTATATTTATGCTATGGACGCGACATTTGGTCATGGTATACCTGTTCATAATATCAGTTGGACTGACGTTTCTGTCGTACTGGAGCAATGTTTCGGCGCTGGCCCTAATGGAGAATGGGCCATGTCTCATGATAGACATTCTCTCACTCAACACCACACGTCTTCTTGATCCTGGAGGCGCTGTGCTCTCACTGATACCGCATCTAGTGGCCCAGTGGTTCATGGGTATGCTGTTTGCATACATTCATTTAGGACCGCGGTACGATTTTCTGCAAAAGAAAATGCCCTTCATATTCGTGAGTCCAATCCTGCTGGCGATGCTGCCGTTTCCCGCTTCGTTTCTCAAGCTGACACCAGCACTAGCTGGGGTGATACCTTTCATTCTAACCAAAATCACCCTCTACACAAGCGCCATGGAGGCCGGCAAGACCATTTTTAATGGCTACGAGTACGCTATGAACTTTGTATCGAATTTCGGTCTGTCGGCTCTGATAGAGAACGAGTGGCAGAGACTAAATGTGCCCTGCGTACTGCGCGTGTTTTGGTCAATACGGTAAGACTCTGTGCACAGTTATTTTATACAGTCAGTGACGCATTTGTTTTCCAGAATTGGACAAGAACTGATTTCGCTTGCAGTGGCGGAGGATGTGACGCTGAACTTTATACCCACCATACACAAACTGCTCGCCGATGGATGTGAGACTCTGACGGCAGTCCTTGGGATGACGAGTGTTATCTCGATTGTCTGCCACTATATTGGGAAGATGTTTCAATGGTTTTTGATGTCTGGTGACACCGATGAAGAGAAATCGTTAGGCACTGTATCAGCGGTGCTTTTCTACATACTAGCCCTGCAGACTGGTCTGACGTCACTTTCGCCCGACAAGCGATTCATTCGTCTGTGTCGGAATTTGTGCCTTCTGGTAACGGCGCTATTGCATTTCCTTCACAACATTGTCTCTCCGATCCTCATGTCACTCAGTGCGGCAAGGAGTCCGTCGAGAAAGCGCCACACTCGGGCGCTTACTGTGTGCATGTTTCTGTTGGTGGCGCCAATATGTTTACTCATTGTGCTGTGGTCAAGTTACTCCCCCTCTACGTGGCTCTTAGCTGTAACTGTATTTTCTGTTGAAGTAATTGTTAAGGTAAGTTAACGCTTTGCTTGTCCAAGCAGGGAATTCTTAATTTTTTGTTTTAGGTGCTTGTTAGCTTAGCAACATATACACTCTTCTTATACGATGCCCGGAGGGACACATTCTGGGAGAAGCTGGACGACTATGTGTACTATGTTCGGGCGTTTGGCAATTCTGTTGAGTTCTGCTTTGGAATCTTCTTGTTCTTCAACGGCGCCTGGATATTATTCTTCGAATCTGGTAAGTTTCTTCTAGAAATAAAAACAAATTAAGAATGAAAGATCGAAAATCACTCAGTAAAGAGGTTTCATTTTTTGTTGAGCATTAAACAATTGGGTTAGGATTGACACATATCTTTGTTTGTTTGTTCTTTAGTTTCCTTAAAATTAAACTTTTTCGCTTAATTATTGTCTTTGCTATTTTGGCTAGGGTTTAAAATACGAGATTAACTTTCGATTTGTCTTTTGTGTACGAATATAAAAGTGTATGAGGATTCATAAATATATCACGTTGAATTTCGTCCAGCAAATAGTGCCTGATGAACTATATTTTGAGTTATATTCCTCGATTTTAAAGATGAAAGAGTCAATATTTGTCGTGTCTATCATTTATAAATAACTGTGTGGCTATTTGCTTTCCAAACTTATGATTCAAAGAAAAGTTTTTCAAGCATCAAACTTCAAAATCATTAGTTCATGATTTTGCAAACAACATAAATGTTACTTCGCTCTGTAAAATTTATTTCTTTAAAGAGGCGTATCTTTCACAAGTTGTCAGATTGATAAGTGCCTACAGGGTGTGTATATGTGTGCTATAAGCTGAGTACTGTTGCGTAACTGCATCACATTTACACTTGTATTTATAATATATAGAAAACTTCGATTTAGGCTAAACAATAAAGCATTTACTAAATTGTAGGTATTGTTTAAGATAATTTTTCTCACTTTTGCGAAATATTCGTTTCACATTGCTGGATAAAATTTAGGAAACTTTTTTTATTGTATGTCTTTTGAACCAGACACGTTTATCGTTAAAGTTAATGAATTGTATGTTTATTTTGTGTGGCCGCAGTGGAGAGTACGACACTCAAACGTCAAGAGTGTAGACTCGATTCTCGAACTAAAGACTTCACATTTTTCACGGCACTACCTCCTTGGAGCTGCTGACAACTACTCAAAGACAAAAAAAATTGTCAATGAATAAGGCTTTTCAAACTTCCTTGTTCGGAGTGGGCAAAAACATCTGTAGATCCCTTCTTCTCGTGAGAAAGCAGTAGCGTGCACAACACGAGTAATTGATGAGCAATCTTTGCCCATTGTCCCCCTGTGAACTGTTGTGCCATCCATTATTTATTGATGATATTGTGAAATTATGAGATGTATAAACTGAATGCCAAACTCTGCACATTTTTCTCTACCAATTTTATGTTAGATTTTCGTGAATAGCATGTCAGTTGAAACTTTCTTTCTTGCTGCATTCGTCATATGACTGGGATTTGAATAGTGTTCTGGTTAACTCAAATACCCCTGACCTTAACAATTATAATGTAGGAACTTTTATTGTCTGTCCAAACCATCAAAATTATTATTCTATACGATTGAAAAAATTGTTTTTTTTTTTTTGTCTTGTAATAACGAATGTTCAGCAGAACCATCTACGTACGATTCAACAGGAGTTTCTTAAAAATATAGGCGAGAAGAAGCTTAGATTATACTTATGCTGAGTGTAAGAGTAGGCAGATTAGTTTTTCCAGACTTTGGACCAAGTCAATTTCTGCAGCCCAACCTGAATAAAGGCTGCATAAAGTAATTTCGATATATTCCTGTTGTCCATTGTAATCATTGCGTTTAGTCTGTTGTAGGAACCTGCTGGCGTAAGCTTTTGAGTCCTTTCCGCTAAATCGCCATCCATATTTTGCATTTTACAATTTTTGATTTTTACGGCTTTCACTTAAGCCTCACATCAATTTCACCTCATTTCTAACTTTCAATGCTTCTTTGAAAGTGTCAATCATCACCATCATCACTATTTGCTTTCATTCATACCTACAGAAAATTTTAATTTTTTATAAACAAAAAAAAAAAAAACAAAAGAACAAAACAAACTGCGTGCATGTATTTTTATTTGGTTGATTGTTGTACCGTATGATATAACTTGATAGCACAAAATGCTACAGGGGGCGCTATCAGAGCCATCATGATGTGCGTCCATGCCTACTTCAACATCTGGTGTGAGGCTCGTGCCGGATGGTCGATATTCATGAAGCGCAGATCAGCTGTGGACAAAATCTCTGCTTTACCAGAAGCTACCGAGGCTCAATTAAATAATCTGAACGACGTATGCGCTATTTGTCATCAAGTAAGTTCACTCCGCTCAACCATAAATTACTCTGCGGGTTCTAAAATATTTATTTGTTTCTTAACAGCAAATGGAGTCGGCCAAGATCACACGGTGTAGGCACTTCTTTCACGGTGTATGCCTGCGTAAATGGCTTTACGTGCAAGACCGCTGCCCATTGTGTCACGAGATAATGATGTATATCGATAGACCAGAAGAAAATAATCAAACTCCTGCCAATCAACAGCAAGACGAGCGCCAGAACAATGTAGAAATGATTTTCTAGTCCCTACTTAACATTTGTAGCTAAAAAAACGCTTTTAATTTTAAAGAATAATGCCCAAGACACGCGTCGAATGGCGTCGACCGGACACGATATTCGACGTAACGCCCAAGAACCAGTTCCAAATCGAATGGCAGCCGTGGCCTCAATCGGAACCTCCCTCCCAACCGCAGCAGCAGCTTCGACAATGACAGGCACCTCATCTTCAGCAAGTAGTATCGACAATGATAGTAGCAGCACCTTAATTCACAATTTCCGAGTTACACATCAAGTAGAGAACCAGGAGTAAGTACTTATCACTCAATCAACACAATCGAACGTTCATCCAAATTGAGCAAAACAAAACAAAAAAAGACAACAAACAACGACTTACAAGTATCCGTTGGCCGTTACCGCACCTCATCATTCTTCAAGTTGCCTCAAGTTAGTCAAGCGAGCTACCATGCAGTGAGATAGAGTGACAGAGAGAGAGCGAGAAAAAATAAACAATCCGATGTAAATTGTAAATAGATCTGCTTTTCAACTCAAACTGCAACTCGAATGCCGTATCCGCATTTCGAGGTGTCCACATCCTTGCACCACTATACCGGTTAAACATTTTTTAAATGAAGAAAAAGTCAGCATCCCTATCTTCTTACCTTCAACTTATTTTTAATTTCTTCTTCCGTTTCCGTTCTCGCATTTTTATTTTCTTCTTTTGATTATGAGTTTTTTTATTAGTTATTTTTTACGTATACATAGAGATATTTAGTGAAAATTTAAATAAATTTAACGGTGATTATAATTGTACTATTGTATTTTAAAGTGAGAAACATTAATTCGTAGCCAACAAGAGAAAACAAAAAAGGAAGAAAAATAAACAAACAAGTGATGATTAATTTTCGTGAAGTCTGAGTATGATGAAATCGCTAGCAAAACAAAAACAAAATGAAAAAAAAAACATTAAACTTAAGAAAAAAGAACACAATTTTAAAGGAGAAATATAAATAAATATATTATTTAATAAATAAATCTATTTTTTTTATTTTTTTTAAACCAATTGAGAAATAAATTCCCATTGTAAACACACATTTCAAAGGATGATATGTGTAGGGTATGTATGAATGAGAAGGAAGCAGAAAGCATCGTACGTCTGCTCTACAACTGGCATTCACTTGTTTGCATCACAAGTACATAATTCATTTTGTTATATATTTTTATCAACTCTGTGAATGACCTTAATAACACTCCTTCCATCGATTTAGTAACTTCCTCATAGACTCTAAATAGATATAGGTTTATCCCACTGACTATTCAAGTGGCTATACAATCAATGTGCATAGGACTAAGTTTATATTCCAAGCTGCCTTCCATCCTATTGCCTGCCTATCACAAAGATATATTTAGGGTCCAGTCATTCTATACAAATATGTAGGCAACGTATTCTGAGCAAAACGTTGCCCAAACTTCTCTTCAATATACTTTTAACGAAAACACACAATTCGATAATAGCTTCCTTATATGTCAAAAATATTGGATGTTCGCTTATATCAATTTGGATTCTATTTGTAAACTCAATACAAAATCTCATTCATTGCCATATGATCCAAAGATTTGTTAGTGGTTGGTAATTCGCAGTCTGTATGTCTAACATAGCTTCCAAATCACATCCCTCAATAAGTCCCGGGACTGACATAAGTGTAACCTAATAATCAGATTGTCATGAAAATTTGGCATCATTTGAATGTTTGTACTTCCTAAAAATAGGTCTGTTCCAATTGCTCTGAAATGATGTGAATGCTTACGAAATTCGCAGAAAAACTGTCAAAAAGCGTTCCACTTGCTGATTTTTTAGTAGAAGAGACATCTCATGAAAGAGTAAATATTTCCCTTCCCTATGAATTTCTCTAGAAGAAAAAATTGTGGGCAGCAGATGACTGTCAAAGAAAACCTGACATTTTATACAGTGATGGACAAAACTTTTCACACAAACTAATTTTCGAAGTGAAAGAAGCGCTCAAACATCAGATAAACATCGTATAAATTTGATTCTTTCAGGAAACATTAATTCAATCTTAAGCTTTTAATAACACAGAACGTGGTAATTTATAAAAATATATTTCTTTAAAAAAAAAATAATATAGGGTGGACAAAAGTTTTCACACTGTTATATGGATAACGGTAATGCATAGCTTGTTTTTGAATGGAAAGGAAGCATCTGCATTAGTATCATCAGTATATTTGTGAAGTTATCTTATTATTCTTCAGTCATGAGTCGTAGGCAAAAAGAGACCATGGAAGAAGAGAGAAATATAATCTTACAAATACATAAAGATTGTAAATCGTATGCTGATATCGGCAAAACTGTAGGAGGAAGTAGGTTTACAATTTGCAGCATTGTAAGGAGATTCCAAAATTATCCGAACCTCGAAAGTTCCAAACGTTCTGGTCGCCCACGAAAACTAACGTCAAGAGAAGAGGTACAAATTGTAAAAACAATTAAAAAAATACCAAAAACGATATCATCAGAACTGGCAGCAAAGGTGAAGAGTGATTTTTAAAAAGATGTTCACCCTAAAAATGTTCGTAGGGTACTTCATCGCGCTGGTTATAATGCACGAGTTGCAAGGCCAAAACCTCTAATAAAAATAAAAGATAAGAGTTCGCAAAACATTTTCTTAACAAGCCGCAAGCCTTTTGGAACAATGTACTGTTTTGTTCTAATGTACGGCATACAATGTACGAATGTGGATCACATATAACTTGGCACATACCTTACCGACACCGCCACAATCACCTGACCTCAATCCAATTGAACATGTGTGGAACGAACTGTGTGCCAAACAGACTAAAAGAAGTAATAAAACAAAAAGGTCTATCTACAAAGTACTAAATTAGTATTACGTGAATGTTGTTACTCAATGTGTGAAAACTTTTGTCCATCCACCCTTTTTTTTTGAATTACCGTTTTCTATGTTATTAAAAGCTTAAGTTTTAATAAATCTTTCCTGAAAAAAAAAAAAAAACAAATTTACATGATGTTTATCTGATGTTTGAGCGCTTCCTTCACTTGAAATATTAGTTTGTGTGAACAGTTTTGTCCATCACTGTATATCTGATAACAGTTTACATTTACGAAAAGTCGTTTGAAAAGTTTTGGCAGAGTTACTCTCTCCAAGAGAGATTTTTACCCAAACTACCCAGCTACGAATTTTTTAACACAAATTAATTAGAACAGACATTATATGGATTTTTTCATAGTCGCGCCTGCTATATGTCAGTCACGGGCCTTATTGAGTGATGTGTCAGAAGAATACATACTGTATTCATTTGCCAGCATCCAGTCTGTAAAAGGTCAAAGCTCATTTGTATGTACACAGAAACAAAGTTCTCACAGCTCATCCATAGGTCAAGCGTCGACCGCCTTAAAGTGTCCTTGTGGACACGTTAAAGTGTCATTATGGACACATAGCTATCGATTTGGAAGCGATACTATAAAACGCACCAAAATGATTTTACAAATTTCAACTTTTTGCTTTCCTGATATTAAATTTCTGCCGCTAGTATGTAGAAAAATATTCTATTGCTGTAATACGTCTGTCTCGCAAACGGCAGAATCTAAGGCGCGTGAAATCACAAACCGAACCCTGGGACCACTTCAACACAACGAAGAACTATTTGAATTAGAATCCAAAGTCTCTATAGATACCAGCCGCTGTTGCGCAAGAGTGACTAATTAACAGTGGATGATGGACTTATCCTCCTGGACTTGTCCTGGCGACCGAGAATGCGATGATCGCTGTTTTGGAATGCACAAGCTTTGATCTACAAGAAAACATCATTGACTCGTTCTTCTCTAGTCTTCCATCATGGTGGCACACAGTTAAAATATAGTTTGGTGCCCTATCCGTATGATCCAGAAATTGTCTGAAATATTTTTTTTTATTTCTACTTCACTTGAGAGTCAGTCAGAGGAGTAAAAACAGTTCCATGCGTGAGTTTTCGTCATCGCCATGAAGGCCCAACTTAACTGAACAACTAACAATTTATTTATTTTGGTATCGAAACCACCGGTACGGTCACCTATACTCGAGGAATACTCATTATCTATTAAAAAATTCTCAGATTTTACCACTGGGAGCCGGCAAAAACATTTGCATAGATCCGTTCTACTCAATGTAAGCTACAGTCCACAAGGGACCAGGCTTCGATGCGCTATCAAATTACTATTATTACTATGAAGTAGAGCTGTACTTGGTACAAGAGCTGTTACGAAATATATTTCTGTCATCGTGGACGCGCATTTCATTACTCTTACGAACAATACATGAATTCCAAAAAGAATTTTTAGGATCAATTTTTTCGATTAGAAGTGTGTTACTTGTAAAATTCATAACTTTCCTTTTATTATCTTTACCATGCTCATGTCCTTTGGGACAACTACAACACGTAGAGTATTTACAAAACAAAATAACACAAAACAAATAACTGACTAGCATCACTAATTTCATTTGGTCCCTCCAGTGTGTACAAGTTGACTGTTAATTAAAAATCAAATCGTTATAATTCTGCAGCAAGTGGTAGGGTGACACCCGGCAACAGGTTGTAGTTCGCACGACAGTCACACGATCAGCACGCTCAAAATTGGCCTTCACCGTTTCGTAATAACGACCATCGCTGCAAATCAAGCGGAAACAGTTGTTAGTGCAAAGACTGCAGACTGAATTGAATTTCTCACTCACCTAAGCACCATGCACCTCAGTTTCAAGCACTTCACACGCAGCAAATCAATGGCCTTCTGACTCTTGTCCGAGAACCGTAAATTATCCGGATCCCATCGTAATTCCAATCGCTCCAGACTGCCGCAGTTCATCGCGATTGTATCCATCAGTTGATCAACGTGGATATTCACGCCAAGCTTCTCTGAGGTTCCCATCACTAGAATCCTGAAACAGAAATTAATGCAAGTCCTAGGTATAGAGTTTGAGCTTACCTTGCATTCGTCAGCAAGGGCAGTATGCTCATCCAGAGCTGATCTGTAATGTGAGGCATGCCGGACAAGCAGCAAGCAATCAGTTGGCTTCCATGACGAGAGAGAAACTTCTGCAGCGCCTCGTCCGACAGGTTATCTGACGAATCCAAGTCCAACGAGATGAGGGATCTGTCAAACAGAACAATATCTGAATTAACGAATATCTGAATCTAACGAATTACTTGGTTGTGATCCTCACCTTGAAAGCCCAGACTCCATCCATGCCTTCAGGACAGAGTCCGTGAAGCCATTGATTTGGCCGGCACACAAGAACTTGAGCGATGGGATCCTCGTGAGCATGTCGATAAGGCACTCTGTGGACAAGTCAGTGGCAGTTATGTCCAGCTCCTGAAGAGCGCACTTTTCCCAGTCGGTTTGCATAACGTACTCCGACTTGAGGCTTGTGCCATTCATAAGAAGGCATGTGAGCCTCTTTGAGCGCTGAATCAATGTCTTCAAAGTGGAGCCAGTAACCTTGTTGCAAAAGTTTACGGCCAAGCACTCCAGCTGAATGCAGTTCGAACTGAACGCGTCAATGTGGGAGTCATCGATGAAGTTGATGCCGTACAGGTTGATCACTCTCAAATTAGGCGTTGCCGACTTGAGCTTGTGCACGTTAATGACTTCGTAGATTTCCTCCTCCTCCTCCTCACACTTCTCGTACGTTCCGATCAAGTGGAGCACTTCCAAACCGTTGATGAAGTTGTAGATCTTTCGCATAAAGCCCTCCATGAAGATCACCTCCGACAGGCAGATGCACATGTACCGCAGCTTCGTTGGGAAGGCCTGCATTTCACTGAAATCATGAAGCTGCATAGCTGCAAGTCAAATGAATGTTTAACACTCTGTTCAGAGGACAGTCGCCTGGCACTTACCTGTGGAGAAGTCCAAAAGCATGTGTGTCAGGTTGGGGCATTTTGCTGATAACTCGTGGAGAACTGTGTGCGTGATCAGTTCAATGGGCAGTTCTATGTAGCGAAGAGTCGACCCGAAACGAACTGAAATCAGCGCCAGCAATGATTCCAGGGATCCAACGTGAAGACCTGACACTTCTGGTCTCAGCGATACATTCTTCCATAGTCTCGTGTCGTAGGCGATTTGTCTCCAGCGACGACAGATTCTGGCCAGTCGACAGATCTCACGGTGCGACAAGTAGGAGAAGATGTGCAGCAGGACTTTGTCGGGGAGCTTTTCAATCGTCTGGATGAATAATTAAGGGTTTAAGTTTTACTAATCTTATATAAAATATTGGAAGTACAAGCTGTAAATTACAATTTGCAAATAAATTCAATCCGCTTCAAAAGATGGAGCCACCCGCAAATTGTTGGCAAGTTGGAAGGCATTACCAATTTCATTGGAAAGGTGTAAAAAAATAAACGAGGTCTGTTCAACATATAACAATAATTTCCAAATTTTACAGGCTATGTACATTCGATTATCTATTATTTTATTTTGTTATGTTGGTACACTCGTCTCGAGTTATGCTTTGAGAATACATACAAGTTAGACGTGTTTTGCATGATCGACAATTTACTGCTGTCAAAAAGTAGATCAAAGAATTTTCATTAAATTTTGCGTGAAAAATGGGATTAAGTGCTCAAAAACACTTAAAATGTTGACAGTGGCATGAGCTGAGTGTAAAAAAAACGCTTACAGTGGTATAAGCTTTTCAAAAAGTGTCAAGAATATGTGAACAACGTTACTCGCCCTGGACGCCCCAGCACATCAATATGAAAATGTTGAGAAAGTGAAGAAAATTGTTAGGTACAAAGAATTGTCGAATCACAAAGTTGCTGTAATACCTTCCTTCGGGTGTTGTCTGGCCTGAATGTCGAAGCCAAGTAGAATTGTGTACATTGAAATCACCATAGCGTTGCTCTCCAGGTTTTTATTTCTATAAATAAAGCAGTAGTGGATTAAATGCTTACGAACAAGGAGTTTTAACCACAGAAAATCAAATTCCGGATTAAAACAGTAGCCATATTGTGGTTTAATTTGGTAAGCAACATCACTACGCACATAAATGGCGAGACCGTGGTGTAAAAAGATTAAGGGCACCAAGCTATATCCAGGCAGGTTCAAATCCGATAAATCGGTATTCTCACCTACCTGTGTTTCACTCAGCGCCAAGACAGCTGGTTTATGGCGAGAGAGGTGGACGTAAACGGCAAAGAGATTAGTTCTCAGTACGCGAATGTTGCTCACGTCAACACTAAACTATCCCCTCATGTCAGTCGTGGACACATGAAAACCAACTGCGACAATGCAGTTGATGATGTAGGTGAATGTAGGTGTTATGCCCGTACATTGACTTGAATTGGTCCACTAACAAAAATCCACACTTCCGAATCCGCTATGTGAGATGTTAGGCGGACCTGAACATCGCCCCAGCCCGTCTGGTAGATTAAACGGGAGTTGCGGCCGAGAATGCCTAACAGTGTCTTGTAGCGGACCGCGTGTGCTCTACCGAAACACTTCACTGCACTTTATATTAGATTTTCGTTTTTTTCGTTTTTCGGACCGCGTTAATTGTTGTTTGTGTTTTTCGTCGCGAAGAATAAAATGTTTTTTTTTTGTTTTGAGTGCATGGAGCTACGACACGTCTGCATGCGTCGGAGGATGACACGGCACTCAGTCTTTGAAAGCAAACTATTGGGACAACGCAACAGAGGACTGCCTAGGCTAATGGTGGCACACACAAGTGGAGAAGGACCTCAACCAACGTGGAGTGTGCAACTAGAGGCAGCTGGCGAAAGATCGTGCTGGGTGGGCAGGCATGTTGGTTGAGGCTCAAGTCGGACTGTTGCGCCACAAGAAGAAGAAGATGTCCTCAATGTGAAGTTAATAATGTTCATTGGCAAACATTCCATTTTGCTTGCATTTAAAGCGCAAGAGAGAGCCTAATGCTCATTCTCATGATCGTTGAGACAGTTTACATTCAGTGTGGATCCTGGTTCTGATCGCGGAATATTGCTGAAATTTCCTTTTTGCAAATCAATGAACTGGGATATTTTCCTCAATCTACTTACCACACAGAATTCAAAATTTGAAGTAAGTATGGTAACTATTCAACGGTCTCCACGATTGCTTCATATTAAAGAATAAAGCCACGAGATTTATTTCGTATTCAAATTTTTGCAATTATTAAAATTTCAAGATGTGAGTGGATAGTCCAAAGTCTGAGCATCGGCATCATGTATTAAAATTTTAAGAAAAGTTCACAATAGTCAATTGTCGGCAATGCTGCTTTGTATTAAGCAGAATGCATGAGCAGAAAACGAAACATCTTCGTTGTCTGAGACGAGGGAATCCAATTACTTATTACGCATATCGGTTGACATATGCCATGCAATTTTTTCATAAATTTTTGGGCGTGAAGCGTATGGCAGCGGTGTTCGTTCTAAAATTTCTGGAATTTGACCAAAAGAAAATGTCGGATGAGACTTGCTCAGGAATTGTTGAACGACGCAAACGACGATTGCCTAAAAGGGTCATAATTGGTGACCGTGGCATTGAAGGATCTATAAGATTGCGTAGATTGAGGACATACAAACCTAATCGCCGAGAGAACTCAAGGACAAACCAGGAACTGCATATTACAACTGCTTCGACGATTTGGAAAAACGCTGGGACAAAGATTATATCTGAGGGAAATACTTGGAGGGAGGCAAACTAGAAATTGATGAGTAAATACAATTTTTTGAGGAAAATTAAAATTAACCTTATTTCTTTGTACAGACCTCGTATTACGCTGTTCTCGGTCATATGCCTAAAAGTGATGAATTTAAGCTTTCAGACGAGCTCGATTTCTTTTTAAATTGGCTGCAATCAACAGATAGCAAAAAAATTGCCAAAACCTTAAGATTGGAAAGTCATCGAAATAACTATTGGAAAAGCAGCCAACTCGATCAACTGTGGTGTTGCATAAACTGTGTTGATATGAAAATTATCACTCTTTCCAGGCCAACGGTTTGAAGCGTGCTCACTGCACTTGAAGTACAGATCGTATTTGTCTGGCTCAATTTGCTAGTTCTATTTACCGTAAGGTCAGGCAAGAGTGAAACAAAAGAAAATGTGAGTTATAAGGTAAATATAGTTCTTTAAAACAATCATATATTTGATTTGTGATTCCATTGTATGACAATTTTTGACAGAAAGTAACCTTCGCAAAACAATTTTTAAACAAATCTACATTTTTAGTAGTTGCTTTAAACAGGTCTTTTGTTGCTCAACGTATCTATCTGTTAAACATACTTAGAAAAAGCTTTTTGTGGAAATAATCATGGAATCGTCCTCAAATTCATCGCTTAGCTGACACAAAGAACAAATCAGACATTGATGTGAGAACACCAAAACTCGATGGAAAAGCCATCTTTATGTCCTTCTTTACTGGCAACTGTCTCATATGCAAGAAAAGCGAAAAACTGAACCGAGAACCTATAAAATTCGTTAAGTACTGTGTCAATTGTACTTAAAAATCGTATACAATAATGCTCCAACGATTTTTCCAATCCCACGGAGAGAGCACACCAGACTTTGGGGAGAGACATACACCAATCATGAGTGCAGAACCACGATTATGTCGCATGGAAAAAACGCACCTGTTTAAGTCAGGGAAGACAAATTCATATCTCCAATGAGTTGTGAGACTGAAAAGTAAGTAATAGTAATTGTTGGTGCGACAACAAGAGCACCAGGGCCTAGCTTAATCAGCAAATGCTCGTGTTGTGCGCACTACTGTTCTCTCACGAGTAAAAGGGACCTACAGTTTTTTTTTACCGACTCCGAACGGCGAAGTATGAGAAGCTTTCTTAGACAGTTATTACTCTTTGAGTGTTCTCAGCAGATCGAAAGAGGTGGTGCCGTGAAAAAATTCGAAGTGTTCAGCCAGGAATCGAACCTAGACCCTTCGACGTGTGAGCGTCGCACTCTACCCACTACGCCCCGGCGGCCACTGAAAAGTAAGTACAAGTATGAATTAAAGAAAATGCACGAAATTGTATGTTTCCCGTACAATTCTTTGTCCATTTATAAGGAATGTAAAGAAATCTTCAAATTCCTTACCGACCTGCGATATCACTGCTTTTTAATCTGCAGAGTGAAAAACTAAGTTTTTTTTCCTCTTATCCAATGACACTGACATTGAAACTGAATTACATTAGATTATTATTAGAGATACTACTGAAGAAGAAGATTAAGTTTTTAAATTATTGAGAATAAGTTTTGAATAAAGCAGGCATTAAGGTACGCAACTCAGTCAACTCGTCTGGAGTTGTATGTAAGATTGCGTTTGAAGCAACTGAAAGTAGTAAAATCATAAAAAAAAATACTCAGTTAAAATTAAATTGTTCAAGGGACTTAATTTTTCGTGTATTTAGTAAAATCAACAGACTTTTGGCTGGTTGGCTTGAGCTCATAAATTTTAAGTTCATTAATTAAATAAGCAATAGTCTTCCTCAAAGCAAAGCAGCAACATTTCTTGTAACTACGAAAAGATAAAAGATGTCCTTTTAATTATACATTGTACACAGTTTATGCATTCGAGCGGACTTCAAAATTGACGCACATAACACAAAAGTCAAATATTTGGGAATGATCCATATCATAAAACTGGACTAATGTGTTGAAGTTTGCATTATCTCGAATCCCCAATTTCACCATTCTCAAATAGAAGGGTATCGAACATGTACTCCCATTCGTATGTACTATATTATGAGCTCTATCTTATGGAATTTCTGTGTTTCTAGGAACTTGCATTTTTCCTTCAACAAAGAAGAAGAAGAAACTGATCACGAATCATATTTTTCTGAACAAAATTCGAGCAGAAATTATTTACGTTTAAAGAAATGTGCTCTATGACACCACCATGCCTAGAATCGTTTGACATGCGAACATTACTTCGTCCAAGCAACAACACTCAAAAATAGATTTTCCGATTTCGAATGAGAGATTGTCACACTCTCTTGTTGCCACTCTTTAAATGTATAGAAACTGATTTCGAGGTCTCCACAAAAGTGCATCTTAGACATTCCCACGCATTTTATCAAAATCAATTTATATTGATTACCGTATCAGCAAAAGGACTCCGAACTTGTCCATCCGTTAGATACACCTGGGATGCTTCCACAGCGACTTGTGTCCAAAAATCTGCCCCTCCGTCCATCATTTTCACTACACTTTACCTTCAAATTCGAAAAGAACAAAAACGCAAACACTCTCCCAAATTTGGAAAGTTTGTATTTTTTCGAAAAAAAATATGCTATTTTCTTTTCAGCGCGTCCCCAATTTACATTAATGCACAAAATCAAAACAGTTTGCGTGGAAGTGAAAATATTTTCAAGAGCCCCCGCACAGATTCAGCTGGGTTTACGTATAACTTTCGATTGTTCTTATGTAAAATTCGTACAATAACTGAATTAACTTTCGAGAGAGTTTTCCAAAATAACCCGATTGAACGCGTGAGAAGTCTTATTTTTAGCCTGACGTTGAGGCAAAAACGAACACAAAATGAGAGATCTTTACTTTTGCTGAATTGTCTGTACCACACCGCGGCCGAATAAAAGCGCTATTCGCACCTTTCAAGCAGCAAAGCGTATTCAGCTGCCGAGTGTTTATATTGATCTGAAATCGGAAGGAAACTACAACAAGTGTTAACTTTGAAATTATTTCACCGGCGCGTTGTGTTGGTCAAGCATTCGACCATTAAATGCGAACAATGTGAGAAGACGTCTTGAGAATTTGAGAATTTTTTGAATATTGTGAGTTTTACCGCCTTTGAAAGTCCGTGTAACCTAGATAAGATGCAGAATGCTTTGCATAGCACAGTAATTTATTTACGATGCACCTGTTGCTTACAGGGTGAGGCCAAAGAATGCAGGCGTGAAGATATCTGAATGAACTACACTTTTGTGTTTTGGGGTACTTGATCGTGAGGATCAACCGAATTTACTTTAGTTCATCAAATTTTGTAGAACATGAATGACCAGTTGTTCTTGCCTTATTCAAAGCATGGTACGGAAAAGTTCATCAAATTTGCGTGTTGTAGTAAAGAAAACAAGTGGTCGCCGTGGCGTAGTGGGTAGAGTGCGACGCTCACACGCCGAAGGGTGTAGGTTCGATTTCCAGCAGAACGCCAATTTTTGGAATTTCTCACGTCACCACCTCTTTTGAGCTACTGACAACACTCAAAGAGTAATAACTGTATAAGAAAGCTTCTCAAATTTCCCCTTTCGTAGCCGGCAAACAAGTGTAGGCCCCTTCTACTCGTGATAGAACAGTAGCGCGCACAACACAAGCAATTGATGAGCAAGCTGGACCCTGTTCCCTTTTTGGACTATGGCGCCAACAATTATTATTAATTATTAGTAAAGAAAACAGGGTGACAAGTTAGCCAAGTAAAACAAATTATTACTTAAGTATTATTTTAAAATAGTTTTGTGGAAAATTCCATCTGTGGTTGACACAACTTTCACCTATAATCCATCCGATTTTGTAAAATCGTTTTACAAGTTCCAGAGCTTTTAAAGGTTTCTAAAATATGGATGCAGCGTTGCGCTGTATTTCCCTGGAACAACTCTTTTTAAAGACGGTAATGGCGCCGTATTGCTTCAAAATAGGTACTGATGCTAGCAGAATGACAATGACATAAGAATACATTTCTGAAGAACGTGCATTTTGTAATTTTGTTCGAGCGTTTCGTTGCGAGTGCGCTTATTCATATAAAGGGTGATTTTTGGCGATTATCTTTTTGGCAACACTGGTTTAAACAGCTGACGCACGTTTCGTGTTTTGTTTCACTGTCAAACACCTTTAGTTTGGTTTATAATCTAACGCATAAAGCAAGCAGGTGCTGGACTAGACTAGGCTCAAGTTCTTTAATGGACTTTTGCGTCATGCATTTTTTTATTATTGTCGTACGTTTATACGGCAATACTTCCATTTGCTCAACTGTTCATTGGAATAGTATTGTTTAGCTTCAAAAGTTGTATTCGGCATTTAGTTCAACCACTAAGTCTGAGGATGTCCAATGGGTATGTAAATAAGCATTTGTCGATTTTGGAGTGACTATCAGCCAGAAGCATTGCAAGAGCTACCAATGCATTCAGAAAAAGTCACAGTTTGTTGCGGTTTATGGGCTGGTGGCATCATTGGACCGTACTTCTTCAAAGATTATATGAATTGTAACGTAACTGTGAATGGTGATTGCTACCGTATTTTGATATCCAACTTTTTCTTGCCCAAAATGCAAGAGCTTGACTTGCATGACATGATGTTTCAACAAGATGGTGCCACATACTCGTAACATTCGATTTATTGGGAGGCGAGTTCGGTGAACATTTTTTTCACGTTCGGGACCGGCCAATTGGCCGCTTAAATCGTACGATTATGGCCACCACTGCTCCGGCTCGAAAAGTCTTTGAATCCGTGCCATTGGGACAACGCAACAGAGGACGACCTAGACTAAAGTGGCGCACACAAGTGGAGAAGGACCTCAACCAACTTGGAGTGCCCAACTGGAGACAGATCGTGCTGGCTTAAGAGGCATATTGGTTGAGGCCCAGGTCCACCCCGGACTGTAGCGCCACAAGAAGAAGAAGAAGATCGTGCGATTCAACGCCTTTAGACTATTTTTTGTGGCGCTATGTTAAAGTTCATGTCGATACAGACAAGCCCGCTTCAATTGACTTTTTAGAAGACAACATTGAAGCATTCGTGAGATACTAGCCGAAATGTTGGAAAGAGTATGCCAAAAGTGGACTAAGCAGTTGGACCATTTGAGGTGCAGTCAAGGTCAACATGTGCATGAAATAATCTTCAAACATTAAATTATATGGACCGTACTATCAGTTCAAATAAAAATGTCATGCATTTTTCTGAATTTTATGGGTTTTTTTATTTTTTGAAAAACTTTCCTATAGTTTTTAAAAAATCACCCTTTAGTACTGATAATGGACGGAATTCATATGCAATAGGGTAACAAATTTATGTTTATAGCGATTGACTCTTTAAAAACCATGCAATGAAAAGCATTACGCTAGGCCATGTAGAGGTCACCACTGCTCCGACCCAAAAAGTCTTCGAATCCGAGCCATTGGGACAACGCAACAGAGGACGATCTAGGCTGAGATGGCGCACACAAGAGGAGAGAAACCTCAACCAATTTGGAGGGCGCAACTGGAGGCACCTGGGAAGAAACTGAGTTGACTGGAGTGGCGTTATCCACTTCGGACTGTCGCGTCGTATAAAAAAGAGGTTTAAAAACGTACAAAGAAAAATTACTTTAAGGTCTCAATATAATAAAAATGTTTTACATTACATGTAAAAGACAGAATCTGGCCACCGTGTCGTAGCGGGTAAAGTGCGACACTCACACGCCGAAGGTCCAGGCTAATCGCCTCCAATTTTTCACGGCACCACATCTTTCGAGCTGCTGACAACACTCAGGGAGTAATAACTATCTACAAAAAAGTTTTTCAAACTTCGCCGTTCGGAGTCGGCAAAAAAAACTGTATGTTCCTTCTACCCGTAAGAGAACAGCAGTTGATGAACAAGCTAGGCGTTGGTCCCCCTTAGGACTGTATTGTATTAGGTATTATAAATTAAAAAGGCAGAACGAAAGATAAAAGGGTCTGTGAACGTCTGAATACTAGATTAAGGCATAAAGACAATGCCTAGAAGACTGGCCAAAGCAGTTTACTGATCCTATTACTTTTGGTTATGGGTCACGGCTAAGAAATAAATTTATATGTCTCCTAAAAAACAAAATAACTTTATTGAAAATGTAACAAAAGAACAGGCAATTTGAAGGAATGTGGCAACAATAAACACTTCATCCTTGGGACACCCCATGGAGAAACTATGCGTATAAAGGGAATGGAACAAAAGACAAGTTAGGAAACAGTACACTTCTTTAATCTTGATATAACATGGATGATGCGGGAATTTCATTGTTCTATTTGATAAGAGAGATAGCTTCATACCGCATTTTTATTTTTAAAAACAGTATTAAATTGTGTTCTGTGCCATTGACTTGGTATAAAATTTGGTTTATTTAAATTAACTTCCACCTCTAGCTGCCTTGTTCTTAAAGATGATATAAAATTTGCATAAACACCCCCACGCCGACGGTCCTCGATGTCCGGACCAAACAACTTGCATTTATCAATAACAACCAGTGAGAACTATTTGTGACAGCTTCTCAAATTTTGAGATTTTTTGAGAGAACAATAGCACGCATAACGCAAGCAGGTGCTGGATTAGACTAGGCTCAAGTTCCTAAATGGACTTTTGCGCCATTCATTTTTTTTATTATTGTCGTACGTTTATATGGAAATACTTCCATTTAATCATCTATTCACTGGAAAAGTATTATTTAGCTCCAAAAGTTGAATTCATCATTTATAATAATAATTTTTGGTGCTACAGTCCAAAGGGAGACCAGGGCTTAGCTTGCTCATCAGCTACTCGTGTTGTGCGCGCTTATGTTTTCTCACGATTAGAAGGGACCTACAGTTTTTTCCCCACTCCGAACGGTGAAATTTGAGAAGCTTTCTTAGACAGTTATTGCTCTTTGAGTGTTGTCAGCAGCTTGAAAAAGGTGGTGCCGTGAAAAATTCAGAAAATTGGTGTTGAGCTGGGAGTCGAACCTAGACCCTTCAGCATGTGAGTGTCGCAGTCTACCCATTACGCCACGGCGACCACATTCGTCATTTAGTTTAACCATAAAGTCTGAGGACGTCCAATTTTTTGCCAAATAAAGTGTTTCTGCAACTAGTATTTCTTCATTATTTCAATATTAAAAATGATAAACTGTCGACCGCAGAGGTTGGACCATGCACTAGTTGATTACCCCTTGATACAACACAGTCTGCCAGAGCAGAATCTCTCAAACAAACATTTTATCGCTTCACGAATAGGCAAGTAGTCAACCGATTTTCAAGTCATTGAATCCATTTCTAGGTTGGAAATTGATTTGTTTTAAATAAAGGATGTTTGCACTCAAAAGGCAAACTCAATAATTGCACTCAATAATTAATTAAACTAACGATGCATACCAGAAACACTTTAAACATAGCCACGTTGTTCTTCTCTGTATTTTTTTGCTAGACGCTTTACAGATAGTCCCGTCGGTAAAGTGATAGGCAAATCATTAAAGGACACACATATCCTCACGCAGTCACTTTGAACAGTTTAAAAATGTGTTGCAATTGCTAGTTATTCATGACGCAAGCTTAATATATTCACTAAAACACCAAAATTCTTTATGCCCGCTTCATTCAATTCGAATGAAAAGAAAACACAAGTGCAACGAGCTGAAAAATTTGAAAAAGATAAGCCACTGCTTTTCTACCATTTCAATTAACCATTACACGACAAGTAACCTTTCCAGAGACCGCAAGGAACTTCTCAAAAATTCAAAATACGCAATAAAAAAGAGTTACATAAATCATGTAAAAATATGTTCCCACAGTAAATATAATTCGATTTCCTTACACAAAAACTGTGATAAATCTCTAACTCGGCAGTTTCCATTCTCGTCTATGATTGGGAAAAAAAATACGGAATGAACTCTATAACACTGTTTGAAACACTACCCGAACAAGACGCATGGCGAAACACACACTGCCTCCGGAGACATTTCAAAATTCTAATGACTTGCAAGTGAGTCCCGTCACACGCGTCCACTCGCAACCAAACAACAGGTGAGCCATTAACTACTAATAGAATTGAATATTAAGTTATGTTTTCCAATTTCCTTAGCAGATATTCAATGATCTCAAAAATTGTGCTGAACACTCACCAGTTTTTCCTTTGACACGTTTCCCAGTCCATCTCTGCCAATTGCCGATGACGTTGATTGTACGGCAAGAACGTTCCAATTGTCCATATTGTGTTCTGCTGCTTCTCTGTGCTCCTCCCCTTTGTTTGTTGTTGTGGGTTTTCAAATTATGTTGTTATTTGCTTAATATTCTCACTGTCAATCATTTTGAAAATACAAAAAAAAGAAATACGCGCTCTGTTAAATAACTTTCTGTTAGATGAGTGTACAGTAGTTCATTTTAATTCATCCTAGAAGTATGCAAGAGTTGAAAATCGAGTAAAAACTATTTTCCTAGAGTTTTTCACAAAACTGTTTACATCTACCGGATAAGCAAAACAAACGATCTAATAGACACCAGAAGCCTGCGACTGTGATTTTTAGAAAATATTGTTATACAGCGGAACATAAACACATTCATGGAAAGTGGGATTGCTTATGGTGTGTCTAAGTAAATTTTAAGTAAGTTTTCTTTTCTGAATGAAAATGTATGTGTCTGGTGCGTAAATAAACACTTTACTGCTTGAAATTTCCTTTCAGACAGCTTTTTGACACTTTAAAAACATTTATTTAAGGGAACTATATTATAGAAGTGTAATTTAGAAAAAAAATTTGGACAACTATCTCTAATATTTAAAAACTTACGAAAGTACAAGGTGAAAAGAAAATTATTTCAGAGTAAAATGTAAAGCCTTGGAAGCATAAGAACCTATTTTATAGATTTTTACTTGATAACGAAATGAAAAGTGGCCGCCATAGTGTAGTGGGTAGAGTGCGACGCTCACACGCCACAGGTAAAGGTTTGATTCCCAGCTGAACACATCGAATTTTTTACGAGACTACCTCTTTCGAGCTGCTGACAACACTCAAAGAGTAATAACTGTCTAAGAAAGTTTCTCAAACTTCGCCGTTCGGAGTCGGCAGAAAACTGTAGGTCCTTTCTACTCGTGAGAGCACAGTAGCGCGCACAACACGAGCAATTGATGAGCAAGCTAGGCCCTGGCCCCCCTTTGGACTGTAGCGCTAACAATTATCCTTATTAACGAACTGAAAAGCACAGACTCAAGCGTAAGGTAAGTATTTATGTATTATCGTCGTAACTTCCGTAAACGCAAGAGGAAAAGAAACCTTTGTTAGTATTAACCTGTTGTTGGAAACAAAAACTAACACATCACTCAGCAAGTCCCGGCACATATCACAAAATAAAATGTGTTATATTCCGCTGCGTTTGGCGAAGAAACTCATTTCCCATAGTTGTAAATATTTCCTTGTGATGAATAAATATGTTGCTGGCATAATAAATAAATGAACCAATGAAGAATGCGAAATAATATTTGAAATAGCGATATGACCCTTTTCAGGATCGTGCAAAAGAATAGCACCATGTTAAACTTTGTCACAATTATGCTAGGTACTTTTTCCAATGTTAGGTCAGGAGCCTCAAATTTATTGTACATCTTTATTAGTCACAAAACCCATAAGCAAGAAAATAAAAAAAAATTGTAATTGTAGTCCAGTTAACAGAAATAGAACCGAATTTAAATTGTGCAAAATAATAGCACCACGTCATTATGCGGAGTGTTTTCGAAGTGTACACCAATGTTTTGAATATTTTATTAGCTTTAAACTTTACCTACACATATGATTGCAGTTTCTAAAAGATACTATTTGGGAATTGCAGCGTTGTTAATAAAGCATACTGACTGGTGTGCGTTGTATTCTCGAGAAACTTCTTCTTCTTCTTCTTGTGGCGCTACAGTCCGGGGACCTCAACCAAAATGGGTCTCCAGCTAGCACGACCTTTCGACAGCTGTCTCCAGTTGCGCACTCCAAGTTGGTTGAGGTCCTTCTCCACTTGTGTGCGCCACTTTAGTCTAGGTCGTAGTCTGTTGCGTTGTCCCAATGGCACGAATTCAAAGACTCGAGAAATTAGCCTTAGTAAACAAAAATGCTTTCTGAGGGTAAAACTTACAAATTTGGAAGTAAAATTGCTGGGTGTTTAAATAAAATGATCGTAAAAACCTTCAAAAGCAAGAAAAAACAGAAAATAGCCCCCGCCGATGAAGGATAAAAAGTAAGATTAGTCAAACGCAAACCGTTTATAAACGCTAGGAAAATAAAAGAGGAGTCAAATTATCCCGTGGCGGCATCAACAATAAAAAGGAGGCTGGTAAAGAAGAATTCACTTGACAGAAGTTCCAGAAAAGTGCCAGTTCTATCAAAAATCAACCTACTAAAACGAACCAAATTTTCGAAAGAACAGCTGAACTGGGAACCTTCAAAATGGCGCCATATATTCTGGACGAACGAATCCAATATTTATTTTATTTGGTACTTCCGGGTCCAGGACACTTGTCGCAGTCGAAATAACCAAGAGTTTTAACCTCTACTAAGAGTTTAAGCAGGATGGAGTAAAAATTAATGAGGATGCTTTTCCTACTATGGTACTGGTCCCATTTTTTTAAAAACCGATGATGACCGCCGGAGTTTATGTCAGCATAACGAGAAAACCCATGCTACCTAGCACAGAGTGGAATATGCCGCATAGATGGATTCTACATAAAGACAATGATCTCAAACATATGAGATTTGCATTTTATATTTCGGGATTAGTGAACAAACACAAATATTAATCATCGAAAATAGCTTTATTGTGTTTCAAAATATTCCCCATTAAGATCTTTACACTTTTGCATGCGTTTGAACCAATAGTCGAAGCACTTTCGCCACTCTGATTGAGGTATCTCTAAAACATGCATTCTGAACGCATCAACCGCATCTTCAGGTATCGCAAAACGTTGACCCCTTATTTTATTTTTTACTTACGGGAATAAAAAGAAGTCAATCATTCCGCGTCAGGACTATTCAATGGATGGCTCATCAAATCGATGTTTTGAGTGCTAAAAATGCAGTTGTTTGAGCCGATGTGTGAGAGCTCACATTGTCGTGGTGAAGAATGATCCGTCTTCAGCGGTTGGTTTTCCTGATTTCTTGGAAGACAACTCGCAAACAACTGGTTGTGTACCACTCAGAATTGACTGCTCTGCGTTGTTCTAGTGGTAAGGTTGTGACATGTCCAGTTTTTCTGAACAAAAAGCAACCGTTTGCTTGGAAGTGCTTCGTGCGCGAGCAACTTTTATTGGATTTGGCTCAATTTGAAACACCCATTCAGTCGACTGCTGTTTACTTTCGGGCTCATACGCGTAAGTCCACGATTCATCACCTGTCACAATGTAATGGACGTGTTTCGTGTTTTGTGGAGCATTTCTTTCGACCAATCCACACGACCCTTTTTTTGAGTGATTGACAAAATGTGTGGGATCCAACGCGAAAAAATTGTTTTGACGGTCAAATGTTCATGCAATATTGAAAGTAGGTCCCACTAATGACTAAGGTTGTCTCAATCTCACGATAGGTTACATGACGGTCTTGCAATATCAGTTGGCGCACAGCATTAATGGTTTCCGGAACAACAATTGATTGTGGACGATTCGTCTTGGAGTGAACTACGACCTCGGTTGAATTCACCATACCATCGATAAACACTGGTTCTTGATGGAGCTTCATCGCCAAAAATTGAATTAAGTTCATCGATGAGCTGTTGTTGAGTTAATCCACGTCGAAAATCGTAAAAAATAATCGCACGAAAATTTTCTCTATTTTATTCCATTTTTGAGGGAGTTGAATCTTTGAAGTAACTGTAAACAACACAAATAGCGCTCGTATGTCAAAACGTTCTGAATACGTATAACCTCAGAAATGTCAAACTTTGCAATAGAGCCTGCAGTTGCCAGATTGCAACACTAGGGTTGCCCAATTTTTTCAAAGCAGTTGAGTTCAAGTTATGGAGTGGCCACCTTAGTCTCCGGACCTGATTCCCATTGAAAATCTTTGAACAGATGTAAAGAAAGTTGTATTTGAAGCAAAACCCCAAAAAAAAAACCAAAAAAAACGTTATGTAAATTGCGTGGAAGAATACTCCTGTTTTGAGATGTCAGGCCTTAATCGATTTCATGGCACGACGTTGTGACGCTGTACTTAAAAATTAAGAAATGCGAACAAAAACTAACCCAAAATCAAAAGTAAAAAAAAAACTTCACTATTCCATTGACTTTTGCTTCATGTTTATGAATTTTTGCACTTGTTGCTATTATTTTACTCAATCAGAATTTCAGTGTCATTCAGGATAGCGGGACTTTTCTAAGTTCAGAATGCACTTTTTTCTTATTTCATTTGTGAGTTTTATTACTGATGGAATAAGAATGTTGTGCAGAAAATATGAAGGGTTTGCATGACGGTGGAAAAAAGTTATTAGCAAAATCGTAGCCAAATAGTGATGAAGTCGAACATGGTGCTATTATTTTGCACAGTGCTATAAGTGGCAACGGTCATTAACAAACAACACCAAGTGTAATGGTTGAGAGATTATTTTAAATACAATCTGTAGGAATCGCGGGATGGTATGCGAAAGTAAACACCTTGATAGTTAAATGTGATTTTTTTCAAAACACTTTAAAGAAATTGTTTTCTTACTAAAGGTGAATTGAGCCTTACAACATGTTCCTATGCAGCCAATGTCATTTGTAAAAGGGTATAAGAATACATTTATATAAGGTCGTCAAATATCTCCCTTCCGCCTTTTTGTCTTTTGAATTTTCCGGCTATGTACAAAGCGCTACAGAGCTCGTATCTGGTATTACTGTACATCATTTGAAAGGTCTAACATTAACTACAAAACGACGCTATGCATGATTAGTTTGGATATTGCGTTCAACAGTTTTAGACGTGTAAACATGGAGTTGTGAACGATAAAAAGTAAGAGTTAGTAAGATTGGTGTTTTGGGGGATGATGTTTTTGGGGATCACTTCGAACCGCGGAGGAATGTTTCGACGATTCAGAGCCGGTGAAAACGACAGCATGGAGAAGCCAACCGGCGGAAGACCTGTGACGACAGATACCGATTGAATCATGGAAATCATCGAGTTAGACTGGCATGTGGCATCTCTTGACATCGCCCAGGAAATGGGTGTTAGTCACCAAACCATTTTAAACTATCTGCAGAAGGCTAGATATAGCTTGATGTTTGGGTGCCGCTTGATTTGACACAAAAAAAAATCTTCTGGACCGAATCAACGCCTGCGATATGCTGCTGAAACGGAACGAACTCGACCCATTTTTGAAGCGGATGGTGATTGGCGACGAAAAATGGATCACGTACGAGAATATCAAGCGAAAACGGTCGTGGGTGAAGGCCGGTGAATCTTCCTTAACAGTGGCCAAAGTGGGATTGGCGGCCAGGAAGGTTTTGCTGTGTGTTTGGTGGGATTGGAAAGGAATCATCCACTATGAGGTGCTCCCAAATGGCCAGACACTTAATCTACTGCAAACAACTGGACCGTTTAAAGCAGGCTATCGACCAGAAGCTTCTAGAATTGGCCAACAACAGGGTGTAGTGTTTGCTCAGGACAACGCCAGACCACAAACTTCGTTGATGACACGGGAAGTCGTCGAAGCTACGGGAGCTCGGATAGGAGGTTTTATCGCATCCACCATATAGCGCGGACACGACGCCAAGTGATTACCACCTGTTCCTGTCCATGGTGAACGCCCTTGATGGTGTGAAGTTGAACTCAAAAGAGGCTTGTGAAAAGTGGCTATCCGAGTTCTTCGCAAATAAGGAGGGGAGCTTCTACTAGAGGAGTTTTATGAAGTTGCCGTCTAGAACTAAGAAACAGATTATTGAACAAAACGGCGCATATTTTCAATAAATCCGATCACTGTAACACATTTTATAAAGCATGGAATGATGAAACAGCGGATGGGAGTTATTTGTCAACATTATATTAAAATCCAAAACAATATTTAATTCAAATAAAATAAATGCTACACACACTATTTAGTCCTTCGTTTACTGCATTTTGTTATTCCAACCACAAGGAAAGTCTTAAAGCATATAAGAGATGCTCAATATGCTTTTCTAATATTTAAAAATGGGTATTGGCCTTATAATACAATAAGAGTGATGGATTACGAATCAAATCCGTGCCAATAGTGATGGAATGAATAGCATTAGCAAAGTATGATTCGCAACGCTCAGGATAATATTGTGCTTTCGTAAAACTAATAGCCGCAGTTGACAAAACGAACAAGCTATCCCACAGTCATTTAACTTTCCATACATTTCTTACACTATTTTCAACAAATGAAACTCATTTTACAATAATTACGAGTATCCATCACTTTAAGTGAAAATAAGTTTTGGGATATTTTTTGGCCTTCAAAATTGCATGTGACTTAATTTACCACAAATTAAAGGAGGCTAACCAGGAATGACAAATTTTTTTTACTGATCTATGTATATGTTACTCCATATTAATTAACCCATGATTTTTTTCGTTTAGGATTCTTGAAATAGATCCATTTTTCATCGCCAGTAACAATCCGATGCAAAACCGATTTTCTTTCGTGTCTTTGAAGTAAAATTTCACAAGTGATTTTTCGGTTTTTCATCTGTCTTTCATTCAATTCATGTGGCACCCATTTTCCACACTTTTGGATCTTTCCCATAGCTTTTAAACGGTCAGAAATTGTTTGTTGTGCAACATTTAACATTGCTGCCATTTGCTTTTGACTCAAAGTGTCATCTCCATCCAATGTCGTTTGCAATTCGGCGTCTTCAAACTTTTCTGGTGGTCTTCCACGTTCTTCATTTCTCACATCAAAATCATTGTTTTTGAACCGTTGAAACCATCTTTTGCATGCTGCTTCTGATAGAGCATGATCACCATATGCCTCGACAAGAATTCGATGCGAATCTGCAGCACTTTTCTTCAAATGAAAACAAAAAATTAATGCTTTCCGCAAATCATCACTTTCTGGTATAAAATTCGACATTTTGAACACGATAAAAAAAATGTTGTTGTCTGTTCAATGACTTGATGCAAACTAAATATTTTTCACAGATGTCATAGCAAACAAAAAAAAAGAAAAATAAGGGCTCGTTCACAACAAATGTTCCCTATGGAGACATTTGTATCTTGGCTCACTTTATACGGGTATACCTGGTATATGTCAATACTGCATGTTCTGCAACTGCATATTTCTTTTATCAAAACTTGTCAACAGAACGTTTCTGATCATTTAAGCTTTAGCAATGCATTTTGTTTTGAAACCGAAGTTGAAAATTGTTGTTTTGTAAGCATAAGAACTTTTCCTAGCAATGCAAATGGGAAATGAAACAACATTATTTATCGAGCAATGATGCGACTCAATCAATCTGCTAAGTTTGCTTATTTCATACATCGAAACAGGTGGTTCATATATATCAAATATAGTGATAGTCCTTATTTTTAACTGAAAGATATGTAAGATTATTTTTGATAAGTCTGGAACAAAGTCTGAATTTTTCTTTCCCATTCTTAAATTCTTGTGTAAAATACGATGTAATGGAATTTGTATTGTGGTCGTCTTTATTTTAATAATGTTTTTCAATAACATTTAACAAAGTTGTTTCTTGTAATCAAATAGATTTAAGATTATCCGAAATACTACCGGCTATGTTTGTGGTAAATTCCAACATGAAAAAGTAAATATTGGTTATATCAAATAAAGGAATGTGAGAACTAAAGCAGCAATGAATAGGGCATACATTAGGGCCGTTCCAAATCGTTTGAATTGCTACGAATTTCTACGAATTTGCACGAAAAACTACCAAAAGGCGTTCCATTTACTGATTTTTTTGTAAAAGAAAGAGCTCACGAGAGAGCAAAATATTTCACCTCCCTACGAATTTCTCCCGAAGAAAAAAACTATGGGCAGCAGATGGCTGTCAAATCGAAAATAAAAAAAAATTCTCTCATTTCATATGTCGGATAGATGTTTACGGATTTCTACGAAAAGTCGTTTCACTAGTTTCGGTAGGGTTACGAAGAGAAATTTTTATCCAAACTACTCAACTACGAATTTCTGTACACAAATGAATTGGAACAGACCTATTATGAAAGTTGTAGTTGATTAGCTGTGTGGCCGCCTCGGCATAGTGGGTAGAGTGCGACGCACACACGCAGAAGGTCTAGGTCCGTTCCCGGCTGAACACCTTGAATTTTTCACGGCACTACCTCTTTCGAGCTGCTGATAACACTCAAAGAGTAATAACTGTCTAAGAAAATTTTCTCAAACTTCGCCATTCGACTTCGGCATAAAACTGGAGGTCCCTTCTTCTCGTGAGAGGACAGTAGCGCGCATAACACGAGTAGTTGACCTAGGCCCTGGTCCCTTGTGGACTGTCACTCCATGCAATTATAATTAATATTATTAGTAAGTTAGCTTTAGCTGTTTAAATAAAATGAAAATTTATTTTCTTCTTTTTTAAATCAACCTCTCCTTCTCGAGTACAACAATCGGCCGACTTTCTCACAAATCCCTGCACTCGTTCGATCTCCGCCACAACCTTTTTTATTCCATTTTTATTTATTGTAATTTGTTTTCTCTATTTTGTAGTAGTTCATGACCTGTGATCAGGCGCAGACCTAGAAACACATTCAGAAGGAGTGTCAGTATTGAACTTTTATTTCTCGAGAAAGCTATCAATTTACGTCAATTACCCTGACCACTAAATTTTATTTGCAAGTGCAATTAACACGTACAGCACATCAATTATTGTGAATGAGAACTAATCGTCAATAGCAACGACATGGTTTATTGATACTTTTTTGCATATATTCGATTGTGAATTTTCAGCTGGTATTGAAAATATTTCAATTTGACATAAAAGGGGACAATTTGTTGGAAATGTAACCATTTGGATACCTAGTAGCACTGAGAACTACTGCTTTCATACTTTATGAGCTTCCTACGAAATAAGTAGAAATGTATTAGCACAAAAAACGACTTCTTGAGGAACTGCAAATAATGTCAGTATTCAACAATAAAAAACCGTTGTAGGTGATGAACGCAAATAGCGAAAAGCTCTGCATATTTGTTGGCAAATTCGAAGAAAGAATTTCAAAATTTATGACTTTCGTAGATGCTGAGCGTTAAACAAAAAGTGTAACGTTTTTGGGAAGATTATCATGTACTTCAAAGTCCAGTCCAAATTTATTTTAGCAAAACAACCATGTATACTTGCAGCCGATTACGTGGTGCAATGTAATTTATAGGTACACGCCCACAAACATAATATTTCATCACTAAGCGCACGAAAGCTTCGAAAATGATCAAAAAGCCATAAAACATTTTGCAACTAATTTCTTGTGAGTCTTTACAGCATTAAGAACCGACGTCAAATGCGGTCAATTAATTGAGAGCTAATACACACTGTGTTTGGCCGAATGGATTATATGGAATATAATTAGTACAGAAGTTAAAACCGTTGCCGGAAACTAAATAAACCTAGGAACAATTTTTGAGATTTAAAAAAAAAGTAATTCCGATTTTAATCTCCTTCAGGCCACATGTAAATAAACAGAAGAAACGAAGAATGTATTTCTTTCGCTGTGTGATTTGTCAGGGATCGTAATTTTCTGAACGCACTAATTAAAAGCTATTTTTACATAACGCCCATTAAGTTTTTGTTTTTCTTTCATTTAACTGAGAGCATTCCTTACCCAGCTCGTCACACAGTTCTCTAAAGTAATTCACTAAGTAGAACAGTTGTTTGCAAAATTATTGCGAAAATTACTTTCACTTTAGTAAAGTTTGATTTTTCACTTCATCTTTGCTCAGCCAGAAACGGACAAATCAAATTCTTGGCATTGTCCTCACTTATTCACTTAGCCAACGGATTTTGAAGCACCACAGCACCTTTCAAAAGCGATAATGGCCCACAAGAGGATCCATCATAAGCCGAATGCGATGTGTCTCGCAGAGAAAATCACGAATGACTGAACAGCAGTTTTCACAAACACAGTTTTCCTACACGAAAAAAAGAACAAGAAAACCAAAAAAATATGTAAATTGAATAAATAAACGAATTTCTTGACTCATGCACCATGCACCATATGCCCGGCGCGGCGGTCTTGTGCCTTACGCGCTCGATGCCCTTTGGATCCGGTCCCAAATTTTTCAATTTACCGTATTTCTGCAATGCACCGAGGAGATTCTGCTGGCGGGACGCGCGACGATCTGACACAGACGCTTGGAATAGATGCGAATTGCTTGCGACTTGATGCAGACGCCGCCGCCGACGGACAAGACCACTGCTGCGCCGATTGTGGTGCTGTCGGGCGATTGCTGCCAATCTGGCAAGCATTCTGGGAAAGCGCTTGTCGGTATCCCAAGAAAAATCTATCGCCGACTATGTTAGGGGTCATGACATCTTCAAGACGAGTTAATTAATTTTCAATGGCTGATTTAATTTCTGTATGTTCCTAGAACTTAAACTCTCACCGGATCGGCGGTGGTCGAGGGTGCGCTTGTTTAAAAATAACCTCAATTCGTGGCCGCCTGCGAACACAATAACTGCTCGATACGAAATTTGTTTATTTTATCGAAGAGAGAAAAGATTTAACAAGTAATTGATGTTTCTGAAATCGGGTTAATAATAGTGTAGATACAAGCAGTTCGTTTTGAGAAGCGTGTGCTGTTTCCAACATGATATTACTTTGATTTTGAAAGAGGCAGCGGACGTGAATAAACGTAATTTTGGTTGCATTTTGACGCAAACTGCCCGGAAAACAGTTTCATTCATTATTTCGTGAGTACATGAGTGGGAAATAGCTTGAATTAGAGATTTCATTCAGTCAAATGTTAAGAAATCTAGGAAAATATATATAAGACAGCATTTGAATTGACATACAATTTGCGTTTCTTTGCGCTAATACTTTACAGATATTGTCCATCCACAAGCAGTTTCTTATTTTAAGGCTGTTGAGCGTGGAACTGACATCTTGTCGTAGGTTATTTCATAAGCGTTGTAGTGAAATGGATGATGATGGGCCAGCTTGAAGTGGAATGGATGATGATGGACTAAACACTTGAGCTTAAGGCAGTTGCTGTAAGACAATAGGAAAGCACCACTTAAATTTAGATAAAACCGTTTAACGAATTCATTACGAGACTGCTTATCCACATCTTTTTTTTAAACTAAAATTTTCACTTATTGCCTATATTCCGATCGTGCAAGTAACAATAATAATAACAATTTGGTGGCCCACAGCCAGCATGGGAGCCAGGGAGTAGGTTGCCGACTGAGAACGTTTGAGAAGCTCTTTCGTAGACATTAATCACTGCAATTGCTGCAAGTAATGCATCATACATATAGGGTCATAGTCATTGGAATAATGGCGAATGCTAATATTTTCATAAAGCTTGCTGCATCGACGAAGAGTCACTACAGTGTTGGGTCATAGGTGAATATATTCCCTAAGCGCCAACTGAGCACATGCCACATGCACATTCATTTCTTGCCGCTCTTCAAATAGGAACTTCTCAAAACATTTTTAGAGTGACATTTACCAAACTAAACTTAATTGGTGCAGCCTGCATATAAAACTACCAAGGGCACATGTAGCGTTCAAAAAACAAGCGTAAACAATGTGTGTTCACAGTTTCTCGAGCATTTCATATGGAATATTCGTTTTCGTCGAAAATTAACACTTTTTTGTAAACAATGTACCGAGATTGTGCGCCTTTCCCATGTAAGAATTCTTGCCGGCTTACTTTAAATCCACAGTCCATGCGACGAAAGAATCAAAAGGCAAAAGCTTCAGTGCTAAAATAATAAAGTAACGGCCATCTGTAAGCGTGTCCTAATTTTTGCTCAAAAACGATGAGAAATTTGATGTTTAGAAAAAAAAACGGAGATAAAAGGAATGTTTCTATCTTGATACATGGCATTTTCCACGGCTCCACCTCTTTCACACTCCTTATAACTCTAACACAGTAAAAATTGTCTATAAAAGGCCTTCACACCGAGCCATAAATAATGTAAGCAAAAAACTGTATGTCCCTTCTAATCGTTAAAGACGAATGACTTTTTCTTGTTGGAGTTTTGAAAACATTACACTGGAGCACTCAGAATCTAACTACCAGTACGAAGGTTGCCTTTTATGTTTCAGAATTGGGCAACCCTAGTGCTACAATCTGGCAATTGCCAGCTCTATCGTAAAGTTTGACATTTTTGAGGTTAAACGTACTCAGAACGTTTTGACATACGGGCGCTATTTGTGTTGTTTACAGTTACTTAAAAGATTCATCTCCCCCAAAAAATCGAATTAAATCGTGCAAATTTTCGTGCGATTATTTTTTACAACTTTTGACGTGGATTAACTCAACAACAATGCATCGATGACCTTAATTCAATTTTTGGCGATGAAGCTCCATCAAGGACCAGTGTTTATCGATGGTATGGTGAATTCAACCGAGGTCGTAGTTCACTCCAAGACGAATTTCGTGAGGGTCGTCCAAAATCAGTTGTTTTTCCGGAAACCATTGATGCTGTGCGCCAACTGATATTGCAGGATCGTCATCTGACCTATCGTGATATTGAGATAACCTTAGGTATTAGTGGAACCAGCATACATTCAATACTGCATGAACATTTGACGTCAAAAAATGTGTTCGCGTCGGATCCCACACAATTTGTCAATCGCTCAAAAAAAGGGTAGTGTCGATTGGTTGAAAGAAATGCTCCAAAAATACGATCGCGAAATATGTCTATGACATTGTGCCAGATGGTGAATTGTGGACTTACGTGTATGAGCCGAGTAAACAGCAGTCGACTGTATGTTTGTTTCAAATTGAGTAAATTCAACAAAAGTTGCTCGCGCACGAAGCACTTCCAAGCAAGTAGCCGCCTGTCGTTTCGGAAAAACTGTCGCAATCGTACCACTAGAACAACGCAGAACAGTCAATTCTGAGTGGTACACAACCATTTGTCTGCCAGTTGTCTTCCAAGAAATCAGGAACACCAGTCGCCGAAGACGAATCACTCTTCACCACGACAATGCGAGCTCTCACACATCGTCTCAAACAACTGCATTTTTGAGCACTCAAAACATCGATTTGATGAGTCATCTCCCGTATAGTCTTGACTTCTTTTTATCCCCGTACGTAAAAAATAAAATGAGAGGTCAACGTTTTGCGACACCTGAAGAAACGGTTGATGCGTTCAGAATGCATGTTTTGGAGATACCTCAATCAGAGTGGCAAAAGTGCTTCGACAAGTGGTTCGAACGTATGCAGAAGTGTATAGATCTTAATGGGGAATATTTTATAAATTAATATTTGTTTTTGTTCTCTAATCCCGAAATAGAAAAGGCAGCCCTCGTACCTATGTCTACCTCGAACGGAAAATCCTCATCCAGATAAGCGCTGCCTTCTCTCTCTGTTACAGGCCCTGTGGTATACATCGCAGCTTTTCATTGGTTTTTTACCGGGCCCATTCCACCGCACTTCCTGGATGGCGAAGATGTCAGCCTTATAGCAGTTAAGGCCCAGGTCCACTCCGGACTGTATCGCCATAAGAAGATGAAGATTTAGGTCAAGACATAAGGATTATATGAGAAGAAACAGAATCAGGACCATAAACCTTATTGAGACAATTTTCGTCTCCATTTCGTTTTTTTAAAAAGAAAACAGAAGCAAATCAAGTCGAGTTAAACAAAGAAAAAGTTTTGTTAGCATTTCAAAAGAGATTGTGCATTGAAATAAATTAAAGTGCGCGAAAATCCAGTGCAATACAGACCTCGGACGTATGATTTCACATAGTGTGATACTCCGAGAAAGAAAACTGCGCGATTGATGAACAAACATCATTGAGCGCCGAAAATATACTTCAATTTATCAATTTATTTGAAGTTCTTCGATTTGTTCTCCTTCTAGTGCGTATTTTTTCTGTTCAAACATGAAAAAAATTAAATCGAAATTCTTAAAAATCAAAATAAGATGACGCCTAAATAAACCCCTGCCAACGCGTATTTTCAAAAAGTATTCGAAAACAATGTTCACCACATGTCGATCGCTCGCACTGGTCTCAAGTGTTTTTTCAATCAAATTTAATGAAGTAAATTAAACAAGTTTTCGCCGTCAAAGCATTTTCAGGAAGCAATATCCACGCAAGCCTTTTTGATTAAGTATAATCTACAGTAAGCGGATATTTCACATGTATGTAGAAATACAAATGGCGGAGGATAGGTATTTTTAATTATGTAAGTACATCGCACTTCGTTTTTGTTTCATTGCTTTCTGTAGAAAGATAAATGCCACTTTTCAAAAGAAAATCCCCTAGTGACGGTATACAAATAACCCGCCAGTGAAGAAGCGCAGACATTGCCAAGAATTAAATATTAGTTCTTCATTGTGCAATAGCAGACACGTTGTTTATTCCTGCTAAGTGCACGCAGCAGATAAATGTGTACCAGGCACGAATTAGACGATTCGCACTTTTCATTTCAATTGTAGTTCTGAAAATAATTTCACGAAAATTGTTTCCTGTGCGCGATCATTTGTATTTTTTTTTTTTCATCCTGAAAAAACAGAAGTACAGTGATTACTTGACATATTTGAAGTTTGACAATAACAAACAAAACTCTTTGAAATTGATAGCGGTACATTAATTAGGCGTATGACGAAGGAAAGCGATGCCAAGACCTTGACAAACAAGACTCTTCACAGATGGTTTTTGTGACAATTATTGACATTAAAGAACCGAATGGTTGTCTTCTGATGAGTCGGTGATACAAAATACTTAAAAAAAATATTGGCAGAAGCATTTAACCACAGACTATGAAACCATGTGTGTGGCGTTCTCTTTGTTGATGCGCCCCGAGCTCCTCTGCCATGAAAAACTGTCTTAAAAGTGCAGAAGTGGCTCCTGTGGGACGCGAAGTTTTCATGTTTTCATAGACTTGGATTCTAAACTTTTGATGTGGTGCTTCATTTTGTTGAAAAACAATGATTTGATGTGATGAGGTGAACAGACGATTTAATGAGGGTAACATTGAAGCGGAAAATGGGTCTGTTGGGATGAACAAAATGAACATTTCGGGGGGCTTTAGAATGTGCAGCGAAAACTTCTCTGTAAAGCCGTTTTCTATAAATAAAAAAAATAATGCTAATAACAAAATCAGTAGCAAAACCAACAATAGAATTAGTTTAACAAATCCTTGCCCAATTGGCGGAATACAGCTACTTCTTAGTTGTTGCGCAGTGACCATCACAGTCCTGATGAACTTCAAAGCGAATTAATTACCGTACCTATAATTTATGGTCGCCGTGACGAAGTGGGTAGAGTGCGACTCTCAAACGTCGAAGGGTCTAAGTTCGACTCCCAGCTCAACACCAATTTTTCGAATTTTTCACGGCACCACCTCTTTCAAGCTGCTGACAACACTCAAAGAGTAATAACTGTATAGGAAAGCTTCTCAAATTTCGCCGTTCGGAGTAGACAAAAAACTGTAGGTTCTTTTATTCGTGAGAGAACAGTAGCGCGCACAACACGAGTAGTTGATGAGCAAGCTAGGCCCTGGTGACCCTTTATACTGTAGCGCCAACAATTATTACCTATAATTTATTCCACTCATGACACTTTGGAAACAAATTCCAAATCTTTCATCAAAAATATCCAGACACATGCTTTCTTAGACTTAATTTATTCTATCTATTTGTAACGCCGTTTTACAAAATATGATCGTTTTACTAAAATAACCCTCATTAGTGTGAAAATTTCTCAACAGATGTCACCCCAAAACGAGTCTTTAAAATCCACTTGTCTTTGTTTCTCTGTGCAACAAGATCGTCAAAGAGACACAAAGCTGCCCCTCCACTCTACACAGAACACTGCCGTCTCACATGTATTGTGTAATCGGAGCGAAGCCCATTTAATTCCGCATCAACTCGCACTCTCCCCAGAAGAGACGAAGCCAACAAAGTCCGCCGGCGATGAAGGAAAAGAGCACAACAAACCGACACATTTAAGGTGTGGTATGGTGTCGCGTCAGCTTCGGTTTCACGTTGCTCGTATTAACAGGTAACTCCGTTCGTATCACACAACTTCAGCCGCAGGTAAACATTCGGTACATCCATACGCGGCGGCGGAGAGCGAGAGCGAAAAGTGAAAACGCTGTGTTAGTTCGAACTGGCTTCCGAGGTGGTGGGCAGTGTGTGCGTTTTGTTGTGTTCTGGTGTGTTCCAAATCGGAGTTCAGGTTTTAACAGTTTTGGGCGTCAGTTTAGCCACAGAGAGCAGTGTCTTAATTGACTTCTGGAGCATGTGAAATTTATGATTCAGAATCGGTTCTGAAAACGATAATTGTTGTGCTTAGTTTTTTGTGAATTTCTGTAACACAGTGTTATCTAATCTGTGCTTTGTGGGTGAATCATGGATACGTATAGCGCTGAGAAATTACTCGCATTCTTCTATCCACTCATCATTTTGACGTCAACGTTGTGCTGCATCGTGTCTGGTGTTGCTTGGTCGCATTGGCGGTACGTCCTGAATGCCTGTCCAGAGACGAATTGCGGGTGCTTCCTGAATGGACGCAGCACCTATACCACATTCGAAGGTGGACACATTGCGTATTGTTACTTTGGAACATTTGCACTCTTGCTGCCGCTGTTCTTTGCCATAATTCTGGGAATCTATCATGTGTACAGAGTGTGCATGGGCACTGGCAAGAGAAAGACGGGCATAACCACCATGAGACAGAGGTAAGTGTTCCAAATGGTTTCCCATCACTTCGCTATCTCCGCAAATTAGTCGTTTGTTTATATTTTTAGTCCGTTGACATTGAACGAATTTAAGTAGAAGTGAACATATGCTTGCAAGGGATCGCATACGTTGATTTGATAAGAATGTTGGGGTGGAGTTCGTCAGATTTATCTGTGCAATGCTCCTCTTACGCACATGAAGCAAACGATTCAATGATCGACTGTGAATTGTCTCGTGTAAACAGACTGCAATGTAAATAGAAAGGCTCTTCAAAACTGGTGTTTGAATAGAGAATGAGCTCATTTAAATGATGATCTTTTAATCCACGAATACTTTTCGAAGTAAGTCATCACAATGTCGATTAATTAAGACAATTGTGTTAATTTGATTAAGCAATTCATGAGGAGGCATCAAACAGTCTAAGCAAAGTTTAAAGTTGTGTAGCATTTGAATTGGGTCGTAGCATTTTGGGAAGCTTACAATATCGGGCAATCTTTATTGTGTTTATATTTGATAAATGACATATGTTTAGGTTATCCTTTCTAGCATAAGTCAAATCATTATAACTGCTTAAGTGCTTCATCTTAAGCAGTAGTAAGTAGAGTAATTTTTACAAAATTCACAATGTCACAAAAGAATACTTTCCACATACGTCAAAATTGAGGTTTGGTAAACACAGGCATGGATGATTATTTGGCGCTTCACAAGTTGAGGTTTTTGGCTCCAAAATGCTTACATTCAAAAGAACAATTTTTTTCATATACAGATGTAAGATTTGGTTTTACGTGATCACCTTCGGCTTTTATAACGGGGTCCATTTTCCCAAGAGCCGTGGATAATGCAAGACTAAACGCCTTTGTTACCCAAGTACCACATTGAGATCTTGCCTAAGGGACTATCACCTCACCTTGATTTGATCCGAGGCCTTCCTAAAACCTCTGCCGCTCTCTGGGTTGTAGCGCCCGGTTGAGAATGCAATTCAACACTGAGTCGACTATCCCTAACCGCCTTGCCTAGACCAGGGTGACCAAAAACTAGACAAATCAGCACAGTACACCAACCCCGACTCTGCCTCCGATGTTGGGTGGTAAACCACAGCCACCACGATACTCCCACAAAGGGCCCTACCGCTCGATCAGGCTGAAAGATCCAGGGGCTCCTGACCTCCCGTGGCACCAGAATATAGCCTCTGGTCAAGCTGTCGCTACCAGTCCGGCTCCCTCAAAACCTGTGTCTGTTGGCCGCCATCCCGCCACACGATGGTCTTTTCTCAATCAGTGTTTCCGTTGACACTATTAATAGTGTTACGGATGAGATTTTTGAATAATAAAATCCAGTCACATCACCTGAAAGTTTTTGACTTACGCAAATGATAAAAACCAGGGTAGTTGCAATAACAGAGGTGGTTGCAATAATCGCGCCCTACCTACCTAGTCGGTTTAGTATTGTTACCTTAGGCACAAATGTCGAGTGGAACTATTCTTCAAAGAATGCTAACGTCAACCAAGTATTTTCATTTGCCTTGAACACACGGGCTTATGTTCAAAATTTTGAAAAGATCGTGCCGATTACGAAAAGCTTAACTTTTTGTAAATCAGAGGCATTGGTGAAGGGGAGAAACGCGATTCTTTCTTTATTTGTCTTGCGGCCAGGAACTGACGATTCCCTAAAAACGACAAGATTGTTGGGCATAAGTCGGTAGAATAATCCGGACTCGTCAGCGTTATATGTAAATTTGGTAAGGAGTCAAGTCGAGCTCTCTAACTGCTTCTTTAAGTTAAATTAAAAATTGATCCACAAACTGCGGTTTGCTTGACAGTCTTTCTCCTTAAATTTTCTACAGGCGAATTCCGTATCTTATTTTAAAATTTGTCACCCAAACATTGCTCGCATTAAAATATAGTATCCTTTCCTTTATCTTCGCATGCAATGAGGGAGCCTTTGTTTTGAGTACATCGCTGAAAATTTTAACATTTTGCTGTCTTTGTTTTAAAAACCACTTGTACAGTTCTTTTTCCATATTCGGGTATTCGCCACCCTTTGAAGTTATCTTCATCCCGCGTCCACATTCGGTATCGGAAACAAACTTTCTTATTCCGCCCTCTCCTCCTCCTTTTCATCTGTTTTTTTTTTCGATGCATTTTTTATTAGTTTTTCTTACTTCTGTTTCTTATATTCTACACAAAATACTTAAACTAGCTTATAAATCTAATCTACTGATCTTAATTCTAACTTACTGACTCTTAACAAGTGCTCTAAGCTAACCTGGGAGTAATTTATTTTCTTTCAACCTTTCGGCTTCTTTATTAAATTTTTGTTGTTTTCAATTCATTGTTAATTCTAATATTTACCCAAGAAAAGAGAAAAACTTGGGACCGTTTTATTCTGCTTATTGTAGATTAATGCACATTATACCAGGTATACCGGTATGAAATGAGTTTTTTTTATGAAAATAAAACACTAATTATTAATGAAAATATAAAAACACTTTATTCAAAGTATTGGCCATTGTTTTGTACAAATTTTGACCACCTTTCTGGCGATTTGTGAATACTACGCCAATAAAATTGTTCGTCTTTTAAAGCAAACCAATCAGACACCCAATTTTCAACCTCCTCGTAGGAATCAAAGTGCTGCTCAGCCACTGCGTGTTCCATCGATAAAAATAAATGGTAGTCGGAAGGAGCCCAGTCTGGTGAATACGGCGGGAGGGGGAGCTGCTCCCAGCCAAGTGTTTTGATTGTATCCTGAACGGGTTTTGCTTTGTGTGCATAGAGCAAAATTACCTTGCCGTGTCTCCTGATCCATTCTGGTCGCTTCTCGATCAATGCATGGTTCAAATTGATCATTTGTTGTCGGTAGCGATCAGTATTAACGGTTTCACCAGGTTTTAGGAGCTCATGGTACAGCACACCTTTCTTGTCCCACCAAACACACAGCATTGTCTTCTTGCCGAATCAATCTGGTTTTGCAGTCGATGTTGACGGTTGTCACAGATAAACCCATGATTTTTTTCGTTTAGGATTCTTAAAATAAATTCATTTTTCATCGCCAGTAACAATCCGATGCAAAACCGATTTTCTTTCGTGTCTTTGAAGCAAAATTTCGTTTTCCATCTGTCTTTCATTCAATTCATGTGGCACTCATTTTCCACACTTTTGGATCTTTCCCATAGCTCTTAAACGGTAAAGAAATTGTTTGTTGTGCAACATTTAACATTGCTGCCATTTGCTTTTGGCTCAAAGTGTCATCTCCATCCAATATCGTTTGCAATTCGGCGTCTTCAAACTTTTTTGGTGGTCTTCCACGTTCTTCATTTCTCACATCAAAATCATTATTTCTGAACCGTTGAAACCATCTTTTGCATGTTGCTTCTGATAGAGCATGATCACCATATGCCTCGACCAGCATTCGATGCGACTCTGCATCACTTTCCTTCAAATGAAAACAAAAAATTAATGCTTTCCGCAAATCATCACTTTGTGGTACAAAATTCGACATTTTTAACACGATGAAAAAATATGATGTTGTCTGTTCAATGACGTGATGTATACTAAATATTTTTCACAGATGTCATAACAAACAAAAAATAAGGGCTCGTTCACAACAAATGTTCCCTATCGAGACATTTGTATCTTGACGCTCACTTCATACCTGTATACCTGGTATTTCCGGCAAAATGAACGTATGAAAGTTTCCTTCTTAATCTTCTCTGAAAATTCACTTTTGTTTTTAATTGATAGTTTCAGAATTTTCTAATGACTCTGTTTTTGAATATTCAAAACCGACTGATCACTATACTGAATTCATTAAACTAACAAACAAACAAACAAAAAAAAATATGCATCAAGAGAACAGAAGTAGCATTTATCGAGTTATTTTTTTTTTAAGTTGCGATTACCTCGTCAACAATGTTGTACCCGATGTGTTACCGAATCTTGCCAAATGAATAATTTCCTTAAAATAAGACGTGGTGTTGAAAATATTAACCACAACGAGCGTAATCAGCTTCGAGGGGTATATAACACCTACGGGGCCACTAACAAAACATTAATAACATTTTGTTAGCGGCACCGTCTATATACGGGTATCCTGGGACTTATTGAGTAATCTGTTGATACCCCCCTGTTACCCCTTTGAAATCACACGCACCCCAGGCCTCAGTTTTTCAGTCACTATTTGTGCTATGCATTGCCGCCGTGGTATAGTGGATAGAGTGCGATACTCACACGCTGAAGGTCCAGGTTCGATTCCCGGTTGAACACTTCGCATTTTTCACGGCACCACCTCTTTCGAGCTGCTGGCAACACTCAACGAGTAATACTGCCTAAGAAAAAGCTTCTCAGACTTCGTCGTTCGGAGTCAGCACAAAACTGTAGGTCCCTTCTACAGAAAACAGTAGCGCGCACCACACGTGTATTTGATGAGTAAGCTAGGTCTTGGCCCCCCCTATGGACTGTTGCGCCATCCAATTATTATTATTATTACTTGTGCTATGCGTGCTATTTCTATTTCACGAGTAGAAAGGACCTACAGTTTATTGCCGACTCCTAACGGAGAAATATAGTGATAATATTAGAGACTCAGTACGCGTTTTTAAATTTAAAACTATAGATACTTTAGAACTAGAGCAAATAATAAAACATATGAAAAATAAAAAAGATTCAAATGGACTAAATATAAGCATGATTTTGGATTGCAAGGATGATATTTTGCCAGTGCTAGTTAAAATAATAAATTATTCCTTAACCGAAGGCATCTTTCCAAATTCATGGAAGGAATCAATTATAATCCCGGTGGCAAAAGTACATAACGCAATAAAACCAGAGCAATTCCGACCAATTAACATGATGCCCCTATATGAAAAAATTCTCGAGACGGTGGTACGCATACAACTGGAACATTTTTTAATACAATCTGGAACGCTTTCTGAAAAACAATCGGGTTTCCGGAAAGGCCATTCAACGGAGACAGCTTTAGTTTGGGTCCTAAATGAATGGAAAAGAGAACTAGATTCAGGAAAATTGGTACTAGCGCTGTTTCTTGATTTAAAAAGAGCATTTGAAACAGTAGACAGATCTGTAATGTTAAATAAATTACATAAGTATGGTGTGAGGGACAAAGAACTTAGATGGTTTGAGTCTTTTTTATCCTTAAGAACACAACGAGTAAAGTTAGGAGGAGAATTTTCAACGCCTAAAGAGGTTAACCTGGGTGTCCCGCAAGGAACAATATTAGGAGTGATATTATTTTTATTATATGTAAATGACCTAGAGGATTGTCTTAAGTTTTCAAACGTTTCATTGTTTGCCGATGATACGCTAATATATATTGTTGGAGAGAATGTAAATACTTGTGAAACGAAATTAAATGTTGATGCTGAAAACTTGTATATATGGTTATGCAAAAATAGATTAATGTTAAATGTCTCAAAAACTAAATGTATGTGCATTGGTAAAAATTGTGATAGTATAAATGTCGAAATAAATAATAATACTATAGAGTGTGTAAGCCAAATTAAATATCTAGGAATAATTGTAGACAATAAACTTTCTTTTAACGAGCATGCTCAAAGAAAATAAACTTCCTATTTAGAATAAGAAAAAAGATTTCAAAAGACTGCAATTAATATTTACAATTCTGTTATACTACCACATATTGACTATTGTTCTTCTATTTTATTTTTATGTAATGTTAATAAAATTAACAGTCTTCAAACTTTACAAAATAGAGCAATGAGATGTATACTTAAATATGGATCAAGATCTCATAGTATTGATATGCTAAACAAGTTGAAATGGTTGAATATCAAACAAAGACTGAAAATGAATGTACTAATTTTTATTTTTAAATTAAAAAATGGACTATTTCCTGTATATTTACAACGAAATTTGCAATATGTAGGAAACTATTATAATTTAAGAAATGTAGGAGACTTCCGGTTACCCCTATATAGGAGAGATAGAACACAAAATAATGTTTTATACAAAGGTGCGCAATTGTTCAATAACTTAAATACTGATATCAAAAATCAAACCAACATTATTCAATTTAAAAAGCAAATTGTTCAACATGTTTTAAGATTTTATTCAGAATGAAATTGAATTTGTAAGAGTTTATTGTTAAACTAATAAATTACTATCTATCTATCTATCTATCTATCTAATAAAAAGAAGCTACTTCAAAGGCAGTGGTCCCCGTGGCGTAGTGGGTAGAGTGCGACGCTCACACGCCGAAGGTTGTCGGTTCGATTCCCAGCTCAACACCAATTTTTCGAAATTTTCACGGCACCACCTCTTTCGAGCTACTGACAACACTCAAAGAGTAATAACTGTCTAAGAAAGTTTCTCAAATTTCGCCGTTCGGGGTCGGCAAAAAACTGTAGGTCCCTTCTACTCGTGAGAGAATAGTAGCGCGCACAACACGAGTAGTTGATGAGCAAGCTAGGCCCTGGTCCCCCTTTGGACTGTAGCGCCAACAATTATTATTATTACTTCAAAGGCAGTTAGTACTTCTTTAGTATTGTCAGCAGCTCGAAAGAGACCGTGAAAGAATGCCAGGTGTTCAATCAAGGAATTGAATCTTGGAAAATTGGATTGTGACTGGCGTACTTCTTCCACTACGCCACGGCGGGCGCTCTGCAACGATTTGCCAGCTCAAGCACGCGCAGAGCCACAGAGCCAATAAATGTAGTCAGCAAGCTGTAATCAGTTGTACTATAGACTTAACGCATTGTCATTCGAATATTCAAAACAAATTCCAATTTTCTCCTAATTGACGCTGATCCTGTGTTCCCTCAAGTCTGTGAGACAAAGATCCCTGCAGTTGGCATTTTTTAATTTAGCAATTAAGTTTTAGTTAGTTAAGTTTTATAAGTGTTTTCATTTTGAACTTAGGCAAAATATGTCGAAAGGCTCTAACAAGTGGTATTATACGTGTAGATAATTGCGACGTAGACTCGTCATGCTTGCACACTTAAGAAATAGAAATTATTCCACACTTCCACTTCCTCCTTACAAATTTATCGCACTTTTGCAATTGCTACAATTTAAATGAGCCAACATGGGGCAATATTTGCAACGTTCAATTTACATTTTAAGTACATGCATATGTACAAATAAAGGGTCATTGCAAGTAATTTCAGTTTTGTCTGAAGATATGTCGATGGTTTTCGAAAGAGTAGATAACTATCAGTTGCCAAACATTATATTTTGAAGCGAAATTTACAATTTCCATTGATTGGATGCTGACTCATGCATACGTATATCGTAAACATACGAGGACTGTTTAAAATAAGGTGGATTTTCAAATACAGTACATTCGTTTATCGACTTTATTTTTATTTTATTATGTTGCATGTTCGGCGATTTCATGCTGTCACTAAAAATGGAGCAAAGAATTTGCATTAAATTTTGTGTGAAAAATGGTGCTCAAAAACACAAAATGTTGGCAGTGTCATACGTTTTCTGAGTCAATAAATAGTTTACAAGTGGTACAAGTTTTTTCAAAGAAGGTCGAGAAGATGCGAATGGCGGAGCTCGCCCTGGACGTCCCAGCACATCAGAAAGCCATGAAAATAGTCGAATTACTTTTAGAGAAGTTGCTGAAGGTGTCGGCATATCGGTTGGTTCCCAGATGATGTGACTGGATTTATGAATCACATGATTCAAAATCACATCCGTATCACTATTTATAGTGACAACGGAAACACTGATGGAGGAAAGACCATCTGTGGCGGGATGGCGGCTAACAGACCCAGGTTTAGAGGGAACCTGACTGTTAGTGACAGCTTAACCAGAGGCTATATTCTGGTGCCACGGGAGGTCAGGGGCCCCTGGAACTTCGGTTCCAGACTGACCATTGCGATAGGCCCCCTTGTGGGAGTTTCGTGGTGGCTGTGGTTTACCACCTAACATCGGGGGTAGAGTCGAGGATAGTGTACTGTGCTGACTTGTCTAGCCCATTGTTTAAGCAAAACTAGGCAAGTCGGTTAGGGGACTATCCCTTCTCAGTGTGGAGTTGCATTCTCAACCGGGCGCTGCGACCCAAAGAGTGGAAGAGATTTTAGGAAGGCTTCGCATCAAACCAAGGTGGGGTGGTTGCCCCTCAAGCATGATCCCAGTTTGGTACTTGGGTAACTAAGGAGCCTAGTCTTGCGTTACTTACGACTCTTGGGAAAAAGGTTCCCCGTGATATAAGCCGTTAAGGCAGGTGATCACATAAAACCAAATCCCACATATCGGTTGGTTCATAGCATGCAATTTTTTGGGGGAATTTCGGGCATGACGCGTAGGGCAGTGAAATTCGTTCCAAAATTTCAGAATTTTAAGAAAAAAAGAAGTGTTGCATGAGCATCGCTTAGGAATTATTGAATGACGCCAACGACGATCCAGATTTGCTCAGAAGGTTCATAACTAAGTTTATGGTTATGACATCAAAAGATTAATGAAAGATGGGCGTTTTGCGTAGATTGAGGAGATACAAAACGAATCGCTGCGAGAGCTCAAGTGCATACAAAAAATGTAATATTATAACTGCTTCAAAAATTGGAGAAAACATTATCCCAACTGTACTATATTTGAGAGGGGACTACCTTGAGGTTACAAAAAAATTTTTGAGAAAAGTGAAAATTTGCCTTATATTTTTAACAGACCTCGCAAACTTAATCACATTCAGTATAAAAATCTTCACTTCAACATTATCACTTTCAAACAAACAAATTTATCGAACTGTTTGTCCATTTCAACGGAAAATATTTCTAACAAACACTTTCAAACACAAGCCTGTACGTTATAATATAAATTTTCGATTTTTTTTTTCTTTTTGTTAGACACTAATTTGTGGACAGTCATTACCCATAGCACGATTCATCCTAATTTATGACTTTGATAGCGATTGCATGGCACCAAAGAACTTCCATTTGGTTGCGTTGCGATTCAAGCAAGAATATCGAATCAAATTCTTCCGTTCTTCCGCTTGCATACATTCAAACAAATAGTTTCTGCTTCATCCCTTGCTATTTTTAAATAAAATCAAAACACACACTTAACACTTTTATCTGTTTAAAAATAATTTGATGTCTTTTTACAGATCTGGTGACATGATTGTGGTAACAACAGAATCGGAACTGGAGAACAATGGCATATCGCCCTACTATTGGACACCTGCGGCGGTCATTTCCTGCGTGATGTGTTTGTACACCGTTATATACGCGTCTATTTACACAGATGGCTTTGAGACGACTTGTAAGCAATTCCGGGAGACACTCCTCAAGGAGATACAAGGGGTGGGAAATATCGTGCCCGTTATAAAGGGACGCCTTTCGTGTGCTGCCATTTTTGACTTTATGGATTACCTCGTAGAGGGCTACACCTACGAGCGTCGTAAATATGGGCGAATCAATACTCCCTCCTGTCTCTATATTGCACTGGTGGGATCTTGGGTAGCTGTATTTGGATGGCTGAGCATATCGGTGATTAACATTGTTCAGTCGAGGCGGAATAGACCTGTGCGGGTTTAGGCCGGAACACTCTACATTAAGATTACATTTAAGAAATCATTTAAAGTTAAAAGACATCAGGCCGTCGGTTAAGTTGCATTAGGTTTAAGGCGTTTGAAGTTTAGATGACATTCTTGTATGGCCATTTTTTGTACAAAATAGATTTTGTATTTCACTGAATAAAATGAAGTTTTTTATCTACATGATGTGGTCGGTTTTAATAATAATAATTGTTGGCGCTACAGGGGGACCAGGGCCTAGCTTGCTCATCAACTACTCATGTTGTGCGCGCTACTGTTCTCTCACGATTAGAAGAGACCTACAGTTTTTTGCCGACTCCGAACGGCGAAATTTGAGAAGTTTTCTTAGACACTCAAAGAGTAATGAGTGTTGTCAGCAGCTCGAAAGAGGTGGTGCCGTGAAAAATTCGAAAAATTGGTGTTGAGCTGGGAGTCGAACCTAGACCCCTCGGCGTGTGAGCGTTGCACTCTACCCACTTCGCCACGGCGACCGGTTTTGCTCTCTTTTAAGACTGAAAGAGATTTGGGAAAGGCTTTTAATTTGTGCCACCTGTGCATAAATTTTACATAACTTTTCAATTTAAAAAAATGTAATTACACTTCTCAGAACGGTTTTCAACCCGCCAATTCGACGGAGAGTTTTTTTGATGATTTCTCGTTTTACATTCGCTCCTTCCATTCTACTTTTCCAAGGTACATGTCTAGTTTAAGCTTTTTCCATTTGCCAGCATCGTTCTAAACGCCGTACGCTGTTTCTCTTGCTCGAGAAGCAATAGATCAATGAGGGGCATGAAGGCCTATGGACATCTGATTTTATTTACCTTAAACCCATAAAGAGGCTGAGGCTATAAAATCATTTATTCTTGACAATGACAATGGTTTGCTTTATAGTTTAAAATAAAGGCTGAAAATGTAGAAATAATAACAGCTTTCAAACGCTTACTTTTAATGGACACATCCAGGATAAACGATTGGCATACAATATATTTTCTGTATCGGGTATATGTATAAATTGACTTATTTATCAAGTAACTATTACTTTGGTGCGGTCAATTAAAATTTCATATAAATGTGATTATTAATTCGCGTTTTATCTATAGTTAAACCAAGTTATAATGGCAACTGAGACGATGATGGTGAAAATTGAGCATCACGCTGTATTTAAATTTCTCACTAAGCACGGAAAAAGTAAAAAAACTATTAATGAAGAGATGTTGGCTGTTTACCAGGATTCCGCACCTTCATTATCAATTGTGCAAAAGTGGTCAAGTGAGTTCAAGAGAGGCAGAGAAAGCACTGAAGACAACCCCCATTCCGGCGGCCCGGCTACTGATTGTACAGAAGAAAGCATCAAAGAAGTCGAAAAACTTGTTCTTGAGGATGACCGAAAAAAGGTGAAAATGATGGCAGAGATCACCAGGCTTTCAACTGGTACCATTCACGCCATTCTTCACGACAATATTAATCTTTCAAAGGTGAATGCAAGGTGGATGTCACGAATGCTCACAGCGCCTCAGAAAAATGTGAGAATCGCATGATGTAGAGAGCTTTTGTAGATGTGTAGTGAGTACGCGGACATTGACGCGAGATATGGATTGTTACTGGGGACGAAACATGGATTCACCACTATGACCCTGAAAGCAAACAAGAGTCCACGCAGTGGAATAAAAATGAAACAGACCCCCGAAAACTTCAAAGTCACTCCGTCTGCCGGGAAGCTCATGGCCATAGTTTATTGGGACTCAGAGGGAATCTTGATCATTGAGTACAAAAAGGAAAGGTGAAACCATCAACGCCACATTCTACGCTTCCACTTTGCAAAATTTGTGGGAGAAAATTAAAAAGAAAAGACGGGGTCAACTCGCAGCGGGTGTGTTGCTTCTTCATGACAACGCTCCTGTTCACACGGCCCGAGTTTTCAAGGCTACTGCGCGAGATTGTGTTTCGAAGAAATCCAACACCCACCCTATAGTCCAGAAATTGCCCCTAGTGATTATTTCCTGTTTCCGGATTTGAAAAAATGTCTTCGTGGAAAAGGATTTTCGGATGATGTAGAACTCAAGTCGGGAATATTTGGGTATTTTGCAGAGAAAGAGGAATTTTTTTTTTTTGAGTGTTTAAAAAAGCTTATCTCAAGATGTAACAAATGCATTGACGTAGGGAGATTATATTGAAAAATAAAAACAATTTAAATTGAATTCACATTTTTCTTCATATGTATACCGAGAACATTTTTATTTAAGAGTACACTTTTTTAACTTACATAAAACGACTTTTACAAACGTTAAGTTTACAGTTACAAACGTTAAGTGGACAGGAAAATAATATATTAAAGAATTTTGTTTAGTTTGTCAAATTATCCAAAACAAGGCTCCACTGGCTCCTTTGGTTTGGTTTCGTGGACATTGAAAACGTGAATGGTGTCGTGATCTTCAGAGACCAAAATCCTTTGATCAAGCGTTTGTAACAACTGGGAACAACACTGTGGCATTAACAATGTCACAGTCACATAGTTAAGATGACTTATAGTAGTTAAGTACAGTTAAGCTTTAGGTCTACAATTTTATATAGACGTAAGTTTTAGTTTAAATACGTTTTTAGGTATAGCTAGGATATATAGTTGAATAAGTTAGGTTAAGAATAAAAATAAAAATATCGAAATCCAAGTTTTTCAATTTTCTTGGTGAAAGTCAATAGATGTATATACATTTAGATTTAAGTGCTTTTTTAAATAATACATGAAGCCGATAGGCAAAAACAACAACCCTAGATTAGCTTAGAGTACTCACGAAGAGTCAGTAAGTTAGAAATAAGGTTAGTCGATTAACTTGGTAAGCTAGTTTTTAGTGTTTTGGTCTAGCATGTAAGAAACTGAATTAAGATAAATAAAAATGCACTGTAATAAAAAAAAACAAAACAAAACAAAAAGAAAGTTATCGTATGTTTGCCATTACTGTCTAGCAACCGTATTTGGCATTTACTCTGGTACTGAAAGTGAATCATAAAAATTCTAAATTGAAGCAAAAGAAAAAATTACAAAAATATAATATTTCCGATTTATTTATTTATAAAATCTCTCGAGTAATTATATCATTATTTAGGCTCTGTAAAATTATAGATTCTTTCTATTTGTTTTTAACTATAAACACCATACTCCTTAAACCACGTTTAAACTAACCGCCTGAACGACATGAGAGATCAGATAGACATAAGAACTGTCAAAACAGAAAACTTCAAAAGTCAAAACAAATAAACCATTCTTGGCCGTGTGGGGTTTTTGAATTTCGTTCTTTGAAGTGCATTAAAACATATCACAGTGAATCCTTTTAATCAGCGAATGAGTCATGCACTCGAGATGGTGCTTGCACCTCGCAAGTACCCTTTCGTTAACATGAAGATCGCCGACAATTCCATCCTAGACACCATTGACGGTCGGTATCCGTGCGCGATATGTGGGCGCTCGCGGAAATTCTTCTGCTACAATTGTTACGTCCCGGTAGGCGACCTCGACACAGTTCTTCCCAAAGTAAAGCTACCCGTTAAGATTGATATCATAAAACACAAAAAGGAGATTGATGGAAAAAGCACCGCTATCCATGCAGCTGTTCTTGCACCAGATACGTGTCGAATCTTTACATATCCTGACATCCCAGACTACTCGAAGGAAGAAGGCGTAGTTTTGATATTTCCTGGAGCAGAGAGCGTCACTGTCGGTCAGTTATTTGATAAGAATGTGCGGTTGAAAACAGATGACAATTATGGCCTGCCCTATGGATGGAACATGGGAACTTTACTCCGAAAAAGAGTACCCGAGATCATTACAGAAACAAGGGGAAACAAAGAAGAGCATATAACGTACACCTTCGACAATTTACCAGTCAAAAGAGCGGTATTCATTGATAGTACGTGGAACCAAAGTCGGGGAATATATAAAGACAAACGTGTATCAAGTCTTAAGCCGGTCGTTTTACAAAATCGTTTCTCCCAGTTTTGGCGGCATCAAAAGGGTAGTCCTCGGTGGTACCTTGCAACGATAGAAGCGGTACATCAGTTCATGTTGGAAGTACATATGAATACGTGGGGACTAAACAAGAACTATCGCGGGCTAGATAACTTGGAAATATGTGAGGCATGTTTTCAAACCACGAAAGTGGTCGACCATGACGAACTGGATACGGGACCAATGGCGCCCTACAACGGGCAGTACGACAATCTCATGTATTTCTTTTCAAATATGTACGACCTTATTCACAAGTACTACGATCATAACGAACTTAAATCCTACAAAAGACCCATATGACGCAAATAAACGTTATTTTGTGTTGGAGAAAGAATTGTTTTTTTTTATTCATTCATTCAAAATCTAAAGGCTCTTATCCACTAGGAATGTTGACAATTTGTATTCATTTCTTTTTCTTCTTGGGCTCTTCGCCACTGGCGCTTGGCTCAGGGCGAGGCGTTTGCCACTTCAGTGGACGAAGTCTGTAGATTGGCCATGGCGGAACAGTGAGCTAGAAACAAAAAAACAAATATAAGAATACTGTTTTTCATGAACGTGTTGTATCGCTTACAAGTGCGGCAAAGAGAAAACCTGCTCCAAGCATGTAAACTGTTTGTGAGAATTGCTGGAGAACTGCTCCCCAAATCAATCCAACAATGCCGAAAAGGGTAATGATGAACCGTGAGTATTTTTCGGCCTTATGCTGGCCATCAAAATCCTAAAAATGAAATTCTGTTGGAATACTTTATGTTTTCGAAACAGATGAATTTAAGTACCATGTGGGTTTGTATATCGAACATGTTTTCTTGTTATTTTCAAAAGTTTTTCAACGTAGACAATTATTTTACTTTTCAGCGTCAACACGTCAGCTAAGGAATAAAAATTGACATTTATTTCGGTTTTGACAGACTTCTTTTTTTTACCGCAGCGTAGTAGATCTAATATGGAAACGGTAGTAGATTATTCTCTTTTTGAAAAATATATATGCCTAGAATTTATAAAATTAATTTTAAAATTTATTCGTGTTATCATAACAAAGAACTTCATCAGGGGGGATTCTAAATGGAATTTCTAACTCAGATTTAAGAACAAAATCCAAATATTGAAAACATAATCTAAACGTAATCCGGGAGAGAACAATAAGTATGAAAATAATGTTGCCTCCTATGAGAAACATGCAAAATCCGCGGATTCATCCATTTCTGGATTTGTGAATTCAAGGTCTTCGTTTCTTCCCTTTCATTAAGACAACTATGTTCTTTTAAAAAATTGTTTAAACAAATTGATAGACCCCAAAACAGTGTGAACGAAAAGCGTGGCACAATGAATAAAGAAAGTCGTTTCAAAATGAAAGTTAAGTGACCTTTGATGATTGCCACTTAAAACAGATGAAGATGCAAAACACGTTTAGATTGTGGTGCTGATATGTAAGGTAAAAATTGTTAGGAAATCAAATGTCTTTTCAAAACACGGTGGTACCCTTTTCAATGTGTATTAACTTTATTGCTTCATAACCGCTTGTTGTATAATAGTACATCTTTCTCTTAAACATAAATCGCAATAATTATAGATTTTATGAATTAAATAGACTTTTTTGTGTACAAATGTAAGTTTTAATGTGATAGAGACTGGAAAATAAACCAACTTCGAACTAAAGAACAACAAATGATGCAACATTTCATTTCGATAGATCCAATGAACTCTCTAGAAAATAAAGAAAAGTCTGAAGGTCTAGTGCTACGAGTATCTACGCCAACAAGAGGTGACTATTTCACGAGAAAAAACTGTTCACATGACTCACCGCTCCGCAGGAGTGGACAATTTTTAGGAGTGTCGCGTGTGTGTACTTGTTCGTGTGTCAGGGAAATCCTATTGAGTCTTAAACATTAATAATCAATACGAGTAATAAAATATGTATATAGTATATTAAAATGAAAATCACGTGTTTTTTGGATTCCTACTTATTCGCAGAAGGTCCGAGAGATTAAGACTGCTCATCGGTAAGCTCCAAGAACTGGGTGCACACGTCGCGACTGCAGTCGCCCTTGCTATTGAAGACGAACTTGTAGTAGTGTCCATCGGCGCATATCGCTGCAAGAGATGAATGCCCTGAATTGAAGGGGAAAAGGATTGATGTGATTTAGAACTTACCGATAACTGAATTGGGGTCAGAGCCGAAGGCGCACACGCACGGGGGCCCCTGTGGAATGGAGAATTTGACAAAGCTCCACTGGCTAGAAAAGTATTTTGGTATGATTGGAATGGAGGACTCCTTTGGTTTCGGTTCGTCTAGATTGAAAACGTGAATGGTGCCGTGATCCGAAGAGACCACTAGCATCGTGGATTGATGGTTGAAATTTATGCAGTAGATTGTGGCCTGAAAGTAAGATAAATGTAAAATATGCAAGAAAAGACAGGTGAAACGGACGGCTACCTGATTGCTGCCTCTTCTTAATTCGGCAACCTTTTTGCCATTGTCTGTGTCAAAAATGCGGATCAATGTACCCTTCTCGCTGGCTGTGGCAAGTCGAGTTCCCTGTAGATTTAAAGCAATGCAACTGATGTTTGCCTCATGGGCGACTACCTCTAGTGGAGCACGTTCAGTGTTGGCTAAATCAACTATCTGCAAGAAAACTCTAAAGTTGCGCAAATTGTTGTAAAAACTCATTTTATACTTTACCTGAACATGTCCAGTTCTTCTTCCAGGATAAGCCAGAAGGCTCTTGTTGCTGTGTGGACATAGAACGCATAGTCCTAAAGGATTCGTACTCGTTTCGAATACATGTAACTGCTGTGGTTGTTGTGTGAATGTGTACACCTTGATGACACCCTCAAGCACAACAACAATTCTGTCTCGTCGCAATCGCACAGCTTTCACAGGCTGATTAAAGTCCAATGAAATGGCAGGTGCCTTCTTCAGGTCATCCCAAACAATCACCTTGTTCGGTGGATACAATGGACGGATGCCCCCACCGACAAGGGCAAGATAATTGCAGCGAAACAACATTTCAACATGGCTCAGTCCGCCCTCGGGAAAGTATTGTCGCTCCTTCTCTTTAAGGGGATCACAGTTGTACACCCGAAAACCTGTGTCCGTGGCACAGGCGAAGCACCCTGCAAAAGCAATGATGAAAACATAATTTCCATACAACTTCTTCGCAGCCCTCACTTGACTCACCTTGATCTTGATTAAATCCTGCATAGATAAGGCCATTGCCATACGGATTTGTGTCGATTAAATTCATTCTGTTGGGACCGTTCTTTTTTTCGGCTTTTCGCAAAGAAGAAATTGCCTAATGTATCATAAATAAGTATTGCACTTTCAGATTTGTTCGATAGATTTTTATCTGCTGCAGCCGATGACGAAGACCTTGCCAAAGTTGATTTTTGAGATTACGATGCGTAGTTGGGCGATGTTTATTATTGCGAAGAGTTTTCGTGAGGCTCCACGAACTTTACAAACAAAAAATAAATGATAACAAATAATACGTTCTGGTTTCGTGGTGTTTCCGATGCGAATTCAGTGAGATCTCTCAAAATGCGATTTTCGCTGCAATTTGTGAAGTTGACACATACGGAACGATGAGGATGTGGAGAGTACGTAGTGATGACACGTTAAAGGGTGTTTCAAATTCTTCTAATGAATTTAGTTAACGACAAAAACTGCAACTCAATGAAGTAAGGATTTGAAAATAAATTAAAATTTATATTAGGTTAAAAACATGTATTTAAAAATAAAAACGTTCTTCAGTGGTTAATGGCAGCGGATATATCTTTGTATTTATCATATTCAGTAGGTGATTTATTAACGTTTCAAGGGAGTGAGGCATGTTTTATATCAACCCTGATGCATAACATGCTCTTATTTGTATGGTTAATAATTCAACTAACAAATGTAACTAAATACGGTCATGGATTGTAATATTGTCGAATTAACACTTCATATATATGATATTTTCTGCTTCAGGTATTGTTAAATGAATAAAACACTTAATTAGATATTTTATTATTATTTACATTATTTCAAAAAGTACTAGAACGTATGCTTCATTAATACAACTTGGCTGCACTGTAAAAAGAAGAAAAAAAAGAACTCAGCGAAAACAACTCAAGCAACCACTGGCTCCTCACCACTCGTCGCCATTACATTTTCGCTGTGATTTTCCGTGATGAAGTTGTGTCAAAATACATTCCGTGAATTTTTCTTATTTTTACCCTAAAAATATCAGTACAAACCCATAAAAAGCGTCAAATTCAATGGCAAATAAATCCCTCTACCTGAAATACAAAAAATTACCAACACATTCCATGTGATAAAGTTTTGCAATTTAATTCTGAAGAGACTGATTCTTCGGAAAGGTGAAAAGAAAGTTCGTTTGATCACTAGTACAGTGCCTCGGGAGTTCGATCAAGATTAATCGCTCCCGTGTATTTGAAAATAGTGGTTCCGAAAAGAAAACGCGACTAGCTAGTGTATAGCAACAACGTAATACAAGTTCTGAGAACACGGTGATTTGCTAAAAAAAAACAACGCAACAGTTTCTGCAACAGTGAATCTCCGGTTTTGTTGAAGAAGTGAACAAGTGTGCCTTAATTGTGTCATTTGCTAAAAGAATTAAGAAAAACAAACGAAAAAAGTGTAGCTATGTTGCGGTTTCTAAGCAGACGGAAAGTGCGAAACACCTCCGCAGTGGATAATGGAGGAGGTGGTACAGGCAGCAGCTCTCACATCAAGTCTCAGAGGATAACAGCAAACAAGAATAAAATCGATTGCCGTGTCATTCTTCTGGACAACACCGATCTGTCCATTGAGTTGTCGGTGAGTTTGTGTGTTGTGTGCGCGAGCAGTGGGGGTGTGTGTACCGTGTGTAGTGTGCAAAACTTGTGCGAAAGACGTCTTAACACGAAACATTTGGGACAGGTTGTGCTTCTCGTATGTTGTACGGTACGAGGCCAACTAGTGCTTTGGTGCTTTGTTAACGTGTGATTGGCTTCCAATTCGAAATCGATCTCTTTTAGAGGCAATTCACCAGCTGCACTGCAGTTTGTAACAGTATTTGCTCTCTAAATCCACTTAAATTGAGAACACTTCACTTTCTGTCGTTCTGGTCACGCCAGATAAGATCAAGTTCTGAATCTGTTAATCTCTTAAATTAATCCGCAATGGATGTTGCCACTCGCCTCCATTCATCAGCAGGTCAGTGAAACCTGGAAACAATTCGTAGAACCTTCTCAGACGTCGGTAAATTATGCTAAATTTATGGATTCCCTACACCGAGTCACCAGTAGTCGTGTTGTGAGCGCAAGCTGGCACTTAAATTGTTTATTTATGACATGCAGTTCCGGATGAGACATGTAGGCAACAAGTCTGTAACCATTCTGTTTTGTTTTTGGTTTCGAGCCTCCTATTTGGCGGCGGAAACTAACTGATTCTTTTTTGGCATTGTGATTACACGCTCATTGCCTCACACCCAGTCACAGACACTCCTCAGTTCCTGAGAATTTCTGTGAAAATTATGTGAAACAATAAAAAAAGAACCGATGGTCGAACCCCCGAGATGTGTATCAAGTTTTGTTTTTTTTCTTTCATTTTTATCTGCGCTTCTAATTTAATTACCTCCAACTTGAGACCGGCTAGCTCGCGAGCCGAATCAAACAAAGCAGTTTAGTTGGTTAATGGACCAATGCGTGCGGCCAGTTGTCGCCTGAGAAAGTGATCATTCTTTGAGATAGTGCTCTCCATTAAGCAGACACTGGCGGTCCGTTGAAAGCGATTTGTCCGTCATCGTTTTCTTTTGTGGCGAATATTCTCGTAACGGAGATGGGCGGATTACGTGATGTGTGACATTAGCAGCCAAAATAATGCGGCTTTTTGAAAGTTGTTTGTTTATAATTGTATGGCACGCGCAACTAGCGGAGACCGACAGTCACCAAATACGGTTGAAATCTTTCGAGTTATCGTGGAGTGTTATCGTTGGAATTCGAATGGTATTCGTGTGCGTCAAGTGGCTCTTTAAAAAGGGGTGTGACTTGGCAAGCCATTGTTGAAGACAGTCGTGAGCATATTTGTTGACAGTTCATGGCCGGTCTGTAACGAAGAAATCAGTCACGAACTATTTGCAAATATCGGAAGACGACACAGACGAGACCGGTGGCTTTAAAATCAACATTCGTATTTGACATCTGTTGCTGTAAGGAATTTTAAGAGATCACTAAAGGTCGTTGTGCAAGATACAAATATAAACTTTTAGGGAGCGTGAGTTTAGGCGAAATAGCTTAACATCACGAAGAATTGGAACTCAAGTGTTTTTCGATTCCTATGCTGTCCACAAAATAAGGTCTCAACTATTCTGAGCTACTGGGTGCGTCACGCGTAGATCACGATTCTTTTGTGTTAAGCAATACAGAAGAAATCTATTGGATGGGTTCGAGACGATTTTTACACAAGAGTTGTTCGTGCCGTGTGCAGAAATATGCAGATTCTGAAGCACAGTGGAAATATTTTTCAAAAATATAAATCCAAGGCGTAGTAAAATCAATCAGTATGACTGATTTGGATTGGGAAAGAATAGTTCTTGTTTACTTTAAAAATAGCCATTTTCCAAATCACCTTTTTGTTAGCTGCGAATTTACTTCAATTCAACTACCTAAGCGTGAATTGTTTCAGTGGATGGATTTATAAATGATACAAGGAATTGTTGGCTAAACTACAAAAGCGTCTTTTAAAACACTTTGGTGTTTTGGTATTTTCGTGCTAAGTATTTATTTTCTTCTTCTTGTGGCGCTACAGTTCGGGGTGGACCTGGGCCTCAACCAACATACCTCTACAGCCAGCACGATCTTTCGCTAGCTGTCTCCAGTTGCGCACTCCAAGTTGGTTGGTATTCACCTATCCTGTCGAATTTTGACGACGACACCTCAAAGTCTTCGGTTTCCTAAAGTTGTCGCTTCACACTAAGTCAAAAAGGCCAACGTATGTGATGTGAAAATAGTGCTTGTTTGCAGTAGGAACAAATGAAGTTGAAAATTGACAACTTGGCATTGTGTGTTTAATCTGCCGACGGCCCACGACGTCCTGCAGGTATTATTCGCTTTTGAACGCTTTAAGTTTCTACAAAACGCTAGCTTTCTTGGCGTATACGTGTTGGTTGTAAGTGATACCAAGTTGTTTGGTCGCAATATAACTGTTCCGGTAATTTTCCACTCTGTGTAGCTAAGTAAATAATTTTTTCTACCCACCCTTATTGCAGACAGGATCAAAATTTACATGAAAAATTAAACCCTCAATGTCTTTAGTATATACAGAGATATTCAATAACAAAAGGGAAAACAGTCAAATAAACTACTCCTCAAGGATTATCAAATATTTGAAACCTAACTGGTAACTAAAATTTTGCGTTTATTTTGGCACATCATTGGGAAAATGTTTTCCTTAGGTTTTTTATATTTCATATTTACTGTGAACGTCAAAAGTGAGTTAGCAAATATATGATTACTGTAAAAATATGAAAATTGAGTCAAAACAACAACAAAACTCAAATTCCTTTGATACACAAAAACAGCTTTATTCAATGTGACCAATTTTTCAAAAAATAAAGTACTGTAAAAACAAAAACAAATACATTATTTTAATGAAAATTATAACTACTTCATATATTACGAGTCAAAAGTGAGTAAACAGTATACATTTCTATCAACAAATGTACTTATTTATTGCTTAAAAAATTAAATTTAGTACTTTGTTGGTCCTCCTTTAGACTTTATTGCTTCCTTGAGTCTACGTGGCATAGACATTACCAGTTTATTGGTAACATCGGGGGAAATTTTTGACCATTCTTCTGTTATAACTTTTTTCAGGTCTTCCTTGTTGTTAATAGTACTCTGTCGAATTCTTCTATCCAAATGCTCCCATAAGTATTCTATTGGGTTAAGGTCCGGTGATTGCGGGAAATGATCAAGCTGTTTTGGGGTCCTATAAAGCAACCATTCCTTAACAAGACGTGAGGTATGCTTAGGATCATTGTCTTGCTGAAAGATCCAATTCCTAGCTAAACCTAATTTGTCTACGCTCGGTTGCAAGTTGGTCCTGAGAATATTAAGATAATCTTCCTTCCTCATTGTACTATCAATGGAGACATGATTACCGACCCCAGATGCTGCTGCACACCCCCACACCATCACTGAACCTCCCCCATGTTTCACGACCAGTCTAATATTTTTTTCAGTAAATTCTTCATTTTTTGCTCTCCAAAAATTTTTTTTGTTTCATATGGCTCTTAAAAATTTCGAATTTGCTTTCATCACTAAATAAAATGTTTTGAATAATTGATCACATTGAATAAAGCTGTTTTTGTGTATCAATGGAATTTGAGTTTTGTTGTTGTTTTGACCCAATTTTCATCTTTATACATTAATTAGATATTTGTTTACTCACTTTTGACGCTCACAGTATACTTAATTCTGTCACTATGTGATTGAAATTGCTTCCAAATACACTGTTTAAGACAATACGGAAATTCAGAGTAAACATTCGTTTTACAAGATTATAAAGAAAAATTTTTATTTACTTGTACTTCTATTTCACATTGAGATTAAATCTGTGTAGATTAGTGTCCCGATGACCGCCCTTTTTTTAAGCATAGCATTTATTCGACCTGGCATGGACTCTATAAGCTTCTGACACTTAATCAAAGGAATGGCCTTCCAATCTTTCTCAATTTTGGCCCAAAGTGGAGTTTTACTGTAAAACGCCTGTGAAGTCAAAGGTTTTTTCAGTTCTGCCCACAAATTCTCGATAGCATTGCGACCTGAGAACTTAGAGGGCCATAGTAATACCGACGCTTGATGGTCCCTTAACCAAGCACTCACTAATTTCGGTGAATGCTTGGTATCTTTGTCGTGTTGGAAGTGTCATCTTAACGACAAGTTGTCCTCACATTATTTAATATATTGCGATAAACTTCTTTAGTGATGACGTCTTTTATTTGAAATATGGGTCCAACACCGAACCAAATAGCCCCACACCATGACGCTTCCACCTCCATGCTTTACGTTTTTTTTTGTGAACTGGAGGTGGAACTCTTTTCCCTAAGCCCGCCGAACGTTTTTACAACTGTCAGAACCAAACAAATTTATTTTAGTTTCATATTCTTCTTCTTCTTCTTCTTTTTCTCATTCTTCTTCTTCTTCTCCTTCTTCTTCTTCTTCTTCTTCTTCTTCTTCTTCTTCTTCTTCTTCTTCTTCTTCTTCTTCTTCTTCTTCTTCTTCTTCTTCTTCTTCTTCTTCTTCTTCTTCTTCTTCTTCTTCTTCTTCTTCTTCTTGTGGCGTTACAGTCCCGGGTGAACTTGAGCATGATCTTTCGCCAGCTGGCTCCAGTTGCGCACCCCAAGTTGGCTGAGGTCCTTTTAAACTAGTGTGCGCTCCAATAAAGAAAGAGAATAAAGAAGGCATGCTACCTTCATGTTAATTGTTTGATCAGTGAAAGGTAAGTTAAAAACACAATGGGTCGCACCACTACCTTAGCCTAGACCGTCCTCTGTTGCGTTGTTATAATGGCTCACATTCAAAGACTTTTCGGGTCGGAGCAGTGGTGTCCATACGCTCTGCATGGCCTAGACACCAAGCAAGTGTTGTATTCGTAGACGTTTAACCAAGCGCATGTCGCTGTACAGCCCATAGACTTCGTTGTTAAATCTTCTTCTCCAGATGCCATCAACGCAAACAGGACCAAAAACTGCACGCAAAACTTTTCTCTCGAAAAGACTAAGGGCTTCCTCATCCACTTTAAGTAACGTCCATGTTTCCACGCCATAGAATAGGACTGGGATGATCAAACTGTTATATAAAGCGAGCTTAGTCCTTCGAGAGAGGGCTTTATTACCCAATTGCCTCTTGAGCCCAAAGAAACAGCGATTGGCAAGAGTGATTCTGCGTTTGATTTCGGTACTGATGTTGTTGTCCCTATTTTGGTTTCATCACTCCGGAGAATGTTACGAAACAACTCTTTGGAATGGTTTATGAAACTTAAAGCGAATTCTTTTCCTATTTTGACATTCCTTTTACTCAGCAATGGAACTTTGCGAGCGATCCTTCCTGGTAGTTGATTTTTCAGCAATCTCCACCCGACCGTAGGGGCACTGACACTGTTTATATCTGCTGCAATTGCCTTTGATGATGTAAATGAACTCTTTTTGGCTAGTAACACTATACGGGAGTTGTCAGTGGAACTCGATTTTCTTTGACTACCTCGTATTCCCTTTGCTGGGGTTCTGGAAAGTGCATTGAAAACAAAATTGACTCGACCTTCTCAACTCGTCGGTAATACATTTTAAAGTCTTTCCCTGTTGTCTGTGTTTCTTGAGCAATGCCTGTTATGGCCCATTTTGTAATAAATCTTTAGATTTGTTCGTAAAATTAATTACAGTTCTTTCATACAGAACACACAACAAATACAAAGAAATATCTTCTAAGCCTTTTTTAATAAAGATATCAAGGAGAAAACAAAATTCCTTATTATTTTGAGGACTCAGGAAAACACTTTTTCCGTGATTTGCACTACTGCATCACTTACATAAATTATTAGCTGACATTATGTGCATAATGGCAAGGCAGCTGTGCAAATAACGGTACTGCATACAGATGCGAAAAGTTGAAACAAAAAATGTGCAAATGAGTAGAAATATCAATTATGCGTAATCATCCTTATTATTTTGAACTGCCCTGGACGTCCGCAAAGTGATTGTCTGTGCAGCATGAATGGTAAAAGTGGTAAAAAAGGAGAAGGGCCATGAAGTGGTGAGCAATTTCAATTTGAGAGTCTCACACATTTAAAGATTAAGAGGAATGGTTTTAAAAAGGTTTTTAATTTTCAATTGCCGGGGCGTATTGATCCCTTAGAAGCGCCCGTTTTACCAGGAAGTATTTAATTGAAATTTAAATTGAAAACTATTTTATGGTAGATGTCTAAAAATGTGGGTTAAAAATTTCATACAACAAATAAATTATTTTTTGATGATTTATGGGGTCTATCTCTATCTTGTCTTTCTGTGCTTTTATTCTCTTTGGGCAATCATTATAAGAAATAATTTGAACTGTTCGAAATACGCAATAGAAAAGTCTCATTAGTAACATCGAACGACTTATAAATGCAGCGAAACGGGTTTCAGTGGAATGCTAATGTTGAATCAAGTTGAAATTAATCATGTTAGATCAAATGCATCAAGATATGTTTTAATATATTTCATAAACTCGATTCAATTTATCTAGATATACTCTACCTTGAGATGAATTTCAAGTCGGTCTTCTAGGTCATTGAATGCATTGAATGAAAACATATCTAAAGAGTGTGTTTTAAGTGTTTAAGTAACAGAGATGATTTTTTCGAAATATTTCTTTTGGCATTGTAATTAGTTATTCTGCAACTTCAACGGCAGGCTCGGAAGAGGTTTTATTTGGAGATCCAAGTTTTGATGACTCTTTCGAACATTTGTGGCCGCAAATATGCAGATGCTGCTGCGAATGCCGTACTAGGCATCCATCCTCTCCTACTACACCTTCTCTCAATGTGATCTAAAGAGATACATAAATCAAAAGTGCCAACAACAAAAATTACGCGAGCGGGAGAATTATAAACATCACTACCAAATAATTACCCCTAATATAACTTAGCCGAAATTCCCAACCGATATACCTAAATCGGATATTAGGATGTATATCCGGCTCCGTCTTGGACACACCGCATTCACTCACCAGCACCTGCTCAAAACGGAGTCTCCTCCAAACTGCCTCACCTGCCGCAGACCAGTAACTATCACCCACTGCCTAAGTCAATGCTTTTTATCAACGCAACCTGCACCACCGCAAAACAACCTCAACCACAACGTAGACCTACTATATCTCCTCAAGAAGCCAAACCAATCAAATATTAATACTTTAAAAAGTATCCTAGGAAAATTTAGCATTACAATATAGACGTAAGTTTTTTGAGGGCCGTAAGTCATCGTAACCATTTGGCCCCTATAGTTCATATTGATTAAAATTTTAATTGTACATTAATATTATAATAAATAAAAAAAAATAAATTGTGCCCGCATCTCGATAGTAACGCGACGAATGTTGTACTCCAAGTAGTCCATCATTTTGAACTCAAATGAGCCAGTTTCATTCCTTCACTCATTGCATTCCTTTCAATTTATTAAACGAGCGCCTATTACGCTGGCGGAGTTTTTTTTAAGCATAAGTCGTTTGCTCCACTGACTTATGCTTAAAAAAAAACGCCGCCAGCGAATGCAGATGCGAAATTAATTTCATTAATCCTTTTCCAGGACTTATCAAGCCGGTATATACTTATAATTCGTTGTACAAATACTTCTGCATTGTTATCTTTGCTGGCCACTGATAAAGAGGTCCGTACGTATCTTCATTTCTTTGCTGATCGCAAATATTAGTTTTGTCAAGAGTGCAGAATGAGTGTCTTTTTATAATGCGCACTACCTTATCGGCACATTTGTGTACAGCCATGACGTAAAGAGCGGAAAAATTAAATGTTTGAAAGTTTTGCTTCATACGGGTAGGCGGGGATGACATTGCAGTGCTTGAAGTGCAGTATTCTCAGTTGCGTGTTCTTCCTTCCACACGGGTGAATGAAGTCCAAGTTCTGTGCCCAAATTAAAAGTCTCTCACGCTAGACTTGTCAGCGAAGAATGATCGAAAAATTATGGTCTTTTTATATTCATATGCCCTTGTTAAGAAGTTCGTTGACGTGGATTTTTTCCCTGTTGTCTGCCGTAAGAGGAACGGTGTCTTTACCCAGGGAACATTTTTAACACAGACTGCATTCAACTGGATAATAGTTCCACGTCATTGGTTCTCCTTAACATTTCAAATATCTAGGTCGACCTAAGAATGCAGTCAATGATACTTACATAGAGAGCAAGCTCAGCGGTTGCCCCAAAGAGAAAGTACAAGGCACAACTGCAGGTTCCGGCGCATAATTGCCCTCAGCATCATCACAGTAATAGCACTTTAATGTTCGACTCAATCATTCATCGGCTTTGAAATTCAAAAAAAGTGTAAAAAAACGATTGTGGAATTCGGATGTGAACACGAAGCAAATCAAATCATTTCCATCATGCCCTCGTATAATCAAATTCACGGTCACTTGGTCAGCAACCAGATCGGTTGTCGCGCAACAAAAGCGGTTCGCCTTAATTGCCTTTGCCGCGATTTCCATGCATATTTAAAGCGGACTCGCAAATGGACGAGCGACGAGTGGAGAGACAGAAATGTGCAAAATGCAAAAAATGTTGGGTGACTCTTTTCCATCGCTGAAAGCGCCTACATGATTATTTCACCGAGTAATTACAAGCTGCGACGGCTAAGAGGCAGGAATGTCGTTCGCCTGCAACGTTCGTTCACGGCGGCGTGTAATTACATTGTGTGTGCCCCTGTTACACAATTCACGTGTGGAGCACTAGCAAAGTGACCCTTTCTTGCAACAGAAGCCAGTCGAGTCACATTTGTGCACATAGAATGTGGAGTGGCCATAGGCGCAGACCGATTCGATTCGAGTCATTTGAGTGTCAATAAATTTCAATGTCAGATATTTCAACGACTCTTTAGAAGAGAGCTGGATTGAGAAGTACTGTGTGTGTCGGAAGACTTGAGCAGCCTGCATGTCGAAGGTAATCATTGAGAGGAGTTTATCCACTAACTTGACATAAATTATTCATCAGCGAACATAGGGTATGAGCATTATCGCCTCAATGCGACACACTTCAAATAGATGCCACAACGCCGTTGTTATCTTCACGATTTCTGATAAAAATCTGGGGGAAGCCACAGTCCTATCTTATCTTCTTAAATCCGCACAAATGGGGGACAGAATGACAACACCAACTTTAGGTAGGCACTTTCTAAAATTGCAATCGACACACTTATGCAGCCGTTGTTAGCTGGCTGGCTGATTGTTGTCTTGGTCGAAGGTGCGGCTCTGGAGCACGTATGTACATACTCGTTCTCCTACAATTTCACTGAAGTTGTGCTCATGGTCAAACGGTCTATGGAAAGAGGTGGAAAGAGCGGCGTTTGTGTTAGTGGGTGTTCTATTTTTAATTACGAAACAAAAATTTGCGTCCAAACAAAACAAAAGCAAGCCAGGCGTTCGCACAGGGTAATAATGTAAGTTTGCGGATAGTTGCTAATCCGCTTTTAGAAGCATTCATTCTCAGCACTTGTTAATTGCTATTAGATCAGAGGTGCTAATTGAGAAGACGTCGTTCATTATTGTTTTGGAGGTTAGCTCACTAAGTTGCGATTTGTCTGTTTCGCACGTCGATTCGCATTTAAATTCGAAGCAACGATTAGAGACGAACATTTACTAACAGCATTTGATGACCACTAATCCAGAAATTTGAGTCACAATAGATGTCAATGTCTTGTGACTAAATTCCGTTAAAATATGCAGTTGATTGTGGCCTTCCACGAGGGAATATTTGCTTTCAGTGCACGTCCTAAGCACGCAGTTGTTTCCTAAAAATTACGAAAAACACGTGCTTTCCAATGTTAGTCGGCATTCATTGCTTGTTTCTATCAAACTCTATACGACGTTATATCATTTCAGGTTCAAGACAACTGTGAACAGGCCTAATCGCAGCTCCGATTTAAATGATTTACGTACCGCACAGTGGTCCGATTGAATCTCAATTGAATTCACGTCAGTGGTTCCGTTGTACCATCTACGGTTGCGCAAGCAAGTTTTTCAAATTCTTACCCAAGGCTCATGTTTAATTGGAACAGAACTTATGAACTGTTTGTTGGTGAAACATATCTTGTCTTAAATTGTAATTAAAATATGTAAATTATTTTTTAAGAAGATCAAAACCATCAATAGAGGAGAAGGAACCGAATCAAAATGAAATAAGTTGGAATTCTACCACTTTCAGTTTCAATTCACATTTGCATCAAAGATCAGAGTATGCGCACGACGTACGCTATAGAAAGAATTCTTGATTTATCGGCAATAACAAAAGGCACGCTACACATTTAAATTATTTACTGCAGAATACAAAAAAAAACAAAAAAAAAAAAAACAGTACATATCAACGGTATATGAATTATTTAATAGACGGTTTGAAAAAGCATTCTATGAGCATGCTCTTACTCCTATGAAGAACGATTCTACTTTAATTTAATTAAATTATAGTTAAAGCTGACAAAGACGTTCAACAAATGAGTGAGGTGTCGTGTCTTATTGAAGTCGTGCAAGTCGTTGAGGAAATATTATGGTGCAGAAGAATTTCTAAGAAGAGTAAGTGCGAGGTCGCTGTGAAGCAGATGTATGGCGGTTTTTGTACCCTTCTAGTTTTTACACTGTCTGACGAACTTAATGCAGGCAACGCCTAGTATTCTAGCATGCTCAGCGATAATAAAGATTATTATTTTTTGTAACTGTGCAACAAAACACTCATCTGGCGAAACAACAGCTCGCAGACATGCGGAAATGAAAGTCTAGTCGCAATGTATGCAATAACGGTACAGCAGTCAAACCTTAAGTTAGGTGTGAGACAGAGTCAACCAAATGCCGTTTATTGAAATCGTGCAAATTTTTAGACAATCATTTTTTTTCAAAAACTTATGTCAGTCGTGTGTGTGACCGCCGTGGCGTATTGGGTAGAGTGCGACTCTCACACGCCGAAGGGTTTAGGTTCGATTCCCGGCTGAACACCTCGAATTTTTCACGGCACCACTTCCTTCGAGCTGCTGACAATACTCAAAGAGTAATAACTGTCTAAGAAAGCTTCTCAAATTTCGCCGTTCAGAGTCGGCAAAAAACTGCAGGTCCCTTCTACTCTTGAGAAAACAGTACTGCACACGAGAACAATCAAGACGAGATTGAGATTAAAAAACTAAACAAAATGCAGGTGGTGAGGGCAGGAACAATTGGTTAAGCCTTTTCCAACGCTATCATGATATCGAACAAGTTTTTCTCTTTGAGAGTGTAACTCTGCAGAAACTTGTGAAACAACTTTTCGTAGAAATTCGCAAAACTAAATGTAAAACTTGACTCTCCACGCATAACTGAAATAAATAATTTCCGTCGAATAACTTTCTTTTCTATTTTCCTGTTTTTTCCAAAAATCAAAGTTTTATTTTTGCAATTTTTATTCTTATAATGTATTTATTATTTAGTCGCTCAGTGTACATGCGTCAATCTCAGTGCTAAAAGTTGACACGCATCTGGAGCCGCAAAAGGTGAAGACAATAAATCTGTAATGAATTAATTGCATTACCTTTTAAACGCTCCAACGTTGGCGTATGGAAAACTCATTCCATTTCTTCCTAGTCACTAACTGTTAATTTTGTTTGTACTTGAAAATAGTGAAAAAGGAAATAATGGCACTGCTCTGTAAAGCAAATTCTAATGACACAAAACCTCTTTTTGTATTTTCAGAAAAAAGCCATGGGCAGTTATTTGTACGAACAGGTTTTTTATGCCCTCGACCTCACAGAAAAGGACTACTTTGGGCTGCAGTTCACCGACGCTAATCACGTGAAACACTGGTTGGACCCAACGAAGGCCATTAAAAAACAAGTCAAAAGTGAGTTTTGATATCATTCTGTGTGTGTTTAGTGGTCATTAAACGATAAAACACGTTTGCTTGCAGTTGGACCACCGTACACGTTCCGTCTGAAAGTAAAGTTCTATTCATCGGAACCGAACACCCTCCGAGAAGAGCTTACCCGTTATTTGTTCTTCCTGCAATTGAAACAAGACCTGCTGGAAGGTCGATTGGATTGCCCAGACGATAAGGCAACTGAGCTATGTGCTTTGGCGTTGCAATGTAAGTTGAAGAGCTCTTTACACTGTTTGTTAAAGTTTGTATGTGCATATTTGAATCCGTTTAGCTGAATTGGGTGATTATGATGAACAAGTTCACACAGCGGCCACAGTCTCGGAATTTCGGTTCGTTCCGGAACAAACGGAAGAACTTGAAATTGCCATACTGGAAGAATACAAGAGCTGTCGCGGCTTGACACCTGCACAAGCTGAGACGGCGTACTTGAACAAAGCAAAGTGGTTGGATATGTACGGTGTCGACATGCACACTGTTTTGGTAAGTCACATCTGTCTCACTTCTGCAGCACATAATGACAAACTTTTGTTCTTTCAATAGGGAAAAGACGGCTGTGAATATCATCTAGGTTTGACACCCACCGGCATACTGGTCTTCGAACGAGATCAAAAGATAGGCCTTTTCTTTTGGCCAAAAATAAGCAAATTAGATTTTAAGAAAAAGAAGCTCACACTGGTGGTGATCGAGGACGACGACGAGGGACGGGAACAAGAGCACACATTTGTTTTCAGGCTATACAACGAGAAGGCATGCAAGCACCTCTGGAAGTGTGCAGTCGAACATCATACATTTTTCCGGTTACGTGCCCCGGTGAAGGGACCATCTGCGAGACAGAACTTCTTCCGTATGGGCTCGCGTTTCCGATACTCTGGACGAACAGAATTCCAAACCACTCAACAAAGTAGAGCTCGTCGAACGGTGCAATTTGAGCGACGACCTTCACAGAGATTCGCCAGTCGCCAATCGCATTTGTTACGTGAACGGCAGAAGGCATCGGCCGCCGCTGCCGTAGCCGCGGTAGCTGCAAGGAATTCGGTCGATCATACATCAGATATGCTACCACCACTCTCACAAATGTCAGATAATAGCCTTGTTCAGATCGATTCACCTTCCCTGTCCACCATCACCCCGTCACCTTCGGTACAAACGGTAATCCACAACTCAATCTGCGAACCAGATCCATCCTGTGCGGCATCGATTAGCTCCGGCAATATGAACACGTGCGCGTCGCTGGGTCACGTCTCCATGAAGTCGACATCGAGCACCGAGGAAGCTGGCTACAGCAAAATTGGTTCATTTGGTAAAGCTGGACTTACTGTGAAGTAAGAAGAGATAATGGGAAAACTCCGGTGTATTTTACTTACGTTTTGTTCTGTCTCTCTTTTCTTTTCGTTTCACCTCCGCAGAATGGAACCCGAGACTGCATACCCATCGGCGGCGAAGAACTTCGAAGACACTAATCCATTTAGGACACAATCTCATCACGGTTCGTTTGGAAAGGCTTCCATAAGTTCATCGTTTAGGTATGAGAGTTGAAAACACATACGTCCGCAAACACTTATATGTACACTCTTCTTCACTGATTGTAGTCTATACAAGCTATCATTTTGTATGTTGTTTTTGTTCTGTGTAGTGTTGCTATGTTGTGTTGTCCGCGAAATCAGACACCGTGTATTAATGTGTGAAAAAGTACATTTTAGTTACTTTTTTCTTTGTTTCTTCATTTAATTGAATCTTAACCAAGCGTGGGTGTAATTTGAGAACGATGGTTGGGTGGAAGAGAGCGACGGTGAAGAAAACGGGAGGTTGATGGCAAAAGGTTGGTCAGTCAATGATTGCGTGTGTGCTTTTATGCTGACTAAACTGATTTACAGGTTTTCCTTCTCTTCGTGATTCTATGAAATAAACTTGAGACAGAAAAAATAAGAAAACAATTTTCGCATAGCCATATGGCGGGCAGACAGTTCACAGGGTGTAAGGTTGAAGCAGAATTCTTCTGGAATTTTGTTGTGTCTTGGAAGTGTCACCTGGGCGTGTTTCAAATTTCAATTCTCAAGATTACACTCTACAAGTGAGACACATACAAGTGCAAGAGTTGTTTGTTTGTACTTCAATGTCATCAAACAGCAATCGCCCATGATCTGCATAATTTAAAGGGCACTATAGCAACAACAATATTTGGACATTTTATTTAGAAAGGTGGAATTCTGAATATGAATTTCGAAAATTGACGAAACTTGTGTCAATCCCATAAACATTGTCACCGCTTTCATCAGACGACAAGATTTCATTAGATCTTGGTCTACACGTTCGGCGAATAAAATCCTTAAAGCGACAGAAACGTGTTGTATGTTTTAATTTTTTTTTCTAAGTTTTGTAGCTATTTCCAAGCGACCCGAAAAAAAATACGAGAATATTGAGTATTTTTTAATAATAATTTTCCAGGAATATTATATTTTCTTGCTGAAGTCACTTTTAACTAATAAGCAGTTGCTCACATCGGAATAAAAGCAGTTGATGGATGGTTATCTTGCGTGCAATTTGAAGGCTGCGTCTGCATCGTTATATTTCATAGCAAGTGATGCTCCAAACTTGCCGTGAAATTTAAACTGATGTTATAACTTTTTTGAAAAATATGGTCTTTATTCCTCGAGTTAAGTCTTAACTCTTTTTACATGTGGGGTAAAATGTGTGGTGGCTTACTGTTCAAGTGTTTGATGTTACCACAACATTTCCACGACTTTCCATCGGAATTTGTCGATTCCATCCGCATTACCAAGCAGCTTGCTTATTGTGCGATTTTTTATCACAACTTTTCTTAAAAATATACTGAGTGCCAGGACTGCAGTTTAAAAAGTGTCTTCTCCAGGAGGAAATTAATGTATGTAATTTTTCTCTTCAAGAAAGGTTAATTAACAGCGATTCTTAGCGGAAATATTGGACAATATTCCTGGTAATGTCCTGCGTTATTACACGTTCTAATATTTCCCAACTTTCATGTGTTACATAAAAAGACACAAGCGGCTTTTTCCACGCATCAAAAGTCTATATGACGTGCAACACAAGTGTTTGGTGAAGGAGATAAACTTTCTTTGTGGACCTAGCATAATTGCGACAAAGTTTATCGATTAAAACTTAAAACATTTTAAACAACGTTCATCTTTGACGAGGGTTCAGGGAAAATGGAGTCAGCAAATCATAAAACTCACTGAAAAATGAGTCTGTTTTATTTCATAAACGTCCAAACGCCTGCATGTTGTGTTGTATCCATAATAAAATATATGTGAATTTAAAGATTTCCCACTTGTTGAGGGTACATCATTTTAGACAAATGCACCCTTTAAAAGGTTTAGGTTGTCATTTGGTATTTTGAACGAGACGTCCCCAACGCACGTCGTCCTGCGTCTTGTTTCATAATTATAACATAGAGTCAGCGACATTGAGCGATCAACTTCCTTGTAGCTGTAAAAATATTCTAAATTTATTCGCATTATTCTCTGAACTGTACTTAGTGCTTAATGCCCCGTAACAGCGTGCCATAATTCCTTTGCTACATATTTCTTTATATGTCTGTTCAGATGTTAAACAACAGGGCAACAATTATTACAATTTCCAGGGCTACGAAGTAAGTTTTTTTTAAAAAAGATCACCCAGGTAAAATCAGGTCGCCACCACTATCGCTGACATGAGTCTGAATTTAAAATGAATCACAAAAACATTTCAGTAAACTAGATTGTTTGAAATCTCACTTGTAGCGTGCCAATCAACCCATCGCTAATGCACATTGAGGCACTCTGTCCTCTTTCATACACCTCCCGCCATGAATTAGTCATTTAAATGGTCATTATGCTTGATTTCGAATTTTGTCTATGCATCCGGCGTGATTCATGTGTTTCAAGTAATATATTGTAAATAAATTCCTTCAAAAAAATATCAGAAAAACCGCCGCATTCACCTTGGAAATGATAAAGCGTGTGTTTTTGATCTTTCTTTCGCAAGTTCATACCGCGCTCACATGCAAATAAATGAAATCAATGCACGCAGTGCGTGCTTTGCCCCGTTCCACTTGCAGACTGCCTATTCAAATGAGTCAACGAAACGTGATAGCAATTGCTCGTTGGAGTTAGCTACCTAGAATTTTTTACATTAATTTGTTTTAATCCTCTTACCTGAAACTATTCAAACGGGCAAACAGCGATGACGCAAACTGAGGGTGTACGCACAGACAAAATATTTCTTCAATTTTTCAACGTGTGGGAGGATTATTTGATTGTCTTTAAATTCATATTGATCGACTGCCACTGACCATAGTAATCGGTCATAATGGAAAGCACACGATTTGCAAACATATGCTCATGTGTAAACATGCCGCTGCTCATGGGCAGTGCGATTTACAGTCAAATTGATTTGCGAGCCCGCCTGAGGGCAACATAATCTCATTCAATTAGAAGTAGAACACATACGTGGTGAGCAAACTACATGAAATAACGTGACAAATCTGCCCGATCATCGTTTCACGTTAAACATGTTACTGATTGTCCTGCCTCGCTGGGCACATATCTGGCAACTGTTCAAATGGTCCGCTCATTGCGGACGTCGGTTTTCATCTATTCTCTTTTTTCTGTGTTGTAGTCTAACATAATAACAAGTGTAATTTCGTAGATAATTATTTTGTAATTTGTCATTTGAGTTTTTTTTTGATTTTTGTTGCAGGAGTGATGAGTCGCTTCTGATTTCTCTTCATTTTGAAAAAGAATTTTATTTTTGTTTGTTTCTACTGTCTATCGTAAAACATCTGTCTTTTGCAGCATAAAAAGTGGCTTATCGGATAAAGATAAAGAGCTAGATTCATTGCTTAAGTCCATTGTTAAAGATCCATCCCCATCAATCCTAGCTACCGAAGCAATTAATGATGCTAACAGTATCAGGTAGATAAACAATCATTTAATTAATTTTGTTTTATTTTCTGTTTTTTTTTTACTCGCTTGAATTGACTTTTTATTTTGAAACTAACTGCTTTTGATTGCGATTTCTTTGAACTACTAACGAAGAAAATTTTATGTTTAAAGAGTTACGATCAACAAGACGTCGGATATGGAACATAATACAGAGACTTTAAAGCGTTTGTCGAACGTGGAGAAGCCAAACAATCAAGTGAAGCTGGCTAACATTGGACCCGGCGCTTTGCCACCTGGACATATAAAGTGTAACATATTGAAAGGTAAGTGTGTGATTTTGTTGTACTGAAAGTCTGAAGTCTTCATAAATTTTTCAAAATAGTGGTTACAAAAGTCTAAATTATCTGCACCATAAGTTGAATCGGGCGATTCCTGAAGTAGAGAAACTTCAGAATATGCAGCAGCTCTGATCGTTACTCACGAAAAAGTGTTGAAGTCGAACATTTTAGATGATTTCCAAGCGAATTTGTAGTTCAGCAGATTCTGCAAAAAACAGGTGTTCTCCCTACGATCTACAAGGCCTAAACATAACTTGCGTTCTATCAAAATGACCAACAGTTTTCTCATCCACTATCAAAAGTATCTTATTTTTGCGCCATACACCATCATTGGGATAGTTTCTGTCCATTGTGCAACGAGGAGGACAATGTATTTGATAGCTTCGTACTCAAAACAGCCATTCATTTTTAAGCTATTAAACGCTTTTGGATGATTCACCATTTTTTGCCAAAAAACGTCAATGTAGTCCGCTAGCCAGCAGCTGGACAGATGTCTAAAAAATTGTGCGGTAATCTTGCTTCCAAGGTTCAATCTCGCTCTGATCGCTGGTAGCTCGCAAAAATGTATTTTTACAGACCCTACAAAGTCAGCGTAAAGCTACGAGTTCTTTTCACTCGTAAGGTAAAATTGGCAAAATGGTGACCAAGTGAACAGTAGCCATACGCTTTGTTTATTTGATTTATGGGATGAATGACGACGGTTAAACTCGCTTAAACATCATAAGTATGAACTGATTAAAATTGATTCTTGGCATGAGTCGCTTGAGTTACTGACCCGGCATATGTCTTCAATTTTCCAAAAAAATAATACCAAAAGAGGTAACCTCCGTTATGGTGTTTACAGCACCGTTGACTGAAGAAAATGTTGTTTATATACGTGCATTACCCAACAAGCATTTCCTCCTCTCATTGTCGTAACAACAAAGTAAATAATTGAGATGATTATACCATTTCACACAACGAAACTAATGAAAAATTTGGCAGCCCAAATTCGTTCCGCATAATTTAAAGAGGAATCCTCTCAAGCTTTTACGATGCATACTCAGCCCAGTGAATTAGCATTCTATTGAAATGAGGTGTAGCTAATAATATATCACGCTCTTCGTTATTCTTTTACAGCCCGCGTCGAAGAGGAAATTGGAGCAGCAAATAACGCTAAACTCACCAACCAGATGTTTGTTCCTGCCGCCTCATCGCTGAACAACAGCCTACACCATTCCGACGGCCCGGACTCACTCAATGCAACATACATATCAGTTGTAAGTCATGACTAATTTCCTCTAAGATCACTTAACACATTAAGCTTGATGTACTGTGTAGGTGTGCGCAAACTGCCAGAGAATCATATTTTTTACTTATTTCACTCACCTCAGATTTAGTTTGCAAACTGATTCGTTTCTTTTGTTTTTGTTTGATTTTTGTTTCTTTGTTTCGTCATCCCTGCCACATCACCTGCAATGTTGTTTTGTTTTTCGTGTGTGTTCTGTTTTTGGTTTTTTTAACCCGCTGCCCGCTGCTTACACCACACGATGAAAACGAAGGGCGGTGACAAACTCACACTTAGTATAACTGAGCAAAAACCATCCTCATCGTCACCCACCACTACTGCCACATCAGCATCGTCGTTGACACCGCCCAGCAGTCCCATAAACGCTTTTGCAACAACAACCCTCACAACAATCGTACCGACCGTGACGCCCAGTAGTCCACCGCCAACCCCGACCCTTGTCTCAACGACAGAATCACTCATTAATGAGATATTCATTAACAACATTAGCAATGTCGATGAGCGCAAGGATGTGGCTATACTCCCCGTTGCCCCAGTATTGAACGTATCCAATGCTATTTCGAATGAAGAGCAACGCAACCTTGAGAACAAGGAGAATAAAGAATTTAACGAAGTTAACCATCGGGAAAAGAAGGTAGGTGTCGCTGTGTTTTATGCTTTTTCGCATTGTAGTTTTGTTTGCACTCTATAACACTTGTTTTTAATCGGCATCTGATGTACGTCTGCAGATCTTTCTTACGTGTGACTTCTTCTTCCCCTCATTTCAGAATTCAATTAACCACATCAACCCACCCAATGACATGGTTTCACCCTGGTTGGTATCCTCGGAGATTGTGTCGGCCCCAAAGAGCAAGGAACCAACAATTATCCGAAAGTCCGTCATTACAACACAATTGTAATGTACAAGAGCAGCATCTTCTAATTTAAGCATTCACCGACAAGATACTTAACATGAGATACAATCAAAACGTAATCTAAGAAAAGGAGATATTCGCAATATTTAATCAGACATATGACTAATGAATATTTACACCTACATTTATCGTATAAACAATATTTATTATTATTTAGGCTGTTTATATGTTAAATGAAAAGACAACTGAATAGTTTAAGACTAGGTTGAATAGTATTAGAGTATTTACACGTAGGGATAGGCGAAGGAGGACCGTCCGGGAACGAACAATTTATTCATCGAAAGTGTTGCAGCGAAAGAGAAAATATGAAACGAAACAAAATGTCCATCGAAAAGCGATTAGGATTATACCTAGGCTAATCAAATAAGTGGAACAAGTGCCTTATATAAGAAATGTTGTAAAAAGAAATAAGTCAGGGATGTTAAATGAATTCGTACTTAAAGAGTAGTATCAAACAGCAGTGCGGTTGTTGCTTAAAAATTGCAGTTATAAAGTGTGTGTGATTTTTTTAAAGGAGGATTTGGATAGGGACTGTATAATACCAGCCTCTTGGAAATAATTAACACTGGATTGCTGATGTTGGAACTATGGAAATGTCTATGGATCTTCACATTAATCAAGATTATCTATCACTAGCAGCCCGGGAATTTCTCGCTTTAAGTTGGTAGAAGTCTTTCTCCACTTGTGTGCGTTGTGCGTCCGAGGATTTCCTATGCTGTTTTAATGGTCGGATCTGACGCCATTTCGTTACACATGGCACAGTCATGGTGCCATGGTCTGAAAATCTACTTGATAGTAAACCTATTCAAGTAAGAAGCAATTTTAGTTCGAAGTGGCTGAGGTACGAAGCAAACAAACAATGGATCCCTAAACACCGTGTTAGGTATTTTTAAAGTTTTTCTGATAAATCTTGTTGAAAATACTTGCACTGATTAGGACATTCAAAGCGTAAGCAACGCCAGCAAACGTAAATCATTGATTTCATGTGTGATCGGCATCCATAAAAGGCAATCCATAATGACAACCACACCCAAACTCCTCTCACACTTACTCCCCATTCATCAACAACACATAATTCATACCATCGAGCCAATAAAACAAAAAAAGTACGAATTTTCGAAAATAAATCACACACATGCCTACAACAACTGCAATAGAACAGAAACTGCAATCTGTTTAATAGACAAATGGAAGAGCAATGTGAAAGAAAAAGAAATAAGGAAACCCGAGGTGATGAGAACGCGTGGTAAAAGTTCAAAAGTGGAATTAGACCTCTAACACGTCGAGGTTAAACTACTCGAACTCGATGCGTACTCCAAACATTCTTCAATGTGTGTAAACTATGCAATTGCATTTTACACGATTCACACAAGTGAGGTGAAGAGAAAAGCATTATCTATCTAGCTGCTGCGTTCTCTAAAAATGTATTTTTAACTTAAATCCATTCCAAATACGCACTCATCCTCGGGCAGACAGTATGGATAGAGGGAATGTTTAGCTGAACGGAATCGCTCTCTGCAGGGCTGTAAAGTGGTATTCGAATACGAAAAGGACAAATAGGAAAATGAAAACTGTCGGCAGATTGAAGTCACGATGATGTCGTCGCGAATTTTTTGTCTAAATTTAGAAAACCTTTTTAAATTAACTCGTGACATCTTCCAGAGATCCATTGCAGCTGACAAGTATTTATTGACAATAATAACGACTGCCGTTGACGTAGTGTGTGCGTCTGTCAAGATTACTTTTTATATAAATATTTATGAGAGATATTCCAAGTAAAAGACTTATAAACCTATACAATACAACAAATCGTAGGAAATTCTAAAATGAAGAAAAAGGAATTTTTTAGCCTTTTTCCTCTCCATCGAAGTAGGTTCCTTTTTACAATTGTGCATTGACTATATGCGAAGAACAACTGCATTCCAATCCATTTTAGTGTAAGAATGCAGTAGAAGATAAATCTAATTTCGTTGAATACAAATTTTAGGGCAAATCCACACTTAGAAGTAGTGCCATTGTGTTTTTTCTCTTAATTTCTTACACATCCTGGCAGCCAACGAAATATCTAATATTTCGTGTATTTACTCTTTTTTGAATCTGTGTTCTGTAAGTACTTAATCGAACGTCGCTATGTTGTTTTGTAAAGATGTATGTCTTAGTGATCACTTAATTGGATTTATTTGCTCAACTCTATGTTCTGTAACATAAACCACTCGTGAGGGAAACCAATATTTAGTTAAGTTAGTTGATTATATCCTTACATATACATATATACATTGTACTTAGATAAAGCAAATCATTATAACCGCTACGATGCCTTATGAAAATATTAAAATATATACAATATTTTAAAAACTGAAATAATTGTTAATTAATTCATAATTAAGGATACGAGGGGAATTCAATATATTCTATCGGGGTGAAGCTATGGTTATATATAAATTAAGTTATTTATCAAGTAATACTATTATTTTAGTGCATTCATGTTAAATTTCATATAAATGTGATTTTTAATTCGCGTTTTATCTCTAGTTAAACAGAATCATAATAGCAACTGCTATGATGATGGTGAAAGTTGAGCATCGCGCTGTATTTAAATTTCTCACTAAGCAAGGAAAAAGTCAAAAAACGATTCATTAATAGATGGTGGCTGTTTACCAGGGTCCCGCACCTTCATTATCAACTGTACAAAAGTGGCCAAGTGAGTTCAAGAGAGGAAGAGAGAGCACTGAAGACAACCCCCACTCCGGCGCCCCGGCTGCTGCTTGTACGGGAGAAAGCATCAAAAAATTCGAAAAACTTGTTCTTGAGGATGCCCAAATAAAGGTGAAGATGAGGGCAGAGGTCCCCAAGCTTTCAACTGGTACCATTCAAACTATTCTTCATGACCATCTTAACATTTCAAGGATCAGTGCAGAAAAAAGTGAGATTCGCATGCTCAAGAAAGCTTTTGGAGCTGTGTAGTAAGAACGCGGACAGTGTTATGGATCGAATTGTTACTGGGGACGAAACATGGTTTCACCACTTCCTGGACCTGGGCCTCAACTAACATGCCTCTCTTGCCAGCACGATCTTTCGCCAGCTGTCTCCAGTTGCGCACTCCAAGTCGGTTGAGGTCCTTCTCCACTTGTGTGCGCCACTTTAGTCTAGGTCGTCCTCTGTTGCGTTGTCCCAATGGCTCGGATTCAAAGATTTCGATTGGGTTCACTACTATGACTCTGAAAACAAACAAGAGTCCATGCAGTGGCATAAAAAAGGAACAGATCCCCCGAAGAAGTTCAAAGTCGCTCCGTCTGCCGGGAAGCTTATGGCCACAGTTTTTTAGGACTCAAAGGGAATCTTGCTCATTGAGTGCAAAAAACAGGTGAAACCATCAATGCGGGAGGAAAGTAAAAAGAAAAGGCGGGGTAAACTAGCTTCTTCATCATAACGCTCCTTTTCACACGGTATGAGTTTGCAAAGCTGCTGCGCGAGATTGTCGTTTCGAAGAAATCCAACACCCACCCTATAGGCCAGACTTTTCCCCTAGTGATTATTTTCTATTTCCGGGTTTAAAAAAATGTCTTCGTGCAGAAGGATTTTCGAATGATGAAAAACTCAAGTCGGCAATAAATGGGTATTTTGCAAAGAAAGGTTAAATTTAATTTATTGAGGGTCTTACAAAAAAATTATCTTGAGGTGTAACAAATGCATTGACGTTAGGGGAGTTTATCAGGTATACTTGTATGAAGTGAGCGTGAAGATACAAATGTCTCGATAGGGAACATTTGTTGTGAACGAGCCCTTATTTTTTTTGTTTGCTATGATACCTGTGAAAAATATTTAGTATACATCAAGTCATTGAACAGACAACATCATATTTTTTCATCGTGTTAAAAAAATCGAATTTTGTACCAGAAAGTGATGATTTGTGGAAAGCATTAATTTTTTTTTTCATTTGAAGAAAAGTGCCGCAGAGTCGCATCGAATGCTTGTCGAGGCATATGGTGATCATGCTCTATCAGAAGCAGCATGCAAAAGATGGTTTCAACGGTTCAGAAATAATGACTTTGATGTGAGAAATGAAGAACCTGGAAGACCAACAAAAAAGTTTGAAGACGCCGAATTGCAAACGATATTGGATGGAGATGACACTTTGAGTCAAAAGCAAATGGCAGCAATGTTAAATGTTGCACAACAAACAATTTCTGACCGTTTAAAAGCTATGGGAAAGATCCAAAAGTATGGAAAATGGGTGCCACATGAATTGAATGAAAGACAGATGGAAAACCGAAAAAACACTTGTGAAATTTTGCTTCAAAGGTACGACAGAAAATCGGTTTTGCATCGGATTGTTACTGGCGATGAAAAATGGATTTATTTTAAGTATCCTTAACAGAAAAAATCATGGGTTAAAATGGGACAACCATCAAAATTGACTGCAGATCGATTCAGCAAGAAGACAATGCTGTGTGTTTGGTGGGACCAGAAAGGTGTGCTGTACCACGAGCTCCTAAAACCTGGTGAAACCGTTAATACTGATCGCTACCGACAACAAATGATCAATTTGAACCATGCATTGATCGAGAAAGGACCAAAATGGGCCAGAAGCACAACAAGGTAATTTTGCTCCATGCAAAGGCACCTGAACACAAATTAAAACTGGCTCAGGATACAATCAAAACACTTGGCTGGGAGCAGCTACCCCACCCGGACAAAAAAGTAGTGTTTTGTTGTGCAGAGAGTAAATGCTTCGCTGGCTCGTTATTTAAGAATGTGTTCGGATTGTAGCGCAGCTGAAATAAATTATTTCAATTTTTTTAAAAATATATATTTTTTTTAATTTTTTGTATTTTTTTCTTCTCTACAGCGATGTTGGAAAACGGTTCCTTTTAGTTCAGGTGATGGAGGCTGTGCCAATTTTTCGTCGAAAATTTCCCCAAACGCAGAAGTGTAAATGTTCGAGTAGAAATGTGAAAAAACCCAGCGTCTTCGCTGACACAAATTTAACATGCTACTGTAAGCTGCCTGCTACCCTTATCTTCCCCTTATTTAAGTTTAGGCCCAAGCCAAAAACAAGATTAATTGGCAAACTCGTATGCAGATATAGAATTATTTTTTTTATACTTCAAGGGTTGGGCAGTGACCAACATTTTACAATCGCATGCATCGGAATGAGTGTGATCTTCTTTAGCATGCTGGACGATATTCAACTTAGCAATTTAAGAAGCTGGAGATGACCTAGTTAGGCTCATGCACCAGCTCATCTGTAAGATATGGTTGACGTCAATGAGTGAAATTAGCGGCGATTTCCCGGTCCACAAGAAAGGAGAGCCATCTGGCTGCGTCAATTATAGAAGGATCAGCCTTCTTAACATTTGGTACAACATCCTCTCTGCCGTATCGTGTGAGCACCAGAGACCGTTTGTCCATAATTTGATAGGTTGCTATCAGTGTGGTTTCAGGCCAGGGAAGTCCACGATAGACCAGATCTTCACTTTACGGCAGATCCTGGAAAAGACTCAAGAAGTGCAAATCGACACTCAGCATCTATTAGTCGATTTTAAGGCCGAACATGACAGTGTGCAGACGAGCTATACAGTGTCATGTCTAGTTTTGGCATTCCTACCAAACTCGTCAGATTATGTGAATGACGATGGAGAACTCTCGCTGCTCCGTCAAGGTCGGTAACGAATTCACTGAGACCTTCAATGTCAAAAAAGGTTTGAGCCAAAGCGACACGCTGTCATGCAACTTCCTTAACATCATTCTTGGGATGATCGATGTTAATCATAAGTCAAGACCAGAGACATGAACTTCCAAAAGTCAGCTCAATTGCTAGCCTACACTAATGACATTGACGTGATTGGACGAACACAGCGTCAATGAGGCGTTTGCTGGAATTGAAGTGGAAGTGCCTAAAATGGGTCTGGCGGTAAAGAGGGCAAAACGAAGCACATGCTGTCATCAAGGAAGGACACACAACATCGACGTCTCGGACAGAGCGTCACACTAGGCAGCAGAAAATTCGAGATGGTCAAGGACTTCGTCTATCTCGACTCCGCGGTAAACAGGGACAACAACATCAGTACCGAATTCAAACGCAGAATCACTCTTGCCAATCTCTGTTTATTTGGGCTCAAGATTCAATTGAGTAATAAAGCCCTCTCTCGACGGACTAAACACGATCTAAACTTAATCATCCCAGTCCTACTCTATGGCGTGGAAACATAGACGAAGCCCTTAGTCTTTTCGAGAGAAAAGTTTTGCGTACGATTTTTGGCCCTGTTTGCGTTGATGGCATCTGGAGGAAAAGATTTAACAACGAACTCTATGGGCTGTACAGCGACATGCGCCTGGTTAAGCGTCTACGAATACAACACTTAAGATGGCTGGGCCATGCAGAGCGTATGGACACCACTGCTCCGGCCCGAAAAGTTTTCGAATCAGAGCCATTGGGACAACGCAACAGATGACGGCTTAGGCTTAGATGGTCACACAAGTAGTGAAGGATCCCAATCAGTTTGGGGTACGCAACTGGAGGTAGCTGGTGAAAGATCGTGCTGGCTGGAGAGTTGTTGGTTGTGGCCCAGGTTTACCCGGATTGTAGCGCCACAAGAAGCAGAAGATTTTCAGTGAAGAATGCAACAGAAGATATGTACAGAGGTTTCCAGTTAAGGGTTGGCAAAGTGGATTATGGATTATGTGGTGATTCGCGATGGACCAATTACGCTTATTTTGTTTGTTGGTAAACCCATTTAGCCAAAATAAAGCTTCGTCACTGAAGATGCCGATGCGAATTAAATTCATCATCATTGCCGCATATTCTCCAGATTGCAATCGGAAATCGTCCGTCGCTTCAAATAGTCCATCGGCTTCAATTTATCAGCCTTAAATGGATGTAAAGCAAGGTCCTTCCGCAGGTTGCAATATAATGTGGCTTGAGTAATGACCAAATAATGAGAACACCGTTAAATGACTGATCTTTTCCTTTTCTACGGATGTTTCAACTATAGCTATATTTTTAGCTCTGCGACTTACCCGTTGTCTCATAGAAACGGAAACATCATACAACAAAACGGTTGCAATTTGCTTTTAACTGTCTTAACTGTCTTTAAAAACTGTAAACTTGAGTAATTAGAAACGTAAGGAAAAGAAATTCTATCAGACTTATTGTTAAAAGTCGTACAAAAATAAAAAGGTTATTTCTTCGATATGCCTCGAGTTATGAAAACACTTTTGGATGTATTTTTAAGGGATAAGACATTTTTGTGTCGATACTTCAACAGAAGTTTTATTTCCTGGAGTAAATATTCTTTTTGTCGGTCAACTTTTTCATTGACTTCTAGCCGCACATATTAATAATGCAAATGTAATTCATCAACGAAATCAGATTGTTACAAATAGTTTGTTAATTTGAAATCGTCATTATCTCTGTTTGTTCTTTGTTTTCAGTTGTTTCCTAAATTTCATTTCAAATACCCCATCTTTGTCCTGCCACTCAAATGTTTTTTTATAATAGAACCACATTTTATGTTCGCCTTAGGCGAGAAGTGCGTGCCACAGGATAAATTATCGAAACATATTTCCTATAGTTGCCGTGGCGTAGTGGGTAGAGTGCGACGCTCACACGCCGAAGGGTTTAGGTTCCATTCCCGACTGAACACATCGAATTTTTCACGGGACCACCCCTTTCGAGTTGCTCACAACACTCAAAGAATAATACCTGTCTAAAAAATCTTCTCAAACTTCGCCGTTCGGAGTCGGCAAAAAACTGTAGGTCCCTTCTACTCCTGAGAGATCAGTAGCGCGCACAACACGAGTTCTACTCTTATCCCCCTGTGGATTGACGCACCAACAATGATTATTAATTATTATTTCCTTTCGTTTTATGAAGCCCTTGCTCAACGTTGTATTCTGCGAATCTGTTTTTCTCACCACACTCTGTTAGAGCACGAAGCGGGTTATTTATAAAAATACTTAAACGTGTTACAGTCTGTATGCAAAATAATCGTGTCCCAATTCCTCAAGAAAAAACAAAATATTTAAAAACGATTCCAATGCAATCGGAAACACAATGACTTCTAAACTCCCAAATGAATCTGAAGACATAGATAACATATCATGTCAGGCTATAGTCGTGCGCCTGAGACCGCAAGAAAGCTTCGCATATTTGTTGCATTAAATCACGTAGTCAATAATGATTCTGAACGCATTTTTCTAAAAACCAGATAAACAATTCCAACAATTCCAAGGAACTATGGGGTAAACGACTTGCTTGCGCAACGATCTGATACGCTCACAAACATTCCACCACTTAACGCATTAAACAGACGTAAACACCACAATTGACCTCCCCGAACAAGCAAGCAGCAGGACCAACGGCTCCCTGCTTCTTGTGCAATCATCGTCATCATCATCGTTGGTCTGCCTCAGGTACAATCGCGCCGACACGATTACAAAACACTCTGTTCGTTCCATGGATTCTGCGTCTATCATCAACAGATGAGTCCACACCGCACCGCAAATATCCAAAGCGCACATGTTCTCTTCTTCACACACACATCAGCCAGCCCAGCAAGCACTGCAAGGGAGCAGCCAGTGCCTCGCGATCTAGAAGCTAATTTTGGAAAAATCAACCAAAACAAAAATCCTAAATTTGGAAATCTCCTTCGGGGCGAGTCTCTCACACGCCGAGTGGCATCATCATCATCGGTAACGGATGAAACTCAATCTCGAATCCAAAGAAAACAAAAATCTATTCTTAGTCCGCTGCCCAAGTGTAATCCGAAGAAGGCGTGTCTCCCACCCCCCAGACACACGCAACTCTTCCAAATTCGAAAATCCAAAACGGTCACGGTGTTTTTGGGTGATTACGAGAAGATTTTCGAAAGAAAGAGAATCTTGGCCCAATTTGAAGGATTGAGGAAAGGAACCGAAGCTTGATGTCTGGCGGTGGAATGGTGGATGGTATGAAATGAGTATTGAAATGCATTGGTTTGTGTTTGTGTGCGTTTTAATGAAGAATATCAAATATATAAAGCAAATTTCTTTCCTACACTCGCAGCTAAAAGCAATTCGTCAAATCGAAAACAAAAATGAAAAATATTAAGGTGTTGATTGTTTTATTCTCTTTAACTCTTCAAAGATATTGTTTAGGTGTTGTTTCATTTCTCTTTTGTGTTGTTCTTTTTAAAAAATAAAAGTTGTATAATTAGAAAAAAATTACTTCGTTGTTGTTGAATTACATAAATTTCTCTTTTTTTGTGTTTTATATATTATTATTTAATAGAAAAATTAAAATAATAATTATTAAAAATATAATAGTATTAGAATAGTCAATTGAATGCTTAGAAGCACTTGCGGTGGACAATGCCTGGGCCGGACTCGTCGTATTCTTGTTTGGAGATCCACATCTGTTGGAAGGTGGAGAGGGAGGCCAAGATGGAACCACCGATCCAGACGGAGTATTTACGCTCTGGTGGGGCAATGATCTTGATCTTGATGGTGGATGGGGCCAAGGCGGTGATTTCCTTTTGCATACGATCAGCAATACCTGGGTACATGGTGGTACCACCGGACATAACGATGTTAGCGTACAAGTCCTTCCTGATATCCACATCGCACTTCATGATTGAGTTGTAGACGGTTTCGTGGATACCGCAAGATTCCATACCCAAGAATGAGGGTTGGAAGAGGGATTCTGGGCAACGGAAACGCTCGTTACCGATGGTGATCACTTGACCATCAGGAAGTTCATAGGATTTCTCCAATGAGGTGGAGGCGGCGGCGGTGGCCATTTCTTGTTCGAAGTCCAATGCAACATAGCACAATTTCTCCTTGATATCACGAACGATTTCACGCTCAGCGGTGGTGGTGAATGAGTAGCCACGTTCAGTCAAGATCTTCATGAGGTAATCAGTCAAATCGCGACCGGCCAAATCCAAACGAAGGATGGCATGGGGAAGGGCATAACCTTCGTAGATTGGGACGGTGTGGGAAACACCATCTCCAGAATCCAAGACGATACCGGTGGTACGACCGGAAGCGTACAATGAGAGGACAGCTTGGATGGCAACATACATGGCTGGGGCGTTGAAGGTTTCGAACATGATTTGGGTCATCTTCTCACGGTTAGCCTTTGGGTTCAATGGGGCCTCAGTCAAGAGAACTGGGTGCTCTTCTGGGGCGACACGCAATTCATTGTAGAAAGTGTGATGCCAGATCTTTTCCATATCATCCCAGTTGGTGATGATACCGTGCTCAATTGGGTACTTGAGGGTCAAGATACCTCTCTTGGATTGGGCCTCATCACCTACATAGGAATCCTTTTGTCCCATACCGACCATGACACCTTGATGCCTTGGGCGACCGACAATGGATGGGAAGACGGCACGTGGTGCATCATCACCAGCGAAACCGGCCTTGCACATACCGGAGCCGTTGTCAACGACTAATGCAGCAACCTCATCGTCACACATTTTGTTAGGTTTTGTGTTGTTTCTGTGCGGGAGAGAGAGAGAGAGAGAACGAAACGATTAAAAACGTCTCCGGGTGTCAAAGATTCGTCGTCTTGATGTGGAAAATCGAAGAAAAAGACTTGCGTAACCGTTTACTATGAAAATACCGCTATTTAATGGAAAAAAAATAAGACCACTAGATTCTCGAGCAGAGATTCAGGGTGAAGAAAATGCCCTTTGGTCGAGATTTAATAGTTCGGTGAGGTGGGGTCTTAAAATTAGCCGCGACAGGTATCAACCTTTGGAGGTGATGTCTGTTCTCGAAACGGAAATCTGCGGAAGACTTCCGCCCAAATTAAAATAGAATTTGTTGGATACAATCAGTTTCTCAGTCAGAGATTAGGTATATCCGAAACATTTAGATCATCTAAAGAGAGACGCGGCGGATATTTCTGGACGTGTTAAATGTCAATAAATTCAAAAGTTTTAAACCGGATAAGTTAATCTCAGAAAGATTTGGTATTTTTAGAAACGAATGTGATCGATTTTCAAAGAGTGACAAGAGAAATAGCTTTTCTCACGTAAAACAGTTAAAAATGCTCAGACCACAGATCACGTTGTTTTTTGTTTGAAAATAATCTAAAAATCCGGTTTCGGTTAATCCACAGAAGATGTATCCACTGATAATCCCTTGTGTTGGTCGAGTTCGTATCCGGTTTCCACAAGTATTTTTCGAATTTCAAATTTTCACAAATTTAACGTTACATTTCCAAAGTAAATTTTTAAGTTTTAAAATTTGGAAAAGAAATATTTGGAAGTTTCAGATTTGCAAATATCAATTTCTTTTGAAAATTCTACGTTAAATTCTGTATTGTACACACTTTTCTTTTTCAATTCAAATACTAACCGTTTTCACAAAAAAGAAATCTAAGAGACTAATCAACACTTTCGCTGTAGAACTGCGAGTGACTACTGGACATTTGTGTTCTATTATTTATACCCAAGTTGAAAAACTCCTCCTCAGTGTATATTTTCTAAGCAATCACACCCATACACACGCAGGTGGTTCATATTTTACAGCATATTCCAATTCAATTCGAAATAAGTATATGCGCGCGCATCCCGCGTTCTGAAATAGAAAAACGAAACGAAAAAACAGAAAAAATAAAATTAACATCCCAGTGCTACTATATCCCCCCTCTATACATTGATACAAAATTAATATGCCCAGTGAGAGAGCGAGAAAGAGAGCAGAGCGCGCGCGGATACAGATTTCTGTATCCGTGGGATTCAAGTGGCGGGGAAAATTAATTTTTCAGCATCCCATACATGGATCGGGTGGAAAAGCGAACGAAAAAATCTACACAAAATATACATAAAATTCTTCATCCCTCTGGCCATCTCTGCAAAATTATCAAATACACAGGACCACAAAAACAAAATAATACACAAAAAATTAAATATAGATATTTTTTCCCACTGTACAAAATTTGTAGAATTAAAATATTTATTTCATTCTTTTTTTTTTCATAAAACCTGAATGGCCTCAGGCCATATATGAGACGCGAAAGAGTACAATTTTGTAACGACAACGGTTGCATAAACTGAAGGTGTATTCGGATTTGTTTTTTAAAGAATTCGTCTAAATTTGGATTTAAGTTTGGGTGGGGAGGGGATCTGCTTGACGCGTTCAAACGTATTTTTCCATTTTTGAGCGTGCGCTAGGATTGGAAAGGGGGTCTTTTGGAATGCTCTGGTAGCGGCGCTTTTGATTTTTTTTTTTTTAGATGCAGATGACGTCTGTAATTATGTAATTTTACATGTAAATTTTATTAAGTGTTGAACACTTATTGAACTTGTTTCGTTAAGATGAAACTTATTTTGAGTTTAGCATGGAAGGTGTGGCTTTTTCATAAATGTACATTTTTGGTCAAGGTCAACAGATTTTGTTTATTTTCAATACAATTTTGATCAGTTTTTTTTTCGATACAAATTCTTTTCACATCATTTTAAGAATTTGTCTGAAGCACTACTGTTCTCCAGTACCGTTAGTTGACAAAAAATGTTAAAATGGCATGGAAGGTCTGCAGAGTATATCTTATCATGGAGAAAGAAATACCGACCTCCTGGACAGAGCGTCGCAATGGTTGTAGTTAGGGATTTCGCTGTAAATAGGAACTACAGAATTAGTTCCGATGTGTATCTCTACTTCCTTACCATTAAGAGTTAGTTCAGTTACTAAGCCTTCTCTTCAGAAATCAAGCTATCCTATCAAAGCTGTTAAAAGCGAGTGATGCAGTCCTTGATCTTTTCAAAAAAAGACGTACGATTTTTGTCCTGTTTTTGTTGACGGCATCTTAAAACGAAGATTTAACGGCGCGATTCTAGGCTTATTGATATCTTCACCGCTTCGTTAATAATCGTTTCAACATCACATCTCCAGGCCAACAAATTGTTGCATCAGAGCGATTAGAACACAAAAAAGAACAAATCCATCTGGAGTAACTGGTAAAAGATGAGAAGGATCTTAACCAGCTTGCTGTATGTCTGTGATGTGATGAGAATGCAGTTGGCAAAAATACCTGCCGGCTGAAAAGGTATGCAGGTTGACACCCAAATCTAGGTAGGACTGCAGTGTCGACAAATAACTTTATACTTTTCCTAATTTTAAAACAAACACCTGCAATAACAGCAGAATCTGAAAAATATGCTTGATTGCTTGAATTTCATAACGTTAATTTTATTTTTCACCAAATGCAGTAGTTTGCGAACATCGTGGCGTAGTGGGCAATGTGTGACACTCAGGAACTAAAGTTTCCAGATTCGTTTCCTGGACTGAACACCGTGCATTCTCATGGGACTATCTCCTTCGAGCTGCTGACAAAATCCAAAGTGTAATGAATGGATATGAAAAGTTTCTTTAATTCTACCGATCGCTGTCGGTAAAAAACTCTAGGTCTCTTGTACGCGTGGGAGAACAGTAGCTCACACAAGGCGCATACTTCATGCAGCTGGGCCCTGGTGTCTTTATTATGCAGTATATGGTATATATAAGTTTCCCAAATTCTCCCTTCCGCTTTTTTGCTCTTCATTCAATGCTTCATTAAAAGTGTTACAGTGATCGGATATAGTTCAAATATACGCCGTTTTGTTCAATAATCCGTTTCCATCTAGACGGCAAATTAATAATACCCCTCGAAGAAGCCGCCCTCCATATTTGCGAAGTTCTCGGACAGCCACATTTCAAAAGCCTCTTTTGAGTTCAACTTCACACCACCAAGGGTGTTCGCCATGGACAGGAACGGGGGGTAATCACTTGGCTATGCCCGAGCTATATGGTAGATGCGATAAAACCTTCCATCCGAGCTCCCGTAGCTTCTGAGGAGTTATCAACGAAGTGTGTGGTCTGGCGTTGTCCTGATGGAATACTACACCTTTCCTGTTGACCAATTCTGGACGGCTCTGGTCGATCGCTTGCTTCAAGCGGTCCATTTGTTCGCAGTGGATGGTAGAATTAAGCGTCTCGCCATATGGGACCAGCTCATAGTCGATGATTCCCTTCCAATCCCACCGAACACACAGCAAAACCTTCCTGGCCTTCAATCTCGGCTTGCCTACTGTTTGGGACAGTTCACCGGCTTTCCACAACCGTTTTCGCTTGATATTGTCGTATGTGACCCATTTTTCGTCGCCAGTCACCATCCGCTTCAAAAATGGGTTGAGTTCGTTCCGTTTCAGAAGCATATTGCAGGCGTTGATTCGGTCCATAAGGTCGAATCACGCGGCACGCAAACATCAAGTTTTTTACTATCCAGTCTTCTGCAGATGGTTTAAAATGGTTTGGTAACTTACTTCCAACTCTTGGGCTCCGTCAAGGACCAGAGTTTATCGATGGTATGGTAAATTCAACCGAGGTCGTAGTTCATTCCAAGACGAAATTCGTGAAGGTCGTCCAAAATCAGTTGTTGCTACGGGAACCATTAATGATGTGCGCCAACTGATATTGCAAGATCGTTATGTGACCTATCATAAGATTGAGAAAACCTTAGGCATTAGTGGGACCAGCATACATTCAAAAGTGCATCAACATTTGACCCTCAAAAAAAATTTGTTCGCGTTGGATCCCACACAATTTGTCAAAAAATTTGTCAAAAAATCGCTCAAAAAAAGGCTCTTGTCGATTTGTCGAAAGTAATGCTCCAAAAATGTTTCGGAACACATCTATGACTTCGTGACAGGTGATGAATCGTGGATTTACGCGTATGAGCCCGAAAGTTAACAGCAGTCGACTGCATGGGAAACACCCAAAATGAGCCAAATCCAACAAAAGTTGCTCGCGCACGAAGCACTTCCAAGCAAATGGTCGCCTCTTTTTTCGGAAAACTGGACATGTCGCAACCGCACCATTAAAACAACGCAGAACAGGCAATTCTGATACACAACCATTTGCTTGCCAGTTGTCTTCCAAGAAATCAGGAAAACCAACCGCCGATGACGGATCACTCTTCACCACGACAATACGAACTTTCACACATCGGCTCAAACAACTGCATTTTTGAGCACTCAAAACATCGATTTGATGAGTCATTGACTTAGAATCGAATGACTTCTTTTCATTCCCGTACGTAAAAAATATAATGAGATGTCAATGTTTTTCGACACCTGAAGAAGTGGTTGATGCGTTCAGAATGCATGTTTTGGAGATACCTCAATCAGAGTGGCAAAAGTGCTTCGACAATTGGTTCAAACGCATGCAAAAATGTATAGATCTTAATGGGGAATATTTTGAAAAGCAATAAAGCTATTTTCGATGATTAATATTTGTTTTTGTTGTCTAATCCCGAAATATAAAAGGCAACCCTCGTATACTATGTCGTATTTTAAATTTCGCAATCCAACCGTTGCTCCTTAAACTTGTTGTGCAAATGAGTTGCCTTTGAATTTTATTAGAAAACGGAGTATTTTTTGCTTTTTGCTTTTGAGGCCATTCCTATGACTCATTTTCCATCAGCGGATATTCAGAAGCCTTAAGTGTTAAGACTGTTTTCCTTTGCTTTTATCCGGCATATTGTTGACTTGTGAGCATTATATTTTTCACGAAGTAGCTTAACACAAAAAAAAAATAATTTTTTTCTTATAGATAATTTAGTAACTTTTCGTGTAACACCCATTTTGGACGAATGTCCCGTAAGTTCAAATAAAACCGGAGGCCACCTGCAGAAGATATTTTAAAAAAAATGTTGTCTAGTCACAAACAAAACCAAATTACTGTAAAATAACGACTGACGAAAGGCGCCAAAAGGAAGAGCATGCAAATAAAATACACAACATGTTGCATTAATCGAGGTTGCCCTTTTGAAAAGTTGCACTTGCAGAATCAACACGTGGAACGACTCAAGTGTTGCAAAAATCGAGAAGTTGCGCAAATGGAGGGTTGCGTTAACGGAGTTCGTACTGCAATCATGCTCTCGTACTTAATTTTTTGAAGAAGGATTATGAGACGGATTTTTTTTCCCCAAACTCATAAAATTCGGAGCGATAGAAAAAAATGGATTCGATTTGAGCTCCTCCGCGTACGTTTATCTCTGAAACTAACACACCTTGATTTGAACAGTGTTTCACTACCTAACAAAGTCAAAAAGTTGGCATCAAAATTCCTATTAACTTGTTACACATAATATTATATAACAAGAAAGGAAAATTAAAAAATACGTACACCCGAGTTTCCTGTTTATTATTTTCTCATTCAATCGTTAGCTGATTGAGATTTATTCGATAGAAGATTTCGAAGTTTTCGAATGTAATTTCTATAAACATGAATAAACAACAGTCTAAAAATATGTTTACTAAATAATATAAAGTTTCCTAGTTGTCATCAATCACTCAAATTCATCTCCGATTGATTACTGCTGGATTGTACTGCTTTCTGTTTTTGCAGAGTCTGTGATGAAGTCTAACCGAATTTAAATGAAAATAAACTAAGGCAAACATTTTTCTTTGTGCGTTTAAGGACTTAATACTTTATTTTTAATTTATTAAGCCTTTGTAAATGTATTACATATTATACATTTTTAGACATTGCGTTTTTAGGGGGCCAGTAAATTATGCAAAGTTCATTGAAGTCCCACTGTTTCTGCCGGAAAAAATAACTTCAACAAACGACTGACTTAAATGCCGGCAAAAATGACAGGAACCGCATCATTTACATATAAGATTCATGAAGTAAACATATGAACATATGTAGAGTTTGACCCATTTTGGCTGCTACATGCATATTAAATGTGTATGTGAACAGCATTTCCCATTTTGTGGCTTGAAATCGGTAAATTTCATAAGTATCTGTATTCTTGCAAAATGTAGCTTATAGAAAAGTTGTCTTTTCTACAAATCTAACGGACAATCTTACGGACAAAGTACAACAAGTTCTTCACTTTCCCGTGTATTCTTTTCTTCGCGAAAATTCACTCCTCCTCTAAGGTTTGCAATTATAACTATTATTGTTTTTTTTTTTAAACAAGTTAAGATAGTTGTTAAAAGAATAGTGTTTCCTTTATGTTAAAAAATGTAGAGTGTTGTCTTTATTTGAACATCCGGTGGCCAATATTTTAGTAAACGTTTACAATCCGAAGTGGTGAAGCGATTAGAGTGCGACGCTCAGACGCCAAAGGGTCTAGGTTCGATTCCCGGCTGAACACCTCCAATTTTTTCACGATACCACCTTTTTCGAGCTGCTGACAACACTCAAAGGTTAATAACTTCTAAGAAAGCTTCTCAAACTTCGCCGTTCGGAGTCGGCAAAAAACTGTAGGTCCTTTCTACAGAACAGTAGCGCGCATAACACGAGTAGTTGATGAGCAAGCTGGGCCTTAGACTGATGATAAAACTATTTGTCAGCAAGAACCTTGGTGACCAGTATCTCAAGCAAGCTGGGCCCTGGTCTCCTTGTGGACTGTCGCGCCAACAATTATTATTATTATTATAATTTAAATTTTTGAGACAAAATATAACATGCACGTGCGGGAATTTGAAAACATTTGTTATTCTGCCTCGGCACGGTTTTACAGGATTCGTTTAAAATGGATTTGAAGTCATAAAAATCAAATAAAACAAACAAAACGACATCTGTTTTGCACAGAAATATGTGAAAAAGTTATAATTCCGAAAAACGATTGCTTTCTTATTACTGTCTACAGGTTAATAATAATAATTGTTGGCGCTACAGTCCAAAGGGGGACCAGGGCCCAGCTTGATCATCAACTACTCGTGTTGTGCGCGCTCCTGTTCTCTCACGAGTAGAAGGCACCTACAGTTTTTTGCCGACTCCGAACGGCGAAAATTTAGAAGCTTTCTTAGACAGTTATTACTCTTTGAATGTTGTCAGCAGCTCGAAAGATTTCGTGCCGTGAAAAATTCGAAAAATTGGTGTTGAGCTGGGAGTCGAACCTAGACCCTTTGGCGTGTGAACGTTGCACTCTACCAACTGCGCCACGGCGACCACACTGTCTACAGGTTAATTACATAAATTCATTCAAAAGATGCCATACACTTCCAATAAGTGTACGGAATAATTTCTCCTAAAAAATTAACTTCTTTGCGGCTTGAATACTAAAATTAACAATCATCGGCCGGTTCTGGGCCATGGGCCTCAACCAACATGCCTCTCCAGCCAGCACGATCTTTCGCCAGCTGTCTCCAGTTCCGCACTCCAAGTTGGTTGAGGTTATTCTCCACTTGTGTGCACCACTTTAGTCTAAGTCGCCCTCTGTTGCGTTGTCCCAATTGCACGGATTCAAAGACTTTTCGGTCCGGAGCAGTGGTGTCCATATGCTCTACATGGCCTAGCTATCTTAAGCGTTGTATCCGTAGCAGTTGACCAGGTGCATGTTGCTGTACAGCCTATAGAGTTCGTCATTAAATCTTCTTCTCCAAATGCCATTAACGCAAACAGGACCGGAAATCGCACGCAAAACTTTTCTCTCGAAGTAACTAAGGTCTTTCTCATCCGCCTTTGCTAACGCCCAAGATTCTGCGCCATAAAGTAGGACGGCGATGATCAAGCTGTTATATAAAGGGATCTCAGTCCTTCGAGAGAGGGCTTTATTACTCAATTACCTCTTGAGCCTGTAGAAACTGCGATTGGCAAGAGTGATTCTGCGTTTGTTATCGGTACTGATGTTGTTGTCCCTCTTTACCGCAGAGCCAAGATAGACGAAGTCCTTGACCACCTCGAAGTTTCTGCTGCCTAGTGTGAGGCTCCGTCCGAGACGCCGATGTTGTGTGTCCTTCCTTGATGACAGCATGTACTTAGTTTTGCCCTCATTTACCGCCAGATCCATTTTAGCCGCTTCCGCTTCAATGCCAGCAAACGTCTCGCTGTGTTCGTCCAATCACGTCAACGTCGTCAGCGTAAGCTAGCAATTGAACTGACTTCTGGAAGACCGTGCCTCTGTTGTTGACTTGTGAGTTTCGCACCATCTTCTCGAGGATGATGTTAAAGAAGTCACATGACAGTGCTTCACCTTGTCTAGAACCTTTTTTGACATTGAAGGTCTCGGTGAGTTCGTTAACGACTTTGACGGAGCAGCGAGAGTTCTCCATCGTACTCCTACATAATCTGACGAGTGTGGTACGAATGCCAAAACTAGACATGACACTATATAGCTCGTCTCTATGCACACTGTCATATGCGGCCTTAAAATCAACGAATAGGTGGTGAGTGTCAATTTGCATTTCTTGGGTCTTTTCAGGATCTGTCATAATGTGAAGATCTGGTCTATTGTGGACTTCCCTAGCCTGAAACCACACTGATAGGGACCTATCAGGTCATGGACAAACGGTCTGCCGGTTACCCTCACTCATATGCATCTTATTTGTAAACGAAATTTAAAATCTTTAAGACATTTCCTTAAACTAATCATCTGTGGTTTTTTGATAAGCTTGTTTTGTAGTGTATAATATATAACCAATAATCAATCAAACTTTGCCTGATTCGGGATGCAGTGTGATTGAAAAAAATAAAAAAAATAATAAAATTTAAACATGTATGTCATTTTCTGTTTTGCTTGCTTCTTGGGGGGTTTTATTGAATTATTCGGTCTGTTTTTGTGTTCAAACATTTTTTGTTATTAAAGAAATGTAAGAAAAAAATATTCAAAGTGTTGTCCGTCGGACTACTTTTTCCCCTCTCTGTTGTTTATTTTCGAATACCGTACTTAATAATGAGTCCTCTCTCGTATCCTTGAGTCATTCTTCGGTTTCTTTTCAAAGACTCGGATCGGTGTACCCCAAAAACGTTTTGCATCGAATAGTTGGAAGATACAGAAGTTTGGAAGGAGAAAGTTGTGGAGAATACCACGGTTGGAGTAAGACCACCCATTTTAGACTATTCAGGATAATTTTGTTGACAAGTTGGAAGATTACTTTGCTATTCATTTCGGTAGTTTTTTGATCGATGCATTTTTCTTCTTAGAGTTATCTTATTATGTCCACTTTTCATTTTTAGTCACAATTCGGTACAAAATGTCTTCCTTTGATATCTATCAAGAAGCAATTCCGAGATGAATATCGCTTTTCGACTCATACAGCACCCAGTTTCCTTGCTTTTGAATAAATTCATTTTTTTTCGTAGTCACTCCCAACGATTCTGTGTGTTTAGTTTGTCTTTGGCACGGATCTTGATCTAGTAAAGTCTCCAAGATAAGGAACTTCAATCTTGTTGGCCTGATGCTTTTTTTTTTTTTTTTTGTATAATTGACGCGTGCAAAAGGGGTTGCGAGTACCCTTAAGTGACCGGATCAAGTCACAGCACGGGCCGAAGGTATAGAGGAAGAGAGGGAGAGGAGGTACCGACGCACATTGGTTTTAAATGCCTGTGGATTGTAATGAGGAGGAAAAATCGAGCTGGGAAGAGCATTCCAGATTCGTGTAGTGCGGCTAAAGTGCAGGGAGGTCTTAGAAGCACCTGACCAGATAGGAGCGTTATACTCAAGTTTTGGGCGTATGTATGCCTTGTATATTGTAGCCAGATCAGAGGGGGTGAAGTACTTCTTGCATCGTTTAAGGAAACCTAGACATTTCGCAGCATTTTTGGCGACCTCAAATATGTGATCGTTCCAACTAATTGTTGGGTTGATACACATACCGAGGATGGAAAGTCTTTCGGTTTCAACAACGCAAATGCCGTTCATGGATAACGGCTGATTATTTTGTGATCGCTTTAACGACAGTAGACAGCACTGGGTTTTGGAAGCATTAAATTCCACTCTATTCTTATTTCCCCAATCGATTATGCTGTCAAGGTCGGAATTTAATGTGCTTAACATACGCTGCCGTTCCGAGTCTAAGGCCGAAGTGGAAGGGTGGCTTTCTCGTAGAGCCATACTGTTCTTTTCGGAATTTGTTCTCTAACTGTGTGGGAGGAGTACGAGAATTTGGCTGACACGACATAGTGGTCGGACGAGCCTAGAGGCGACAATATATCAATTGAATATTTTTCCGGATGAGAGGTGAGAAACAGATCCAAGGTGTTAGCGGTATGATCTGCAATGTCAGGTATTCGTGTTGGCTCATTCACAAGCTGGGTTAAATTATTTACCTCAGCAAAGATTTCAACATACCTTCCTTCGGGTGTTGTCTGGCCTGAATGTCGAAGCCAAGTAGAATTGTGTACACTGAAATCGCCCGCAATAGCGATTTCAGTGCGAGGGTACAGGGATACAATTCTTGTGATGGAGTCAGACAGCGCATCAAACTCATTATAAGTTGAGTTGCTGTCCAGGCATCAGTGTTGGCCTGATGCTCTTTGTCTTCGACGGTAAAATCCCACTTTTGAAACGTGTCTTGTGGGCGTGGAGCGGAAGAAAATGTATTTATTAAAAGCTGATTTTGAAGCTAACATTTCTTTTGTAGACTTTAAAAGGCATTCAAGCAAGTTCTTTGAGGTATACCGAGAGCTGTATATATATTTTATTGATATTTTATTGATGGTTACTCGTTAAGGAGTATTTAGATTTTTGTACAAACTGCAATAGCTTTTTACTAAATGGTGGAAAGTTAACACTTTTAATGAAGCAAATGCATTTGCAATAGGTTCCACTTTTAACCGCAGCATGTTTAAAAAAGTTCTGGATTGAATATTCGGTTCATTGCGTGGAGGGGGAGTATGTTATTCATTGGAAGAGATGAGTCGTTCACTTTCCTTAAATACGCGTTTATTTCCTTCATATACGCTTACACGAAACTTCCACGTACTGTATATATTTAAAGGCGTGCTGCAACAAAGTCTAACAAGGACAGCTTCATCGTTATCGATTATTGTTACTTCAGAAAACTCCTACCTTATATATTATATATAAGGTAGAGGAGCCTAACTTAACCATTTGGAGAAGTTAAAGTTTCCCGCGCCCTTTTCAACTATTGGCGGGAAGACCAATACTGAGCAGTTTGCAAGATCTGCTTTTAGGATAGTGCTTACTAGAAGAGCGAAGCCTGACTACTTAGCACATGTTGTGTGGAGATAATTAAACCACATTCTGGGGTGTTGTTAAAAATATGTGCAAAGTAGTTTATAGTAAAGAACCATCAGAGAAACCCTAGATTTGAATTTTTTCTATATTTTACTGATACACTTTAATAACAGCAGTTTGTGGTAAGCAAATAATAATAATAATAATAATTGTTGGCGCTACAGTCCAAGGGACCTACAAGGGGGACCAGGGCCTAGCTTGCTCATCAACTACTCGTGTTGTGCGCGCTACTGTTCTCTCACGAGTAGAAGGGACCTACAGTTTTTTGCCGACTCCGAACGGCGAAATTTGAGAAGCTTTCTTAGACAGTTATTACTCTTTGAGTGTTGTTAGCAGCTCGAAAGAGGTGGTTCCGTGAAAAATTCGAAAAATTGGTGCTAAGCTGGGAATCGAACCGACACCCTTCGGCGTGTAAGCGTCGCACTCTACCCACTACGCCACGGCGACCACTATTTGGTAAGCAAATAGAGCTACGAAACGCGAGAAGTTTGTTGAGATTAAGAGCAATGTAGTGGTTTGAAAGATTATTAAATCTTCCTGTTCGTCTCCAGCAATTACTTAATGAATGCATTGTTAGAAACTTTAGAAATAATGCAGATTTTATTTATATTCATACTTATTTTAAGTTGGTTATGATCTTGTGTAGCATTATATTTAAAAATTGTTTTACAGAGTTACGGCACAATGCACTTTTGCAACTATGATACGATTTTATGCAACAAGTAGTAACTTTGCTTGTATGGGTTAACATTTCAAGGGAATCTAGTAACAAGACCCTTATAATATTATATACTGAAAGAGCTTGAAAAATGGATTTGTGGATCAACAACATGTTGTCAACAGTTAGTTTGGTATTTCGATAAATCAGTGTATTTAACAGGCCTGTACGTTGTTTTACCTCTTCGACGGTGGTAGAAATATGAGCCTGAAAAGTGTATTTTTGGTCTAATGTTACACAATGATGATTGTTTATCTAGTCAATATCAGTACAATATAACCCCAACCTATAAAAACAGGTTTACTCCTCCTCCTTACTTCAAAAATACTATTACTCCTTGTCTTTTGAGAGTTTGGCTTTATCGCCCATCTAAACCAGTATTAAAGGAAGAGCAGTTGGTTGATGACACGTATGTGTGGTGTTACAGATGCAAAGGATGCAGTGCCATCCGCAAACATTGCTACATTGGCATTGTTGTTGAATTAAAGTAAGTCTGATACATAAATATCGACCATGATAGGTCCCAGAAAACATCCCTGGGGAACGCCATATTCGATTTCTTATCTTATTGATTCATTAATTGGATCTTAATCACAAACTTTTGATCAATAAAAAAATCATGTAGATTATTTCTGTACGATTATCTGCATTATTTATGTAGAGGATCAAATTTCTTGCAGATGCGCTAATACTAAACCAACAGCTGACACCCGTTCAACAAAGCGAAAAGCGTTCAAATCTTTACCCGCTAAAAATGAATGTGAACTTCTTCCCTTCGAGCTGTCAGCCAGTGCATACAATTTCGTGTAAATCATCATTTAATCCGTGTCCAAAATAGAAAAGAAAAATTAATTTCCATGTCAAACCTGCACTGAACCCGATGACATCTAAAATTGGCTCATTCACGGTGGTGTACGAATTCACGTTAACACCTCAGATTAATTATGATATTCTTAGACGGATTCCGATTCCCTTTGCTCGTGAAGTGGTGCCACAAAGTGATCAGCTAGTGTGACGAAATATTTTTGCATTCAATCCAAAAATCTGAATTAAATTTAGCCGTTCCGCTGCGGCATCTTTTATAAATTGTATAGAAACCCAGATGACGAGAGTAAACGCCAATCGAATACACCATTGAAAATGGACTTCAAGGCGACTACCAGGCTTAAATAGGTAGCAACCGAGCGTGATTTTCGTTCACCGCACCACCCCCAAATCGATCTGGAAACACTCGCACTTATATGTGGAGTAGGTTGAACTGGTGGGCAACTATCAAATTCTTTCTGTTCCGCTCAGCACAGATTTGAATGTGTACACATCCGCCCCCTCGGCGGCAGACAAAAATAGTCAGACTTCGGTATCTATGGGAGCCGTGTAGCATCGCAGAGAATCATTGGCTTTCAGCTGTCCAGCATAAAAATAACCAACACAACGATATCGGCCACAGATCGTCGATGACCTCGATTTTTCTTTTTTCTCAGCCGCACCGAACCGTACCGTAAACAGCGGTGCTTAGGGTGGAAATGCTTTTCAATTTCTCAAATCAAATTGCCGTAACGTATCGATTGTTGTAAGCTGTCCGACCCGTCCTGGCAACGGCACGAATGATACATTTGCCAACATCAACTTATCCCATTAGGTTTAATTGTTTATTAAGTGCAGGCCTGTGGGCTGTGTGCAGTGGCTGCGAAGTGGACAGTGGCGGTGTCTGCTTTTTGGCAGTGCTCCCACTCGCGGTGTCCCTTCTTCAAATATTCATAAATCCACTGGGTGACTAATAAGATCGTTAATGCTCTCACAATTCATTCTCCCTCTGCGCGAGCGATGGCATTAATTTATTTTCAACTAAATGACGAGAACTCAAAAAAAAAAAATCTTGAAGGCGGTGTGGTGCGTTTGCAGTCGCGGTGTTGAAGATGCGACGCGGCGCACACCTTTTAAGGATGCATTCACCTTTCACGAATGCTGCCAAAACATCGCTCACCCCGACGACGGCTATATTCACTCAAGAAGAAGACGAATATCTGGCAAATCTGGCGATCCCCACATGCTATCTATCTGACGACGGATACAAAAATAAGTGCATGCAATTCGTTAGTCATATTTATTTATTCCTCCATTCCCTCTATTTGTGTGCGGCTCTGTGGTCGGGTAGATCGCTTCCATGTTCGCAAAGGGAAGCGGCGGGGAGGGCCTCCGATTTTTTTTTTTTTTTGTTTGGGCAGCAAAATTCCTGCCGCACAAATACTGATGTCATGATTTCATTCAAAATTCTGCTCTTTGCTGACCATAAATGAACGTAAATCCAAAAGCGGAGAAGGGAGGCTCTCCCGTTAGATCGACGGTCCACACAATTTGGATAAAAATATCCTCACTGATACGAGAGATCGAATACGGCAGAGAGACTGAGATGGTTTTCCGAAGTCTAGAGTAAATATTTTTAGAAATTTAAAATTTTTTGTAAATTCTCCACTTGTGTGCTGGCCTGCTCTCATTCTCAGCCGTCCAGATCTCCATCTCCGCAGCCATTTCGGGCGCGCACGAGTCGATATTGAAGGCGAATACTCGTTCTTCGCGCCGCATGCGCAAATATTTATGCTGTGTGTGCACGAAGACTTTTGGAATGTGTGGGGCGGTTCAAAGACTGACTTCTCCAACACGTTCACAGGACACAGTTACACAATTGTCTTCGGGCCTGATGGATATACCCCACATTGGGTTGTGTGGCGTATTTTTAGAAATCTCCTATTTTTTGTTTCGATTTCCTTTCGGAATTCGTGCTGTGGCGAGCTGTTTGATTCACCGTTCTGTTGAAAATTCCTCCTCCTGATATTCCATATGCCGATACGAGCACTCATATATGTACACACCCCCGCAAGCGATGCTTACTTGCGAGCTGCCTGCACTGTTAGGAGCTCATTTGATTGTTGACTGTTCATTTGAGACAAGCATTTGCCGCTAATTCTTCTGTTTTAGACACGAGTATTTTTTGCACATCACTCTGCTGCTAATTAAATCATATTTCGCTTTTAAATAAGTTTATTTTCAAATACGAAGAAAATTTCGAAATTTTTTGTTGCAAATACGAATTCCTACAACATTATATTGCCCGCTGCTGTGCAATTGTCCGCACACCTGTTGATTCATTTCTTAAGCATATCCACTGCCTTGGGATTCCTTTCTTTTCGGTTTCCTTAATTGCTCGTTTCTGTGTTGAAAATTTGTTTCTTTGGGGCTTATTATGTTTGGCTTGTGCTTTCGACCTCACCATAAAAAGCTTGCTGTGTATCTCGAGAAGTAGTTTAGATATCAAATTCACAGAAAAGGAGAGAACATCTGACCATAAACAAAAAGAAACTGTAATAAAAAAAATACGTTTTCGCTATTTTTAAAGGAACAGAAACCACCAAAATTTGTGAACGGCTGTGTATGAAATTAATGTCATAAGTGCTTAAAATAAAAACTGCAAAAAATCATCCCAAAAATGATTCACAATTAACAGTGTAAAATAATTTTTCATTTTGTTTCTACATTTTGTTTTTAAATTTCTGTCTTTTTGCAGTAGAATTTAATGTTCGTCACAATTTAAAAATTTATATTGATTTTGTTGAAACGTGATATTGAGTTCCGAAAATAAAATCAAATGGCGTCAAGTTTAAATTAGAGCGTAAAAAATTGTTTAAAAATGAGACAGTGATCCAATGATGGAGAGAGCAAGGGAGAAAAAAATGTTAAGACACTAATTTGACTTAAATGTGGGCCACATACAATGCATAAAACGGTTTAAATTCACGTATACTCAAAACAAATTTTTTTTTCTACATTTGCAACAGAACTGGATTAATTATTTGTTTTTTGAATTTTGTGCAAGAACAGGTGTCTTATTTCAGTTTCAAATCAATCTAAATAAGTCGTGTGATAAACAAAACAAATTTTTTATCGAAATGGAATCGGTTTTAAATTTATTACAAACGCTGCATTATCTTGCAATTATTTCTTGAATAAATGTCATTTGATATAGACATTGATTTGTTAGTTTCTGCAGAAGCCTATACTGCAGAGTTCCTTCTGTTTCCTAACATCGACTTCTTTCAGATTTTTTTTATTTTTTTTTGTCGTTGAAAAAAATACTGTCCAAAAATAAATTTGTATTTTTATGATCGAATTTAACATTCCCACAAACTGATATTTACAAGTGTATTCAAATTAACTCAAAAATTAATTGTGATCTTTGCACGAATGATCGTTAATTTTATTTTTTCGGAACACATCTCGTGACATTTATTGACAATAAACCTATTTTTTGAAGGACTTGTTGCATTTCTGTTGTAGACCAATAATTGTAGCTACATGGCAGAAGCCTGATTTGGAAAGAATTCCGTGAGTTGTGATGAAATTTAGGCATTCTCAAACAGGGCCTTGAAATAGTGGAATAGCAAAGTTGAGTTAATAAAATAAGGACGTGTCCCTATTCTCTATAAGGATTTCTTTAACAATATCTCGTGGCTATTGTTCCTAAGCGCATTCAGTTTTTTGTCGATTCCGAAAGGCAAAACTTGAGTAGCCCTTAATTGAAAATAGAAACTCTTCAAGCATTGTGACATGATGCCGAAAAAATGCAATGTGATCTGTCCAGAAGTGGAAACTTAATCATGATATCTGTCACAATTCTCACAAGATGTAAAAGCAAAAAAGAAAAGAAAACAGAAGTGATACAGTTGCTAAGCTAACCTTGTATTTAAGCTCCATTGTGTGCTGTCTGTTTTTGAACCTTATTAAAACTATTTTCGGGACTTCTTCTTCTTCTTGTTGTGGCGCTACAGTCCGGGGTGGACCTGAGCCTCAACCAACATGCCTCTCCAGCCAGCACGATCTTTCGCCAGCTGTCTCCAGTTGCGCACTCCAAGTTGGTTGAGGTCCTTCTCCACTTGTGTGCGCCATCTCAGCCTAGGTCGTCCTCTGTTGCGTTGTCCCAATGGCTCACATTCACAGACTTTTCGGGCCGGAGCAGTGGTGTCCATACGGTCTGCATGGCCTAGCCATCTTAAGTATTGTATACGTAGGCGCTTGACCAGGCGCATGTCGCCGTACAGCCTATAGAGTTCGTTGTTAAATCTTCTCCTCCAGATGCCATCAACGCAAACAGGACCAAAAATCGCACGCAAAACTTTTCTCTCGAAAAGACTGAGGGCTTCTTCATCCGTCTTTGGTAACGTCCAGGTTTCCTCGCGATAAAGTAGGACTGCTTAGGACTGCGTGCTTAGTCCTTCGAGAGAGGGCTTTATTACTCAATTGCCTCTTGAGCCCAAAGAAACAGCGGTTGGCAAGAGTGATTCTGCGTTTGATTTCGTTACTGATGTTGTTGTCCCTATTTACTGCGGAGCCGATGTAGACGAAGTCCTTGACTACCTCGAAATTACGGCTGCCTATTGTGACGCTCAATCCGAGACGTCGATGGTGTGTCCTTTCTTGATGACAGCATGTACTTTGCTTTGCCCTCATTTACCGCCAGACCCATTTCACCCGCTTCCGCTTCAATGCAAGCAAACACTTCATTGAAGACTCGCTGTGTTCGTCCAATCATGTCAATGTCATCAGCGCAAGCTAGCAATTGAACTGACTTTTGGAAGATCGTGTCTCTGGTGTTGACTTGTGAGTTACGGACGATCTTCTTCAGGATGATGTTAAAGAAGTCATATGACGTGCGTCGCCTTGTCTAAAACCTTTTTTGACATTGAAGGTCTCGGTGAGTTCGGTACCGACCTTGACGGAGCAGCGAAAGTTCTCCATCGTCATCCTACACAATCTGACGAGTTTGGTAGGAATGCCAAAACTAGATATGACACATGACTTTTCCAGGATCTGCCGTAATGTGAAGATCTGGTCTATTGTTGACTTCCCTGGTCTGAAACCACACTGATAGGGACCTATCAGGTCATGGACAAATGGTTTCAGACGCTCAGACAATACGGCAGAGAGGATCTTGTATGCGATGTTCAGGAGACTAATCCCTCTGTAGTTGGCGCAGTCAAAGGGGTCTCCTTTTTTGTGGACCGGGCAAACGACGCTGAGATTCCATTCATCGGGCATGCTTTCGTCCGACCATATCTTACAGATGAGCTGGTGCATGCGCCCAACCAGGTCATCTCCAGCTGCTTTAAATAGTTCTGCGGACAGTCCGTCCGCTCCAGCAGCTTTGTTCGACTTTAGCTTGGATATTGCTATCCTCACCTCGTCTAAGTCGGGGGGACGGAATGCTTGTCTATCATCGTCCAAATTGAGTGGAACATTGTGCCTAACAGCGGGATTTGGGTCGTCATCGCCGTTTAGGAGTCTGCAGAAATGATCCTTCCAGATTCTCAGCACAGACTGCGACTCTACTACTAGTTGTCCATTTTGGTCCCGGCAGGCCTTGGTCCGAACCTTGTATCCTCCGGATAGCTGTTTTACCTTTCGGTAAAACTTTCGGACTTCATTCCTGCCAAAGCACCTTTCCATTTCCTCTACCGCGCGCTGCTCATTCTCTATTTTCGGGACATGAAAAAAAAAACTACTTTCTCGAGGACATTTTCAATTGAAAACCAAAAGGGTGCAGATGTGTTTGCAAATTATTCAAATACTTTTGATCTAACAGCCTGCAGTAAGGATTAAGATTGATAGCGAATCGCAATTTTACTAATATAAAGTTGTTACCAGTAATGACTCATATATGAAGTGATTTAAAAAAATTGATTTTTGTACGTTTTTAGTCTATCCTCATTAAACCCTCATCGGGCGAAACTAGTCTGCACGCTTTGTTTTTATATTTATTAATTTTTTTATCTTCATAAAACTTACTGTTAAAAATAATTTTATTCGTCGACTATAATTCTTTTGTTTCAAATTTTGCAGCGCTTTCATTTAGTAACATTAACAGTTCAACTAGGCGCCAACCACCTTAAAAGTTTTTAAATAATGTTTCTCAGTTAGATTTCAAAACTGTCGATAAAGTCGAGCTTTTTATTTTGACACAACATTACACAACTTTTTTGCATATATTTCTTAATTCTTAATTAAATATTACTGGAAAATCAAAGCATTGCTAATTAGTGCTTCGAATAGATTTGGATATCTCAAAGAAAATATACTTTATTGATTTAAGCTTGCTTAGTTTCCCTTAAAAAAAATTTCAACTTGCGTTTAAAATATTCAGACAAATAAATACTTTTTAGCTTACTCGTCCGGCTAGGTGTCCATGAATGTTATTATACATATTTGAAGCATTGTAATGAGAAGTAAGAGCATATTAAATATTAATTTGGACATTTTTGTTAAATTTTTATTTAAATTCTTTTCTGATGCAGTTTATTTCATTTAAATTTATCTTCTAATGGTATTTGATTTCAAATTAATCTTGGCAGAGAACATACCGAAAATCTAATTTTATTATATGTTTAGTGCGAAGGTTTCCTTCTATATTTCGGGATTAATAGTAATTATTGGCGCTACAGTCCAAAGGAGGACCAGCCTGCTCATCAACTACTCGTGTTGATCGCGCTACTGTTCTCTCACGAGTAGAAGGGACCTACAGTTTTTTGCCGACCACGAACGGCGAAATTTGAGAAGCTTTCTTAGACAGTTATTACTCTTTGAGTGTTGTCAGCAGCTCGAAAGACGTGGTGCCGTGAAAAATTCGAAAAATTGAGCTGGGAATTGAACCTAGGCCCTTCGGCGTGTGAGCGTCGCACTCTACCCACTACGCCACGGCGACCACATATTTCGGGATAAGAGAACAAAAAGAAATATTAATCATCGAAAAAAGCTTTTTTCAAAAACGATAAATAGTCCAATAGTCGAAGCACTTTTGCCACTTTGATTGATTGCATGTCCAAAACATGCATTCTGAACCCATCAACCGCCTTTTCAGGTGTCGAAAAACGTTGACCTCTCAATATATTTTTTACGTCCGGGAATAAAAAGAAGTCATTCGATGCCAAGTCAAGACTATACGGCGGATGACTAATCAAATTGATGTTTTGAGTGCTCAAAAAATCAGTTGTTTGAGTCCATGTATGAGAGCTCGCATTGTCGTGGAGAAAAGTGATCCGTTTTTGGCGGTTGGTTTTCATGATTTCTTGGAAGACAACTGGCAAACAAATGGTTGTGTGCCACTCAGAATTGACTGTTCTGTGTTGTGTTAGTAGTACGGATGCGACATGTCCAGTTTTTCCAAAGAAACATGCGACCTTCGTTGGAAGTGCTTCGTGAGCGAGCAACTTTTGTTGGATTTGGCTCAATTTGAAACACCCACACTGCTGCTGTTTACTTTCGGACACATACGCGTAAATGCACGATACATCACTTGTCACGGTACCATAGACGTGTTTCGAAGCACCGCGATCGTATTTTTGGAGCATTTCTTTCGACCAATCGACACGAGCCTTTTTTTTGAGCGATTGATAAATTGTGTGGAACACGAGCAAATGTTTTTGACGGTCAAATGCTCATGCAATATTGAATGTATGATGGTCCTATTAATGCCTAAGGTTGTCTAAATCTCACAATAGCTCATATGACGTAATATCAGTTGGCGCACAGCATCAATGGTTTCCGGAACAACATCTGATTTTTGACGACCTTCACGAAATTCGTCTTGGAGTGAACTACGACCGCGGTTGAATTTACCATACCATGGATAAACACTGGTCCTTGACGGAGCTTCATCGCCAAAAATTGAATTAAGTTCATCGATGAGTTGTTGTTGAGGTTATCCACGTCGAAAGTTGTAAAAAATAATCGCACGGAAATTTTTACTATTTAATTCCATTTTTCGGGCGAGATGAATCTTTTAAGTTACTGTAAACAATACAAATAGCGCTCGTATGTCAAAACGTTCTGAGTACGTATAACCTCAAAAATTTCAAACTTTACGATAGAGCTGGCAATTGCCTGATTGCAACACGTTGGTTGCCCAATCCCGAAATATAAAAGGCAACCTTCGTATCCATCTCGGGCAAAAAGGATTTGTCTGAAATGATATGAAATAGGTTTCACCCCAATAAAAAAAAAACGCTTCACAGTTTCCACGTGCCAAAAAGCTTGTTTGTCACTCAATGCTTATCTCTTCGGATTTTCATGAAATTTCGTTATTGGGCGAAGCATTGTGATCGACAGTAGTGTTTGTAAGGTTGAATCAAAACAAGAACAGAAAAAGTTGTCTCCATTTCAAGAATCCGCTTTGTCATATGAAATAGTCGTAATCGAGTCTAGTTTCTAGTCCCAACATCTCTAAAAGGTTGGGAAAATTAAAAACAATCATTCCCGAACGACTTTTGTCATCATTGGCCACAAATTTGGCAGCCAATCAATGTATCATACTGATCTTGTTGAACAGATGTGGTGTGGGCATGAATATAAGTACGATTGGTGTGCCGCATAAGAACGTCAATGTTTTGTACATGGCACATTAAATTAATCGGCTTGCAAAAACAACGTGTGAACTACGAATAAAAATATGGCATATTGAAAACGAATTTTGCGTATTCTACAATATTCCCTGTGTTTTTGCTCTTTGATCTACTTACATGTGCTTCTAATTATTTTCTTGAGTTAATTCATTAAATACATGGCTAAAAATAGCTCTTGAGCTATTTGTGAACCATGAACTGTCACTAATATATTCTAATTTTGAACAACTTAAGCTTAACGTCGATAATTAATTTTACCACAATAATTGGGTTAAGCTGTTTTTTTTTCTATGAATACATGCATTTCTTTACTAGCTTTCCTACTTTTCTTTTATGGAATACAACACAACCACAAGTTTTCTTGTTCACAAAACGTTTCGTTTTCGTTTTAGATTGCGGTCGCTGTGGCGTAGAGGGGTAAGTTGGACCCACCCAAAAGGTCCCAGGATCAATTAATAATTAATAATTGTTGGCGCTACAGTCCAAAGGGGGACCAGGGCCTAGCTTGCTCATCAACAACTCGTGTTGTGCGCGCTACTGATCTCTCACGAGTAGAAGGGACCTACAGTTTTTTGCCGACTTTTTTAGACAGTTATTACTCTTTGAGTGTTGTCAGCAGCTCGAAAGAGGTGGTGCCGTGAAATATTAGAAAAATTGGTGTTGAACTGGGAGTCGAACCTAGACCCTTCGGCGTGTGAGCGTCGCACTCTACCCACTAGGCCACGACGACCACCCCAGGGTCAATTCCCGGACTGAAAATTTCACATTTTTTGTGGTACAACCTTTGTTGAGCTTCTACACAACACACAAAGCGTTATTCTGTGTATATAATAATAATCACTGCCAGTGTTGCCAATCACGTCAATGTCATCAGTGTAAGCTAACAATTGAGCTGACTTTTGGAAGATCATGCCTCTGGTCTTGACTTGTGATTAACATCGATCATCCCAAGAATGTTGTTAAAGAAGTTGCATTGATATTGAAGGTCTCAGTGAGTTCGTCACCAACCTTGACGCAGCAGCCAGAGTTCTCCATCGTCATCCTACACAATCTGACGAGTGTGGCACTTTATAGCTCGTCTCTAAGCACACTGTCATGTTCGGCCTTAAAATCGACTAATAGATGCTGGATGTCGATTTGCACTTCTTGAGTCTTTTCCAGGATCTGCCGTAAAGTGAAGATCTGGTCTATCGGGGACTTCCCTGGCCTGAAACCACACCGATAGCAACCTATCAAATTATGGACAAACGGTCTCTGGTGCTCACATGATACGGCAGAGAGGATCTTGTACCCGATGTTAAGAAGGATGATCCTTCGATAATTGGCGCAGCCAGATGGGTCTCCTTTTTTGTGGACCGGGAAATTGCCGCTGATTTCACTCATTGACGTCAACCATATCATACAGATGGGCTGGTGCATGAGCCCAACTAGGTCATCTCCAGCTGCTTAAATTGCTAAGTTTTCATGACGATATTCATGCTAAAGAAGATCACACTCATTCCGATGCATGCGATTGTAAAATGTTGGTCACTGCCCAACCCTTGAAGTATAAAAAAAATAATTCTATATCTGCATACGAGTTTGCCAATTAATCTTGTTTTTGGCTTGGGCCTAAACTTAAATAAAGGGAAGATAAGGGTAGCAGGCAGCTTACAGTAGCATGTTAAATTTGTGTCAGCGAAGACGCTGGGTTTTCTCACATTTCTACTCAAACATTGTCACCTCTGCGTTTGGGGAAATTTTCGACGAAAGATTGACACAGCCTCCATCACCTGAACTAAAATGAACCGTTTTCCAACATCGCTGTAGAGAAGAAAAAAAAATACGGAGCTGCTTTATTTTTAAAAATTGAAGTAATTTATTTAAGCTTAGCTACAATCCAAACACATTCTTAAATAACGAGCCAGCGAAGCATTTACCCTCTACACAACAGAACTTTTTTGACCGAGTTAAGCCTTACGGGAGCGTACAATATATTCTCGGTATCGATATGAAGAAAATGCGAATTCAATTTAAATTGTTTTTATTTTTCCATATACAGGTATACCGGTATGAAATGTATGCATACCGGTATGAATTTTTTTTTTAAAGTATTGACCATTGTTTTCTACACATTTTGACCACCTTTGTGGCAATTTGTGAATACCACGCTAATAAAATTGTTCGTCTTTTAAAGCAAACCAATCAGACACCCAATTTTCGACCTCCTCGTAGGAATTAAAGTACTGCTCAGCCAATGCGTGTCCCATCGATGAAAACAAATGGTAGTAGAAAGGAGCCAAGTCTGGTGAATACGGCGGGTGGGGTAGCCAAGTGTGCTCCCAGCCAAGTGTTTTGATTGTATCCTGAACCGGTTTTGCTTCGCGTGCATGTGCATTGTCATGGAGCAAGACACTTGCCGTGTCTTCTGGCCCATTCTGTTCGTTTCTCGATCAATGCATGGTTCAAATTGATACTTTGTTGTTGGTAGCGATCAGTATGAACGGTTTCACCAGGTTTTAGGAGCTCGTGGTACAGCATACCTTTCTGGTCCCACCAAACACACAGCATTATCTTCTTGCCGAATTGATCTGGTTTTGCAGTCGGTGTTGATGGTTGTCCCAGATTAACCCATGATTTTTTCCGTTTAGAATTCTTAAAATAAATCCATTTTTCATCGCCAGTAACAATCCGATGCAAAACCGATTTTCTGTGGTATCTTTGAAGCAAAATTTCACAAGTGTTTTTTCGGTTTTCCATCTGTCTTTCATTCAATTCATGTGGCACCCATTTGCCACACTTTTGGATTTTTCCCATAGCTTTTAAACGGTCAGAAATTGTTACATTTACTTTTGACTCAAAGTGTCATCTATATCCAATATCGTTTGCAATTCGGCGTCTTCAAACTTTTTGGTGGTCTTTCACGTTCTTCATTTCTCACATCACAATCATTATATCTGAACCGTTGAAACCATCTTTTGCATGTTGCTTCTGATAGACCATCATGATCACCATATGCCTCGACAAGCATTCGATGCGACTCTGCAGCACTTTTCTTCAAATGAAAACAAAAAATTAATGCTTTCCGCAAATCATCACTTTCTGGTACAAAAATCGACAGTTTTAACACGATGAAAAAATATGATGTTGTCTGTTCAATGACTTTATGTGTACTAAATATTTTTCACAGATGTCATAGCAAACAAACAAACAAAAAAAAAAAAAAAAAAAAATAAGGGCTTCTTCACAACAAATGTTCCTTATCGAGACATTTGTATCTTGACGCTCACTTTATACCGGTATACCTGGTACATCCGATAGCTGTTTACGAATTTCTACGAAAAGTCGTTTCACAAGTTTTGGTAGAGTTACTCTCTGCAAGTGAGATTTTTACCCAAACTACTCAACTACGAATTTCTGTGCACAAATGAATTGGAGCAGACCTAACATGTGTAAGTGTTATCATTTTAAAATTTAATTGGAATTTATGCTTTTTTAGAATTAAGTAAGAAATAAGATATTTGGTCCGTTTAATCTTAAAATTCACAATCTAGAACGAAATCTCATGTACAAACGTAGCATTGTGGATAAAATGTTTCATAATGTCTAGATACATGCCAACTTCACCATATTTGCTCGTATGTATTTCATCGATAGCACCTACATTTTGGAATAGATGTAGGAATTTCAAATTTAGTGGATATCTTTGAATAGCATGTAACTAAAGAAGCAATAAGCATTTATTGGAGAAAAGCGTTCAAAAGAATCATATAAAGACATCACCTGAATGGTTCGTTGTTAATGTATGTCCAACGACGTGAAAGTATATCTTTGAGAAAAATTTCCAAAATGTGTGTTGCATTTGAGCATACGTCGACTCAAATTCTAAGAAAATGCATTTTGGTTAGCGATAATATGTCTAGGCCTAGGCCTTAACGATGCGATAATATTTATAATAATAATAATAATAATTGTTGGCGCTACAGTCCAAAGGGGGAACAGAGCCTAGCTTGCTCATCAACTACTCGTGTTGTGCGCGCTACTGTTCTCTCACGAGTAGAAGAGATTTGCAGTTTTTGCCGACTCCGAACGGCGAAGTTTGAGAAGCTTTCTTAGACAGTTATTAATCTTTGAGTGTTGTCAGTAGCTCGAAAAAGGTGGTATCGTGAAAAAATTCGAGGTGTTCAGCCGGGAATCGAACCTAGACCCTTCGGCGTGTGAGCGTCGCACTCTACCCACTACGCCACGGCGACCACGCGATAATATTTAAACAATTTTAAATAAGTTCTACGAAAACTCGAAGTGATTGATAATTAAAAAATTATACATGCATGTAATGTTTCAAAAGGCTGGGGGAAGTTTTCCGTTTACATATAGCGTGGAGGTAAGAATGTAATTTTTTTTTTTTAAATTAAGGAATGACACGTTAAACAACAGATCGTCGGAAAGCAGTTTCGAGATTCCAATTGTTCACACCATTAAAAGAAAACTTAAATTTATATTCGATTCGTTAATAAAAAATAAGAATTATATGCTTTGAATAAAATCTCTCTTAAGTATAAAGCTGAATTGCTTTCTGTCATCTCTCAAAGGAAAGTCAATTTTGGTGCTTATGTTTTCCACCTATATATATTTGAACCAAATATGTGCAATAGTGTAATGTTCTTTTTTTCTAAGAAAAGTAATTTTATTCATTCGACCCAATTGCTTATTATTATTCTGTAATATTGGTTGTGAATCGAAGTATAATTGGAACTGTAGCAATGTTCAAATACATGCAGGTTGCAAATGAAACGTTCCACTTTACACTTGTTCTTTTGTGCAAATTTTACTTGATTGTACTAATCGCTGCTAAGTAAAATACGAAAGCAGTAGTGTCTATGTATGATTTTGCGGGATGGGAAGGAATGAAGAACACACTAAACAAGTACATATTTTACAATAAAGTACGTGAGCCCGTTAAATGCAATTATTTTTGTTCATTCGTTTTTATATTTGAAATGGCTTTGATTCTTTGCCTAAATTTATGCAATGAAATATTAGTTCGTAGTTTTAAAATCTGCCTTATCGACAGATGTTTGGAAATAAAACCTTTGTAGAATTTTCTTTCAACCCAATCGCTTTTTGTTTCCCCTAGATTTAGGAAAAACATTTATGCAAACATTTAATAAATTTAACTCTCGTTCCACGCCTAAATGAGCGGTGAACACAATTCTCCATTCCGAGGATGATACCTGAAAAGACGAACAGAATGCCAGCGAATGCGAAAATGCCCGAGATCTGGCGGACTGTGATTATCTTCAGAGCTCCCTTGTCATTGCGTCGAATATCATTCAGCTCGCGTTCCCATTCCAGATCCCTTGACCACTTCAGCAAATGCCCAGACTCAATGACGTACTGAATGATCGGATTGATTTGATGGTACAGATGGAACTTCTTCGGCATCAGCATGGTCACCAAGTATGTGTAGATGTTCTCATCCTTCTCGAAGCAGAACAGGTTGTCCCTTGGAATGCGCGGGTTGTGAATGGAGTACTGCCGGGAGATGGCAACAGCCAAGTTGCTGTCGACGGCAGCTTGTTGAAGGCACTCCTCCATGTTGTAGCACATGATGAACTCTCGGCGAATGTAACGAAAGATCTGCAAAGGTATGATTTTGAGGGTTTGCGATGAAATTCCTGCAAGAATACCCACGTCTCCCTCCTTGTCTAAGTGTCGAATAATGTCCACACCACCGGTGACAGACATTCCGTTCTCGTATACCTCGATCGTCTTTTTGATCTGTGGCAATGAACTCGGGCTGGTTAGCGAGCTCACCATAAATGAGTTGTACACGCTCCCCAGGAGGACAGTTGCCACCAACGACATCATCAGGCATATACGCATGCTTGAGGTGAGATCACGCACTCGAGCGGATTGGTTTAGAGCTATTCCGAGGAGGACTATGATCAAACTTGTCAAGCACTTGCCCCAATTTCTCTTGACATTCAGCCAACTCTGGATTGCGAGTATCACTAAGGCGTTCGCGAGTATGAAGATGATGTAGGTGATGTAGGTTCCAGCGCTAAGAACTTGTAGGAAATTCAGCCAATGAACTGCCTTCTTTGCCCTTAACACGCACCATGTGAGGTCGTCCTGCAGGTATGGAACACTGGCAGAGACGAGGTGGCTGAGGTTGGGGTCTTCATCAACTCCCCCGATGACTATGTCGATTTCACTGAAAGAGAAGAAATGTTATTCTGGGCCGTCCATTCGCAAGAGCTTCACTCACCCATCAAGGAGGCTCTGAAAGATGTGATACAGGGTTCGGTTTTGTATCCGGATTTCAATGGCTATGTGCAGCCTGTCAGCGATTGTCTGCACCAACTTCCATTCGATGCCTTTCGTGCGTCCATCTTCGATGAAGACATATGGCTCCCACGCTCTCGAGTCTGCCACCAGAGGACATCCATTCAAGTCCTTCGGGATTTTGTCCACGAACATCCCTCGACTGTGCTCCTCAATACTCACTTCCGTTGATTCCTCGTCCTCAAAGTCACACGTGTCCAGAGTGTGGCAAGCAATTGCTCGGGTGCCGCAGTTGTTGTCTGGCTCGAAGGGGAACGCAGTCTTCGCATAAATACGCCCATCCTCCTCCGTCCGCGCGATGACGTTGATATTGAAGATCTTTCTGCTCATGAAAAGCAGCATGGTCTCTGACATCACCTCCGTCATCTCTTCTTCTGTGTCCTCCATGACGGACAGGAACACTACAAACTGCGCCTGGGGGTTCCAGTTTGGCATGGATTTCCAGTCCTCGAACACATCCACCATGTCCTCGTCGTCTAAGTTGTCTAGGACCACGAGGTAAGCCTGAGGTTTCTCGAAGAGAATCAACGGTGATGATGACTGCGCCTTAGGATATCTCACGATGAGGGACCAAAGGTTGTCTGAGTCCATATGAAGCGCCTGCAGAATTCGATTCTCAAGATGTTTTGGAGCACCAGTCAGACTCATGGCCAGAACAGACCCGGATAGAGATTCTCCAGAGTTGAAGTACTTTTTCACGAGTTGGTAGGTACACTTGACCAGCAGGTCATCGTAGTCCACGACGGCAATTAAGTTCATTCCGAAGCCGTGGATTTCTGGCGCGGCCAGAGAAATTGCGAGAATGCCGAGGAGTGTACGCATTTTGTTAGCTTCCGTGCAGCTGCTCAGTCCTTTTATTCCCCTGCTGCATCTCCAGGGATTCAACTTCTTCATCCGCAGCGCACACCAATCATCCAATTAATCCGCCATCAGTGGGTTATCGAAACTTACGATTTCAGTCAATTAACCGCCGCTTTTGTTCCACCCCGGAAGCTAATGACTGCACGCGCATTAGCGCCCCGTGGTTATGAGGCGCAACGCGTAATTGATTTTGGAGGTGCACTCAAATCAAATCGTTCGCGTAATGAAACCTCTGTGCTGTGGCTGGGAGAGGTGCTAAACTTCTGACAGTCTGCGGAGACTTGATTGAATTAAATTTTTGGTTTCTGCAGCGGGCAACGATTATCACGTGAAAGCCAGAAGCCAGAAAATAATTTCTTCATCAGAGTCGGCTGATTGGTGAATTGAATCGAAAATGGGGCTTAAGGTGCAGCTACTGAAATATTTTGCTGTGAATTTTGTGGGCATTCAGGGGTTGTATATTTGAGAGAAGTCGACGAAAACAACTGCAAAGCGTGTCGTACTAGAAATAAAAGGAAAGGTTGTCAAATGTCCAGATTCACTGAAAATTCCTGAACTTATCCATTTCACACGTGCCACCAAAGATCATGCAATAGCTTGACGGATGTTGCTTCACTGTAATTCTCCACTGCGATGCGATTTAGTTTCCGACTGCAGGTAAATGAATAAAAATTTAAGTGCGATGGTTGCTTTTTGCGTGATTGCAAACAATAACAAACAATGTTGCTTCGAATGGGCATGCGTGCAGGTATGTCCAATTCCGATGAGTTCATTTGGAGCCAATCACCTCGCAAATCACGGTAATTTGTTTTGGGATATGAGTATGAACCTAAGTTTGCAGGAAAAATATAGATACTCGTAAGAAAAATATAGATACTCGTAATTATTATATTTCTTGGATTCACTAATTGAAAGCAAAGCCGTTGCGCACTGGAGCGCAGAGGATTCGTAATTTGTTATTTAAAATTATTTGTCGTGCTCCTGCGAATTTGTATTTAGCGTAACACATATTTGGTTATGCATCAAATGGTAGTGAGTGGGTTTCTATTTGCAATGCGATCGATTTCAAAATGGTAAATTATATTTCCAAATGGACGTGCTTCTCGGCATTGCATTGGATTTTCAGAAAGCATGGGTGGCCTTGTTTTTGTTTTATTGAGGGTGTATTACTGTTTTATTTGAAATAAGGTATGGTGGAGGACATGAAATGGATGCCGACTATTTTTATCAAACTTTCTCTACAGCATATAGTGAAGATCTCAGCCGGTGTGGGGAAGATGATGACAGATGGAGGAAAAAGTATTTTTCTTAACCTGACTTAAATGCTTTAGTGAATGGGAAATTCTTCGTCCTACAAGCATGTTTCTTTGAAAAAACAAAGTGAGTCTTCAAACGGACAAAGAATTCAATAAATTCACAATTTTATGTAAGAAGGGGTACTCAATAAAAACTTTTTTGGAGTTTGGAGCGCTCAGACTCAAAAACTGGTCTATTGTACTCTCCGGCAGCATTCTTTATGTAATGCGGATTCTTACTTTTCCAAAGAAAGACAACAAGGCGCTTCTGTGAAAAAGAATTAAGGTTTCCAGTTCCCACCACATCAGCGCCAAACATCCGCCACTTGATACGAGCAAAGGCAGGAAAGTAACAGAGGAAGTGCTCTAAGGTGTCTTAACCTTCTCCACCGGCGTCATAAAGAGTGCCACCACTGAGCCCAGCCGATTTAGCTGCTTTGCGAAGGTGAAGTGAGTACGCCGTAAGTACAAGTCATATGCACTCATTTCTGTCTAAAGATAATAGAAAAGTCGCGGATCTCTTGCTAACGATCGGAGGCGTGCACTTGGTCATCCTGCAACCTGGAGAATCACGCCATCTCAGGCTGTTCTGTTGGGAGACCCAACCGTCGACGGAGGCTCTAATTAAGGATGCAGGTAGTCCCACGGACCCTACGAATGCCTCTTTTGAACCTTGCCCTGCTAGTCCACCGGTAACATCGTTTCCTATGGTTCCATGTTGTCCCGGGACCAAGAAAAGCCTTAGTGAATTCAGTCTGCCTCATGGTGAAGTCTGATGTGTGAAGGAGTGGAGTCATTTCCACGAAGACCTCAGCTCCAGATCCTTCCATCATCTTTGAGCCGTCCGTGAAAATCCGACTACATTCCCTTAACGGTTTAGTTTCTGGCCAGAACCAATCCAGGACAAGAGAAAAGTCGACTTTGTATAAGCGACGGACCTGCATTATAGGTGATCTTGCATCAGACAGCATGTCTATAAGGCTAGTGTCATAGGAGATGTGGCCAACAAAAATGTAAGTGATGGGTCCAGGACACGAGGAAAGTCGACTTTGTATAAGGGACGGACCTGCATCATAGGTGGTCTTGCATCAGACAGCATGTTTGTATAAGGCTAGTGTCATAGGAAATGTGGTCAACAAAAATTTAAGTGATGGGTTAAGGTATTCTGGTATTCCATTCTGCCGCTTGAGTTGTAGCAAAGTATTGTCGACAAGGGGGTTCCTGCGATGTGTACTAATATTTAGTTTTGCTGGTGACATTTTGACTGACTTTCAAGAGCAACGTTGGTGTCAGAGTAGTTAAAGTACCTCCGCCTGCATAGAAAAGACAAATATTTTGGAAAAGTGGTTATTTATTTCTGAGTAAATGGCCAACTTTAAGTTTAGTTTATGAATGCATTGCAGCTTTAAGTGCAATAACTCTAATTTTCGTCTAGGCTAAGGTGATGTACACAAGTAGAGAAGCACCTAAACCAACTTGAAGTGCGCAACAAGAGGCAAGAGGCAGTTGGCGAAAGATTGTGCTGCAGAGGCATATTAGTTGATTCCGAGGCCCACCCCGCACTGTAGCGCCACAAGAAGAAGAAGAAGAACTCTTATTTTCTGTCATAATTCTCGCTCTTGTAGCGAATAAGTTAAGTGAAAAAATTGTGGTCTACATATTCGATGAATGATGTTGCTGTGTTACTGAGACGAGGGGTTAGTCGAAGTGTCAAAAATATGTCTTCGTTCAGGCGTTCGTAGCAAACTTTCGAAATCAGTCAATTCCTCGGAGTTCTGAAGAAGTTGGCATCGCCCAAATCACGTTATGGTGTATTTTGCGTAAGAGCCATGGTTTACACTCATACGAGGCTCAAGAATGGGAGCCTTTGGACCATTTGAAGCGACATAAGTTCTCCGATTGGGTTCTTGCCTAAGATGATGAATTTCATCGCAAAATCATTTTCAGTGACGTAGCTCATTTTTGTCTCCATGAAATCGTCAGCAAACAAGAAAGCGTTACTCATTCATTTCATTTTTAATACATTTTTATTTCAAATTCATTGCAGACTTACGTACTAGACAAAAAATGCTTAAAACTTGTTGTGCTTTGTTTTTGTTACTTGTTGGTTGTTGAATTACCACTTCACAAGAATTTACAGTGTGGTGCGGCTTGCATGCCGGGGACTCTGTTTGGCTACAGTTTTTGTCGACGATCGTCACGTTACTGTGAGTGGTTGAAAACACCTACCATGATTACTGATTATTTTAGGAGCCATATTTGAAGATATGAAATTGCACGACATATGGTTTCAACAGGGTGGTACCACAAGTCACAAGGCACACGTTGCCATCGATTGATTGAAAAGTAAGTATGGTAAGGGGGTGTCTTAACTTAACAAATAGGCTAGTCGGTTGGCCTTCTCGTTTATTGGATTTAACGTCGCTTGACTATTTTCTGAAGTGTTACGTCAAGTCATTGGCTTATGTCAAGAAGCCGAAAATGTTTGAAGACCTAAAAACCAATATTGAACGCGAATCGTTCAGTCATTTCGTCTGAAATGTGTGGCCGAGGCATTGAAACTTTGGTCCAAGGAATCGACAAATGAAAAACAGCCCGCAGTTGCAATAGATGAAACCATTCATACATGCTTTTATTCCACTTCAAGCTGATGAGCTGAGCTTTTCAAATATCTCTCATAGTTTCTATTTCATTTTTAGGAAACGGTCTCTCTTGGAACACCCTTTATGAGCAGTTCTCTGGGTGTCGGCAAGGTAGATATGCGTTGTCTACAGCCTGGTTATATAAAGTTCATCGTTTTGAGAATTTCCTGGTCTCTGGTGTGTATCAGAAGATCCATGCATCGTCGACGCAGAAACGAATTTAATGTAAACAGCAATAAGGTAGTTTTTAAGCTGGGCTTGTTATCAGAAATGAGAAATCGCGGTACCCATTGCACCAACGTCAAATTTGTCATGGAAGGTACAACCGATGCAGCTTTAAAAAGCTTGCTCACATGTCTTAAATTAGCAATTAGGTTTCGGTTTATTATTAAGCTATCTTTCATCTAATATTTCTATGCTGCGGTAAAATTCGTTCAATCAATTATTTCACAATTTCAAGTTGTTAACAGCAAAGTTCCTTCAACAGCAACTCATAATCTCATAAAGTTCCCGGTTAAGTCCATTCCGTGCTAAGTCAATTGACATTTAGTAAATCGCCGTAAGGTAATTTCGAGGGCAAAATTTACAAGGAGAAACAAGAATTTTGAGCAGGTACACAAACCAATGTGAGTAAAAATATGTTTTGGCTTGTTTCACACCTTGTCACTTAGTTGAAATTAGATTAGTCTCACGCAAGAAAAAGAGATTTTATAACAATAATTAGATTAAGGATTGTAGAATACGAAGGTAGCCTTTTATATTTCGGAATTGGAGACCCCTAGTGTTTCAATCTGGCAACTGCCAGCTCTATCGTAAGGTTTGACATTTTTGAGGTTATACGTACTCAGAACGTTTTGACATACGGGCGCTATTTGTGTTGTTTACAGTAACTTAAAAGATTCATCTCGCCCAAAAAATGGAGTTAAACCGTGAAAATTTTAGTGCGATTATTTTTTACAACTTTCGACGTGGATTAACTCAACAACAGTGCATCGATAAACTTAATTCAATTCTTGGCGATGAAGCTCCATCAAGGACCAGTGTTTATCGATGGTATGGTGAATTCAACCGATGTCGTAGTTCACTCCAAGACGAGTTTCGTGAAGGTCGTCAAAAATCAGATGTTGTTCCGGAAACCATTGATGCTGTGCGCCAACTGATATTGCAGGATCGTCATCTGACCTATCGTGAAACTGAGACAACCTTAGGTATTAGTGGGACCAGCATACATTCAATATTGCATGAGCATTTGACCGTCAAAAAAATTTGTTTGCGTTGGATCCCACACAATTTGTCAATCGCTCGAAAAAAGGCTCGTGTCGATTGGTCGAAAGAAATGCTCCAAAAATACGATCGCGGTGCTTCGAAACACGTCTATGGTACCGTGACAAGTGATGTATCGTGCATTTACGCGTGTGTGTCCGAAAGTAAACAGCAGTCGACTGTGTGGGTGTTTCAAATTGAGCCAAATCCAACAAAAGTTGCTCACGCACGAAGCACTTCTAAGCAAATGGTCGCCTGTTTTTTTTCCACAAAACTGGACATGTCGCAACCGTTCCATTAGAACGACGCAGAATAGTCAATTCTGAGTGGTACACAACCATTTGTTTGCCAGTTGTCCTGAAGAAAGAAATCAGGAAAACCAACCGCCGAAGACGGATCACTCTTCACCACGACAATGCGAGCTCTGACACATCGTCTCAAACAACTGCATTTTTGAGCACTCAAAACATCGATTTGATGAGTCATCCATCGTATAGTCCTGACTTGGCACCGAATGACTTCTTTTTATTCCCGTACGTAGATAATAAAAATAAATAAAAATATAAATAAATAAAAAAAAAAAAATAAAAATAAATAAAATGAGAGGTCAACCTTTTTCGACACCTAAAGAAGAGGTTGATGCGTTGAGAATGCATTTTTTGGAGATTCCTCAATCCGATTGGCAAAAGTGCTTCGAAAATTGGTAGAAACGCATGCAAAAGTGTATAGATCTTAATGGATTTTGAAAAACAATAAAGCTATTTTCGATGATAAATATTTGTTTTTGTTCCTTAAACCTGAAATATAAAAGGCAATCCTTGTATTTTAAATATAAAAAGGTAGTAAAGTACGCAGTTAAGTGCGTCAACTGGGACGACAAATAGTTCACTTTCGGTTCCCGGAATGTTGAATTAGAATGGCAATGCATCATCAGATGGGCTGACAACACTCCAAACGCCTCTCAATTCTCTCGGTTGGGAATCGAAATAAACTGTAGGTGGCCTCTATTTTTCAGAAGAACGAGAGAAAGTGTGGCAGACGGACTTTAGTTTAACATCCTGTCATCTAATTTCTTTCATTTACACTTTAATTTTGAGTGAACCGAAAAAAAAGTGGGATCTACATTGAGCCTGTGTAGCCTTTCCCGGCAAGCACTCTGTCCCGCCACAGTAAGGAATAAATTCATGGACAATATTTTTACACAAACCCATTTGAAAGTTGAGTTCAAAGAACACATTCATCATCATCGGTGCGACAAAATAGCATTAAGCCACAAGGCTCCTCATTCATTTCGATCGCGTACTCGCGCCATTCAGCAGCGTGTTTTAAGGATTCCAGCATCCTGGTGTACTCCATTTCTAAAGCGTTGACATGATCATCCACCGTGTCTTCTACAAAGTACTTTCCAGACCTAAGCATCCCTGCTCATGCGAGCAGGATATCCAACAGCTCACCGGAGTCTTCCGAGGTAGATCGTTTACAGTTCGTGATTGCATCAACTAACGAATTGCCCTTCCTTACCAACGGGGTCAATAAGTCTCTGCAAAGCTTTTCCTTCGATAGCGGCAAAGGTGTCTTTTACTACGTATCCAAGTTTAGAATCCATACTGGATCTTTTGGGGAATTTTCATTTTTCTTAAAAAAAAGTATTTATTTGTTAACCGATTTCGATTTGATCCCCCTCAGATTGAATACTCGTGTGACACCGCTTTTTCCAATCATCAAAGCAATTCTGATATGCACTCTTTGGTATGCTCTTGAACTATCTCAGCGATTCGGTTTGTATCTCCCCAATTCTCGCAAAAATCTGTCCTTTTATGGGCCTTCCGATGTCAAAACCATATACCCATGATTCGTATGGAGTCATGATCCTTTTAAGCAAAACTGGATCGCCGTTGTCGCCGTTCATCAATTTCTTAGTGAAGCTCATGCGACAATTTTGATTTTTGGTAAAAATTCAGTAATTTTGGAACGAACTTCGAGGCAGCACACTTCATTCCCAAAATCTCAGAAAAAATTGCATGGGATGTATCATTATAGGCTGCTACTGTTTGAAAGAGATCATTTTACGTTGGCAAAATGTTCTTCGACGTTGGGTCCTTTCCAGTTTTGAGTGAAGTCTCGATTGAGTATATATTGTGATGGTGTAATTTTTTTAGCCAACCGTAAGTCCTCTTGCAGTTATCTACAAACCAAATTGCAACCAAGACACATTATATCACAGTTGATTTTATAAGTGGTTTGCTTTTGAAGTGATTGATGTTTACCTTAGACGCACTTCCACATCTGCATATTCGAATGCTTGCCTGAGCTGTACTCTCCATAAGCTCGACATGGTTGAGTCGTACAGTTTGTGTCGACTCGCATAGTTTGTGTCGCATAGTTTGTGTCATTGATTTAAAGACAAGACCACTCCAATTCAGAATCCAGTAAACGATAATTGATGCTTTCGCCGTAGAAAATTTAAGCAAAACAATTTGATCGGGAAATGAAATTAAAATTTACTTCACCTGGCGAACCCCATATGTCCCAAACGACGACAGAGCCAGGTGCATATTGTCAAAACAAGCTCCGTTTTGGGACACAGTCCAATCTTTGGCATTGCAATGCAATCAACCGCTCACCGAGTTGACATTTTTGCTCTACAATGTTGCACTCACGCTGCAGTGTGAATAAAGCACATAGGAGGAGATCTGCAGCATGTGCGCAAGAAAAAATGAAAAAGGCAGCGCTGCTGAATTTTAGTTGCAATCGCTGGTTTTCCGGAAGCTGCTGTGATTCGATCGCATATGACGGAAAAAGCGGCAATCCAAAGTGGCTTCCTTTTTGCAAGTAACACAAAATGCTTGCAGACGCCCGCGAGATGAGACATCAAAAACTTAATCCGCTGCGCAATGCAGAGCAGAAGTTCATTTCTTGTGAGAAGTTTTAGAAAGTGTTTGCATTTCATTAAGATCCAGTTATTCACTCCATCGACAGCGGTTGTTGGCCTCTATAAATATGAACGGGAGTGGTAATGATTCACGTTAACACGCAGTTCACAGCGACGCTCCTCAAAACTTGGGATGACTCTGTCTGTGGTTCGCCAATTTACAACTCAAAGGCTGACCTTGACACAACTAAGTGCGGATAACAACCTGCATAAGAAAAACAATCATTCAGCAGCTTTGCAGTGTAAGTATGGAATTCAATCAAAGCCAATGTTTCGGAGAACGGAAACTGGTTCTTGATTTGGCTCAAATTTGGTGCATGTTCCTTTGGCAATTAGTTGGCAGCTTGTTGTACTTGACAATCGGAAGTGCCGGTGCGATTCGAAAAACTCATTGTTCAGTTGTGTTCCTGACGCAAAACTTGTCCAAATGATCACAGTTTGTTCATGGGGAGACATTGACAGTGATTTGTATTTCATATTTGACCTTCTGGTTTGAAACAAATCAAACTTGAAATTCTCTCCCTCAACGGGTCTCTTAAATTTTATTGACGAATGACGAAAACTCACCTGGACCTGCAAACAAAGCTCACATTAAAGTGAAAGTAGCATTTATGTCAAACTGCCCCACTGACAAAGAACAACTTACTTCAGAGTTGAAACCACTAAAACTCTTATTCCAGTCATTCAACAGGCAAACAGCCCGTTTCCTGTGACTAATTCAATACATAGACGACCGTTGTGGGCCATTCGAATGTTAAACGGTTTTTTGCAAGTCAAATGCTTTGATTGCAGTCACGAACTTTTAACCAATTTCTCGCTAAGAATGACACCCCTTCCAAGCTCCTTCCGGCACTCCCCTCGTGACATCCGTTCCGCTCGTACGGCACTATCAGTCCAAAATAAACGGCAATTATTACATCAACTGGAACAATAGAGAATCGAGGAATAGAAGTGAGTTTCCTGCAGAGCCATCACAGGTATCCGTCACCATCTGGCAGCAGGGCGGAGGTGTGCTTATCTCTGGCATTTAGACGAAAAGTTCAACAGTCCCAGGTCGAAACAACAAAAAAGAAAACAAAAAAACCCGCCTCAGGTCCACCCATGGAGGCTCGGCCTCCTCGTCTTAACATAACTCAGCGCCGCCAGTGACTAGGCCAGGTCGGCATGCCTATAACTCATTCAACACAACAGCTCCACGTTGGTGCACTCCGATAACTGGTTCTCTTTGACACGGTCGTTGCTTCGTGTATCTGTCTGCAGCAACAACTCAAAATGCACCGATTTTCCTTTCCATTTATTGGAATAAAATTTAGCAGAAAAAAAGGAAAGAATGGTATGCAGTCTGCGATCGATACAAGCGCGCAACTTGGAGGTCAATCATCGAATGCAAAAGAAATGCTTGGTGGCCTGTTGTATCCTTTCCACCTCTGATTGGCATTCAGTCAATGAGACTACGCACCCTATTGGTGTGATGTATCGATTGCAGTAGCGATCATATGCAATTAGAATCACAGGGGCACCTGGACAGCAGTCACTCCAGTAATAACAAATCAAGTGGAGCGGTCAGTCGACGGGGGACACTGTGCAGGCTGCTCTTAAGCGAGTGGAAAATTGGCAGGTAAGCGCGGCATAAAGGCGATGCAAATGTGCAGCACGAAATTGTCGTCATCATTGTCGGTGCGGCGTGCAGGGTAAAGTCGTGCACTGAGGCAGGTCGTGTTCATATGAACTCCCACAGAACAAATTAAATCCAGTTGAAGATTTTGAATTCATTAAGAGGAACGCTTTTAGATGGAACGACGTCGTTCTGCGATTCGTTCTGCAAATAGCAACACCTGCAGTGCAGTAAACATGGCTCCGAGACGGAACTCATGCTGTGGCGGCCCGCAATCAGCTGACATTGTATCTGCAGCCTCTGAAAAGACGGGATAGATGGTTGTGCTTTATGATAAGACATTTTACGTAATTAATTATTTTCGGAGTCGTCTGTTTCGAAATACACACATGCTTTGGTTCAAGCCTTGGATGATTAGAGGAACAATTGTTTGGTTTTTGTGGAACATGTCTCGGGTGGAATGCGTTTGAAATTCACAGAAACTAAATCAGAGTCCGAAGTAATGAGATGGTCAAAGTAATTTCGAGGTCTGAAGTGTGAATGTTAGATTGTTCGTAAGGAGGTATCCTTGCATGGAAACGCATTTGGTTTTTCTTGAAATGTTTAATTTCTGTTTGTTCATTGTTGGTTCACAGAAACAAATTTCTGCTTTTAAATTTTTAAGCTTCGACCTTAAATGGTTGCACATTTTATTTTTCTAAAATTAAGGACAGCACTTGAATTGATTTATTGTCAGTGCAGGTTGCTTAGTGCTCTTCGTTGATTTCAGTAAAACATTCGATATACTACATCACGGAAAGCTCCTAAAAGTAATCGAAAACATTGGCATAAGAGGTTTATTGGCAGACTAATAATAATAATAATTGTTGGCGCTACAGTCCAAAGAGGCACCACCAGGGCCTAGCTTGCTCATCAACTACTCGTGTTGTGCGGCGCTACTGTTCTCTCACGAGTAGAAGGGACCTACAGTTTTTTGCCGACTCCGAACGGCGAAATTTGAGAAGCTTTTCTTAGACAGTTATTACTCTTTGAGTGTTGTCAGCAGCTTGAAAGAGGTGGTGCCGTGAAAAATTCAAAAAATTGGTGTTGAGCTGGGAGTCGAACCTAGACCCTTCGGCGTGTGAGCGTCGCACTCTACCCACTACGCCACGGCGACCACTTATTGGCAGACTGGTTGAAAGAATATTTAAGCAACAGACATTTTTGTGTGAAAATTTACCAGGCATGCAGCCAAAAGGAACGAGTTGAATATGGCGTCCCTCAGGGATCGAAATTAGGCTCGATTCTCTTCATTCTCTTCACAAACGAGCTACTTAGAGTTTTTAAGAACGCAGTGCCATTTGCGTATGCTGATGATACGGCAATAGTGGTTCGCCACAGATCAATAGATACAGCAACAGCAATAATGCAGCAAGAGTTTGATGAAGCAGTGAAATGGTGCCACGATCATGGTCTCACAATCAATGCATGCAAAACAAAGATGATGCACATCAGAAGCCCTCAATTTAAGGGTACTGCGATGCAAATCAAATTCAAAAACGAGTCCTGCAATCCAGCTGCTAGCTGCTCAATAGAAATTGTAAAGACCTATAAATACCTTGGCGTCATTATCGACAGCAATTTCTTGTGGGATGCGCATATCAGTGAGTTGCGCGTAAGCCTTAAAAAATCATCATAGGCACTCACTCATTTAAAATATTATGCTACAACGTCTGTTTTAAGGCAAGTGTACTATGCCTTAGCAGAATCAAAACTTAGGTATGGGATACTTGCATGGGTCACTGCCTCCAGAACTCATATACAAAAATTTAGAAAGTTGCAAAACGCAGCTTTAGAGAAAATAAGTACGGATAGTCGACAAAATGTTCCAGTACAAGAACAGTTCAAAGTTCTCCCAGTAGAAGACATATTTAAGATGACCCTGACATTGGAATACTACGAAGACAACCGGTTAATCACACCAATCCAACATGGAATCAATACAAGAAGACAGGCGAAGGGTATGCTTCAAGAACCAAAATTTTCCAACAATTACTTGAGAAGACAACTGAAGTGCAGCGTGCCTGAAGTTCTCAATACACTTCCACCAGAACTTAAAAACATCACCAATGTTAAGAGCAGAAAACGTAATATCGAACAATTCTTTTTAAATTCTATGTAATGTCTGCTATTGTAAATGCGTTTTTTTCTTGTCAGTTCTTAATCCATTTGTTTAAATCAAGTAAATCATCATTATATAATTTCTGAATCATTTCATTGACTACAATGTATTAACTTAATCCAACTCTAATCTGAGTGGCCGCCGTGGCGTAGTGGGTAGAGTGCGACGCTCACACGCCGAAGGGTCTAGATTCCCAGCTCAACACCAATTTTTCGATTATTTCACGGCACCACCTCTTTCGAGCTGCTGACAACACTCAAAGAGTAATAACTGTCTAAGAAAGCTTCTCAAATTTCGCCGTTCGGAGTCGGCAAAAAACTGTAGGTCCCTTCTACTCGTGAGAGAACAGTAGCGCACACAACACGAGAAGTTGATGAGCAAGCTAGGCCCTGGTCCCCCTCTGGACTGTAGCGCCAACAATTATTATTATTAACTCTAATCTGAACTTACTCATATCAATACCAGCAAGAAACTCAATCTTCTGCAGAAAAGCCTCAAAAGGCTTCGCAGAAACTAACAAATATTGTAGCTAATTTATGAAAAATAAAAATGAATTACAATTACAAAAAAAAAGGAATCTTACGATCAACCGCAAACGACACGAACGACCTAACTTATTGTGAAGTTTTTCAATTTAGAAGAACTCTTTTCTTTACAAACTGGACAAGAGCGAGTGTATAAAATCGTTAAGGAATAAACAGGGATGCTGATATTGAAAGTACATACGCTCCTGTTTTGTGCGGTGCAACCATCTGTGGTGGATCAGAGCCTGAATCAACATACCTCTCCAGGCAACACGATCTGCCGCCAGTTGTTTTCAATTGAGCAGTTGGTTGATGTCCCTTTCCACTTCTGTGGTACATGTCAACCTATGCTTTCTTTTTCTGTTACGTTTTCTCAAGGGCTGAAATTCGAAGACTTCTCGTGTCCATACGCTTTACATGGCCTAGCAGTCGTAAGCATTCTATGTGGGTTTAATTCCGGATATGATGTTATTTTCCCTGTTTACCTCAAACTCGAGGTAGACGAAGAATGCTAGAAGAACTCTTGTGCTGCCAACTCTCAATTAAATTAAGCTATAACTACTACGAGAGTTAAGATAACAATTCACAAAAAGTTTGACTGTCAAGCTTGCATTTTATTTATTTATTGGTTTTTTGTATTAAAAAAAAACAAAAAGTAGCCAATAGATAGCTTGAAGTATGGCCCGTCACAAGCGACTGCTCTTCCGATTTCCAGTAAATTTGTATGGCGCGACAGTCCCAGGGGGGACCAGGGCGTAGCTTGGTCATCAACTACTCGTGTTGTGCGTGCTACTGTTCTCTCACGAATAGAAGAAACCTACAGTTTTTTAACGACTCCGAACGGCGAAATTTGAGAAGCTTCCTTCGACAGTTATCGCTCTTTAAGTGTTGTAAGCAACTCGAAAGACTTGGTGCCGTGAAAAATTAGAAAGATTCGTGTTGAGCTGGAAATCGAACCTACACCTTCGGCGTGTGAGTGTCTCACTCTACCTACAAAAAATTAAAATTCCCAAATGCTCTCTCTAAAAAACAGCACCGATCAAATCTTTAAATTATTCTCCGATTTCTTCAAAAAGTTCCTTACCGGTGAACTTCCAAATGGTTTTGTATAGGTCGCAAAAGCCAGTTGTCGGAAGGAGCTATGGAATAAGGTGTGTGACGTTCAGCGTTTCCATGTAGTTTTTAACCGCAGGAGTCACATGGAATCAAGCGTTATTGTGTCACAAAATCACATTGGCATGTTTTTCCGTCGTTTCTGTCCATTTTTTATGCTATGCTAAACTAAACTTTATTCAGAGAGACGAACTGTACATTCTCGCAAGAATGATAGAAATACAGATTACGCATTGCGCATGTCTGTCATCTTCGGTGAATTTTTTATGACGTAGGCTGAGACAACGGATGTTTACTTTTTATATACGGATGTCAGGTTTGAATGCGATTTCCGCGAGTTTATTTGAAAAAAAATAAAAGAAAAATATTTTGTAATTTATTAACAATTAAATAAAGAGAAATTTTTGAAAATGAGGTGTGCTGTGTTTGGCACAACAAGGGAAAACCGAATGTACGGTTTTATTCGGTTATAAAACACAACATCCTACGGAAGCAGTGGATTCACTTATGCAGGAGAAAGGATAACTGCACATTTCACTGCGGATAGTTTTGAAAGAAAATTACAATTGAAATGGGTAAGATGATTTGTTTATTTACTTACATATTAAGTCACAATTTTATTACAGGCCTTTGCAAAAATAATGGATATAAGTTGAAGGCGGGAACAATTCCAACAATCCAACCGAGAGCAATAGTCGCTCCTTCATCCCGCGACATCAGAATGCAATCAAAGGCAATACATGAAATTATTGCAGAGCTACTAGCGAAGAAACTAGGGACATTGACATTTGACTAAACTCCTTCGGAATCATTTTATTGACCAAGGGTTTAAAATAAATGGAAAGGAAGTAAAAAAAAACATAATCCTTACGCTTCTAACGTGCACAGCGTCTGAATTGTCATTCACCCATAAGATATCGGCAGGCCATTTAAACGTTATTGAAGCTGAAAGACAAAACGTTAAAATGGCTACAAAACTTTTTTCTCGCACTATAGCTCAGGCAATAACAAGAGCCGCCAGCTTAGGTCATTTAGGTGACCAAACAGTTGCTTCGGATGACACGCTTGAATTAGTTTCCGAATGTACTCTCACAAGTAATGTTTTATCTACATACATATCTGAAATATATAAATATGTTAAATATGTTATGAGTATAACTATAAATCCTCCGAGCACTGATGTCTACAGCCAGGTGGACAATGAATTGGAATCTTTAGCTCACGATGGTCTTGAAAACTTGGCTGGGTGATGAAATTCCCGACATACGTGTTCTTCAAAATAAGGACACAACTTTTACGTGGGTTAACCATCTCAACGAAGAAGGCCTGGATAAACCCACATTTGCACTAATGGTCCACATGAAGCAACTCGAAGAAATTTTCGAAAGTGTGAATGGGGATGACCTCTTTATTTCCCCCGAATATCTAAAGACACATTTAGAATAAAATAACATATTTGGAGAAAATAAAAAAACTTTATTTTAAAGCACGAATGTATTTTAGGATAAGGAAATTAAACAAAGAAATTACAGTTTCAATTCAGAAAAAAAGAAAATATAATAAAATTGTCCACTAGCTTAAAATTTAAATCCAGTCTTTTATTTTAATAACTTGGTTGTAACATTACTCTTTTGGAAATAAAACATGCAATAATAAAATTAAGTTAAACTGATTTATTAATGGCAATTCTTAAACTTTACATAATCATGATTATTGCTTTACGAAACTCTGTGAAAGTTTTTTCCACTCTGCATGCAAAATGATTGACTTAATGGCTCGGAAAGTAATTGGATAGTTAAATTAACTCAATTGGATATACACTTAAAACTTATTTTATGTTAAAAACTTCTTAAAACGTGAATAATATTAGAAAAAAAAATCAACTAATAAATTTTCCTGCTTCAATTTTTATGAAGATATTAAACAAAACCAAAGAGCTGTCAAACCAGAAGTCTCGCGTGACGTAAGCTGCGCAGAACGAAAGAAAATTGAACACTCTATTTCGCAATCTCTTTTTCTATCATTCTTACATTCTCTGTTGTATTTATATGTTTAGTCAAAGTACTAAAATTCATGCTGTTAGCTGATTTGGAGACATTTCGGGTGAATCGTACGATCAAATGGCCAAAGAAGAGATTGATAGTATTTAAAAAATGATATTTTCGACTACAAACGATTCGGTTCAAAAGTCTCTTACTTTGATGTCTGTCAAGAAACAATTCAGAGATGAAGAATTGCAATTGGACTACTCTCGGTCTTAACTCGTATGATACCCAATTTCCTTGATTTAAAAAAAAAATCAAATTTGCATAAAACGGTTTCGCTAGTCGCTCTCAATCTTGATCCACTAAAACCCTCCATTTCTCATGGTCCTCCTTCTCATGGGAGTATATTTTCCATAAACTTTTACAAGCGTTCAGTGGGTTTCAGAAAGGAAAATCAACACTTCCCGCAAATGCTGTTTTTTTTAAAAGCCAAATGCGAACATTTTCGAAAAATCAGAAAACAATGTTGTTGCCTGAATCTAACGCACACTGATGCACATTAGTTATTACCGAAAAATGTCAACCTTTTACACCTATTTGCAAGCACCAGCCTGCAGGTGACGCCATCTTTTGAAAATGAACCTAATTATTCCAATCATTTCTATGAATAGATAAATATGGATGAACATTATAATTTGTGCAAAGCTTTGGTTGTGTTTGACTTTGTTTCGAACAGCATACTGTGGCTCGTGCTGTATTGGCATATGAAAGTGTATCTCAGAGCAGTTGTAATGAAGCCTTCTCACTGCTCAGCTTCTTATCCTCGATATTTAAGACTAGATTTTTTGGGATTTTTGTCTTTTCCAAATGATCCTATTGAATCTGAACAGTGAAATGATCTTAAGACATGGTTTTATGGCGATCGAACTGTCCCAGCGTTTACTGCGACATTGGTTTCATTTATTTACATTCATATGGTTTCACAAGGCTTGAAGCTTTGCCGCTCTTGTAACGGTGGCTAACTGAACTTTTCTCAATTTTTGATAAAATCTTTTTGCAAACCGAACCTAATGACTGAATGCACCAGGTTCGAACTTTTTTTCGCATCGTCGCTTATTTTTTTTCGTTACGCCGTCTTTGGGTTTTTGCTGAAAACCCCAAAGAGTACTAAAAATTCACGAACGTTTCTTAAATTTAGTCTTGCAGAGGGACTACTTGTAAACAATTAACTAGTGTACAATTTGAGCACCCTTTTTCTTCATCACGGAAACAGGTTTCATAATTTGTTTTGTCGTCACATGACTTTCAAAATTTGAGCCCATATGACTTCCATCTTTTTCACCATTGCCACACAACGTCCGACATACACTCATTTTTCAGAATCATCCATCTAGCACACGGACACGGCACTTGGCCAACAAACAAACAATTACTGCGAACCCACCCCTCCACTACTTTGATCATAATTCCACCGTAGACCACCGTTACAGCCAATATCAAGTTACGGGTCTCGTTACAAAATAAAAGTGAAATTATTTCTTTCCTCACATTCCTCAGATAGGTTCCAATTCAGTTGCCCCAAAAATCCGAATCACGCTAGCCTCGCAGACGTTGCCGCCGACTCATTGCGTAAACTCCGACCGGGATATATATATATTCAAGTCAACGCAACAAACTTCCTATGAGATGTCCGCCATTAAATTAGGCACCCAATCCTCACATAAAGTAATAAATTTCAGTCCCACCAAATGCAACAACTAATTAATGGTCACAGAGACCGCTTTGCTTTGCAAATGACGGTAACGTTGGCGCCACGAAATGGAAGCTGTTACGAATTGTTTGCTCAAAACGTTGAAATTACCAATAAAATTATCAATGTGGAAAACTAAGTGAGTGTCCAAAGAAATGTTTTCTTGCGTGCCGCATATATTGCACGTTTATGAGCGCACACCACCTCGACACCCTCTGTGCACGCAAGCGCGAACTAGGTCAACAGAGAGATGGAGCTTTCCTCACCGAAAATGAGCTGTAATTAGATGGAGCACTGTCGAAGACCTAATTCCCTTGAAGTGCAGTCCACTCCAGGCCCTCTAGTGCGACCTTCATTTTCCTTCTTTGTGACACACACCATCAACCGGTGTGTGAGTGAAGGTCTGCGTTCTTTGTCTTCTGTGAGAAACCCCAAGTCTTTCCCTGCAACCGGTTCAAGCTGACTTATAAGACGGCTTCAGTGGACAGTGGACAGTGGCAATTACGAGGTAAAAAGCCGCTCAGCGTGCAGAAAACTGACCGCGGATAACTGCGATACAGAACGAACCGAGCGTTCGTACGAATCTTGTACCTGGGTGGAGGAGGTGTGGTAAATGGGTTTAAAGTGCGACGGGTGAGTGAGAATGAGTGTATGAACAAGGCGCCTACGTGATAAGCGGCGAGTATTAGTTCGAATGAGCTTTCCGGGGGAGTGGGGAACGCTGGGAGAGGCCGCCAGGGAGAACTGTTTGGGTGCAGTTAGTTAATTGTTTTTAATTGTGTTTTCTATTAAAAGCAGATAGGGTTTACTTTGGACACCACACGCCGAAGGGGATCTTTCGTTCATGCCGACGTCGATAAGGTGGGGCTAATAGCTGCTGTGTCGCAAATAAGGAGGAGACGATCTAACAAAGTCGTGTTTCCTAATCTGATTACACGGTGAAATAATTGAAGCTGTAATTTTCCGTCGCAGCAGGACATCTGATATTATTAAATTTGCATATACACAAGTTTCCTGGCAAGATAGAAGTTAATTGCATTAGTGATTGGGTGGCTTGAATTAGCTTCTCAATGGAGGATGGTCTGAACAAGCTTCGGAGGATTCGAATTTAAAGAAGGAAGGACGGCGCAGAATACAGAAATATGTCAATGAAACAGCCATTTGACAGATTCATGTCGTTTCCAAGATGTCCCGAATATCCGAAAAATCGAAGGATCTCTGTAGTGCTGCAACTTAGACGAGCACTTACGTGCACTTCGCTGATTTCAACTCTTACTTTACGATGAATAGGCCATTTTCGCTTTTTACAGCACCTATCGATTAATTCGATCGAAAGTTGAGTCAAAGGATTAATAACTTATTGTGACAAGCAATCGACGCGGAAACTCTCAAGTGAGGTGAGGGCAAAACAAAGTCTCAGTCGTTCACTGAGAATAAGTGATCATGCGTCAAGGACTTTGTCAATTTTTTTTTTTTTTAATTGGCGCGCACTAAAGGTATTGCTTATGCCCTTTAATGACTGGCGTCATCAAGTCACAGCACGGGCCGAAGGTATAGAGGAAGAGAGGAAAAGGAGGTACTGATGCACATTGGTTTTAAATGCCTGCGGATTGTAATGGTGGGGAAAAATTGGGCTGGTAAGAGCATTCCGTATTCGTGTGGTGCGGCAGAAGAACGGGTCTCTAAACTTAACTGTACGTTCGAAGTTTGGGTTAAGGGTGAACCGGTAAGCATTCCTAGCGAGGCGGGTATTGCGGGTGGATTCTTGAAGGAGAGGAATGAAGCTGGCTAACTCGTTAGAGCATTTTTTTGTTGAAATAGCGATAAAATAATGATAGAGACGCAAAATTTCGTCGATGTTCAAGCGAGTCGATTGACTTCGCAGCACTATTATCACCAATAAGTATCCATTGGGATCAAAAAAGAGTGCTCCCTAAAACAAACTTTCGTTTGTACAGCATCTTAATCATCCTTGTCTCGCTCTTATACATGGAATTGTGTATGTTTCTCAAAGCGAATGGAAAAGTTCAGATTTTATGTTTGTTCGAAATGAATCGTATTTATTTTATTATTTTATTTATTTAAATCGTTACAAGACTTTTCTCTTATTCAGAAAACCTAGCACAGCAAGAACGATAGATAAAAGTAAACGGATTTTCAATATGTCAAAAGCTAGGGAAAGAACTGAAATTGTAGTAGACTAGTATAAGCATTATGCCGAATGCACATTCTTGTACGAGTTTGAGAGTAATCTTAAGCAGAGTTGATTTTTTGTTCCTTAATATGGCGGCACATGAAAGTTGTGAAATGAGTTGGTTGGGCGAATTCACTAGCTCATCTGTAGGATATGGTCGGAGGAAAGCATGCCCGATGAGTGGAATCTCAGCGTCGTTTGCCCAGTCCGCAAGGAAGGAGACCCCTATGACTGCGAGAATTATCGATTAGTCTCCTTAACATCGCAAGCAAGATCCTTTCTGCCGTATTGTGTGAGCGTCTGAAACCGTTCGTCCATGACCTGATAGGTCCCTATCAGTATGGTTTCAGACCAGGGAAGTCCACAATAGACCAGATCTTCACATTACGTCAGATCCTGGAAAAGATCCAAGAAGTGCAAATCAATACTCACTACCTATTCGTCGATTTTAAGGCCGCATATGACAGTGTGCATAGAGACGAGCTATACAGTGCCATGTCCAGTTTTCGCATTGCTACCACACTCGTCTGATTGTGTAGGATGACGATGGAGAACTCTCGCTGCTCCGTCGGTCGGTAACGAACTCACCGAGACCTTCAATGTCAAAAAAGGTTTTAGACAAGGCGACGCACTGTCATGTGACTTCTTTAATATCATCCTCGAGAAGATCGTGCGTAACTCACAAGTCAACACCAGAGGCACGATCTTCCAGAAGTCAGTTCAATTGTTAGCTTACGCTGATGACATTGACGTGATTGGACGAACACAGCGAGCCGTCAATGAGGCGTTTGCTGGCATTGAAACGGAAGCGGCTAAAATGGGTCTTGCGGTAAATGAGGGCAAAACGAAGTACATGCTGTCATCAAGGAAGGACACACAACATCGACGTCTCGGACGGAGCGTCACACTAGGCAGCAGAAACTTCGAGGAAGTTAAGGACTTCGTCTACCTCTGCTCCGCGGTAAACAGGGACAACAACATCAGTACCGAAATCAAACGCAGAATCACTCTTGCCAACCGCTGTTTCTTTGGGCTCAAGAGGCAATTGAGTAATAAAGCCCTCTCTCGAAGGACTAAACTGGCTTTATATAACAGCTTGATCATCCCCGTCCTACTATATGGCGCAGAATCTTGGACGTTAGCAAAGGCGGATGAGGAAGCCCTTAGTCTTTTCGAGAGAAAAGTTTTGCGTGCGATTTCTGGTCCTGTTTGCGTTGATGGCATCTGGAGGAGAAGATTTAATGACGAACTCTATAGGCTGTACAGCGACATGCGCCTGGTTAAGCGTCTACGGATACAACGCTTAAGATGGCTAGGCCATGTAGAGCGTATGGACACCACTGCTCCGGCCCGAAAAGTCTTTGAATCCGAGCCATTGGGACAACGCAACAGAGGACGGCCTAGACTGAAGTGGCGCACACAAGTGGAGAAGGACCTCAACCAACTTGGAGTGCGCAACTGGAGACAGCTGGCGAAAGATCGTGCTGGTTGGAGAGGCATGTTGGTTGAGGCCCAGGTCCACCCCGGACTGTAGCGCCACAAGAAGAAGAAGAAGATATGACAGTGTGCATAGAGACCAGCTATGCAGTGGCATATCTTGGTTTGGCATTCCTACCACACTCGTCAGATTGTGTAGGATGACGATGGAGAACTCTCGCTGCCCCGTCAAGGTCAGTAACGAACTCACCGATACCTTTAATATTTTTTTAGACAAGGCGACGCATTCTCTCCTGTGACTTCTTCAACATCATCCTCGAGAAGATCGTGCGTAACTCACAAATCAACACTAGAGGCACGAATTTCCAGGAGTCAGTTCAATTGCTAGCTTACGCTGATGACATTGACGTGATTGGACGAACACAGCGAAACGTCAATGATGCGTTTGCTGGCATTGAAGCGGAAGCGGCTAAAATGGGTTTGGCGGTAAATGAAGGCAAAACGAAGCACATGCTGTCATCAAGGAAGGACACACAACATCGACGTCTCGGACGGAGCGTCACACTAGGCAGCAGAAACTTCGAGGTAGTCAAGGACTTCGTCTGTCTCGGCTCCGCGGTAAACAGGGACAACACAACCAGTACAGAATCACTTTTGCCAATCGCTGTTTCTTTGGGCTCAAGATTCAATTGAGTAATAAAGCCCTCTCTCGAAGGACTAAGCACGCAGTCCTAAGCAGTCCTACTTTATCGCGCGGAAACCTGGACGTTACCAAAGACGGATGAAGAAGCCCTCAGTCTTTTCGAGAGAAAAGTTTTGCGTGCGATTTTTGGTCCTGTTTGCGTTGATGGCATCTGGAGGAGAAGATTTAACAACGAACTCTATAGGCTGTACGGAGACATGCGCCTGGTCAAGTGCCTACGAATACAATACTTAAGGTGGCTAGGCCATGCAGAGCGTATAGACACCACTGCTCCGGCCCGAAAAGTCTTTGAATGTGAGCCATTGGGACAACGCAACAGAGGACGACCTAGGCTAAGATGGCGCACACAAGTGGAGAACGACCTCAACCAACTTTGAGTGCGCAACTTGAGGTAGCTGGCGAAAGATCGTGCTGGCTGTAGAGGTATGTCGGTTGAGGCCCAGGTCCACCCCAGACTGTAGCGCCACAAGAAGAAGACATGAAAGTTGTGGCTGTGGAAAGATGCGATATTTGTCTGGAATAATTAGTGTGCATCTGTCAAATGTGGAATAGTTTCTTAATGTCGGAAACTATTTCTGAGGAAAAGAATTTCAATTACAGCGCCATCTAAAAATTGTGGCTCATCTTGGAATCGATTACCTACGAGTACTTCACTAGAAAAGTGTGCCATTTGACAGCAATAGTAAGTGTTCATCAGCGTCTGTTTTAGACAACAACATTGCTTTTTGCCTCTTCCGGACTTGTGATAAGAAAACAGCATTTGGGGGAGGTATTGATTATATTTTTCTGAAAGACGTCGAAAGCTGTTTGAAGTTTATGGGGAATATGCTCCGATCACAGAGAGTGGTTTCGTCGATTTAAAAGTATTTTCTTAAGCGTCTTGGTCAGCCCAAAAAGTTTTCGATTAGGAGTTGAAGGCTTTACTGGATCAAGATCCGTGCCAAATGCAAAGTGAACTCGTAAAATAGTTGGGGTCGGCTAAGGAAACTATTTTCGACCGTTTTATGCAAATTTGTTTTTATTCAAAAGCAAGGAAAGCAAGGATGCCGTTCGAGCATTACATGTGGAAAGACGGTTTTTCAACTCTCAACTGCTTCTGAAAAGACAAAAAAAAAGACATTTGTATCGGATTGAGAGTGGAGATGAAAAGTGGGTGAACTGCGATTAAGTCTAGTCAACCAGTTTCATCATCGTCTACAAAAGTGTGAGTTTGATTAAAAAAGTAAACAAAAAAACAAATCATTGGAGCTGTTTCTTTTTTTGTGCACAGCCGTCAGTTAGAGACAATAGCTTTTCAACTTTTCCGCGAAAAATAGATAAAATCGATTGGATTTAAGATCACTCTTTCACTTTTTTCGTGTGACCTATTTAAAGATGTCCTAAAATGTTGCATAAAAAGCATTGGAAATACGGAACGGATGGAAGAATTGAGAGCAATCACTCAAACCTAATTAAACTCCATCCCAAAGTGTCATTCGAATCCAAGCGCTAATCACCTAATTGATCTTCTGTCAGGATGAAGATAACAAATCGATGGCACAGCACCTACACCTACAGCATTGACATGGATTCATTGCTTGCAACACTAACCGGACGGGTCTTGTTGAAATGCAAAAACCCACAAGGTGAGTTATTTGATCGCGAATGCGATATTTCTTGTTGGCTGTCTCATTAAACCTGTAAAATGAGAATTAAATTAATGTGGCTTTAAGTTCAAAACGTTGATCTACTGCTAGAAGATATTCCAACTTCCTTTCCATTTTTCATCCAACTCTCATTGTACGTGCAATTTATTTAGTATTGTCGTGTGCTAACATCGCACAGTCCAACGCGCAGTGCTCCATTGCGAAGAAAAAAAACGTGTTAGCGCCGTCATTTTTGAAATCACATATGTACCGGGTACGGGTACTTCTATGATTTGGCTAGGCAGACACACTAATTCAGCCACAGTACGTGAGCAAGTCCACTGAGGGGAAACAGATTCCCCAATTGATTGACCAACACAAGGGGACAAGCAATTACGAATGGACATTTAAGGGAAGAGCTTACATTTTGGTTGCGTGCAGACAACACGGTTTTTCATCCAGTTTAGGAGATTATTGTTTTTTCTTTTCTATCAAACCTTATAAAAGTCAAGCCAAACCAATGAGTGGTATGTGGAGCATGTTGGATGTCAGTGGTGGGGACTTTTATGCAATTCGATCTGGAAACACATCAAGATGCCGAATATGTTCACTTGGTCACATTGTGATCACCAAATATTCTGAGAAGCAACTGTTTTTGCCTTATTCTTAATTCTGAAGGAACAACCTTCCACTTGTCAGTGCAAGAGCTCGTATTGATGCCGGTGGAGGTTAAGCGCTTGTTAGTGGGACACTTATGTGCCAGAAAGATGTGTTTAAGGTTTGTTATGCGTCAGGGACAAATGCTTATATCATCTGCAAAAGGAAGTCCCCAAGGTTCAACCTCATTTATCAGAGGTGTAAGTAAGAGTATTTGAAGGTATTTGTTGACATACATGTAAATTTAGTTAAAGTTATGTATCCATATGTACTAAGCATACGTGTATGTACATATTGAGTATCACTTACAAGTCAGTCTGTGTTAGTGGCTCGAGAAGGATGGACACAAAACCTAATACTAATGAAGTAAAATAAAGCAATTTGGATAATAAATATAACCAGTAAAAGAAAACAAATTTAAAAGTGTAATTTATTAATTTACAATTATTTAACAGTACACCTAAGTCTATTTTTACACGGTCTTTTTTTACACGGTTTTGAAAATTGAATATTTTTAATTTTTTTACACGATTTTATTCCATTTAGCACGATTTGAAATTTTATGTACTTAAATTTTTTTTGTCAAATTTAATTTTTGCTTCTGGATATCGGATGTTAAAGCCCCTGCTTATCAATCGTGCATTAAAGCCTCGAGCAATGAAAGGTGTCGATTTTGATACATTGCCGGTTAATTGGATGGCCAATAAAAAAGCATGGGTGACGACTACAGTTTTCACAGAATGGTTCATTAAATATTTTGTGCCAGAAATTAGAAAATATTTGAATGAAAAGGGCTTAGAATTTAAAGTTCTTCTGTTGGTAGACAATGCACCCGGGCATCCTCAGTTGGAACACGAAAATGTACAAGTTTTGTTCCTGCCACCAAATACCATATCCCTAATCCAACCACTGGACCAAGGAATTATCGCAACATTCAAAACTTATTATATCAAACGAACATTCCAGTACATTTTGGACACTTTGGATAGGGATAAAACTCTAACAGTAATTGATGCCTGGAAAAAGTTTTCTATCAAAGATTGCGTTACACATGCTGCTTTAGCATTGTCAGATTTACGACCATCAACCTTAAACGGATGTTGGAGAGCAATTTGGCCAGAATGTGTAAAAAGTAAAAGTCCTGTGGAGAAAAATACAAACGAATATCCCAATATAATTGCTTTAGCACACGCAGTTGGTGTGGAGGGTTTTGATGACTTAATATCTGATGACATTGATGAACTGATGATTGATAAAGTTCTTAGCGAAGACGAAATATTACATTTTGCCTCACAGAATGCTGATGTTATAGAAAGTAGTGATAGTGAAGAACCTGTAAAATTAACTGAAAATTTAATTCAAGAAGGACTTCAACTTGCAAATAAATTAGGACACCATTTCGTCAAAAATGATCCCAATGTCGAAAGAGCTGCACAATTCCAACGTGAACTGAATTCTTGTATGGCTCGTTACAAGGAATTATACAAAGAGGTAGCAAGAATTGGCGAACAACGGCTCATAACAGAGTTCATTTTTCAAAATGTAGATGCCGAACGAGCAAGAGAAAGTCCAGTTCAAAATTATTCCAGCGATGATAGTGAATGTATACGCGTTCGAAGCAAGCGAATGCGAATAACTGATGACGACAGCAATTAAATTTATGTTGCTGTATTTATGATTATCACTTATTTTATTTTATTTTATTTTTTACCTTAAAAATTGAATAACCTATTCTTTTCGTTCACAACATAGTTGTTAAGTTCCTGAATTTATATTACTTTTAAGATTAGAGTGCATATCTTTTTTATCATTAATTACTATGCTTGTGAAAATAAGCATTATATATTTGATTTAAACATGAATTCTTGTTCTTAAAAATTCTTGTTTTTCACTAATTTTAATAGGTTTTAAAGATTAGGAACAAATCACCCATTTTTGTATACGATCAATGTCTTTTTTTACACGTTTTTTTTTCTACACGGCTTCTTCTGGAACCAATCTACCGTGTAAAAACAGACTTAGGTGTATTGTGTTTTTCGTCGAACACACTTCGGTATAGACAACAGTCAATGAAAATGAATAAGTGATGTGCAGCCATAAATGATTTAGTTTGTTCCGCAACCTATATACCCCTTTGTGCTACTGTTCTCTCACGATTGAGAAGGACATAGAATAGAAGACAGTGAAAAACTCCAAAACTTCAAAACTAAAATCTGAGAAGCTGCCAATTTAAGCTGGCAATTTAAGTTTTGTTTAATTTTTGAGGGAAACTGAAACAGAAAAAGTGTTAAATTCTAAATCACGTATTACTTGTTAATGAACTATGCTAAATATTCTAGTACAATCATTATTTCCCAGCACTGTGGTAAAAGAAAATGGTAAGGAGCTGAACTAAATATTGATCTTTTTGTTTGTCCCCTTTTGTCTCTCCTGTTTATGTCACTTTCAATTATTTATTTTTTTTTTTTGAATAAAGCGTCTATGTGAGAAACCATTATTATTATTTGGAGAATTGTATAGTATCGTCCCTGATAAACAGAAGACTGCGTTTCCTTAACAAAAAATTTTTGCTGAAAGACGATTGTAGTAAATCAGCATTCCATTAGAACAGTAGGGGGCTCTGCTTACCATGATATAGAATTAATTAATTAATTAGCTTTTTTTATAAGATGTCGTACTATTTACAATATGACTTATAGCTAGACTTATATCTAAGTTTAAGAAAGTGTCGGCTCAATAAAAGGGGCCCAACGTATATCAATTGTCTTAAAACTTTTATAACAATTATAATATATTTGGCGTGCTAATTTTATATGTGTGGTGGGGGTTTAAATATATATGAAGGTATATATTTCTGATACAAATACAATACATACAAATTTTATTTAAGATTTAACCTCGGTAGTGTCCCGAGGTGTTCTTTGCATAAAATGTTGCAGCTGGGTTGAAAACTTCCTGGAATCTCGAGTCTGAAATTGCTCTCACATGCAGGTGACTGCGCTCCATAGGCTGTTCTAAAATGTCCTGTATCTCCGGGTTCGGATGGTCATTGATGGAGCCAAGAAAGTTCTTGGCTAATTGTAGGGTATGTTGGTCCAACGGGGTGATCCTTGCCTCCTGGTAAAGTTGTTCATTGGGGATATACTTAAAGCTCGACGGAATTCGGTACTGTCCAGTACACATCCGGAGAATCTTCCTCTCATACAAGCATATTTTCTTCATGGCTGTTGGGTTTATAGTAAACCAAACTGGGAACCCGTAAGTGATTACTGGTCTAATGAGCTATTTATAAATAAGCAGCTTTGTCCTTTGGCTAACTCCAGTTCTCCTCCTTAGTAGTGGATTCACGGAATGAAGCGCAAATGCTGCTCGTCTCAGCGTGATGTCCGCATGGTTTTTGAATTTAAATTTGTTCGTAAAATTGATTCCCAAGTACTTGGCATCATTTCTGGCAGTCACTGTTGTATTGTCCGGGAGTGAAATCGTGATGTTGTTGCAAATCGTTGCAAAGTCTCTTCTTGATGATGCAGATGAGTTCTGTCTTGCTGCTGTTCACCTTCAGTCCCCACTTGAGAAAGTAGACCCAAAGGTCATGGATCCTTTGTTGTATCCTTCTAGCCGCTATTTCAGGTGATAGTGAAGTAGCGTATGACAGGGAATTATCCGCATATAGAAGAGTCTTGCATCCACTTCCATTTATTGGCTGATCAGCTGTGAAAAGGTTGAACAGCACTGGTCCCATTCTCGAGCCTTGTGGAACTCCAGCGTTGATGACCGTCATCGTGGATTTTGTTTGCCGATTTGCACAGAGAAGGTTCTGTCCTTCAGAAAACTGTGGATTATTTTCACCAGATGGGTTGGAAAACCAAAACCAAGGAGCTTGTAGACAAGCCCTTTGACCCATACGGTGTCGAAGGCCTTTTCAATGTCCAACAGACATGCCACCGTTGTTTCCTTTTTGTTTAGTCCACGAGTGATGTCGCTGTGTAGCCTAAGCAGAGGATGTAGGGTGCTGTGTCTGGGACGGAAGCCGAACTGGAACAGTGGGAGAATCCGGAGTTCTTCGCTTAGCACGTTGATTTTCCTAAGAATAATCGTTTCCAACACTTTACTTACGCAAGAAAGTAGGGCGATAGGACGATATCCATCCACACATATGTGGTTGCCTTTTTTTGCTTTTTTTGGGACTGGAACCACCTTGGCTACTTTCCAGGAAGTTGGAAAGTAGCTATTATTCAGGCAATTGTTGAAGACAATCGTCAGCAGCAACAGCGCCAAATTCGGCAATTTCTTCAGTAAGAAATTGGAGATTTGGTCGTTACCAGACGACTTCTTCGCATTACCAGAACTGATGATGTCGCTGACTTCCTCAATTGTTGTGAATGTGTCGTCATTCATGGGGATCGCGGATGTGTTGGTCTCATTGAAAGATGTAATGCTCTCGTTGAGATCAGACACCGCGGATACCCTTGAGTCGACTTCATTAAGGAAGCCAGGTAAATGTATGGGTGGCCGGTCTTTAAAGGCAGCTTGGAAGTGTGCTGCAAATGCTTCCGCCTTGTCGTCGTCCGTAGTGACACTCCGATTTCCGTGGGTAATGGTGTGTGGTAGAATTTTCCTTTTACCCGTAATTCGTTTAATGTGGCGAAAAACATCGGGACCCGGTTTTATGTCCTCTAGTCTTCTTTGGAACTCCTCCTCGTGGTAATTTTTAACGGCTCGCTGGAACAGCCATGATATAGAAGGAGGACGACAGGTTACATGACTCAAGAGCGGGTCAAAGCCAGTATATATTTCTTATTGGATGTTTGTGTGCCTATTTGTTAATCTAGACAAACGGTGGAAACTACAATCAAAGGATAGTCTATCTAGGCATAACTGCTGCCATGAACCATCCATTCCACAAGCGCAACTGGAAACCATTCTATAAACTTTTGTAAATAAATCAGTTGTAAGACTACACGGCTGTTAGAGAAATTGAAAAGCTCGAAAAAAACAAATGGTCTTCATACAAGTTTGAAAAAAGCTGGATCTTATCAAATGCATCTTTTTCAACAGAGTCAGACAACAGCACGTTAGCCTTTTGTAAGGCACAACGATCTAATAATTTGCAAACCATCTCAACGTTGTCTTCATTCAAATGCTTGCCGTAGATTCCATCCATCACTATCTTAACGTTGTTTTAATTCAAATGCTTGCTGTAGATTCCACAACAAAGGGATCGTTCCATAAGAGTGTGCTAAAGGAATTGAATTAACTGGTATACAATTGGTGTCGCAAGGGAGTGTAACGGGCGATAGGATAAAAATATTTTTCTTGTGAAGAACTTCATGCTCCTCGATTCAGCAGCAAAAACAGGAATATCTACTTGGTATTACAATTCTTAGGCTAAGACACATACTGCAGGCTACTCATCCGAGTGCAAAGTCCAGCGAAGGTCTAAAGATCTTCTACGATAGAACACCTCAGCCCATAGAGTAATTAGATTCAAGTCAATTAGACTGTGGCCTGGACGGAGGTGCGGTAAATTCCCTATTCTAAAGCGGTTTAACTTCCTCCTAGAAAACAGCATTGGTTGAGCAGCACTTTGATTCCTACGAGGAGGTCGAAAATTGGGTGTCTGATTGGTTTGCTTTAAAATACGAACAATTTCATTGGCGTGGTATTCACAAATTACATGAAAGGTGGTCAAAATGTGTAGAAAACAATAGTTTCCACTGCGCTGGGTGACTCAATCTCTATTTGGGTCAAAGGCATACGATAGGGTAGAGATTAGGTTCCACTTTAGGATCTGTTCCCCAACCTTTCCTTACACTGCATAATTCTTCAGGCAGAGATTATGGTTTTAAAAGCGACGCTGACTGAAGAATAATGTTTAATCCTAAAGGAATATAACCATTTTATCTGAAAGTCAGATTACAATAAAATCTCTTGGAGGACGCAGCTTATAGTCAAAAGCCTTGAGTCCTCCTTTCCCGCTAACATTCACTTCATATATACATTGGGTCACAGTGATATTTATGGAAATTAATTTTTCTAGGTGGGACACGAAAATGCAGCCTAAGAGTGATGATTGTCTTGTTGGTAAGCGGCCGCTCTAGCCTAACTTCACCAAACCTAACCTTAACAAACCGAATTTCAAAAAACCTAACTTCAGCAAACCTAACCACAACAAACCTAGCCTCAATAAACCTGAACTCAACAAACCTAACCTCAACAAACCTAACTTCAATAAACCTTACCTAACCAAGCTCTTAGTAAGAAGACCAAGCTGGCTTATTATTCCTGCTTTGCTTTGTGGCGCAGAAATCTAGACGTTTATGATGTGCTAATAGCAAACTCTGTGGGAAAAAAAAATTCAAGACTTCTTCTTCTTCGGATGGCGCTACAGTCCGGGGTGGACCTGGGCGTCGACCAACATGCCTCTCCAGCCAGCACGATCTTTCGCCAGCTGCCTCCAATTGCGCACTCCAAGTTGGTTGAGGTCCTTCTCCACTTGTGTGCGCCATCTCAGTCTAGGACGTCCTCTGTTGCGTTGTCCTTGTGATTTGGATTCGAAGACTCTTCGGGCCGGAGCAGTATTGTCCATTCGCTCTACACGGCCTAGCCACCCTAAGCGTTGTATCTGTAGACGCTTGACAAGGCTCATGCCGCCGTACAGCTCATACAGTTCGTGGTTGAATCTTCTTCTCCAGATGCCATCAACGCAAACAGGACCAAAAATCGCACGCAGAACTTTTCTCTCCAAGAGACAAATGGCTTCCTTATCCGCTTTTAGTAGCGTTCAGGTTTCTGCGCCGTAAAGCAGGACTGGGATGGCCAAGGTGTTGTACAAAGTCACTTTGGTCGTTCGGGAGAGGGCTTTATTACTCAATTGCCTCTTAAGCCCAAAGAAACAGCGATTGGCAAGGGTGAAAAAAAAATTAAGAGTAATTCTTTGAAATCTGCTGCAGCAATAGCGTAGTCAGTGAACATTATGTATGGTAGACAGCTGACAAGGAACTGTGCCGTCTGAAGTTACAGGTGGTTGATGTGCGTGTCCCTTTAGAGACGGAAAAAATGTCCAAGTCGCATTCTATTCACTGTAATAAATATGGTTAAAGAGAAGGCTCCCAATAATTGTTGTCCGCATCAGATTCGTGACAAAAAAATGTACAATACATCGGTTTTGTAACACCTTTAGAGTGTGAGACGTCCTACCAAACCAAAAGGGGCAAAAGCTCACCCCAAACGATTTTATTCAGCAGGTGAGAAAAATGCTATACTGAGTAGAAAAAAAGAGGCATAGGTACCCCTCCATGTCGTCTGTCAGCTTGCATCACCCCCCATTTTCCAACAGTATTGATCACTAAGAGCAGCTCAGTGAAATGCAACGACATATTGCCGCATTTCAAATTTGTTTCCATATTTGTTCGCTGGTTTCGTAACCAATGCTCGCGGCAAACGAATTGTTTCAGGACACTTCCGTTGTATAATCTCTTCTCTGGCTGAAGTTGTCAACTCGTTAAGGAGAACAAAACAGAAGAAAAAACGCCAGCAAATCGTTTGTGGCACATAGCGACACCCTTCAATCCGCCTGACACCAGTGAAGGCCAGGTGTGTTGCCACTCAGCTTCCTCGGATTTTCTGCCGTCCTCCGCACTTTCACTTTCGGTCTGAAAGAAATGATTGCTTCTGTCATGCAATGCGCGGCCCGAATGGCTTCAACTGATGCCCGGAGGCTGTCAATTTACACCACACTCAAGTCCGCACTTTAAATGAGCTAATGATACCGATCAAGTAGATCACTTTCATAACCAATTACGTATGTCATTGTTTTGGTCAGTAACGCCCATGAATCTGAAATAGCCTTGACTCCGTTGGGAGCGGGTGCTCGTCATGCAAACTTCCACGGGCTAAAACAAATCACCAAAAGCCACAAAATTACTTGGTAACACCGTTACCAAGTAACGCACTTGAAACTGGTTCCCTTCGTCGGCTCTGGGTAAATGTCAACTCATCTCTCCTGATCTTCAGTCGAATGACATTTTGCAGTACAGATTGCGATCCGCACTGACATTAGCCAGATGAAAACAAAAAACAAAAAAAAACTCCTAAGAGAGCCACAAAGCTTTTGCCTCTCTTAAGCCGTGGCGGCGGCATGTAGGCTTCAGCCGGCGTCGGCAGAGTTAAAGTGAAACCGAAAGTAAACGGCGCTCGAATGCACCTCGACGCGAATGGGTTTCTGGCTATCTGTCTTGAATCTGGAGTAGGCTGCGTCACATGCAGCCGCGCCGCGCCGTCGCAGACGCTTGTATGAGTATATAGCTCTATTCCGGATATTGTTGCTAAACATTCGGTTCGCGATCGTTGTGTAGTTCGGACGCGGCATTGGCTTTCGGTCACGATAAAAGGCGTCTTTGCAAAAATATTTGGATTAGTCTGTGCGTTCGTTTGGTCTTTGGATTAACCAGTTGATTTATCTCTGGATTAACAATTATTTTGGGATTACAGTGAAGTGCGTGGATTGGATTCCAGATTAAAAGGGAAAACTTGTACTTTGGGTGGATAGGAGCTTGAGTTGGAGAGTGTGAGTAAGTTTTGATTTTTGTTTGAAAACAATTTTGCGCGTTGTGTTGGGGATCAAAATCAGCATCTTCAAAAAAATGTGAAAATAAAGTTTAGCCGTATGTTCTTCATATTGTGATGAAAATAACAATTTATTGCCGGGGAGATATACAAAACTTCACTTGCTGATTGCGGTCTCAGACTGGATTGTTGATTCCTCTAATTAATCTTGGCTCGGTTTAAAACAAAAGCCTTTACACGGGGTACAAAGTGTGGTTTTCAGAAGCAGGATTGCTTCCCGAACGGTTTTAGAACTTGTTTTCAATGAGAAGTTAGATGAAAATGTTCAAGATCCGGTTTCTATTGTGAATGGTTAAATGCAGGTTTTTCAAATGCATTAACGTACGATGTGTCAAAAGGTATGTGCAGGTATTTAGGCCGAAAAAAAATTAACATTTTGAAGGGCTGACAATCTATAGTCCAACAAAGTTCTACCTTACCCTTTCATTTGACACACTTGACCAACATTTTTTTCTTTGGTTTTAACAATTTTCTAAGGGTCTGCAAAGGTTTCGTTCTTTGTGCCCTCATTAAATGTAAGTTTCTGCTCGGAGGATATGGTTTAAAAAAATGCGTTGCGCGCCCAACTCCGGATGATCTTATTAATGAATAAAAGGGATTCCTATCAGAGTTCAATCAGATCGGACAGCAGTTAGTGATCCATTTCAACTAAACTAACAATAGCGGTATGAGTCGGTCTATTATCATTACAAGAGTAATTTTCCCTTCGCCAAAAAAGTCAGTTTTTCTGGAACTCAACGTGAGATCTTGTGACATTTATTTTTCCTTTTTCAAACAGTTTGCGTCGATTGTATCCCGGAAAACTTCAGGATCTTCGGATGTATATTGACTCCTTCTTGATCTGCTGTACATGCTGACTTATTGTGTTTTTAAATTAAGGAGAAACTTTCGGATATAAGTGGGTCTTTAAAGAAAAATGATGTTTTGTCTGCGTTGTCCGACACTGAGTTAAGATTGTAGGCAGACCAACAAGAAAGATCCAAATCCCTTATTTAGCTCAATTTACATTGAAAAGTTTTATTTGTTAACAAAATTCTTGTAGAATTCTATCATTCAGGCTGAACAGAATTATTCTCAACAATGTGCACCATTTGTCGATAATGTTGCCAAATTCGTTTACCTCGCAGAATATTAAACTTGCAGTATTAAGGCGAAATCACAATCGCCGTAGGTCTTAAACACACATAACATACACATGTGTTTCACATATATCCAGCACTTGCGCGTTGTCATTCTTCAGATCGTATATTATATCATAAGTCTGATTTAGTGGGGGATCTCTATTCAGTCGTGCGTTGGACATTTGTGCATTTAGTTACAAGTTGTTTATTCAAAAAGATAATTATTGAATTCAAGAAACTTGATTTTGATCTTTTGACCACATGATCAAAATTTGTCATGCAAAAATAAAAATGTGTTCAACTCCTCATTGAAAAACTAAGAGAGTTGTGCTTTGGTATATTTTTACGAGAAATCAAGAGATGTACAAAAACTTACGATTTGGCCTTTGAAAATCTACTACTCATAAACAGACGTAGGCAGACCCACGTCTGCCTCGAAAATAAACGTTTATAGACGTTGAAACTTCTGCAAGCTTTTTTGCAGATTATTAAATTTTATTCAGGTACTTACTTCAGTATAGTTACGAAAAGAAAAGACGTGCGCATCGATTGACTATTTGGTTAAGAAGCAGATTTATTTGTCCGTTTGCTCGGAACGCTTAGTTTTTAGTACAAGTTTTTTCGTAAAAACAATAAATATGGTCGGTTAGGCGCAAAATTCAATTTTTTTATGGGAACTTTCTTCTTTCGATATAATTTACAATAAGTTATCTTTATTATTATTTTTTTTTTTAATTGCTATACGCAACAAACGTGATTTGAGTTAATTAACAATCTCGAAGTCACGTAAACAACGTGAAAATGGCGTTTGAGAAGAAGCTCTAAAATCAAAGTTACCCCTGAAATATTTTTTCTTTTTCTCAAGTTCCAAGTGTTTTCTGTTCAAAAATGTTAAAATTGGCGTTGGAGAGGCGATCTAGTACTGAATGTGGTGCGACAGATAGTAGGTAAAAAATGGATTTCTAATACCAAAACGAGTATGCATTAAATTAATAGCAAGTCACGAAAATGACTCACATTACGCACGGAGGGTCATTACAAGATAAAAAAGGGAACTATGTCTAAGTTAATTTCCATACGGGAAACCTTCTAAAGTACGCACTCAAATATGATGATCGCCATTTTCAACTGATCGACTAGGTGTTGTGAGCATTCTGCAACTCCTATTCACACGGGAACTTGAACATTCCCAGAAAACAGATAAAGTAACTAGCTCAATACTTGAATTTTTTTTTTTTTTCTGAGCGACAGTCCACAGGGGGATCAGGGCCTTGCTTCCTTATGAACTACTCGTGTTGTGCGCGCTACTCTCCTCTCACGAGTCGAAGGGACCCGCAGATTTTTAGCTGACTCCGAACGGCGAAAGTTGAGAAACTTTCTTCGACAGCTATTCCTCTTTGAGTGTTGTCAACAGCTCGAAAGTGCCGTGAAAAATTCGAGGTGTTCAGCCGGAAATCGAGCCTAGACCCTTCGATGTGTGAGCGTCGCACTCTACTCACTACGCCACGACGACCACAGCACTTGAATTAATCCTGAAATAATAATTAGGGAAAATGCTTTGATACACCATTTCTCTTGGTATCACAAATTGATACTGAATATGGAAGAAATAAGTTCATAAGAGCCTCAAAGAAGCGAAGGAAACTGTTATATACTTAAGTTCCTCACCTTCAATTTAGCTGAAAACGTGGCAGCTTTAAAATTTATGAAATCTAAAAAATTTAGCTATCTGTTACTGTTCTCTGTCAGAAAGTTTGAGGATAGTTAAGCCCCATTTACGATACAAGAAATTTAATTTTTCCTTCTTGTCATAATATGTGAATGTCAGAGAATCAGAAGCCGTCGGATGTTTAGAATTTACAGAAGTAATCTTTTTTAAGGTGGCCGCCGTAGTGTAGCGGGTAGAGTGCGAGGCTCACACGCCGAAGGTTCCGGTTCGATGAACAAATCGAATTTTTCACGCCAACACCTCTTTGACAACACTTAAAGAGTATTAATTCTATAAGAAAAAGCTCCTCAAACTTCTCTGTTCGGAGTCGGCAAAAAATTGTATGTCCCTTCTAGTCGTGAGAGATTAGTAGCTCGCACAACACGAGTAGTTGATGAGCAAGCTAGGTCCTGGTCCCCCTGCAGACTGTCGCGTAATTTTGAAATGCATGATTATTTCTTTGGATTAACTGAAAACACTCAGCGATTATAAAGCTTTTCAAATTTAGATATTCGGAGTTGGCACTAAACTGTGATCCTCTCTAAGAAAAACTTAACGTTGATACTTTAAAACTTCACTGAATTTTTATTAAACTCACTTTGCTGCTGTCCACAAGAAAGGAGACCCTTTTCATGGCACCAATTATCGAGGGTACAGCCTCCTCAACATCGCCTACAAGATCCTCTCTGCCGTATTGTGTGAGCGTCTGAAACCGTTTGTCCATGACCTGATAGGTCCCTATCAGTGTGGTTTCAGGCCAGGGAAGTCCAGATCTTCACATTACGGCAGATCCTGAAATATACCCAAAAAGTGCAAATCGACATCCACCACCTATTCGTCGATTTTAAGAGAGGGTGTTGCGCTGTTGGAATATTTTAAAATTGCATGACCAGGTAACTCGTGAAAACTCTAACGATGTTAGGAGACACTGATGCTTAGCACACATGAAGCAATGGTTCTTTTGTGTGACAAATTTTGCAAACGTGTGAACTTTTGCACAAAAACAATCTTGAATGGATCATTCATCTTCTCACCATTCCGGCTTTTGCGTTGACGTCGAACAAACAAATAACAACGCTTTACATGCACATCAAATCCATTTTTTGTGGTCAAAGCCATAAATTATGGGAAAACGTGATAAGAAATGTTCATCTACTGGACGATGTGCTTTGAATTGAAACAAACAAAATTTGGAACACTGTCATTCAATCCTATAAATCCCTAGTGCAAGTGATGGGTGTGTTTATTTATTCTCTGACCTCATCATTGATTACATCCTCTTTTGAAGTGGTAAACGATTTTTCTTGTCGAATTTGATATGCAATTGAAACTGAATAGTTGGAAGGTCTAAAAACAAGTCTCTTCATCAAGAAGTCATGTTGTACAGAACAAGACCAATGTCTAATGTTTTTATGTTTAAAGAAAATGTCTTATGTTTCAAATAATATATAAATATATTTTAGCCGATAGTGGTCGCCGTGGCGTAGTGGGTAGAGTGCGACGCTCACACGCCGAAGGGTCTAGGTTCGACTCCCAGCTCAACACCAATTTTTTGAATTTTTCACGACACCACCTCTTTCAAGCTGCTGACAACACTCAAAGAGTAATAACTGTCTAAGAAAGCTTCTCAAATCTCGCCGTTCGGAGTCGGCAAACAACTGTAGGTCCCTTCTACTCGTGAGAAAACAGTAGCGCGCACAACACGAGTAATTGATGAGCAAGCTAGGCCTGGCCTGGTCTCCGTTTGGACTGTAGCGCCAACAATTATTATTATTATTTTAGCCGATGACTTCTTTAAGCGACAAAATGTTTCTATTTGAAAAATAACAAAAACAATTTAAATCAATACATAAACTGTTCTTATTTACACCCGTCTTCAAGCACTGTTCACAATCGTTGGATTCTCTTTCCTTATTTCTACGCAGTAGTCCACTTTACATTTTTGCCCTTCTATTCTGAGAAAATTGTTAAATTTCAAATCCAACTTCAATCCTGGAGGCGAACAGGGTCTAGCTTCCATAGCAACATTTTAAGCGTGCTACGTTTCTGTCACTAGCTGAAGGTATGTTTTTTTTTAAATAAAACACTAATTATTAATGGGAAAGCAAAAACATTTTATTCAAAGTATTGGCCATTGTTTTCTACATATTTTGACCACCTTTCTGGCAATTTGTGAATACCACGCCAATAAAATTGTTCGTCTTTTAAAGCAAACCAATCAGACACCCAATTTTCGACCTCCTCGAAGGAATCAAAGTGTTGCTCAGCCAATGCGTGTCCCATCGATGAAAACAAATGGTCGGAAGGAGCCAAGTCTGGTGAATACTGCGGGTGGGGTAGCTGCTCCCAGCCAAGTGTTTTGATTGTATCCTGAGCTGGGTTTTGCTTTGTGCGCAGGTGCATTGTCATGGAGCAAAATTACCTTGCCGTGTCTTCTGGCCCGTTCTGGTCGTTTCTCGATCAATGCATGGTTCAAATTGATCATTGTTGTCGGAAGCGATCAGTATTAACGGTTTCACCAGGTTTTAGGAGCTCGTGGTATAGCACACATTTTTGGTCCCACCAAACACGCAGCTTTGTCTTCTTGCCGAATCGATCTGGTTTTGCTGTCGATGGTGATGGTTGTCCCAAATTAACCCATGAGTTTTCCCCTAAGGATTCTTAAAATAAATCCATTTTTCATCGCCAGTAACAATTCGATGCAAAACCCATATTCTTTCGTGTCTTTGAAGCAAAATTTCACAAGTGTTTTTTCGGTTTTCCATCTGTCTTTTAGTCAATTCATGTGGAACCGATTTTCCACAATTTTGGATCTTTCCCATAGCTTTTAAATGGTCAGAAATTGTTTGTTGTGCAACATTTAACATTGCTGCCATTTGCTTTTGACTCAAAGTGTCATTTCCATCCAATATCGTTTGCATTTCGGCGTCTTCAAACTTTTTTGGTGGTCTTCCACGTTCTTCATTTCTCACATCAAAATCATTATTTCTGAACCGTTGAAACCATCTCTTGCATATTGCTTCTGATAGACCATGATCACCATATGCCTCGACAATCATTCAATGCGACTCTGCAGCACTTTTCCTCAAATAAAAACAAAAAATTAATGCTCTCCGCAAATCATCACTTTCTGGTACAAAATTCGACATTTTCGTACAAAGTTTGACATTGAAAAAATATGATTTTGTCTGTTTAATGACTTGATGTATACTAAATATTTTTCATAGATGTCATAGCAAACAAACAAAAAAAAAAGGGCTCCTTCACGACAAATGCATAGCAAACAAACAAAAAAAGATAAGGGCACCTTCACAGCAAATGTTCCCTATTGAGACATTTGTATCTTGACCGGTATACGTGGTATACAGTTAGTACTTTTGTTTCTTGTTGTCAGCAAGCTTTTTCTAGGCGACGCCGTATTCTTCTTCTTCTTCTTTTTGTCCGGGTGGACTTGGGACTCAACCAACGTGTCTCTCCAGCCAGCGCGATCTTTCGCTAGCTGCCTCCAATTGCGCATTCCAAGTTGGTTGAGGTCTTTTTCCACTTCTATGCGCCATCTTAGCCTAGGCCGTCATCTGTTGCGTTGTCCCAATGGCTTTGATTCAAAGACTTTTCGGGCCGGAGCATTGGTGTCTATACGCTCTACATGACCTAGCCACCTTAAGCGTTGTATCCGAAGACGCTTGACCAGGAACATGTCGCTGTACAGCACCCTTGAGTTCGTCATTAAAGGTGGTGCCGTATTGCAAGGTCTTAAGTCCAATAATGGAAATTGGGATTTTCGCCTTGCCAGTGTCTTAACTCATCACGCAACGGTGTGAATAAGATGGGTTCGACAATTTGTCAAAGCCGACAAAGTGTCGTGAATGAATTGAAGTCAAGAATCGAAATTGGAAGTTCGGCGTGTGAGCGTGGCAGATGGGTTCGACAATTTGTCAAAGCTGACAAAGTGTCGTAAATAAATTCAAGGCAGGAATCGAAACTGGAACCTCGGCATGTGAGTGTGGCAGTCCGCCCACTACGCCGCAGACGATTACAATATATTTGCCTTAAATTGCTTAAATTGTTAACTCAAAACGAGACAAGAAAGCTTAAGGGAAGGGCAGCACATTGTCTTCACAATTTTGTCTCAAAACCAATTTTATCAAAAGGAGTTTTACTGAGTTCTAATAATATTTTACTGAGTTCTAAAATTTGGCATCAGTTTGCCAGGTGTTAAGAAATTTAAAAAAAAATACGAGCAACATTCTAAGATGAAATACTAACTTTCGGAATAAGTTGTGCATCAAATTTTCACTTTATTGGTGTCCAAATGACCTCTTCCTACCTACCTACCAACCTACATATGGCTAGCTGGAGCACATTAACAACTGGTTGCCACTAGAGGGATGTTTCGGTATTTAAACAAAAATTTGTCAAGTTTCCGCAGGATTTGCAATGATTGTGTGACCTTCAAATGTGCCCAATCCCAATCGACCTCATCAGTGTCTCCACTCCACTGTCCAATTAATGTAATCTGCTTAGTTTTAGTTTATGGTTAGGTTTTTTGTGCACACCTTTCGCAAACGATATGCAATTTATGGGCAGAAACTTGATGTGATCGTTTTGCAAGGGGAAGGCTATCGTGACATGCCGATCTGTTTTCGCAAAATATGGAAGTGAACGTTCCAGTTTCATATAATTATTGTGTTATCCTTACGATAGATGAAAAGTTAGCTGCAGACAACTCACGACAACCAAGTCGTGACCTTCCGTGCCATTTAATCAATTCGTTGGCTTTAGCATCTGTGTTATAGATTGCAGTTTGAAGACGAAAGATAGCGTCTGCGGGAGCCAATTTTATGTTACATAAACTTCAACAAAATGGTGAATAACAAATTGATGAATATTCAATAGAAACTCGTTGACCCTCATTTTGATAAAATTGGCAACTTTTTATCAATTTCCGTGGATTGAAAGAAGATGATTGAATTTAGTGCCGTTTGAGAGATTTTTTCTTGAAGCTTAATTTCTTTTGCTCTGATGCTGACCTGAGATTGATGAAAGACATCCTTTATTGATCGTTAAAGGTGGAAAATGATCTGATCTAATTTGCAGACAAGTGATGGGAAAAGAAAAGAAAAATCTAGAGCCCCTGCAGAGTGTCGCAAACTGGAGTTAAAAAGAGGTCGCAAATATGTGTCGTTGTTCTTAAAATCAAAGCGACGTCCATTTGTGTGACAAAAATAAATAGATTTCCCCTCACTGCAACAGGTCATTCCAGAGATGAAAACCTCTCTTAATTCATCAAGGCTCGATACTTTTGCCATTTAGTGCTGCATGGGTAAGAAACCAATTTGATCACAATGCGCTTACAGTTGAGTTGAAATTGTGCACAAATTAATTAATAATTAGCCAAACTGGTCGCGGAATATTCTTTCCCCGGCCATTTGGCAGAAAATTATCTTTATCTCGCCATTCACTTTCAATGCAATAACTTGGATTTTTCTGCAGTGGAAAAATATTTGCTCTTCCAGGCCGTTTTAAGATGAACAAAATCCCACTCACTTTGCTTTGACTTTATTGGCGGAATTTCCATCGCATCATATTCTTCTTCAACAAGTCATTTCACCGAAACGTGTTGTCCACTAAGCGCAGGAGACCTTGTTGATGATTCAGGTGATGAGTGTAAACAAGTTTATGATGATGCGAAAATTCCGTTGATCACATGAGGGCTTGTGGACAAGGCTAGAGTGCTCACCACAAGTTGCTTCCAAGAACAGAACTATTAATTGTATTTAATTTATTATTGTGGTGAAGGAATGCTCGTTTTGAACTTAAAACAATCGCGCGATGAGTGTGATACCGGAAATGTTGTTTTGTGTGGTGAATAACTTCTTTTAAGTTTGCATAAGAACAATCCATCCAACTGTCTTCTCTTACCCTTTCTTATTTAATTATCGAGTCATAACTTTAATCATTCTGCAGTTTGTCGTTTTAATGAATACGGTCGTTTACATATGCTAGTCAAGAACAAATCAAGGTACAATTTCGACCGAATCTGCAGTAAGTTATTAAAATGAAACTGTCATAATAAAAGCGTTTGAAAAAGCCATCGAGGACATGGATTTCCAAAAGAACGAAAAGGAGTTTCCTTTTGTTGGAGGCTGACAGAAGGAAAACGAATACGTCAATCTGTGCGTTATCTTTATTTTATTAAGCACCGCGGTGTGTGTTACAATATCTTTAATAGTATCAAGTAACCGAGAGAATTGTGGTCGCCGTGGGTACTACTGGATAGAGTACTATACTCACACGCAGAAAGCTTGCGTTCGATTCCCGGCTGAACACCGCGAATGTTTCACGGCACCACCTCTTTTGAGCTGCTGACAACACTGATAGAGTAATAACTGTCTAAGAAAGCTTTTCAAAACTTCGCCGTTTGGAGTCGTCAAAAAACTCTCGGCCCCTTCTACTCGTGATAGAACCGTAGCGCGCACAACACGAGTAGTTGATGAGCAAGCTAGGCCCTGGTCCCCTGTGGACTGTCTCACCATACAATTATTAATTATTAACCGAGAGAAATGCGCGAGCAAGGTTCAAGAACCGAATTTACGGCGGTTGATTAACTTTAGAGTGCGTGCATGAATCAAAAGCAGGCAAAAAGCAAAATACATTTTTTTGTTAATCGCAAACATTTTCACAATACGCAGAAATTAAGAACACAATGAGCGAGAACTACACGCGAGAAGGTTACATTTCACTACTGACAATTTGACAAGTTTTTCAAGGACTGCTAGTTCCCTTTAAGCCAATGTCAGCAACTCAATAAAAGCAGCACAGTGGAAACTGTTTAACGAGAGTCTAGGAATTTCCATTTTGTGTGTGAGTGGATGTCATTATATACTACGAGTTTGCAGATGTGGCCCTATATAAGATTTAAAGTCAATCAAACAAGTCAAATCGGACACAAAAAAGAAAAATGTTTGAAATTAAATATCTTGGCAGCCACTGTAATGGAGGAATCATCCAGATGATGTGACTGGATTTATGAATCACATGATTCAAAATCACATCCGTATCACTATTTATAGTGTCAACGGAAGATGATGGAGAAAAGACCATCAACGGATGGCGGCTAACAGACCCAGGCTTTGAGGGAACCTGACTGGTAGTGACAGCTTGACCAGAGGCTATATTCTGGTGACACGGGAGGTCAGGGGCCCCTGGAACTTCGGTTCCAGCCTGACAGTGCGGTAGGCCCCCTTGTGGGAGTATCGTGGTGGCTGTGGTTTAACACCTAACATCGCGGGTAGAGTCGAGGATAGTGTACTGTGCTGACTTGTCTAGCCCATTATTTAAGCAAAACTAGGCAAGACGGTTAGGGGACTATCCCTTCTCAGTGTGGAGTTGCATTCTCAACCGGGCGCTGCGACCCACAGAGCGGAAGAAGTTTTAGAAAGGCTTCGCATCAAACCAAGGTGGGGTGATTTCCCCTCAAGCATGATCTCAGTTTTGTACTTGGGTAGCTAAGGCGTCTAGTTTTGCGTTACTTACGACTCTTGGGAAAAGGTTCCCCGTGATATAAGCCGTTATGGCAGGTGGTCACGTAAAACCATATCATACATCTGTAATGATGATTCCGTGAAACCGAAAAACATTTCCTCGTTAGTTTTCAATTCCCCCTCTGTTTTGCTGGGTATGTAGTTATTGGCTCTTACGTTTACGTGAGAGTTTTGTCACTTATTTCGATTTTTCTGCAAACAAAACTGTCAAAACGATTGTAATAGTCACAGAGAGATAATTGTTCAAAGAAATTTGCTCATTTTATCCCCTTTACCCCCCTACCTTAATAATTTTTAAATTGGGAATTAGAACCCTTTCCTGCATTTGGCACCTTTACTTCAACGTAATTGCTGACAATTATGCGGAACGAATATGATTGAGTCTACTTTCCACAGACGTCCTTTGGCCTCAATTCGGCCGCTATTACCGCCGATGGTCGCCTTACGTTTGTACCTTGCAGTGAAACTGTTTCAGGGGAAGAATTGAGGCCATGGGCAAACAAACATTTCAGTTGTAGCCGCAGACACTACAACAAGACTCAGTAAGGTCTCAAAAAGCACGTTTCAACAATGATTGTTCAAAAATCTGTAAATTTATATTTCAAATTAATGCTTGTACTTTCGTGCAGCATTATTTTCCTGTTCCAATCAGTTTTTTCTGTGGCCGCCGTGGCGTAGTGGGTAGAGTGCGACGCTCACACGCCGAACGTCTAGGTTCCATACCCAGCTTAACATGAATTTTTCGAATTTTTTACGGCACCACTTCTTTCGAGCTGCTGACAACAGTCAAAGAGTAATAACTGGCTAAGAAAGCTTCTCAAATTTCGCCGTTTGGGGTCGGTAACAATTATTATTATTATTAATCAGGCTTTTCCAATAATCATTCGATCCGGAAATCCACCTGAGAACTCTCCACTCTTTTGCATATATGGTAAAAATGTGTTTTTTGTTTTAATCCCCTTTGAAAGTTTTTCAAAAAATAATATTCTTGATTTCATTTCTTGGACATCGATTGCAAATTGCAAATCCGCTAGCCTTTTCTGCCCAGGGTATTTTCGACGGCGAAGTTTGGCAAAAAGAATAACAAAATTTGGACAATTTCAAACAAGCACTTTGCTAAGAATGAACGAAAAACCTGCAGAGCAGAGACTTGGTTCCTTAGACCATTATTCGCGCTAAGGGCGATCACAATTGATTGAAGTTACATCAAAAAACAAAAATTGTAGCATTTTAAAATGCCGAAGTTTGGGTCATTCACTACTACACAAAAAGTTCCGGAACATAAAGGGGGCGCCACTAACAAAAATATTTAATTCAATATTTTCTTTTTGTTATAATCGACAACTTTACCATAATTTCCAAGGCATTCCTCACACACATAGGGACCCAAGCTTCACAGTCGTTATACGTTTTTGTCTGTTAAAAAGCTGTGTTCAATCTTGTCCTAAACGAACTGAGCAGATTTCCTCCTTTTTTCAGGAATCACCAAGTTTATATTAAACATGATCTTTATTCGAAATTCCTTTCAAAAAGTAATGTCTTAAGTGAGTTGCGTCCAATTTTTTAAAATGTTCCTTTAATACGTTGAGGACGGCGTGTACCACAGGTGGCTCACATCACATATCTGGTGGCGTGTGTAAAGAAATAAACAGAAGTACAACAAGAAGCAGAAGCAGCACTATATTGATGTGTGCATTTTTCGTAAAATTTGTTATTTTTCTTCAAAATTTATTTATTTTTTGTGCAAGGCGCCGCCAGATTTAGCAAGTTTTGATTTGTGCTGCCAGATGATCTTCTTCTTCTTCTACTTGTGGCGCTACAGTCCGGGGTGGACCTGGGCCTCAACCAACATGCCTCTCCAGCCAGCACGATTTTTCGCCAGCTGTCTCCAGTTGCGCACTCCAAGTTGGTTGAGGTCCTTCTCCACTTGTGTGCGCTACTTCAGTCTAGGTCGTCCTCTGTTGCGTTGTCCCAATGGCTCGGATTCAAAGACTTTTCGGGCCGGAGCAGTTGTGTCCATACGCTCTACATGGCCTAGCCATCTTAAGCGTTGTATCCGTAGGCGCTTGACCAGGCACATGTCACTGTACATCCCATAGAGTTCGTCATTAAATCTTCTGCTCCAGATGCCATCAACGCAAACAGGACCAAAAATCGTACGCAAAACTTTTCTCTCGAAAAGACTAAGGGTTTCGTCTATGTTTCCACGCCATAGAGTAGGACTGGGATGATCAAGTTTAGATCGTGTTTAGTCCGTCGAGAGAGGGCTTTTTTACTCAATTGCCTTTTGAGCCCAAATAAACAGCGATTGGCAAGAGTGATTCTGCGTTTGAATTCGGTACTGATGTTGTTGTCCCTGTTTACCGCGGAGTCGAGATAGACGAAGTCCTTGACCATCTCGAAGTTTCTGCTGCCTAGTGTGACGCTCCGTCCGAGACGTCGATGTTGTGTGTCCTTCCTTGATGACAGCATGTACTTCGTTTTGCCCTCATTTACCGCAAGACCCATTTTAGCCGCTTCCGCTTCAATGCCAGCAAACGCCTCATTGACGGCTCGCTGTGTTCGTCCAATCACGTCAATGTCATCAGCGTAAGCTAACAATTGAACTGACTTCTGGAAGATCGTGCCTCTGGTGTTGACTTCTGAGTTACGCACGATCTTCTCGAGGATGATGTTAAAGAAGTCACATGACAGTGCGTCGCCTTGTCTAAAACCTTTTTTGACATTGAAGGTCTCGGTGAGTTCGGTACCGACCTTGACGGCGCAGCGAGAGTTCTCCATCGTCATCCTACACAATCTGACGAGTTTGGTAGGAATGCCAAAACTAGACATGGCACTGTATAGCTCGTCTCTATGCACACTGTCATATGCAGCCTTGAAATCGACGAATAGGTTCTGAGTGTCAATTTGCATATCTTGGGTCTTTTCCAGGATCTGCCGTAATGTGAAGATCTGGTCTATTGTGGACTTCCCTGGTCTGAAACCACACTGATAGGGACCTATCAGGTCATGGACAAATGGTTTCAGACGCTCACACAATACGGCAGAGAGGATCTTGTATGCGATGTTCAGGAGACTAATTCCTCTGTAGTTGGCGCAGTCAAAGGGGTCTCCTTTCTAGTGGACCGGGCAAACGACGCTGAGATTCCACTCATCGGGCATGCTTTCATCCTACCATATCTTACAGATGAGCTGGTGCATGCGCCCAACCAGGTCATCTCCAGCTGCTTTAAATAGTTCTGCGGACAATCCGTCCGCTCCAGCAGCTTTGTTCGACTTTAGCTTGGATAGTGCTATCTTCACCTCGTCTAAGTTGGGGGGACGGAATGCTTGTCTATCATCGTCCAAATTGAGTGGAACATTCTGCCTAACAGCGGGATTTGGGTCGTCATCGCCGTTTAGGAGTCTGCAGAAATGATCCTTCCAGATTCTCAGCACAGACTGCGACTCTACTACCAGTTGTCCATTTTGGTCCCGGCAGGCCTTGGTCCGAACTTTGTATCCTCCGGATAGCTGTTTTACCTTTCGGTAAAACTTTCGGACTTCATTCCTGCCAAAGCACCTTTTCATTTCCTCGACCGCGTGCTTCTCGTGCTCCTTCTTCTTCCTTCTGAGAAGCCGGTGGAAAGAGCACTTCTTCTCTGTTCGTAGAGTTCACGAACAGCTCGCGTTGTTCGATGCAGCGTCGCCTTATAGGCGTCTTGCCAGATGACCTCTAATACAAAAATCTGCGCCATCCTTAACGTGTTAAAAGTGACTAGCTACTCGAAGCCACTCAGTCCTCTATTTCAGCGAAGTAGAATTAAGGTTCGGTGAGCATGGGCCTGTCCACGCGAGGTAACGTTGTTGGTTGCGCTCAACAAAGCGAGCTGCCAACATAAAAGCAGAGGTCAAGTTGACATACAGCCCCTCTCCTTCCACTAAGCTCCCACGAAGCGTGGATCACATTGAGTCTGGAAAAGGAATCACAATTTTCTTTGACAATGTCCTTTTTATTCGTTGAGTATTGGATCACGTCAGCATTCGATTAAGTATGAAATGGCAAGCATTAGCTTGGCCACAAACCCAATTGTAGGCTTGAAAATTTATTTATGACCTATGAAGTCATACTAAAAGGGACGAGAACCCGGAAAGCTTATGACGCCTTCAAGAATCTTTCAAAATTCTTCTTTCTTAAAATTATCACCAAAAGTGCGTGATACATGCCTGCAGTAAATCAAAGCAGGCTTAGGTAGAAGAGAGTTTCACAGAAATGTCTTAAGACATCGTAAGACTTAGAAAATGTTATGTCCATCTAATAACTGGCCTACTAACTTATGAAAGACACCATGAATGACGGTCTGCAGAGCTGCAAAGATGAGAGTCGACATTTCCTCACTTCAAAGGAACTTTCCAAGCTCTTGCCAGATTTACATAGACCGCGACCTTTTTCTTTCTACATTTTCTATCGGCGTAGAAAGGCAACATACTGACAAAGCCAGAAGGAGCTTAGAATTTCTGCCACATAAGTAGACACCAAGTAGACTGGGAATACTACAATCATCAATTTATAATGGCCCCCGCTCATGAACTAAGTAGACTTTAGCAACTCTGCTCTAGCACCCAAAGCAGCATTATCTGATATTTTTCTTTTTTGGTTGGCACTATTGTCCGGGATGGACATGGACCTAAACCAGTATGTCTTTCCAGCCAAAGCGAACTCTAGCTAGCCGTCTCCAGTTTAGCTCTCCAAGTAGTTTGTGGTCTTTCTCCATTTATGTGGCGGTCTAAGCTACCCTTTGTTCGGTTACCCCAATTATTCAGATTCAAAGACTTTTCGGACCGGAACAGTGATGTTCATACACTCTACATGCCCTAACCATCTTAGGCGTATCAGAAGACGCTTGACTACGTGCATGCCACTGTACAACCCATAAAGTTCGTTGTCGACTCTCTCCCTACAAACGCTATTTACACAAATGGGATTTAAAACCGCACGAATAGCCTTTCTTTCGAAAAGTGTAAGGGTTTCCTAGTCGTCTTTACAATAGTTAAAATTTAATGCTTTTTATGTGTACCATAATCCTAAATGGGAACTTAAATTTTAAGTGTTTGGGGCTAAGTTTCCTGCACTAAACGTACCCACAAAACTCTAAATCTAGATCAGATCTGAAAGACCTTAAATCAAGGATACCAAATTTGATGTCAGCGTCAAGTAAGCGATTTTTATATTCGATCCAACTTTCCCCTCTAGCTATGCCAACACACAAGAATGAGACCATTTCATTTCGCTGTATAATCATTAGTCGTGTGTTTTGCGTTGCATGAATCTGGACGATTTCTTCCTCATCTCTGGTATAAAGTTCGTAAAATCCGTTTAAGTTTAAGCCTACTTTGTCAAAAATTGGGAACAGTGTAACTACAGTGCTCCAAGATTATTTATTTTCACTGTTGACATATTCTCCAAACTATTTCCAATTCCTGCTGGCACTTTCGAAATTCGAGACGCAACACACTAATCTACCTACTTACACACTTCCTTATGTTCTTTCATATCCTCAAACGAAAGCGAATCCAGTTTGTTGTGTTCCAAAAAATGTTTATTTTCGTAAACAACTCAAAGCGTCTCGATTCAACGTTGGTCCTGAGAACGACAACACACTTCAGTCAAAATGTGTGACAGCAGCGCGGAGAAGATGGAAAACCAGCCAAGTAGCTTCTCTCGTAATGGTTCGCATTGAAGCATGTACCCACGAGTTGACACAAAATTAATTTGCCCGCTGCTCTGGTTACGATCGCAGCTGGAGATGTGAATCTTGATTGCTAATTTACCTGACCCACATTCGCAACTGGTCAGGATCCAAAACAACACGCGACGACAAAAATAAATCGACGTTTCATTTGAATTTGCGGCGGAATAAATTTTTTTGTCGACCAGTAAACAAATGTCAAAAACAAGTTTCATATGCCGGAGAGAAGCCTGTTGATGCTGAAGTTCAATGAGCTGAATCCTATCAAGACCAGGACACTCCCTCTATGTAGGCATCTCCACCAGACTGAAAGAAATATCCATAGGGGCGGGGACACCCTTTAGCTTGAGCCAGATCGGCCTCAGGAGAGGGCGATGTTACGTGGATTTGCAGTTCCACAGCTTCTTGGCCCAATTTGCCGCCCACAATAACCGTCAGTGAAAGTGATCGAGTTTGAGCACACAGCGTGGGTTGCAATTGCCACTTAAATGTGAATAGACCAAGCTACCATGGCGAAAGTCAATGTCAAGCCAAATCAAGTTGTCAAATCCCAAAGGCCACAGTCCACCCAGGCATCTCGATTGTCCTCTTATTCGCGTGAAAGTTTTCTACTCTGCAAATATTATAATTGCATGTGGTCGATGCCTGGCTGCGTCGAAAAACGGGGAATGTACCGTGATTTGCGAAATTGAATTCGCGCCATAATTTCATGCAGCAGAGGCAATGAGTGAAATATGTTTTTGTATCGAACTGCAGACCGGAAATTGACGCGATTTAGAGCGTGAGGCGCTTTGATTTAGAGTGGCATCAGACGGTTTGTTAACGAATGTGTAAATTTATCGTTAATGATAAAAGCTGGTCTGCTGTGTGCAAATCAGGAGGGGAATGAGTCGAAGCTGTGATTTAATGGCGGGCGTATGGCATTTGCGTGTTTCAGTCGATGGGTTTTGATTCATGATGCAGGAATTGATGGAGAGATTTGTGAGATTGTGCTATAATCTGGTTAGAAGCTATTTCTGTTGCCGGTAGAGAAATTGTTTTCTTTGCAACTCAAGGGGAATCTCGCAAGCAAAGTGGTGTTTGCAAGACAACCCCAGCATATGTTTTTGATGGCCACTTACGGTGGATTCGGCAGACTTAGAAGTAATTGTTATGTCTTTGGGTAGAGTCTTATGTTGGAGTGAGGAAGGTGTGGAGCTCTAGTTTCCTCTTCTGAGAAACCTATGCGACGAGGGAAATATTTGATAAAAACTAAACGGAAGACAGAAGGCAACGCAAGTGTAAGCCACAGTCAAGCCAGACGATTCTCAATGTGGAGCGCTAGTTTCCTTTTCTAAGAAACCAATGCGACGAAGGAAATGCTTGATAAAAACGAAGTAGACGGCAAAAGACCACTTTAGGGAAGAATACGCAACGCAGCTTGATTATGAACACCTCTCGGTAAATATGGTTGCAACAACCTGACTTATTTTTGAAAACAAGAAGCCGGCCTGAGCTCTGAAGTGGGCGTGTAAAGTAAAAAAACGTTTTTATACTGCTGTAGCATTTTTTTTTGTTCAATACACGTGGTGATCGGAACGCCACAACATTAACCCACGTATCATATGAGGTTGTCAAATATCTCCCTTCCGCCTTTTTGTCTTTTGAATTTTCCGGCCATGTACAAAGTGCTACAGAGCTCGTATCTGGCAATACTATACATAATTTGAAATTGAAATTGCCTTGATATAACCTACAAAACGACGCTATGCACGGTTAGTTTGGATATTGCGTACAATAGTTATAGACGTGTAAACATGGAGTTCACTAATGCCGAAATTCCCGCTTTTTTAAAGTTTTCCCTCGTGAATGACAATGAAGTTTCATGTCATCGCCTAAGCAAAACGTCACTTTTGGCAACAAGCGGTGTAGGAATTTGTTTAAATCTGAATAAACTAGTGGAGATTCAGCCGAGACTTACACTAGCACACAGGTGCTTCTTCAGTTAGCGAAGACAATTGCGTTAAAAATTATTTCCTCGAAAGACAGTCCACTCCAATCTTTGGTGAGGAGTGAATTTAGAGCGAAAACTTCTTTGTTGATTGTGGTATCCCACGTGTTTTGGGGAGAAAGGGCAAATTCTGTAAGTTCTAGCAGAATATGGAATTGATCAGTCAATCCAAAACAATACAACTGCAATGACTCCTGTAGACGAAGCGATCGTGCATAACTCACAAGTCAACACCAGCGGCACGATATTCCAGAAATCAGTTCAATTGTTAGCTTACGCTGATGACATTGACGTGATTGGACAAACACAGCGAAGCCGTCAATGAGGCGTTTGCTGGCATTGAAGCAGAAGCGGCTAAAATGGGTTTGGCGGTAAACGACAAAGTACACACTGTCATCAAGAAAGGATACGCAACATCGACGTATCGGACAGAGCGTCACACTAGGCTCGAGGTAGTCAAGGACTTCGTCTACCTCGGCACACAAGTGGATAAGGGCTTTAACCAACTTGGAGTGCGCAATTGGAGGCAGTTAGTGAGCTTGCTGGAGGGGCATGTTAGTTGAGGCCCAGGTCCACCCCGGACTGTAGCACCAGAAGAAGAGTTCTTCTTTTCTGAAAGCCTTTTTTCTTCAGATCTTGACTGGAGATGAAAAGTTCATGAAATACAATCGTCCATCGATCATCGTCTACATCGACGCCAAAGAAACATTTCCACGGTTTATGTATATGGTGGGGCCAGATGGCTGTGGTGTACTATGAGCTGTTCAAACCAGACAAAACCGGTGATGAAAAACGTTGTCAGCTGTAACATGAACTGTGTGAAAAACTGCCAGAATAAAACGAAAGGCATGATAAGGTGACGACCACCTCGCTGTAGAAGTTGAATAATACCTGGAACCGCTGCAATTTGAGGTCTTACTTCACATCTCATAATCTCCACGCCTTAAGGAGTCGGCAAAAAACTGTAGGTCCCTTCTACTCGTGAGAGATCAGTAGCGCGCAGAACACGAGGTGTTGATGCAGTTCAAAGTGGGACCAGGACAAGCTAGGCCCTGGTCCCACTTTGGACTGTAGCGACAACAATTCTTAGTTCCTCTGAAAAAAAAAATCGGCGACGAATATGGTGTTGCCAACGAAGAACGCGAATGGAGGAGAACACACAGCGACCTCTATGTTTTGCATCAAGATGTGGATGTAGTCCGAAAGGAAAAAATCAATCGGCTACAGTGGCTCGGCCACATCGAGCGATTGACAACAACCCTCCAGCTAAGATTGTCTTCGAATTCCAGCCTCCCGGTTCGAGAAAGAGAGGATGGCCGAGTCTCCGGTATAGAGACCAAGTGATTGCGGACGCTAGCGAGCTTGGTCTTTGCAACTAGAAGCAGCGCGCCCGTGACCGTCAAGAATGGAAGGCAGCTAAAGCTCATGTTGAGACCCTTCATGGGTCGCAGACCTGATAAGTAAGGAAGTATGTATTCGAAACCTACCAGAGAGATGCGAAGAGAAGTCGCTTCCGACGTACAATACTTTGGGGTATAAATATTCATCAAGCCATCATCAAGCCATCACCGACGTACAATATTTTGGGATATGTATAATCATCAAGCTCTTTCGAGCTGCTGATAACACTCAAAGAGTAATAACTGTCTAAGAAAGCTTCTCAAACTTCGCCATTCGGATTCGGCAAGAAACTGTAGGTCCCTTCTACTCGTGAGAGACCAGTAGTGTGCACAACGCGAGTAGTTGATGAGCAAGCTAGGCCCTGGTCCCCCTTTGGACTGTCGCGCCAACAATTGTTATTATTATATTCATCAAGCCATCATCAATTAAGAAGAAGAAGAAAGAAGGAAAAGGATATATTTATTTAAAAATGACAAACTCCACATTCCCAATCTAAATCTGTCCTTCTGCTGGCATTTGTACAATACTCGTTCATACTCCCCGTCATCTCCGGGCTTATACGACATCAACTTGATCACGACGATATCCATGAGGCCATCGTTTTGAATTCACCGTTGTAGCAAGAAGGGTTGATTTATAGATTCTCTTGTGTCGCTGTAGAAAATATTAACGCGACTAACTCCTCCATTCCAACTCAAATGTTTGCACATTATTGGGGATGATGACTCGTGCTTGAAGATTTTTTTATTCTTGGCCTCTGTTATTAGAATTTTGAATTTGAAATCTACGGAACTTCTTCTTTTAAATTTCCATTCTAATCCCTTATTATCGGCTCTAAGTAACATTTGTGAAGCGTACACTCCATTGGGCTTGTCGAAAAATTGGACAATCATTCCCTTCATCTGTTAGTTCCGTTAATTAAATCTTTTCGCCTGCAAACCAAAATAAAGCAACTAATTCGACAACGTGTAATAGCATCTTTAACGATTAAATAACAAACACAAAACAATACAACATTATCGCATGACAGAGATTATCTCTGAGGTAACCAAACGGCAGCAAGTCTGCTCTGTCACAACAAACAACCGAGGAAAGCCCTCGTTTTGCTGCCGGGCATAATCTGCTTTAATCTGAATAAATTTGCGTCCGCATTCAGAAGCCATCTGGAACAAAGAAACACTGCTCAATGATTTATGCTCCGTAGCGCCCTGACTAACACATTGACTTGCCAAATCTTGGATAATTTATGACGTTTTTGCCATCTGCTGAAGTAGGCTCATGCGAAATGACCGTGAATGTCGACCCATCCCAACTGGTGGTAGAAAGTGAAACAAAGTCTCACTGAAAGTCAGATTGCAACTGCTTGGAACTCATTAAGTTTATCAGATACGCGCTGCTGGAACCATGCGCCACGCAAAAAGAAAGAGCGGCGAAAGAAAAACGCGCAAATGACAGCCGCATCAAACTTGATGTTCATCTGCAACAATGAAGTAATTTGAAAAGTATCCAATCTGATCTACAACACAGACAATATTCAAACAAGAAAAGCCCACAAAAAGCGTCCCGCTGTGGCCGAAGAAGTTACGTTTCGCGGATTGGGCTAGCGCTTATGCGCCGCAGGCAATTCGGCGGTGAATTAATGTCATTTGTGGTCGGCCGGGCATCGCAAACGAGACGGCTTTGTATCGAACGACGTTTCATCAGACGTCAGGGAAATGCCTTCGTATTGTGTGTGGTCCCGCGACGTCTGTTGGCTGCCAATTGTTGCAAGAAAGCGGAAACTTTTGTTGTGAATGATCACAAATCGATTGAGTGTTCATACGTTTGGTGGGCTGTGAGTCACTGTGCGGTGACAAATGCGTTTTCGGGCAGCCAGTCTTTTTTCGTGGCACTAAAATCGAGGTTAACACTCTTGGCAATGCAAATTTAATTGAATGTGTGCCTAGACAGACACGAATGGAATGGAATGGACACACGGTTGGCATATTTTTCTTTTAATAAAATATGCCACTGGCACGATTGTTTCGCTCTGTACCACAAAAACTGCAAGACGGCAGCAACATTTAACACCTTTCTTGGCAGTGGCAGGTATTCTCATTTTTTAATTCTTGCTTGAAGAAATATCTGAATTCTTTGAACGAAATTGTTTATTCAAAGGCAAGAGGGTGGTCCGATAGGAACATTGAATTGTCTCACGAAACAAGAAACGAACACGCTCTCTTATAAATTTATAATGGGAGAGAATGGGTTAACACAGTCTCCTTTAGGTCGATGCACTTGATTTTGCGGTGGTTCGTTCTTCGTGTGTTCTTCGTTTTCATGTGGCGCTACAGTTCGATTGGAATATATTCTTCAACAAACAAGATTCTCTAGCTAGGGCGATTGATTGGGATACTTCCCCACTTGGCGGCGCCATCAGGGTCGTGGCTATCTTCTATTGCATTGTTGTTCCAGGTCGGAGTTGAAGAGTCTTCTTTAAAAACTCAACGCTTATAACCTGTTTTCCGTAGAATTTCTTGTAAGGCCATCGTAGTTACCTCGACTTAAGATACTGAGCGGCTGGTTATGTTCGTGGTTCTCACAACTGAACATTCACAAAGGAACCTGGCGATCTCCTGATCAATCCACCGTCAATTAAGCAATCAGAGCGATTGACGTCAGACACTTCTCCAATATTCTTTACCAATTGTCCGAACCTCCTGAGGTGCGAACAGCAACTCGAATACTTTCCTTTTTGTAGCAAAGGTAAAAACCCGGATATCGAGAGAGCAACGGAGTAAAGACAGGCCAATACGGTTTGACGGAAAGCTACAATCGGAACTGAACTGAGCTGGAAACTTTGTCAACCGAGTTTCCCTGAAACTCGCTCAGAGTTCGACGTTGCCTGATTTAGCCATAGAAGAAGGCTGAACGTTTTCGAGAAGCTATTGAAGTAACTGCCATTGATTTACTGGGTTTCACGTCACACCCCAGAAGGAACCCATGGTTTGACGACGAGTGAAGGCAAGCTCATGCAGTCAAACAGCCTATAAAGCAGTGCTGCATCAAACAACGAGGGCTGTTCGTGAACTCTACGAACAAAGAAGAAGAAAGTGCATCGGCATCTCAGAAGAAAGAAGGAGGAGCATGAGAAGCGCGCTGTCGAAAAAAGGGAAATGTATTATGCAAAGGATGAAACCCGAAAGATATACTGAAAGGAAAATCAACGGAGGACACAAAGTACGGACCGAAGCCTGAAGGAACCAAAATGGACAACTTGTGGTCTGTGCTGGGAAACTAAAAGGATCGTTTCTGCAGACTCCTTAACGGCAATGCCGGCCCCAATTCCGCTGTTAGGCAGAATACTCTATTCAATTTGGACTACGATAGACAAGAATTCCGTCCCTCCGACTTAGACGAAGTGATATCTTCACTTCAGCAGTATCAAAGATGAAGTCGAACAAAGCTGCTGAAACGGGTGGGCTGCATGCAGAACTATTTAAAGCAGCTGGAGTTGGGCTCATGCATCAGCTCATCTGTAAGATAAAGTCGACGTTGATAAATGGAATTTTAGCGTCGTTTGCCCATTCCAGAAGACCCCTTTGATTGCGCCAATTAAAGAGATCAGCCTCCTCATCTTCGCCTACAAGATCCTCTCTGTTGTATTGTGTGAGCGTCTGAAAAAATTTGTGTACGACCTGATAGGTTCTTATCAGTGTGGACTCAGGCTAGGGAAGTTCACTTTAGAACAGATCTTCACTTTACGACAGATTCAGGAAAAAGACCTAGGAAGCACAGATCAACAAGCACCACATATTCGTCGATTGGAAGGCTGTATAAGACGGTGTGCATAGAGACGAGCTACACAGTGCCATGTCTAGTTTTGGCATTCCTACCAAACTCGTCAGGTTGTGTAGCATAATGATGGAGAACTCTCGCTGTTCAAGTTTAAGTAAAGAGCTCATCGAAACCTCGAATGTGAGAAAAGATTTTAGACAAGGCGACCATGTCGTGTGACTTTTTTAACATCATCCTTGAGAAGATCGTGTGTAACCCACAACTCAACACCAGAGGAAAGATCTCAGTCAGTTCAATTGATACCTTACACGGACGACACTGACGCGATTGGACGGACACAGCGAGCCGCCAATGAGGTGTTTGCTGGCATTGAAGCGGAAGCGGCTAAAATGCGTCTGGCGGTTAATGAAGGCAAAATGAAGTACATACTGTCGACAGACTTCGGGTCTGGCGAAGCCGAGGTAGGCGAAGTCCTTCAATGTCTCAAAATTTCTGCTGCCCATTGTGACGCCGTGGCGTAGTGGGTAGAATGCGACGCTCACACGCCAATATTTCGAATTTTTTCACGGCACCGCCTTTTTCGAACTGCTGACAAATACCCAAAGAGTAATAACTGTCTAAGAAAGCTTCTCAAACTTCGCCGTTCGGAGTCGGCAAAAAACTGTAGGTCCTTTCTACAGAACGGTAGCGCGCACAACACGTGTAGTTGATGAGCAAGCTAGGCCCTGGTCCTCCTGTGGACTGTCGCGCCATACAATTATTAGTGTGACGCTGTCTCCGAGACGTCGATGTCGCTGTCACGGGCACCAGAAACTTCGATGTAGTCAAGGACTTCGTTCGCCTGACCTTTGCCGGATACGGGGTTTGTTCCAAACAGAAGGTGGACATACCTCGAATCTACGAGGAAGTCAAAGCCATAAATAGCGCTCACGTTAGTACCCCAATAAAATGCAAAATGACTCTTGTCAATCGCTGCTTCGTTAAGCTCAAGAAACACTTCAGCAAGAGAGCCCTCCTTCGGAAGACGAGATTGGCTTTGTGTAAGACGCTACAAAAAGCCGATGAGGAAACCCCTAGTCTTTTCGAGGAAAAAGATTTGATCCTGTTTGCGTTGTTGGCAATTGAACGAGCAAACTTAACGATAAAGTTCACGAGCTGCCAGTCCCTGGTCAAAACAGATCAGGTAGATCACCGGTGCTTCGCCAAAAAAAGTCGTCAAATCCGCACCATTGGGATAACGTAACAGAGGACGGCGTATTTAATTTTTAATTTTCTAATTTTCTGGAAAGGCACAATTGTTGAAGCCTGTATAGTAGAGCCCTTCTCCACGTAACATAGATGACGTTCATCGGGACGGTCTTTGTATTCCTCGTTCATTGTTTGGACTGTACCTTGGAAAGTGTATGTGGAACTTAAATTTGGCCAAAGTTCATGAAATGATGCGAAGTCTCCTTCTCACCTTACAGACGTCAAACACTTATCCTTAGAGTTTCGTAGAAGCAAGCTCTCCATAAGACATTTACTGCCATTGAAGCGAAGCCGCCGCCTTCTGAGGGAACTGAGACAATATTGATTTTAATAATTGTTGGCCCTACAGTCCAAAGTGGGACCAGGGCCTAGCTTGCTCATCAACTACTCATGTTGTGCGCGCTACTGTTCTCTCACGAGTAAAAGGGACATACAGTTTTTTGCCGACTCCGAACGGCGAAGTTCGAGAAGCTTTCTTAGATAGTTATTACTCTTTGAGTGTTGTCAGCCGCTCGAAAGACGTGGTACCGTGTAAAATTCGAAAAATTGGTGTTGAGCCGAGAATCGAACATAGACCCTTCGGCGTGTGAGAGACGCACTCTTTCCACTACTGCACGGCAACCACGGAGTTGAGACAAACGAACACAAAAAACGGAAGCTGGTTTTGTACTGGATCTTGATCATACCTGTCCTGCTCTGCTGTGCAGTAACTTGGAACTCACTAAATGTGTTAGAAAAACTTCTGTGTGCCAAGGTCCTTTTGGCATGGATGGCATCTCGAGGAAAAAATTCACTAATGGCGGCAAGTATTCAATGATATAATGCCTAAAATGTCTAGACCACATTAAGTACATAAAAGCTCCGAGTTGAAATCCGTCGACTCGCATTCAGTGGCACAAAGTGACATGTGAGCCCCCAGAGTTGAGGTGGCTAAGACAAAGCGAAGGGAACTACAACCACTTTGGTCGGGGTAACAGCTCATAAAATACCTTCGCGGCTAAAGGTGTGCACAAATTTAAATGTTTAAACATTACAAGTCCACTATAAGAGGAAACAACAAAAACTTGCCCAAATTCTATTTCAACAGAGTCCCGCTTACCAAATATCGATCAAATGGCAAAGTGATCACTATAATTTCCCTTTTTCTGCTCCAATCAAGTTTCGATGTGGGACTCAGGTCAGTCAGCTGCGTCTACTCGAAACGAGGTACTGGCCGTCGTCGGGTACAATCGACGTTGCTAATCAATTCGCTCTCCACTAATTCCACAAGCAATTACTTTCCGCGGCAGTCGTGCACACCTACAATCCGTCAGGTCAGTGAAGTCATGCATAATCGGCAATTTAAGCTCGGTGTGAAACGTTTTATAGCCACGTCCACACAGAATGAAATAGTCCGGCGACCCCCTCAAGTCAGTTACCACCAGGATTTCGCTAAGCTCTGGCCAATCCACGGGAGAGATAAGCAAAGTGTAGAAAGTTGTAAAGCGTTTCGGCCACTGGCTAGAGTTTGTTTCTCGTTACAAAACATGCTATTATTTCGCAAAGTGGTCAAAATATTTTCAGGTAGTGGGGTCAATTAAGATCTAATCATTTATGATCTGCTTTGGCAAGCACCGTAATGGGGTGGTGGTCTGTCCGACGAGTGATTTTTTGTCCTGACTGGAATTTCATTGCGTGTGAAACGAATATGAGCGTTTTGCTTAAAACGAACCACGCTGATGCTAAGGGCAAGAAAATCATGAAAATCGCACAATAATTTGAAATGTATCTCATTGAAGGTCAGCTGGGGGCTGGTTTCGGTTGATTGACTCACTGCGGGCAAAGCATTCGTCGGTTTCCTTATTGGTTTGCTGGTAAAAGTTGCCAAGAGCGGAACAAGCTGTTAAACCCAAGACAACTGAAAGTCAGGCCGACAGGCAACTAGGAACTCAAGTCACACCTGTCATAAATTGCGGTGCATATGTGTGTTGAAAAGATAGCTGTGACATGAGCAGACATAATTGCAGAACAAGCTGCAATTACGAGATATCCATCAGGACATAAAATATGTCGGCACACCTCTAAATTGCATGTTTGTCAGGCCGGAATCTGTAGGTCCTTGAATTGTGCGAGTTTCATTTTTGCTATAATTCCAGTGACGGAATTCCCTTTTGTCAGAATCAGAAATGCTTTGTTTGCAAATAGAAATCAGATCAAAAGCTTAGTAACAACACTGGCAAAACGTAAACGGGTAGAAGGGAGAGGACGGACTAGGGCATACTGGTCTGTGGAATGGAATCAGTGGAGAAATTTGAGTCATGACAGACATTTATACTCGTGTGAAGCTTTTAAAGTATAGTTAATGTGACGCAAGTTTGAGAATGTTAATCTTGTAACTGTCAGCTCTGGGGGGACAGCAACAGTTTATGAAAACTAATTTATTTATTACATGGTAATAAAAAAAAACTTTATTTTAAAAAAAACAGGACGGTTATAAAGGGTGTCCCAACAAGAGGGTAAAAGCAAGATTTAAATAACTGATGCAGCAATTGAATCGTTTCTCTGGCTGGATGAAATATGGCGCCGTCTTGTTGAAATCACATCCCCTCCACATTCATTTCTTTAATTATAGGCACAAAAAAATGGTTATCAAGTTTCTGCTGCCTAGTGTGACGCTCCATCGTCAGACGTCGATATTGTGTGTCCTTTCTTGATGACAGCATGTACTTCGTTTTGCCCTCGTTTACCGCCAAACCCATTTAAGCCGCTTCTGCTTCAATGCCAGCAAACGCCTCATTGACGTATGGCTGTGTTCGTCCAATCACGTCAATGTCATCAATTGAACTGACTTCTGGAAGATCGTGCCTCTGGTGTTACGCACGATCTTCTCGAGGAGTTCGAGTTCGGTACCGACCTTGACGGAGCAGCAAGAGTTCTCCATCGTCATCCTACACAATCTGACGAGTTTGGTAAGAATGCCAAAACTAGACATGGCACTGTATAGCTCGTCTCTATGTACGCTGTCATACGCGGCCTTGAAATCGACGAATAGGTGCTGAGTCTCAATTTGCATTTCTTGGGTCTTTTCCAGGATCTGCCGTAATGTGAAGATCTGGTCTATTGTGGACTTCCCTGGCCTGAAAACACACTGATAGGGACCTATCAGGTCATGGACAAATGGTTTCAGACGCTCACACAATACGGCAGAGAGGATCTTGTATGCGATGTTCAGGAGACTGATCCCTCTGTAGTTGGCGCAGTCAAAGGGGTCTCCTTTCTTGTGGACCGGGCAAACGACGCTGAGATTCCATTCATCGGGCATGCTTTCCTCCGACCATATCTTACAGATGAGCTGGTGCATGAGCCCAACCAGATCATCTCTAGCTGCTTTAAATAGTTCTGCGGACAGTCCGTCCGCTCCAGCAGCTTTTTTCGACTTTAGCTTGGATATTGCTATCTTCACCTCGTCTAAGTCGGGGGGACGGAATGCTTGTCTATCATCGTACGAATTGAGTGGAACATTCTGCCTAACAGCGGGATTTGGGTCGTCATCGCCGTTTAGGAGTCATCAGAAATGATCCTTCCAGATTCTCAGTGGTGGTGACGTGAAACTCAGCACATAAGTGATAGCATCTTTGATGGCTTCTTGACAACGTTTCCATTCTTCTTCTATACTTAGTGCAGGAAGCGTCGAACTTTGAATGAGTTTCAGGAAGACTTGGTCGGCAAAGTTCCCAGCAATCAGCTGCGATTGTAGCTTTTCGACGCCAAACCGTTTTGGCCTTTCTCGACTCCGTTGCTCTCTCGATATCCGGGTTCTTACCTTGGCTACAACAAGGTGATGATCCGAGTCAATGTTTGCACCTCGGAAGGTTCGGACATCGAGAATACTGGAGGAGTGTCTGACGTCGATCGCAACGTGATCAATCTGGTTGACGGTTGATTGATTAGAAGATCGCCAGGTTCCTTTGTGAATGTCCAGGTGTTTGAACCGCGTGCTAGCCACAGAGAGGTTTCGCCCCGAGGCGAAGTCCAACAGCCTGAGTCCGTTTCCGGATGTGTTGTCGTGCAGGCTGTGTTTACCGATGACTCCAGCAAAGATGTCCTCCTTTCCCAGCTGAGCGTTGAAATCTCCTAGAACGATCTTGGTGTCATAGCTGGGGCATCGATCGTATGTTCTTTCTAGGAGATCATAGAAGTCATCCTTGATGTTGTCATCCTTCTCCTCTGTCGGGGCGTGAGCGCATATTAGGCTGATGTTCCCGAATTTAGCCTTGATGCGGATTGTCATGAGGCGTTCGCTGACTGGGTCGTAGCTCAAGACTTCTTGCCTAAGTCTGCCTCGAACAACAAATCCGCATCCGAATAAGCGCTGCCTTCTCTCTCTATAGCAATTGCTGTAGTAGATATCACAGTTCTTCATCGCTTTTATGCCAGGCCCATCCCATCGCACTTCCTGGATGGCGGTTATGTCAGCTTTGTAGCTGTCAAGGGCCTCCGCAAGTTGTTCGGCTGCACGTGGCCTGTTAAGGGACCTCACATTCCACGTGCAAAACCGAAAATCTTTGTCCTTAAAACCTTTGCTGGGGTCGTCAACAGTTGATCCTTCACTATCCGAGGCATGATGTTGTTGTCTCTCCAATTATTAATGAACTCCCTTCGCTGTGCATGGTCAACTGGCTTCCCGTTCCTGAGTCAATTGAACTTTGTATACATGTCTTGAAGTATGCAAGCCATGCATACAAGCATGTATGCATGTCTTGCATACTTGCAAGATGCAAGTCTCTCGTCAAAATTCGCTGCATAGTAGATTTGGAAACACCAATTTGCTGAGCTCGGTGTCGAATTGAGGTGGATGGAGTTTGAGCGACATCATCACGTACTGCTGCGATATTTTCGGTCGATCGACCTGATCGAAGGCGCGTTTTGTCTTTACATCAGTTTCTAACAAACAATATTAATTGATCAAATGTCAAACAATGACAATTCGAATGGCGCCAAATTTAAATCTTGCTTTCTTGTTGGGACACAAGTATAAAATGACGAATACGACTAGGCTGTCCGAAGACTCGACTGTCCGAAGACTGGACCGTCCAACGACTGGGTATCGATGACTGGACCGTTCAACGTCTGGATTTCAATTGCCTTTTTTGAAGAATGCTGCTCGGAGTAAGTCACCTCGGTATTCTTAATCTGATAGGTTTTGGATGGGGGTTGATATGCGAACCGATGCACATTTTTGAAAATCATTCCGATGCTCAATTGTTTTCTTGCATTTAGGGATCGCTTGGGTCGATCGATCCAATCATTATTTACGATTGGATCGAAGTGTCAACTTGCAGAATAAATTAAATAAACTTATTAAAGGTGAGCACGCGAATCGCAATCCCCATTCATTCTTAGTTGCCGCCTATTTAAACATTTTTGGTTTTTCAAATAATACTGACATATCTTCGGGGTCTTATACTCTCGAATATGAATCTGATTTATTGAAGCGTGCTGTGAGCGAGATATTGGTGTTAACAAGATACTGCATACTTAGTACGGCAATGAGCCGTTTGTACATACCAAATATACCGGTATGAAGTGAACCTCAAGGTACAAATGTCTCGATAGGGAACATTTGTAGTGAATGAGCCCTTATTTTTTTTTTTTTTTTTTTTTTGCTATGACATCTGTGAAAAATATTTAGTATACATCAAGTCATTGAACAGACAACATCATATTTTTTCATGGTGTTAAAAATGACGAAATTTGTACCAGAAAGTGATGATTTGCGGAAAGCATTAATTTTTTGTTTTCATTTGAAGAAAAGTGCTGCAGAGCCGCATCGAATGCTTGTCGAGGCATATGGTGATCATCTTCTATCAGAAGCAACATTCAAAAGATGGTTTCAACGGTTCAGAGATAATGATTTTGATGTAAGAAATGGACCACCAAAAAGGTTTGAAGACGCCGAATTGCAAACGATATTGGATGGAGATGACACTTTGAGTCAAAAGCAAATGGCAGTAATGTTAACTGTTGCACAACAAACAATTTCTGACCGTTTAAAAGCTATGGGAAAGATTCAAAAGTGTAGAAAATTGGTGCCACATGAATTGAATGAAAGACAGATGGAAAACCGGGAAAACACTTGTGAAATTTTGCTTCAAAGACACGAAAGAAAGTCGGTTTTGCATCGGATTGTTACTGACGAAGAAAAATGGACTTATTTTAAGAATCCTAAACGGAACAAATCATGGGTTAATCTGGGACAACCATCAACATCGACTGCAAAACCAGATCGATTCGGCAAGAAGACAATGCTGTGTGTTTGGTGGTACCAGAAAGGTGTGCTGTACCACGAGCTCCTAAAACCTGATGAAACCGTTAATATTGATCGTTACCAACAACAAATGATCAGTTTGAACCATGCATTGATCGAGAAACGACCAGAATGGGCGAGAAGACACGGCAAGGTAATTTTGCTCCATGACAATGCATCTGCACGCAAAGAAAAACCGGTTCAGGATACAATCAAAACACTTGACTGGGAGCAGCTACCCCACCCGCAGAATTCACCAGACTGGGCTCCATCCGACTACAATTTGTTTTCATCGATGGGACACGCATTGGCTGAGCAGGACTTTGATTCCTATGAGGATATTGAAAATTGGGTGCTCATGATTTGCTTTAAAAGACGAACAATTTTACTGGCGTGGTATTCACAAATTGCCAGAAAGATGGTCAAAATGTGTAGAAAACAATGACCAATAATTTGAATAAAATGTTTTCACTTTCCCATTAATAATTAGTGTTTTATTTTCATTTCATACCGGTGTACCTGGTATAAATCAAGCAAATACTGTTGTGAACATCACCACAGTATCAGTAAAAATGTATGCTAAAGTAGTTTTAAAATTCCGAACAATAAATCACCCTCAGGCAGATATCAGAGCATTATACGGAATCACGAAAAGTTGTTTAAATAGGAGAGGTTGGAGCAAAGAAGAAATAAGATTATGGTGACGATCATAACGCGAGAATTTTTATTTTATCTAATGAGTTTTTTGAGAACCTCAGATTTCACGTTTTTCGAGACAATTATCGTGTTTGCAACTTTGTTACTCTGTCTGTCGTATTCTGTAGAAGTATGCGTGGAGCATTGTTTTCTGAAATTATTGAAATTTATTAACACGTTCCCTGCCGCGTGTACCGAAAACAGTACACGCTTAGCTTCATTTCTACGCCAACGTGTTTTTTTCAATTTATATTTTTTTTTCTAAATTTTAATTCTCGTTATGATTGTTTTATGTTATTTAGTGATGTTTAGAAGAAGTTTTGCATCGTGTACTGACAACGGTACACGCGGCGTGGTGATTAGTCATGATAGCAAAGCAAAGCAAAGCGATAAGAATTTATACAAAATTATTAAAGCGCTTACCGAGTACTGTTTTCGGTACACGCGGCGTAGAAATGGCACCTAGTGAAAAACAGCTTGGCAGGGAAATAAATAAATAGGAAATTACAGAATTTAACTGCACCAGTTCTTGTTTACAAAATTACGAAACCCTCTAAGCGTGAGTGTGTCTCACATTTGCGGTATAGTTTTTTTTTTTCAATTTTGAGTTTGATTCAAATAGGGGAAATGTACCACGAACCAATTTTCTCGTTTTCCTTATTTGAAATTCAATTTTGAGCGCTCAATGTAAAAAATACTTGACCGGCCTTTTTTGACTTGACGTCATTAGCAATTTTAATTCACAATGAAGGAGATAAAGTACACGCGCGGAGTAAGTTAGGCTTTCTCTGCTGGTTACGGAATCAATATGAAATGTCGTTCGATTAAAATTAGTACAACTCATTGCACAACTCCAGTAGCAAGTGAAGTCTTGTGACAAACTCTGTCCATACGATGTGGCACAAGCCGCAGAGCAATATTTATCACGCATGTGACGATTGCCGCGATTGCTGGAATAAATGTAAATCTTAACAGACCACCGACAGCCTCTTACTACTGAGCAATTTAGCGTAACGCAATAAAAACTCATTCACGCATCGTGTTATGGCATAAACTCCTCTAAGCGGTCGTTCAGCGTTCAATGCTCAATGATCGTCGAATTAAATAAAATTGAACAAGACATTAATTTGACCTGTTTTGTAGTGAGGCGCTTGCCAATGTTCCGCCTCGGCTGACTGTGTGAGTGACAGCCCATCACTTTCTTGTTTCACGTGTTCGAGGAAGCGTGCCCATGGCCACTGGACAGCAGACATCCACAACCTGCAAACGGAACAACACTGAGGTGAACAAAAAAGAAAAGCCAAGTTTCCTTCGATTACGAAATGACTCTTTCCACGCGATGGTGACAAGTCTCCGCAGCCGCCGGAGCAATTAAGACACTCTCAGGCGCGCACGGTGGGAGTAGAGATCTATTTTGGTTCAATATCTGATCCCAGGCGATAGTTTGCATATAGCGGTGTCTTGGCTTGGCAAAGTCATGCAACCCATGCCTCTGACCCAGTCTCGCATTCTGGGCAAAAACAACCCACTCCGCGGCGGAGGTGCAGATATGGGTAATGTCAGTGGTATGCGCTCGCATGAAAAGAAAACAAAATAATGAGTGGATAAAGCACTCATTCAATGGTCTGTTTTGCTCCCTCAACCAGCGCGGTGGCCGTCCTTTGTCGGCTGGCAGCTGACTTGTTGGTTGGTGCTACGGTGTGTTTCTCACTGCAAGCATGCAGTACATGCAGCGACTGCAGAGTGTCGGAATATGGTCCACGAAATGAAATTACGTAAGTCGAGGGTTTTTTTTCGTTTCTTTTATATTTGTTATCGTCATTGCACGGCGACAACGACAACGTTGTCTTGAAAGAGAGAAAAAAATTCTTAGTTGGCCCGTAAATGTTCTAAAAATGCAGCTCATGCCCGGTTGTCTGCAGAAAACTCGCTAATTGGATGTAAACATCCGAATCTGAAACGGACTTTGTAAATTCTGCAACAGGGCATGTCCTGTCAACATCAATTTTACATCGGGGATACACTAATTCTTGACATTACGACGTGAACCATCAATTACCCGAGCTTGATGATGATTGCAATTCAGCTACTGAATGGTGATTTGCTAGTTTCCGCCTGTGGGCTGCAATCAGCTCCGCCTTTCTCAAATCAATTACCGCTGACTGTGCGGGAATTGACAATCCCAAACGGGTTTCCGTGCTTCGACGGAGGTGTGCCATATTCAATTTGAACGGCGTTAACGACGTGTTTGTATGAAATTCAAGAATTTTTCTGCGTTTAAGTTTTAAGTGTCCCATTTGCACACATAATCTGTTTGACCGCTTTTTTACATTTCTTGCAAATATTCTCCCGTCTAGGTACCACAGAGCAACGTGAAGGGTGTGTTGTAAATGTGAATTGTTTTCATTACTTCACCGTTGTCAAAAAAAAAATGTCAAAGAAAACCTTGCATTTTTCTCAGCTCTTGCTACATGGCCTCGTGGAAGTTAATTGGGATCCGAACGCAATCTCATTAACCTTGAGTCACCCAAAAATCTTCACGTATAGACAAATTGTATGAAACACGTTGACAAATTCCACTTCAGTGAGTTTCGAAAATATTAAATTTTTCATCGAGCTGTAACGAACACATAGGCCATGGTGCCAGTGACAGTAAAAAAAAATGAAAACTCCAAATGTCACACTGCGGCTGCAGCCACACGATGAGCAATTAATTGTGATTCACGTTGAGTTCAGTTACAGTTGGTTGTCAAATAAGTAGATTGACCGGGCAAATAAAAAAAATGGCGGTTGGATAGAGGTGAATGTTGGTGGTTGAGAAATTTTTTGCGAGAAATTGAGTTCTTTGACACCGCCGCACAGTGGGGCAGAAATGGCCGTTTGACGGCGATAATTATAAGCCCTTTAGTTGAGTTAACCAAAGTATATTTTCTAAAGGATTTGGGTGTGCTGAATTCAAATCCGAAGTCAAAATAAGTGTAACTGCTCAGGTTTCCGAAAGAACCGTTACAACATTTAAAAAATGGTACTTGTTTGGTAGTTTTTGCGAAGTGAGGGGTTGGTTTACAAAATAAAGTAAACAATCATGGACTTATTATTTTTATTTATTCTGCAGTCAATTTAAAATAAAATTATATAATAAATTGACAGTTTATTTCCTTTTTAATTAAAATTTTGGAAGAACAGGTTAACTTTACTTTGAGACAATTTACAAAGTTGGAAAATCTGAAAATAAAATATTTTGTGTATCTGGGTTTTAAATAAAAGTAAAACATTTTATTTAAATTTTCAAGATTTAATTTACAAATTATTCTGAGTCCGAAAAGTAATCGCCGTCAATTTGAGGTTGTTTGTGTAAATCGGGTTGCAAGAACACATCAATAGCTTCAGTATCAAATGGAACTTTTTTTTGCAGGCTTCCTTACTCTCTGGTTTGTAATAAATGGATCTGAAGATACTAACATTCTATTCATAATATCTGTAAGAGTGCCTTGTCTAAATGTTTTTCGACTAAATTTCTCTCTATACATTTGAAAATCCTTATTGCTTGCTTCTAATGCTTCCTCACTTAATTCACCAATTGGTAATACACTCTGAGAAACTATGTCATGCCCATGTATCAGTATCTTGTGAACTGAAGTTCTCATATAATACCAAGGATACAGCGATACAAACAATCACGCAGTTTCAAGGCAAAAACTTTTAAATTTTGGCAGATATATATTAAATCCGCTGCAAAATTGAAATTGAATTGTGAAATTTTGTTGTCAGATTTACGTCTATACCTGTTATTTCGCTTGATTTGATTGCGTTTTTAAAGAAGCGCCTGGTCACATTTCCAGTGTTCGTATTGCCATATCCTGGCCTTGGTCGATCAACTTTCAATCCCAATTCCGTTTCGAAAGCTTCTTGAATGCGAGACTTGTTTTGGGTCATACAATCTTCTGTAGCTTTAGATGTACGCCATTCTTTAACAGGCAACTTACACGCAACATGGAGCAAGCATTCAAACACTCTTATCCACGCGTGAAGAACGGGTATTCCAAATGATAAAAATTGTTCAGAGACGGAAAGAGAAATCATTTTCTCAATATTGTTGAATCCTTGGACGTTGGCTGACAAAGATAACATCTTAAACAACGAATACCACTCAAGCTGTTACAAAGCTTTCCATCAACCATTGAAACTATTAATTTTACAATAAACTCTCTTTCCTCAATGGTTACTTCTTGTTGGCTCGAGTTGATTTATTTGTGATTGAATAGATTCGTTCTCGCTCGATTTTGTGAATAGGATTTTGATTTTTCTTTCTGGACCACTTTATAAGATGGCAAAATATCCGCGATATATTTTTTAATGGTTTCGTATTTGTTACGGGAAAGTTTCGCTTCTATAATCATTGATAGAGCTTGACCAGGGGTTAATATAACTGCCGACGTTTTGAGGTTGAGGAGATAAGGTTCCTTCTAATAATTCAGCAGTTCCTCTGTCTCCAGAAGCTGGAAAATTCATTTGAGCAGCAAACACAAGATCTTCAGCGGATGTGTCCCTAAGGTCGGTTATTCTTTCGCGTTTTCTCCGATTACTCATTTGATCAAAACTTACCTGAGGGCGTCCAGAGGGTTGTGCAAACATTGCGAAGTTTATTTTTTCTTGAAGCCAAATTGATTCGTTTTTTTCAAACACCGACCATGTGCGGTGGCTTTTGTTCCATTTAGATTTGAGTTCACTTTTGAAACAGGTTAACTCTTTCCTTAGCTCTGATACATGGTTTTCAGAGCAGTTTGTGTTTGTTATTAAAAATTTCTCAACATCTTCAATTCTTTTCTCAAAAGTCCTAAATTTACTATTCAAAAATATTTCAAAGAGCTCCTCTCTTTCGCATAAAAAAAAATTGCATTTTGACACCTTGAATATAATAACAATAGTTCAATATTTTCGGCACTTGCACTTGCACTTTTGAAATTGTATCTATAATAATATGTGTAAAATAAGGTTTAAAGTCAAGGAATTTTAACTGCTGGTGTACGCTACGAGGAGGCTCTTCATTTTTGCTCTTTTGCGCATCTTAAAATAGGTTGCATTTCCGGTATTTGGATGTTTTTTTTTTATGACAAGATGCATTTTTATTATTATGTTGTTTATTACTTTTATGACTAATGTAATAAAGATGTTGTGCAATGAATATGAAGCGCCTACCTGACCATGGGAAGAAGTTATTAGCAAAATCAATAATGGTGCCATTATTCTAAACAGGGCTGTATATACACAAAAAGTTAAAAAAAAAATAGTTTAGACAAATATCGGTGACTTTTGACTTCGGTTTTCAGTAAAGAAATGATTAAGCTAAAAAAATTGAGTTCAAATTTAGCTTGACGTTTGCCTATTCAAAAAGTACCGTTATTTAAAACCAACTTTTAGGTTCTTAAGGCTAACGGTTCTTGGGCTAACGGTACTTTATAACCGAGTTAAAACTAATTGCATTCAAAGAACATACTCTAATTGATAAATTCAATCCAAAACATTGGTTACAAACACTTGTTTTTTAATGTACCAACTGAACAAAGTTGCGTCAAGTACTTTTGAATGAACGCAACTTCCCTATTCTTACAACTTTGATGCCAAACGCTGAGTGATTAAGCCACTTATAATAATAATTGTTGGCGCTACAGTCCAAAGGGGGACCAGGGCCTAGCTTGCTCATCAACTACTCGTGTTGTGCGCACTACTGTTCTCTCACGAGTAGAAGGGACCTACAGTTTTTTTACCTCCGAACGGCGCAGTTTGAGAAGCCTTCTTAGACAGTTATTACTGTTTGAGTGTTATCAGCAGCTCAAAAGAGATGGTGCCGTTAAGAATTCGTGGTATTCAGCCGGGAATCGAACCTAGACTCTTCGTCGGGTGAGTGTCGCACTCTACCTACTACGCCTAGGCCATGACGCAAAGGTAGTGCTCTGTATTTGGTGGGATCAGGAGGGTGTGCTGTATTATGAACTACTATATCCGGGTAAAACCATCAATGGATGAAGCTACCGAACACAATTGATCCGTTTGAAGAGAGCAGTAGACGAGAAATGCCCGATATATGCAAGCAGACATGAAGGAATAAAAATACCGCACGCGCACGCATTAGGTTATACATCCAATAATTAAACAGCAAAAAAATGCTAGCGAGAGTTTTGGGGAAAGATTCTTATATTCTTATCACAACAATCTTAAGATTGCATTTTGAAATGCATGCACACTTCTATAACAATTGTCGTCAGGCAAGAAATTGAATTTTAGATCCTTATCCACTTTGTAAGGTGTTTAAACATTTATCATTATTTGATGAAAAAAAATTTGGCAGCACCAACAAAGGCAGCTGCCATCTGTTCCCCTTGAATGACACAAGATTATTATTTTTTTGTAAGCTGATTATATTTGCCGTCAATGCATAGTGCCATTACCGAAGAGAGAATGCCTTTAAAAACAAGGAAAACATTTAAGTTGCGTAGAACTCCATCTCTGCGCCTTGTAATGGAGTTTCGAAAAGTTGAATGAACACATTTATTGTTAGAGTTTGTTATCGGTTTTCAATAAAATATAAACTTAACTTGGTATCACTGTTACTCAAGTTAGCTTAGTTCTCCACTTATCTCCCTACCTTACCATCATTTTCCACAGCAAAGCAGATTTGTGTAAAAGGTATACAATTCCAATTTAAAAATAAATTACACATAATTACATTTATTCTTTATCGTCATAATAACACTCGTGCATTGCAAAAATGCATTCATGACATAAATCCAGGTTATGAAATTAAAATTAAATTAAGCCTATTGTAGCTATTTGCGAAAATTATAATAATTTCAATTACCCAGTTCCTGTTCAAACCAGAAATGTGAAATCAAACAAATTTCGCATGTGTGCGCACAAATATTTTAAGTCAATTGCAACGCATCATTAAAACGCTCCATAAACTCGGCACTTAACACGCGTGAAGCTCCATAAAACCTCAATTGCTGTCACACCAAAATGACAGATATCTCCATAAACCCGTTTCAATAACCCGTCGAGGTTATTTTCCCCGATTATGGGCTGCAAATGATGTTCATATTCGCAACTCCAGTGAACTGTCAACAATCGTTAAATGTTGTCGTAACTTTAAGCCCCGGCAACATCTGCGAGAATTGAAAATTCCCAACGAAAGAGAACGACGATTACTTTGCCACCCACCGGTAGCGAATACCAATGCAAATGTCATAAACAAACAGACATCGACAAGTGTTATGACCCAACAGCTATCGATGGCGTCTGCTGGCGTAGGTTAGTTATGCACAAAGACGTCATCGATTTTGTATGCCGCGCGGCACAGAATGAAGTAAGCGTCTGCATCTTCGTCAGATCGTTTTGCACTCACTGAAGTTACTAATGTGAAAATGCACCTGATAACGGTCTGTTTGTTTCCTTTTTGCTTCAAATTGGTTCAAGGCAATTAACCACGCATTAGTTACTGTCGAAGAAAGCGGGAATTGGAGAAGAATATTAATGTAACCCTCGAATGAGGCTATTGCCGCGGTAAAGGCTAGGAAATTTATACAAGGAATTAGCAAAAGAGTGCTAATTGGCAGATATGGCATGCAATGGCATGGGAACACCGTGATTTATGAGCAATTTAAAATTAGATTGCAGGAAAATTAATCGATCCGCCACGCGGCTAGTTTTCTTTTCACTGGATTGGATGGCGGTTTCCAATTGCTTCCGGTGCCTTTGCATTTTAAGGCTGCTGTGACAGATGTCAAATTATGGTGTCAACAGTTTTGTTTGGTTATGTTATGTCTTCAAACGACAAAAGACGGCAATTTGTTTAATCATTGGTGTCACAGTCAGTGCACACCGAGATAAATGTGGAACGGTATTATAACTTGAGCTTAGTGACGCTAATGATGACATTATACGGAGGTTGGCATATAAATCGCCTGCTCGCACTGCAAAAGAGGAAAAGTGGGTGGGGAGGTATCTATAGAAGCGAACTATCATTGTCTCTTTTCAACTTCTTCTCATACAGTATGGAGATGGTCACACAACAAGTGTGAGTGTAGTACCCACAATAGGAACTGAAGAGATTTTCAATAAAGACTTGACAACTTTGAAATAAAATTATAAATCATCATATCGTCACAATCACTCTATTTAATTACCCACTTGACTTATAGTAGAAAACATGAACAAGTAACATCTAATAATAATTAATTATTGCATGGCGCGACAAAGAAGGCCAAGACCTAGCCTGCTCATCAACTACTCGTGTTGGGCGCGCTACTGTTGTCTCACGAGTAGAAAGGACCTACAGTTTTTTGCCGACTTCAAACGGCGAAATTTAAGAAGCTTTCTTAGACAGTAATACACTGTCTTGACTGAAGAGGAATAGAACATCCTCAGCTGATATCCTTATTTTCATAGTCAGGCAGCACTCAAGGCCCTGGAATCTGTCGCAACAAACTCTAAGACGGTCATGAACTGCCACACATCCCTAGATGAAATGGCTGAGCAGTTCAATATATGCTTGTGCTGGGTGCCAGGTCACAGAGACATTCCGGGCAACTGTCAAGCAGACAGTCATGGGAGCCATAACCGGGCACTGTCTAATTGGTGAGAATGCTAGCAGGCTAGGGGCTCGATCAAACGATTTTTGCAGAAGCAGCAGGGATGAAGAAGATTTGAAAAATTCTCCTACACCTGTTAAGCACATGCCCGGCGCTATCGCGCCTCAGACACAAGCACTTTGGAAGCTATTTCCTCAACGGCCTACATGACCTCAATAAAACCCCTCCCGCCGACATTTTAAACTTGATTATCGGCTCCAGCTGGTTTTAGGTTCTTCCCACATGTTGTGGTAGCACAATGGTCCTGTATGGGACTAAGTGCATTCATCAGCTACCTTAACCTACCTACCTACCTAGTAGTACACTTTGAGTGTTGTCAAAAACTCGAATGAGGTAATGCCGTGATAAATTTGAGGTGTTCAGCTGGTAATTCAACCTGGACCTTGAGCATGCGAGTGTCGCAATCTACCGACTACGCCACGGCGGCCACGACAACAAGTATCATCTGTAAATTGTAAAAATACAGTTTTAAAAAATGCTGTCCCCCTCCCTTTAGATCTTTGCTGCCTATGTGAAATTTGCCAATGCAGGCGGCCAGGAATTATATTCCATTCATTGCTTACGCACACCACTTGACACAGACTTGTTTCAAAGATTGTTGTATGCTTGTGACGTTTTGTTAGTAATTTGCAAATGCCATCTCTGAAAAATGAGTCTTCTCTGGCATCGATCCAATCATTAGCCCATTCTTATATTTTTTCGAAAGACCCGAAATGTCTGCAGTGGAAAAAGCCAGTAGTCGGAAGGAGCAAGTTTGGTGGTTGTGGCGAGACCTCCCATTTCAGTGTTTCCATTTCTCAGCTTATTTTATGAACGCCATATGTACGTGGAGCCAAGCTTTATCATATTTCAAAATAAACGTGTCAAGCCTTTCGGTCTTTTCTGGCCGTCTTTTACACAATACACGACTCAAACGCATTAGTTACGGTAAATAAGTTTCCCATCAATGGCCAGGTAGTAGCAGTAGCTATATATGCCTTTGAGCCGTGAATGTTTGTTTTCTTTGGCATCGTTATAGACGATGATGAAACGGGCTGAGTAGACTATAAACTTGTTTTATCCTTCCCTGTCTCCTTCAGTCACAATCCGGTCAGAAAGCACCGTTTGACATTACTCGGTTTCAACTCGAGCGGCAGTCAATTTTTCGAAAACATAAGCCTAAAATGCCTTATTTTTTAAGGCCCGACACGACGAATTCTGGATGTGTCAGAAAGCGAGAAAGGCTAAAATCTTCTGAATTCCAAAAAGTCAAAATTCCAAAAAGTAAAAATTCCTAAAAATCAAAATTCAGAAAAATCTAAGTTTCGTAAAGTCAAAATTCCGAAAAACCAAAATTCCGAAAAGTCTAAGTTCCGAAAAGTCAAACTTCCGAAAAGTCAAACTTCCGGAAAGTCGAAATTCCGAAAAGTCAAAATTCCGAATGATCAAAATTCCGAAAAGTCTAAGATCAGAAAAGTCAAAATTCTGGAAAGAAAATATCAAGAGAAACGAAACCCAGGGGACGAAAATTCCAAATAACACATTTCATGAGCTATTAGCTTAGCATTGGAATGCTGTATTCGGATGCTAATTTGTATTCGGAACGAAGTTTCAATTTGTTTATTTACTGGCACTGACGTATGGTATTGTGACCAAGTGATCGTGGACTCTAGAGAGCTTTTGCTTGACAGCTGAAGGCAACTTGCCTGGGACAGTCAGAAATGGGAGGCAGACATAGCTAAGGCTTAGGCCATTCCAGGTTCGCCGCCCTGATAAGGAGCTAAGACATCTGTATCAAAATGAGAAATTTTTAAATTTGCAGGCGGCCTTCGAGCAATATAATTTTATGAGTGTACCAAATGTTAAAAGAAGGAGACGAGGCACGGCTAAAATGCCTATCAAAGTCAAAAGATGAGTTCGATGCCAACAAAATCTTTAAATTGATGCTTTAAAAATGCCAGATTAACTCTTAGCACCCAACTTATATGGACTAACAGAATGATTACTTAGTCTCTGAATACCCAAAAACCGCAAAATTGAATAGGTTCAATTTTCTAAAACACACGCCTATGGACATTAATTATTAACTACAAATATCACACCTTTCAAATGAAGTTTGTTATCGCTTCCACGACAAGTTGCAGGTGGCGCCACCTTTTGTACTTCCATTCTCTCATGCCTTTAACATTACCTAAGATCGTGATAGAAGTTGGAATGTGATGACCCATCAATCGTTTTATTTAAAACCAATCAAACTTTGGTCTCAGCCTTAAAAAAATTCCATACATCGGTCTATTCACTTTCTCCGTAGACGTAACTTCCCGCTGTTATTACCCTCGCGGTATGCATTCATGTGGAATATTTGCCTCAGTCACTCAATCGTAATTACACTTCTCCTCTTTCCCGCGTACTTCATAAAAAGCCAGCTGCATATTTCAGCTAAAATGTTATCTTCCTTGTGTTGGTCAACAGAACTCTACTGCCGCAGCTTCTTCACAAAACCTCACACCCTCGGTTCCTTCTAAGGAACTAGTTTCGCTTCATGCCTCATTGCTGCTCTCACAACTTCACACATCAGACAATCCGTCACGTCACACACCTATAAACACCGGCACTCAGGTACTCCGTGATTTCCCACATCGCATCGCATCATGTCAGCAGCCTATTAAATAAATGCCGTACCATTGCGCCACATTGCCATCCACTGCACTGTTTCTGGCTGCTTGAAGACACAGAGATGTGCTTAGGCATCGCTTCTCCGCACTGACAAACTGGGCAGGCAATCAGCGGTGTTTCACTTTTATAGCCCCTTCGTGTTTGCGACTACCGGCACGCGCTCTCATCGAGTAATTTCTTCATCTCGAGTCCGAACGTGCTTGATGAGCTGCTCCTCTCCACAGGCTCTCCAACGCAAAACGCCGCCAATTCCCTCGGCACGAGCCATTTAATTGACTAACGAGTTCTTTCATTCTCTTCTCTCTTCCCGCAGGTGGAAGCCGTAAAGTGAAACCTTTGGAGAATGGTCCCGTCCAAGCTGGACACTGTGCTCTGCCTCGCAGCACTGGCGGCAATCTTGAACCTGGGCAGTGGCCTGCTCACCGCAAACGCAGCCGAGACCAGCAAGCAGTGGAAGCTGCTTTCATACAATTTCCCCGCGAACGCACCGACCAGCGACCGCAGGTACTACAACCCGGAGAATGTCTTGATCACCGGCATCGCGGTGGGTTTGGATCGAATTTTTATTGCCACACCGCAGCTGTTTTCGGGCGTACCCTCATCGTTGAACGTCATTCCGAAGGCTGGCCTTGGTGATAGTCCAGTATTGGAGGTATGAAGGTCACTGCGACAACGGTGGCTGAGTGTCAAATTAAATGCGACTTTTTTGCTCAAACAGGCTTTTCCGGACTGGACGTTCGCCACAGGTGGCCGTAACGACTTTAATTGCAGCGAGCTGAAGATTGTGTCTGTCTATCGCCTGAAGATTGATTCGTGCAACAGACTGTGGGCGTTGGACGCCGGTATTTCGCGTTCCCTTGAAGACTACGAGATCACGTGTCCGCCCAAGATCTTGGTCATCGATCTGAACACTAACCGTGTGGTCAGAAGGTTAGTTATTAGGAAGACCTCGCCAAAGGTTGGATTGATTGCAGTGTTGCTCCTCTTTCAGGATCGATTTCCCACCAGAAGTCCTGCGCGGAGAGTCTTTGCTGACGAACCTAGTCATCGATGAAACGACCTCGAAGCAGGGGACCTGCGACGATGTTTTCGTGTATATCTCAGACACCGTTGAGCCAGGTCTGTACACCATTTCAGCAGCTCATTTGCTTCAATTTCATTCTTTCTCATTGAAGGCCTCATCGTGTACGACAGCCAGCAAGACGTCACTTGGAGGGTGTCGCATCCCGCTATGTACCCGGATCCAGACTTTGCGCAGTCTGAAATTCTCGGGGATCGCTTCGTGCTGATGGACGGAGTGGTGGGTCTGGCATTCGACGACAAGTCTGGAATTGTGTACTTCCAGCCGCTGGCCACTGATCGGTAAGCCACATTCTAAACTTCCTGAAACCCGAATTGACTTAATTTTTGCTTTTCAGAGTATTCTCAGTCACCAGAGAGGTCTTGCGAGGTGGCCCGTTAGCCAACAACCAGCAGTTGCCTGTTAAGCTCGTCGGCAGAAAATCATCACAGGGCATCAGCTTGGGGGTGTCTCCAATCGACGGCAGTCTGCTCTTCAGCCCGCTCACTGAGACAGCTCTTGCCTCATGGAATCCCAAGACCGGACGACAAAGGTTTGACTACAAAGCACTTACCCAGATGTGTGGTTATTTCTAATTTTCTTCATTTTCTCTCAGCATTCTGGCCTCGGATACGCAACGCCTTCAGTTCGTCGCGGACATTGGCACATCCTTCTTTGAACCGGGCGTGGTGTACGTCATCTCGTCCAAGTTCCAGAGATTCTTCCTTAAGAATCTGAACCCCAACGAGTACAACAACCGCATCCTGCGCATCGATCTGAATGCCCGTCAAAATCCGGCAGTCATCCCCGCCTCACCAATCCGCCACCAAGGTTTCAGTTTCTACCACACCAACTCATTGGAAAAGCGACCGACTTTCGGTAGCCCCATCGACGATGATTTCTTCACCAGTGCGTCGACGGGTCTTACCACCCGCCAACCGTTCCGATTCGAACCGGTTGGCATTATTCAGCAATCGATCAGGAATCCATTCACCGCCCTGAATCAAGGCGAAGCGTTGCCAACGAAGTTGACGAGGACGCCGGCCGTTAAGTCCTTCCTGGACAACTTGCCATCATCGGGGTACACCTACAGGCGAGTGATTTGATCTGCTGGCAACAGCGGGGCTTCACGCGTGTCGTAGGTTTCTTTTTGTAATTTATTCTTTGTTTGTAAATATTATATATTCCCATGACGATTTGTAAATATCACATAAAGTAATCGAACCGAAATATAGTAGATCCTGAAGTGGATGTTTCTTTGATTTGTTTGATTTTCAGTTGTTAACGCATTGTGCATATTGGTCAGAGGTAAGGAAATGTTTGCGGCTGAGGGCATGCTTACACATCAAGCAGCAGGAAAGTATGCCGAGCTTTTAAGGTGTGCAAACAGAAACCTTCTAAGAAGTGCTGACAGATCCAAAGTATTGCGCATTGCCCAAAGATCGATTGACGTAAGACGAGTTATCAATTGAACAGATATCTGCACAGATCTGCAACCCGAAACACCTCTACCTACTACAGGTTTAGTGCTGCTTTTAGCAGAATAACGAATTTATTGTTTTTTGAATTTCACCGACTGTACGACTTGCGCCTGATCGTCTTCTGAGCGCTTTTGGATTCAAGGCTTAAGATGGCAAGGCCGGCCGGTATTACGTATGGACACCATACGATGCAGCGTTGCCTTATAGGCGTCTTGTTTGGTTGCCTGCACTCGTCGTCAAACCATGCTTTCCTTCTGGATGGTGACGTGAAACCCAGCACATCAGTGGCAGCTTCTTTGATGGCTTCTTGACAACTTTCCAGTCTTCTTCCATGTTTAGTGCAGGCAGCGTCGAACTCTGAGTGAGTTTCAGGGAGACTCGGTCGGCAAAGTTTCCAGCGATCAGTTGCGATGGTAGCTTTCCGACGTCAAACCGTTTTGGTTTATCTCGACTACGTTGCTCTCTCGACATCCGGGTTCTTACCTTCGCTACAACAAGGAAATGTCCCAAATCGATTTTGGCACCTCGGAAGGTTTGGGCATAGAGAACATTGGAGGAGTGTCTAACGTCAATCGCTCTGATTTGATTTGATTGACGGTGGATTGATCAAAGGATCGTCAGGTTGCTTGACGTATGTTCAGGTGTGGGAACCGCGTGTTAGCCACAGAGAGGTTCCGCCCTGAGACAAAGCTTAACAGCCTGAGTCCGTTTCCGGATGTGTAGTCGTGCAGGCTGTGTTTACAGATGACTCTGGCAAAGATGTCCTCCTTTCCCAGTTGAGCGTTGAAGTCTCCTCAAACGATCTTGTTGTCGTAGCTGGGCATTGATCGTATGTTCTTTCTAAGAGATCATAACACATTAATCAATAAGTCCAGCGGCATATAGGGGGCGCTAATAACAATAATAACATTTTTGAGGTTATACGTACTCAGAACGTTTTGACTTACGAGCGCTATCTGTGTTGTTTACAGTAACTTACAAGATTCAACTCGCCCAAAAAATGTAACAAAATCGTGAAAATTTTCGAGCGATTATTTTTTTACAACTTTCGACGTGGATTAACTCAACAACAGTGCATCGATGAACTTAATTCAATTTTTGGCGATGAAGCTCCATCAAGGACCAGTGTTTATCGATGGTATGGTGAATTCAACCGAGGTCGCAGTCCACTCCAAGACGACGTGAAGGTCGTTCAAAATCAGTTGTTTTGCCGGAAACCATTGATGCTGTGCGCCAAATGATATTTCAAGATCGTCATCTGACCTATCGTGAGATTGAGACAACCTTAGGCATTAGTGAGACTAGCATTACATTCAATATTGCATGAACATTTGACTGTAAAAGAAATTTGCTCGCGTTGGATCCCAAACAATTTGTCAATCGCTCAAAAAAAGGCTCGTGCCGATTGGTCGAAAGAAATGCTCCACAAGTACGATCGCGGTGCTTCGGAACACGTCTAAGACATCGTGACAGGTGATGAATTGTGGATATTCGCGTATGAGCCCGAAAGCAAACAGCAGCAGCAACTGGACATGTCGCAACCGTACCACCAGAAATACGCAGAATAGTCAATTCTGAGTGGTAGACATCCATTTGTTTGCCAGTTGTCTTTCAAGAAATTAGGAAAACCTTCCGCCGTAGACGGATCACTCTTCACCACGACAATGCGAGCTCTCACACATCGGCTTAAACAACTGCATTTTTGAGCACTCAAAACATCGATTTGATGAGTCATCCGCAGTATAGTCCTGACTTGGCACCGAACGACTTGTTTTTATTCCCATACGTAAAAAATAAAATGGGAGGTCAACGCTTTTCGACACATGAAGAAGCGGTTGATGCGTTCAGAATGCATGTTTTGGAGATTCCTCAATCAGAGTGGCAAAAGTGCTTCCAAATTGGTACAAACGCATGCAAAAGTGTATAGATCTTAATGGGGAATATTTTGAAAAGCAATAAAGCTATTTTCGATGATTAATATTTGTTTCTGTTCTCTAATCCCGAAATATAAAACGCAAACCTCGTATACTATGTCGTGTTTTAAATTTCGCAATCCAACCGTTGCTAGCGTTCAGGGATAGTTTCTCCTTAATCTTGTTGTGTAAATGAGTGAGCCTTTGAATTTCATTTTCGTTTCTTTGCTTTTGAGGCCATTCGTATGACGCGTTTTCCATCAGTGAATATTCAGAAGCCTTAAGTGCAACGTGTTTCCCTAGTCCAAATTCAGCTCACGCCACAAACTGTTTAAGACTGTTTTCCTTTGCTTTTATCCGGCATATTGTTGACTTGTGAGCATTATATTTTTCACGAAGTAGCTTGACACAGACACCCTTATTAACTTCAGATAAAATTTTATTATTTTCTTATAGATAATGTAGTAACTTAACGTGTAACACCCAGTTTGGACGAATGTCCCGTAAGTTCAAATAAAACCGCAGGCCACCTGCAGAAGATATTTAAAAAAAATGTTGTCTAGTCACAAACAAAACTAAATTACTGTAAAATAACGACTGACGAAAGGCGCCAAAAGGAAGAGCATGCAAATAAAATACACAACATGTTGCACTAATCGAGGTTGCCCTTTTGAAAAGTTGCACTTGCAGACGTGCAACGACTGAAGTGTTGCAAAAATCGAGAAGTTGCGCAAATGGAGGGTTGCGTTAACCGAGTTCGTACTGTTATCATGTTCTCATACTTAATTTTTTGAAGAAGGATGATGAGACAGAATTTTTTTCCCCAAAACTGATAAAATTCGGAGCGATAAAAAAAATGGATTCGATTTAAGCTTTTATCTCTGAAACTAACACACTCTGATTTGAAGAGTGTTTCATTTCCTAACAAAGTCAAAAAGTTGGCATCAAAATTCCTAGTAACTTGTTGCACATAATATTAAATAACAAGAAAGGAAAATTAAAAAATACGTACACCCGAGTTTCCTGTTTATTACTTTCTCATTAAATCGTTAGCTGATTGAGATTTATTCGATAGAAGATTTCGAAGTTTCCGAATGTAATTTCTATAAACATGAATAAACAACAGTCTAAAAAATATGTTTACTAAATAATATAAAGTTTCCTAGCTGTCATCAGGGCCCATTCCAGCGCTTTTCCTGTATGGCGGATATGTCTCCCTTGTAGCAATCAAGGGCCTCCACAAGTTGTTCGGCTACGCGTGGTCTGTTTAGAGACCTCACATTCCAAGTTTAGAAGCGAAAATCGTTGTCCTTAAAACGTTTACCGGGGTGGTCAATAGTTAATCCACCCTTATCTGAGACATGTCGGGATTTCTGAACTATTCGCTTTTTACGTGTTGAGGAAGTTAACCTCACTCACAACCCACAGACTGGTAGGCCAGGCCCATTATTTGGCCGTCGGGCAGATGGGTTCGGCGCATACATTGGTTTGCCACAAAAGCGGGTGTTGTGATGGTTATCCAGGGGTCCCCGCGTGGTGCCAACTTGACCTGAGCACTAGCGAGGATTGATTTGGTGGCTGGGCTTGTTGAGTGGAATCAGCAATGTTTCCTCTAGTGCACGTGTCCATGTCGAATATTCTGATTGATTAAACAGTCGGCATTCGATTCACAAATTTCAGAACGCGAATTTAGATGTAAATTGCTTTGGTCTAAAATTCAATCCATTTCGGATCCATTAAACTTGTTTTTACATTTTTGACATTTTTTTTTATTTTTTTTTTTTCTTTTTGTACTATATAAATTATTGACACGCCGAAGGTCCCAGGTTTGATTCCCGATTTGAACATCTACCATTTTTCACGGCACCACCTCACTCGAGCTGCCGATAAAGACTTTAAACTGACTATAAAAAAGCTTTTCAAACTTTTAAACTAGGTTCGATTCCCGGCTGAACACCTCGAATTTTTCACGGCACCACCTCTTTTGAGCTGCTGACAACATTCAAAGAGTAAAAACTGTCTAGAAAGCTTCTCAAATTTCGCCGCTCGGAGTCGTCTTAAAACTGTAGGTCCCTTCCATTGGGGGGCGAACAGTAGCGCACATATCACGAGTAGTTGGTGAGGAAGCTAGACCCTGATCCCATGTGGAATGTTGCACCATTCAATATATATATGTAAAAACATTGAAATTTAGTAAAAATAGATATTATTATAAATTTTAATGCTATTTGATCCTTGGAAGGCTAAGCAAGTCAAGGTAGACATTAAGACTTGAAGTTGGGTTAATAAAACGTCAAAGCACTAAGGGATGAATCAGCACTGGGAAACAGGTTTTTCTTTCTTCTTTGATGCTGCCATCGAGCAACAACGTTCATGAATATGAAATTTATTTCTTGAGTGCGCAGGTTCTCAAATATGAGTTAAGGTTATAAAACAAGAAACCGAAATTGCATCAAACTGTAAAACCGATTTGCAACGATTCCACAACTGCCAATATGCGTCAAATTAATCCAAAATCAGTGTATCAATTAATCAAAATCAGTGTATGATTTGAAATGTTTGTTGTTTGTGCACAATTGTGAATGGAGCATTGTGTACGGACCCTAAAATTCTCAATTTATTGAAATTAGCATATTCACGAAATAATGCAGTATGCTTTTAGGAGCAAGAAACAGCCTCTTGAATGTGTTTCACACGACAATTGCGTTGGCCAATACGCTTGTTGAATAAATACAGCCAATCGATAGAGGAAGGATAACAATTAGATAACAATTAGAATATTCATTTTGAAGCCGTACAATTTGGGTAGCTGGCCTGTTGTGAGGACTTGCTTGCACAGTCAATAGAGTTCGAACGAAATTTTAAACGAATTTCGAATCGCGAACCAGATATGAGACGTTGTTATTGATTAAGGACATTTAGGATTTTGGTTTGCTTGAAGATTAGGCAGTATTGGACATAATTGAACATTGTCTTCAACTTGCAGTGACCTGATCATCAGCCAAATTTTGGATTAAAACCTTAGGAGTGATAGGGGACAAGTACATTACACCCAATGATAACAAAGCAAGTGTACACACACCGCATTTCACTACGACAACTCCCATTTAATGTGTTAGCCACTTTCTGGTATCATTAAGCATAGTCAATTGTTTTTACTGAATTACATTTATTTTTTGTCAACCGCAAGGCGTGATAAACATTCAAAGAGAGAAAAAGTATTTCGGTGTCCAGTTTTCCAAGCTTCCATTGCGACAGGAATAAGGGACGGACCTAATTGTTCAAAAATACATAAGCACGAGGCCCTGATTATCGATGAGCTTCAGTTCGTCATTCTTAATTGTGAACTCTTTCGATATGACTAGTTTTGCGGATAACCCTAAGGCACTTAAAGCCAAAAGAAAAAAAGGCAAAGAAGTTGGATTTTCATATTAACTGACTACAATCGAAACTTCTTCAAAGGCCATCTATATGCCACAAGCTGACTCACTTGCACCTACCACTGTGAATGACTGAAAGAGGAATTTAATCAATTAGACCGCTTTGACTTAAATTTAGTTTACTACCTGCGTGAGCAGGTCTCACACTTTGCTCCAAACATTAAGATTTCATTCGCTCCGGAATCCTAAGGTCAGGAGACAGGTTCGAAAACAATAAGCTCCTCACCAGATGTAAACCCAAACCCGAGGAATCAACGCCCGATTGACGCCAAACATGCTTTTCTCCACGATAACAAATTCCAACCAGATGGCATGCATCAGAATTTGTAAGCAGCGATCAAGTTTATAATCCGACAGCTTCGCGTCAGAAAATAAATATTTACTCAATAAATTGGCGCTTTGCCATTTGTTAACGGATGCTTGTCGGCAAACGGAGGTTTTCCCAAACTGTTTTATTTTCTGTCACGAGACTCACTCGCCTGCAGTTGACAGTGTAGGCAAGCTAGACAATAGGAGGAGTGTCTCGTCACCGAGAAGTAACAAACAAGCGTTTTAATGAATGACTTAGGGAATCCTCGTCCACAAGCGACGCAAACATCATTCGCAAACCGGCTTTAGCGACTTGAAGTTGGGTAATAAAACGTCAAAGCACTGCGGGATGAATCAGCACTGGGAAACACGTTTTTCTTTCTTTTTTGCTGCTGTCATCGAGCAGCAAGGTTCCTGAGAATGAAACTTCTTTCTTGAGTGCGCAGATTCTCAAATATGAGTTGAGGTTATAAAAAGTGCGAACAAGACAGACAAGTTGACTGAGGCAGATTGACTTGTGATGATTTAGTCGCGTTCAGTCTGACCTTCACAGGCTCCTAGACGAGATCTTGATAGGTCTTTATTTGATTCTGTGGTGTGGAGAATCCAAGCAATTAACATAACTTGGTAATGATAAGCTGGGTGTGACGTTCGATCGTGAGCACGATTTTGTTCGACTTTGTGACATTTGCTTGAACACTGGCAATGATGCGCGAGACTTGTCGAAATGGTTTTGTTTTATTGAACTGCAATAAGCGGTTTTGTTGAGGATTGAGGAACTTTAATTTGGAGAGCGGAACTTGTTTGTGTCTCACGATCAAAAACACGTATCTTGTTTTTGCAAGTCTGAGATAGAGCTGTGTTAGTAAGCAACCCTGTGCGCAGCGATGAAATTTCCCATTTGCGCAGTTGCAACTTAAATTCTAATCCTAATGGCACTTTTGCTGCAAAGAAAACGTGAAGCAAGCGCCTGTGACCGAATGAACGATGGTTTTTAAATTGGCAACGTTTTAGATTTCTTCTGGCCACCGTGGCGTAGTGGACACTCACACGCCAAATGTCCAGCTTCGATTCCCGGCTGAACATCTCGAATTATTTTTTCAACCCTTTCGATCTGCTGACAACAAAGAGTAAAAACTGTCTAAGAAAGGTTCTCAAATTTCGCCGTTCGAAGTCGGCAAAAAACTGTAGGTCCGTTCTACTCGTGACAGAATAATAGCGCGCAGAACACGAATAGTTGATGAGCAAGCTAGGCCCTGGTTCCCCTGTGGATTCTCGCGCCAACAATTCTTATTTATTATTACGCCTTTCGAGCTGCTAACACTCAAAGAATATTGTCGAAGAAAAAGCTTCTTAAACTTCGCTTTTACTGATCTCTCACGAGTGTCCCTTCCATTCGTGAGAGAATAGTAGCACGCACAACATGAGTAGTTGATGAGCAAGCTAGACTATGGCCCCGTTGTGAACTGTCGCGCCATCTTATTATTATTATTAGTTTCCTTTAAGAGTGATTCAATCAGTCTAACGCCACTCTAACTCTTTCGCTCTTTCTATATCTTTTTTATTGAACGATTTACTTATAGTCCCAAAACAGGTTTCAGTTTAGACGATCACCTCCTCATTCGAGTCATATATTTTTCCGGCAAGCATCTTTTTGAAGTCCGAATAGAGGCAGATATCGCTGGGGGCCAGATCTGATGATGATTGACTGATGTGTCTATGCCCCATTATGACATGGATTAGAACTGGTAACATTTTAAGTGTCTTCCACTTTTATTTCAGAAGTATTCAGAAGTATCGTTGTTTGTTGCAGAGTGACTTCGATGCGATTCAATGATTTTGGGAAGACTGGAAGTTCAAAATCAACTACTAGAAGTGTGAAACTATCTTGTTCAGAACCCTGCTTTCCAGAGCCTTAAAAGACACGAAAGTGAACTGGCGCAAATTCGTCATGGTTGACCCATGAGTGAAAAGTGTAGTTAGATATATAGGCATCTGGTTGGACCAGTTTCAATATGGTGGTATTCATGTAGACACAGCTCTGACCAAGGCTTAGAATGCCCTCGTTATGGCAACAGGGCTGTTTTACAACAGTCAACTTGAGGCCAGAGTGAAGTTAATCTGGCACTCATTCGGCCCATCATTGTATATGGTTGTCCTGTGTGGTTCAACGTGAGTCCTTCCCAAATGGAAAAGATGAGGGTGTTCGAGAGGCGGTGCCCTCGGGCCTGTCTTCGTTTATATCGAACACCAGAATCTCAGTGCAAGAAATTCTACCCCAACGAGGTTTTGTAAAACGAGGCAAACCTTATAAGGATATATAATTTTATTATTAAGTTGATTCGGAGTCACACTGATCGAGCCAAAGCATCAACCAACAGTCTGATTTTTGGGGCTTACTACCCAAATGAAATGTACCATGAAAAGGTACGTCTTAACGGCTATATGAAGTTTTCCTTTATCTGGATGCGAAAGATACAAGATAGGGAGGTCTGCCTTATCACCTTCACCTGTAGCGCTCCGAACGGTAGAAAGGCAACTTTAATACGAGCCGGACGTCGCTCGCAGCCACGAGGATCCCCTACGGTTCAGTAGAGCGATTTCTACCCGCGACAGAGCAGTTTCTGCCAAAAAACAGATAAATCTAAAGCTAGTATCGTGTGAGTCGGATCGAATTCGGAATGCTATCAAGCTCTTCTCTGATTTCGAAGAAGGTAAAACTTGGTTCCTTTTGTTTATACAGCAGAAAATAGCAGAGACTACGTTTTTAATCAAAATAAACCCTTGATGGTACAACAAACCAATTTACAAGCTGATCTTGACCGAAAAGCATGCGCAGCGTCCGACTGTTGCTGATAACGAGAGCCTGTTGATTTGATATCTATCTGACCTGGATAGAAGAAGAACAACAATAACATTTACAATGCCTTATCGAGCTGTTGCGCTACCCAATTATTACTTATGGCTCCACCTTTTGAAAATAACAGTCATAGAGTTTCCGAAATTCTGGGTTTCAGAAGTGTATTTTAGGTGTAAGTTCGTTCTATTCTAAAGAGAACAATATTATTCACATCACGAATAGATGTTGACAAGACCAGCCATTGTGGACTCTAGACCCATTTTCAAATATCTCCCTTCCGCTTTTTTGCTTTTCATTCAATGCTTCATTTAAAGTGTTACAGTGATTGGATTTAGTTCAAATATGCGCCGTTTTTGTCGATAATATGTTTCCATCTAGACGGCAACTTTATAATACCCCCTCGTAGAAGCCCCCCTCCTTATTGGCGAAGAATTCGGAAAGCCACTTTTCACAAGCCTCTTTTGAGTTCAACTTGACACCACCAAGGGCGTTCGCCATGGACAGGAACAGGTGGTAATCATTTGACGCTATGTCGGGGCTATATGGTGGATGCGATAAAACCTCCCATCCAAGATCCCGTAGCTTCTGAGGAGTCATCAACGAAGTGTGAGGTCTGGCGTTGTCATGGTGGAACACTATACCTTCCCTGTTGGCCAATTCTGGACGCTTCTGGTCCATCGCCTGCTTCAAGCGGTCCAGTTGTTCGCAGTAGATGGTAGAATTAAACGTCTGACCATATGGGACTAGCTTATAGTGGATGATTCCCTTCCAAGCCCACCAAACACACAGCAAAACCTTGGAACAATTTACCGGCCGTCAACCACAACCGTTTTCGCTTGATATTGTCGTATGTGATCCATTTTTCGTCGCCAGTCACCATCCGCTTCAAAAATGGGTCGAGTTCGTTCCGTTTTAGCAGCATATCGCAGGCGTTGATTCGGTCCAGAAGGTTTTTTTTTGCGTCAAATCATGCGGCACCCAAACATTAAGCTTTTTTTCTGTATCCAGCCTTCTACAGATGGTTTAAAATAGTTTGGTGACTAACTCCCATGCATGTGGCATCTCGTGACATCGCGGGATGCCACCGGCATGTGGCATCGAATAGAATTCATACAAAAAGAAAGAAGGAAAAGAACTAAAGGTTGCTTAAGACTCTTCGTAACACTTCGTTTGTTCTGTTACGCCTCTGTTGGATCAGGTGGCTGCTGTATGATGCTGACGTAGTTAGAACAGAATACCTATGCTCTTTCTTACAGAAGGGCTTGCTTTTAGCCCTGGGGCTATAACAGAACATGAAGCTTATGAAAAGAAGCTATCTAAGAATAGGAGGAACTCAAATACCCTTAAGAGTGTCTTGTCTAAACTACTCGGTTCTAAAAGGTGTCATTGTGACTGTCTCTTTCAGGAGACTTATATTTTGCAATTTCTTACTCCAGTCGGGTACCCTATTAAATTCTTTAGATTCCATATTTGTATTAAATCGTTTATGCTATCAGACAAGAAAATGTACAGAGGCAAGCAATATTCAATATTAAATGTGCAATATTTATCAACTTTTAAGGAAAACTGGCATTTGCTTTGAACGTCTGAAGTGATGAACATCGCTCCAAGCAATTTATCAGGTTCAACAGAACCAAGCGCCCGCCGTTTGCTGGCATCATAGGTGCTTATACTTGTCGTAAGTGCATATGTTTCGCAGGAAATGATTCAAACGATGATCTGCAACTCGATCAGATTCTTATAATTCTTGGGTTACATGCCGCATGCTTACGTAAAGGGTTTTGTTTGTGACGTCTTAGATACAAAGTACACTTGAAATGTACGAGTATAGCATTCTTTATGTAGGCGGCTGTTCTGAAAAATGAATGAATAAAAAAATGAGAATCATCGAGTGGGCGTTTTACCCGCATTAAATTTCTTAAAAACCGAGGGACTGCATTAATCGATTCAATCGCATACAATTAAAAATACAAAACCTGACGCTCTTCCTTAACTCAGACTTGTGTTTATTTCCTGAGTGTTGTTCGAGTAAGAAACAATTGAGCGTCGTTCAAGTTGTCAAACATATCAGGGTGACCAAATTCCTCAAATGGAGTTGAAGATCAATTTGGGAGAACGCATGTATCCACTTTTTGGCGGAATTATCAGATTTTATGCTTCCGAGATTTCGGCGTTTTGGGAGTAATGCCGGAATTCCCATGTTTTAGTTGATTCGGTATTTTGTTTTTCTGTCCATCTGCCCTTTCACAAACGAAAACACAAGAAAGCAGGAGTAGTTGTTACGAAAACTGTGTTTCATTCGACAGAGAGTTAAAAAGTATGTCCATACAAACATGTATCAACCCCACTATGTCTAATGCTGTCACAAGATTAATTGGTTGAACAGCATATCACCTTCGTACTGCTATCTCACCGCATTGTAAAAGAAAAATAAAATATTTGCTGGATTGGGGCTGGACATGCAGCCCTAGATTGAATTTCACAACACGTAGGCTTCTGTAACAAATTTCCCTGTGATGAAATCGCACTCTCTATTAGGTTTCATAAGTCGGATGCAGAATAATTTGGAGAAATATATGATAATCGAGGCAAATTGAAATTTATGAACCTAGAAAGCCCATTGGCGAAATCACAATGAATTCGAAATGACCAGAACGAGTTCATAAACTACTTTACTTTCTACCAGCCTTAAAAGTGATGCAAGGAAAACCTTTAGTGGTGTAATGGCTGCTACGGTCAATTAAGACAAAGGAGGAGCTTTCTTTTAAAAGGTTTATAAATCACAGATGCAAATTAAGGTGCAGAAGTGTGTATAGAATTAAATCAGAGTTTAAATTTCACTTTTCTGACTTGTTTGTGTAGGCCGTCTAACACAGGAAAGAAGTACACACATTTTCATGCATCAAAACAATTTTAAAACTCTGTAATTCAACCATAAACAGGAGGAACCATAAAAAGGAAATACACCGATATATTCTGGACGATGATAGACAAGCATTAAGTCCCCCCGACTTAGACGAGGTGAGGATAGCAATATCCAAGCTGGAGTCGAACCAAGCTGCTGGAGCGGACGGACTGTCCGCAGAACTTTTTAAAGCAGCTGGAGATGACCTGGTTGGGCGCATGCACCAGCTCATCTGTAAGATATGGTCGGAGTTAACATAAATTAAGCTGTTGCCATCTAGTTAAACTAGTTAAGATCTTGAAGTGTGGAATGACAGTTTTGACAGCAGTTGCAACCTTTAAGTTCCATTATTGGTCTTATTTCTTTTAACATGCTGAGCACGGCGCGCAGCAATTCGACAAATGATCTGCTTGAAGCCTGCTACTGCGCAGCAAATGACCAACTTTTTTTTCTCTGTATTGATGGTTCACATGCGAAACTGTATGTTTTCTTAATATTGTTGCCTCTTCTTTCATTTGTTTGCTGCGCAAGCTTAACTGATCAGTTTCTTAGTTTGTGCACATTTTTCTGGAAAGATCACAATAGTTAGTTGTTGTTGGCGCTACAGTCCACAGGGGGACCAGGGCCTAGCTTGCTCATCAACTACTCGTGTTGATCGTGCTACTGTTTTCTCACGAGTAGAAGGGACCTACAGTTTTTTGCCGACTCCGAACGGCGAAATTTGAGAAGCTTTCTTAGACAGTTATTACACTTTGAGTGTTGTCAGCAGCTCGAAAGAGGTGGTGCCGTGAAATATTCGAAAAATTGGTGTTGAGCTGGGAATCGAACCTGCACCCTTCGGCGTGTGAGCGTCGCACTCTACCCACTACGCCACGGCGGCCACATGTTGGAAAGATCACAATAAGTTATTTAAATCCAATTAAAGCAGGTTAGCTCTTGAAGATGAGAGATAATTGTGACGTCAATTAATTTCTGTCGTATGTAAACCCCTATTGAGTTCATCTCCAAGCCCACAAGAGGGCATTGGGCATAAGTACGATATGTTCAATTCTTAAAATTGAAGCCAAGGTTCAGCCCATTTCTTTGAAGAACTTAAAGAAAAGAACAAGGTTTACAGAGTTTAGCAAAACAAACAAACTTATCTTTAAATCAATCTGCATAGAAGCATTTATACGTACGAGGGGCTTACAATACCAGGTATACCGGTATGAAGTGAGCGCCAAGATACAAATGTCTCGATAGGGAACATTTATTGTGAACAAGCCCTTATTTTCTCTTTTTTTTGTTTCTTTGCTATGACATCTGTGAAAAATATTTAGTACACATTAAGTCATTGAACAGACAAAATCATATTTTTTCAATGTCGAATTTTGTACGAAAATGTCGAATTTTGTACCAGAAAGGGATGATTTGCGGAAAGCATTCATTTTTTGTTTTCATTTGAAGAAAAGTGCTGATTGTCTATCAGAAGCAACATGCAAAAGATGGTTTCAACGGTTTAGAAATAATGAGTTTGATGAGAGAACGTGGAAGAATGAAGAATGTGGAAGAATGAATGAATGAAGAACGTGGAAGACCTCCAAAAATGTTTGAAACGCCGAATTGCAAACGGTATTGGATGGAGATGACAGTTTGAGTCAAAAGCAAATGGCAGTGATGTTAAATGTTCCACAACAAACAATTTCTGACCGTTTAAAAACTATGGGAAAGATCCAAAAGAGCGAATGAAAGACAGATGGAAAACCGAAAAACACTTGTGAAATTTTGCTTCAAAGACACGAAAGAAATTCGGTTTTGCAACGGATTGTTACTGGCGATGAAAAATGGATTTATTTTATGAATCCTAAACGGAAAAAATCATGGGTTAATCTGGGACAACCATCAACATCGACTGCAAAACCAGATCGATTCGGCAAGAAGACAACGCTGTGTGTTTGGTGGGATCAGAAAGGTGTGCTGTACTACGAGCTCCTAAAACCTGGTGAAATTGTTAATACTGATCGCTACCGACAACAAATGATCAATTTGAACCATACATTGATCGAGAAACGACCAGAATGGGCCAGAAGACATGGCAAGGTAATTTTGCTCCATGACAATGCACCTGCACGCAAAGCAAAACCGGTTCAGGATACAATCAAAACATTTGGCTGGGAACAGCTACCCCACCCGCCTTATTCACCAGACTTGGCTCCTTCCGACTGTCATTTGTTTTCATCGATGGGACACGCATTGGCTGAGCAGCACTTTGATTCCTACGAGGAGATCGAAAATTGGGTGTCTGATATGTTTGCTTTAAAAGACGAACAATTTTATTGGCGTGGTATTCACAAATTATCAGAAAGGTTTTCAAAATGTGTAGAAAACAATGGCCAATACTTTGATGAAAATGTTTTTACTTTCCTATTAATAATTAGTGTTTTATTTTCATTTCATACCGGTGTACCTGGTATATTCTCGGTATCGATATGAAGGAAAATGCGAATTCAATTTAAATTGTTTTTCTTTTCCAATATAATCTCCTCTAACATCAATGCACTTGTTACATCTTGAGATAAACTGTTTTTTAACTCTTAAAAGACCCTTTTAAGAAAAATACCCATTTATTGGCAACTTCTTTATCATCCCAAAACCTTTTATCGGAAACAGCAAATAGTCACTAGGGGCAAGGTCTGGACTATAGGGTATGTGTTGGATTTCTTCGAAACCAGAATCTCGAGCAGCAGCCTTGGAAACTCGCGCCATGTGAAAGGAGCGTTGTCATGAAGAAGCAAAATATATTTTCTTTTTAATTCCCTCCCGCAAATTATGCAAAGTGGAAGCGTAGAATATGGCGTTGATGTTTTCACGATGTTGATGGTTGTCCAGGATTTACCCATGATTTGTTCCGTTTGGGATTCTTAAAATAAATCTATTTTTCATAGCCAGTAACAATCCAATGCAAAACTGCTTTTCTTTCGCGTCTTTGAAGCAAAATTTCACAAGTATTTTTTCGGTTTTCCATCTGGCTTTCATTAAATTCATGTGGCACACATTTTCCATACTTTTGGATCTTTCCAATAGCTTTCAAACGGTCAGAAATTTGTTGTTGTCCAACATTCAACATTAATAATAATAATTGTTGGCGTTACATTCCAAAGGGGGACCAGGGCTTAGCTTGCTCATCAACTACTCGTGTTGTGCGCGCTACTGTTCTCTCATGAGTAAAAGGGACCTACAGTTTTTTGTCGACTCCGAACGGCGAGATTTGAGAAGCTTTCTTAGACAGTTATTACTCTTTGAGTGTTGTCAGCAGCTCGAAAGAGGTGGTGCCGTGAAAAATTCGAAAAATTGGTGTTGAGCTGGGAGTCGAACCTAGACCCTTCGGCGTGTAAGCGTCGCATTCTACCCACTACACCACGGCGACCACTAACATTTAACATTGCTGCCATTTATTTTTGACTCAAAGTGTCATCTCCATCCAATATCGTTTGCAATTCGGCATTTTCAAACTTTTTTGGTGGTCTTCCAAGTTCTTCATTTCTCACATCAAAATCATTATATCTGAAACGTTGAAACCATATTTTGCATGTTGCTTCTGATAGAGCATGATCACCATATACCTCGACAAGCATTCGATGCGACTCTGTAGCATTTTTCTTCAAATGAAAACAAGAAATTATTGCTTTTCGCAAATCATCACTTTCTGGTACAAAATTCGACATTTTTAACACGATGAACAAATGTGATGTTGTCTGTTCAATGACTTGATGTATATTAAATAATTTTCATAAGTGTCATAGCAAAGAAACAAAAATTAATTAAGGTCTCGTTCACACAACAAATGTTCCATATCGAGACATTTTTATCTTGACGCTCACTTCAAACCGGTATACCATAAAAAGGCAGGAGGACAGGAAAAAGAAACACGTGTTAAGTTAGACTGCTTTTTATAGAACATTACTCAATAAGTCCCGAAGCTGACATATAGGCGCCAATAACAAAAAAAAATCCTATTATATTTAGAAGTACAAACATTTAAATGATATCTGTCAAATTGTCATGACAACTTGATTATAAGGTTGCAAGTTACAGTGTTTCAAGTGACGCTACTTTTGCTATTTTTAAAACAATGAAAAAAAAGAATTTCGTGTGTCGGTTGAACACAGTTTTTTGATGGGAAAAAATACAGTGCAAGCTTAGCGATGGCTTGAAAAGTGTAACAGGGACCCTGCTTCATCAAAAACAAATATTTGGCGGTAATATGTTGACTTTAAGCGTGGCCGTATAGACACCAGCGATGGTGAACGCTCTGAAAGGCCAATTGATGTGGTTACACCTAACAATGTTACAAAAGTACACAAAATCGTTTTGTAAAACCGCCAAGTGAAATTGCCTGAAATAGCTGACACCTTAAAAATATCAGAAGGCAGTGTGTACACTACTTTGCTTGAACATTTGTCCGTGAAATAAAAATGCATTCAAACAAAACAAAACAAACATTTGTCCGCGAGAGAGCTGTTTTCGGAATGGGCGTCGCGTATGCTCACATTGGACCAAAACCAACATCGTATCGATGATTCTGAGAACTGTTTGGAGCTGTTACAGCAGAATAAACAGGATGTCAGTATGGATGAAACATGGATGCACCACTACACTCCAGAGTCAAGTTGGTAGTCAGAGGAGTGGGCAGCAACCGGTGAACCACTCCCAAAACGTTCAAAAACACAAAGTTCGGCTGGCAAGGTTGTGGCATCCGTATTTTGGGATGTGCACGGAATTTTATTCATCGATTATCATCAGAAAGGCAAAAGGATCAACAACGAGTACTACATGAGACATTATTAGTGCATTTGAAGGAAGAAAAATGGTCCCATATGAAAAAAATTCTGTTCCATTCAGACAATGCACCGTGCGACAAATCGTTGGCTACCATGGCCAAATTCCATTTTTAAGTTTTAAGTCGCTTTCGCATCCACCGCATACTCCAGATCTGGCTCCCAGAGAGTTATAACTCTTTTCTAACTTCAAAAAGATAATGATCATTGTTGGCGCTACAGTCCACAGAGGGACCAGGGCTTAGCTTGCTCATCAACTACTCCTGTTGTGCGCGATACTGTTTTCCCGCAAGTAGAAGTTACCTACAGTTGTTTTTTTTGACTCCGAACGGCGAAATTTGAGAAGTTTTCTGAGACAGTTATTACCCTTTGAGTGTTATCAGCAGCTCGAAAGAGGAGTTGCCGTTAAAAATTCGAGGTGTTCAGCGACCTTCGGCGTGTGACGGTCGCACTCTACTTACTACACCACGGCGGCCACAAAAGGATGCTCGCCGGAAAAAAAATTGGCTTGAATGAGGAGGTTAAACTGAAGCCTATTTTGAGACCAAAGAGAAATCGTTCAATTAAAAAGGTATCGAAATGTTAGAGCGGCGTTGGCCTGATTCAATCACTCTTAAAGGAAAATATGTTGACGAATAAAGTCGAATTTTGTCTAGGAAAAGTTTTTATCTTGGTTAGTCCTGGGACTTATTAAGCGAGTGTTTTTTATGCTAACCAGCTGCGGTTACCGAAACTCGCTTCCAATGAACGATTCGTGGATTTTGTTATAACTAGTCGAAGCGACCATTTTCTGAGTACGTTATATTAAAATAGTGGAATGCTCTTCCCAGCTCGATTTTTCCTCCTCATTACAATCCACAGGCATTTAAAACCAATGTGCATCGGTACCTCCTCTCCTTCTTTTCCTCTATACCTTCGGCCCGTGCTGTGACTTGATCTGGTCACTTAAGGGTACTCGCAACCCCTTTTGCACGCGTCAATTATAAAAAAAAAAAGTATCTATGACTGTTCTAAGTACGTTGTTATAAAACGTGAAATATAAGGTTGTGAAATATCCGCCTTTTTCCTCTTCATTCAATGCTTCATAAAAAGTGTTACAGGGATGGGATTTAGTTTAAATATGCGCCGTTTTATTCGATAATCTGTTTCCATCTAGACGGAAACTTCATAATACCCACCTCGTAGAAGCCCCTCTCCTTATTTGTGCAAAAACTCGGACAGCCACTTTTCACAAGCCACTTTTGAGTTCAACTTCACACCACCAAGGGCGTTCACCATGGGCAGGAACAGGTGGTAATCAGTTGGCGCTATGTCGGGGCTATATGGTGGATGCGACAAAAACTCCCATCCAAGCTTCCGTAGCTTCTGACGAGTCATCAACGAAGTGTGTTATCTGGCGTTGTCCTGGTGGAACACAACACCCTTCCTGGATACTTCTGGTCGATCGCCTGCTTCAAGCGGTCCAGTTGCTCGCGGTGGATGGTAGAATTGAGCGTCTGGCCATATGGGAGTAGCACATAGTGGATGGTTTCATTCCAATCCCACCAAACACCCAGCAAAACCTTCTTGGCCGTTAATCTCGGCTTGGCCACTGTTTGGGACGATTCACCGGCCTTCAACTACACTTGATAGTGTCGTATGTGATCCATTAATCATCGCCAATCACCGTCCACTTCAAAAATGGGCCGAGTTCGTTCCGTTTCAGCAGCATATCGCAGGCGTTGATTCGGTTCAGAAGGTTTTTTTTGCATGCAACAAAACATCCTTCAGCCTCCTGAAAATGATTTAAAACGGTTTGGTGACGGTTTTTTTACACATTTATAACTGTTGAATGCAATATACATATAGTGTCGTTTTGTAGGTTACGTCAAGACCTTTCAAATGATATATAGTATTGCCAGAAACGAGCTCTGCAGCGAGCGACCTTTGTACATACCCGGAAAATACAAAAGAATCATAAAGGCGGAAGGATGGTATTTGAATTAAATATTAATAGGAGGTCCAGAATAATTCGTTTTCAAAAACTGGCGCCACCTGCGAATTGTATGTCATCTTGGGGGTCATAAGTAACTCCATTGGAGAGATGTGATATTTGTCAAAAATTTTAAGTGTACTTAAAAGTTTGTTGAAGACAACAATTTTGTTTTTTACCACTTAAAAAATATCTGAATTCGTTTTAATTAGAAGAAAAGTGCAGCTGCAGCCCATCAAATTGTTATAGAAATTTTCTTTCCGGACAATAATTCATGCAGAATGTTGTCGGGGCTTCAAAAATGCTGATTTTACGTTCGAATATAAGGACCGTCTTGCCCGCCCGAAAAAGTATGAATATAAGGCATTGGAGGCTTTACTGAGTTAAAGCTAAGCAGAGCTAAGTTAGCAAAATTGTTGGTAATGACTCAGCAAACAATTTCCGTTTTGTTCAAGATATTTGGATTTATTCCAGAGCACGGTAATCTGTGATGTCACAAAAGATGTTGGAAGGCAATTTGCGACCTCTGAACTGCTTCTTATAAGACATCAAAGGAAGGGATGCACCGCATCGTTACTGATGACGAAAAGTGGGTGCACTATAATAGTTCCGAAAAGAAAAACTTCAATGCACAGCCTGGTGAGCCTATTCCACCGTCGACTATATTGATACCAAAGAAAAGCATTTATGGTTCAAAGGTTATTTTCCGCTTATAGTGGGACCAAGCGGATGTGGTGTACTATAAGCTGCTAACACTAGGTACCAACTAGTGCCCTTGCCATTTAGTCGGACTAAATACGAATGTGGGGAAATCATTGATTGCTGCTTGCACCGTAAAATATCTGCCTGGAAAACGACAATGCTTGCTCCTTGTAGTTGATTATTTTTTAGAAAATAAGGCAGACTATTGAAAAAAGATATAGAAAAAAAAATAAATTTTATGCTTTACAAGCATACAATTTATTTTAAATTTTCTTTAAAATGCAATACAAATTAAAACTTTATGATTGCTTATTAATGCAAGATTTAATGTGACGAGAGTGTTAATATTTCATAACGATTTTTTTTAATCAGTATCAACACAAAATAAATTAGAAGTGAAAATGACAACAAAGTGCTGCAAATAACAAAAATGTAAAAGTTATATGAATAAGAACAAAATTGAAATCGTCATTGTTCGAGTGCACGAGTTAGCCAGCAGCATTCCTCACCTTCAAGAATTCACCTGCAATACCCGCCTCCCTAGGAATGCTCACATGTTCACCGTTAAGTCCATCTTAGGACGTACAGTTAAGTTTAGAGACTCGTTCTTCAGCCGCACCACACGAATATGGAATGCTCTTCCCAGCGAAATTCCCTCCCCTCATTGCAATCCACAGGCATTTAAAACCAACGTGCATCAGTACCACCTTTCCTTCTCTTCCTATATCTATATCTTCGACCCGTGCTGCTACCTTATTTCAGTTACTTGAGGTTATAAACAATCCCTTTAGTGTGCGCGAATTATAAAAAAAAACAAAATAATTGTCTAACAAAAAAGCTTCTCAAACTTCGCCATTCGGAGTCGGCAAAAAACTGTAGGCCCCTTCCACTGGTGAGAGAACAGTCCCTGGTTCCTGGTCCCCCTTTGGACTGTAGCGCCAACAATTATTATTATTATTACAATCCACAGGCATTTAAAACCAATGTGCATCGTCACATCCTTTCCCTCTCTTCCTCTATACCTTCGGCCCGTGCTGTGACTTAATTCCACTCATTTAAGGGTATAATCAATCCCTTAAGTGCACGCAAATTATAAAAAAAAAAACAAAATAATTGTATAAGAAAAAAAAAGCTTCTTAAACTTCGCCGTTCGGAGGCGGCTTAAACCTGTAGGTCCCTTCTACTCGTGAGAGAACAGTAACGCGCACAACACGAACAGTTGATGACCAAGCTAGGCCCTGGTTCTCCTGTGGGCGTAGTTTTATTATCTGCTCAAAGTTGCCATACACGACAAAAGCATAAGAAAAAGGGATTGTTATTCCTAAATCCATCAAACCACTCATTTTTAAGACCTATGTTTGTCTAAGCAAATAGTGTGGTTAGAGTGAAATTTCCTTTCAAAAATTGCGTCACTTTCTCATACAAACTACATTTGCTTTCATTTTTTGTTTGAACTGTTTTCGACGCCACAAACAGAAAATGCACAAAATCGTGACCATTCGGTGATTAAAATTTCTTGCACTTCCTTTCTACTTTAAATATAGCTCCCTTCAATTCACACCGCGTCATAAAATTTCGTTATCATGGTCGTCAAAATGTTAAGTTTATGATAACCACTTAAACGGAACGTATCTTTGTCGAGCCATGCATTGACCACGCAAATCACTCCCAAACCTCTTCCTGGATCCTTATCTTGGACGGTAAGTACACAACGGTGTTTTATTGCCCACTTTCTATGGCTTGTGTGTCAGCAGACCTGGTTGCTGACTAAACCCCGCTCAGTTGTTGACTTTTTAAATCTGGCATACCCCAGACAAAACCCGATTCGCAATTACACACGTCAGAGCGTCACCTTTTCAACCCCGCAAGTACATTGTAAATATTTCCTGCCTTGTTCCGGTCCCGGCTGCAGTGGAATGTCGAGGATGGCAGTGAACTGGGGAATGATTAGAGAAACCCCCGACTTTCAGTTCAAGTTCAAATCCCAGCATATCATGATTCATCCCTGATCTGCCTTCACGTTATCAATTGTCATCATTCACCATCTTTCTCCCTGCAACTCATTACGTCTGATTAGGGGCTTAGTTAGCATCTTAATCGTCTACCGCCTGCTTAATGGCTTGTAAGTGTGCGTCGTTATCAGCTGTGCTTGGTGGTATTTAAGGCGAGACTAAGCGCCAGAAACTCGTTCTAACAGCGGCGTCATCTTCCACAACACTGCAAAGGTGTTCATCTTCACAACCGACGCACCGCTCATTCCATTGTTGAAGCTTGACGTGAACGGTCGACAGCGCGGCAGAAAGCTATCGGTGGTGTATCGCACGCGGTTTAAATTAGCATTTTTAGACGCTCACGTGGCCACAGGCGAGTGATAGTGTTTACCGATCGTGCCGCAATTCATCAATCCCTAGTGTCGGCCGAGTGAAATCAGTTTGAAAACAAAAAACCAGTTGATCGGTGACTGTGATCAGTGAGAAGTGCCAGAAGTTTGTCGCGTGCTCTGCAGAAGTTTTTATCTGGTGAGTTTTTATTTTTCGTTTTTTGTAAAACTTTCTCTCAAACAAATGATTTAAAAATAAGCTTGGGATCGATTCCTTCTTGAACCATTTTAAAGCCAAGCCAGTGCTAAGCTACAAAATCTTGCCTTCGAAAGGTGAACTGGTAAGCGTGTCTACGGTCGAGACATAGTTAAAATCCAACATCCTGGTTTTACTTTAAAAATAACCTTGGGAATGACATAGTTCAAAACATCAACTACACCTCGTTAAAGGCGAAGCATACACGATTTGTGTGGCAATCAAAACTTAATGATTCTTCGCACGTAACCCATTTAAGCAGACAAATAAAAAGACATGCCGCCAAATCAAACAGAAAACCGCAAAAAGAATGCAGCAAATTTTGACCACAGTCTGTGTCGAGATAAAATTTTACTTCAAAGGATTTTGACACCTGCGGGCAATTTGTTTTGAATATTTAATGAACGCACGTCACGCGAAGCTTACACTTTTAAGAGCTCCGGTGACCTTGAAGTAGACCGGCTTTAACTAAGAAAAATCAATTCCGCTTGGATGAACTTGTAAAACAAAATTTCGTGTGGTTTCTTGAACAATTTATGTGACAGAAAATGGTCACTTTTCACTCTGTTTCTAGGGTCACTCTGTTCTTGTATCATATTTTTTTACATAAAACTCCTACACACGCAATTACCAAACATAAGTTTCCTCCAAAACGATAAAGAAGGTATTCGGGATCTGCGATAAGGAAGGTATTCGGGATCTGCGTTAAATTTGCCATCGTCACGATAGGTTAAAAGTGAGTTTATTTTTTTTTTTTTTTTTTGAAAAAAGGCAAAGCAAACATTTCAACGTTTTGTTTCGAAAATGAATTCAAATTACTTTTACCGAACCACTTGAAGCTTACTTACTTCTCAGGCAGACGAACCATGAAGGGTCTGAGCCTGAGCAATTTCTGCCTTCCATCGGTGACGGTCCTGGACACTCTGCTTCCAGTCATGGAGGTCAAGTTGTCTTACATCCGCGATGACTTGATCTCTGTACCGGAAGTTCGGTCTTCATCGCCTTCTCGAACTAGGAGGCTCGGATTCGAAGACCCTCTTTGCTGGAGCGTTGTTGTAAATTCGCTCGATGTAACCGAGCCAATTTAGTCGACGGATTTTTGCCTTCTGGACTACATCCACATCCTTGTACATCCTTGAGTTCCCGATTGTGTCTTCTTCTCCATTCGCCTTCCTCGCAGACGGGACCCTATATCCGACGTAGAATCTTTCTTTCGAAGGCATCAAGAAACAGCTCTGCAGTCTTACATGTCCAGCTTTTGGCTCCGTTAAGCAGGTCTGACAAAGTAAGGATTTTGTGGAGCATGACTTTGGTCCTTCGAGTCAGGAGTTTCGAACCCAGTTGTTTCGACAGGCCGAAGTAGCATCGGTTGCCAGGGGCGATTCTACGTCGGATCTCCACTACGATGTTATTCACGAGAGGTCTATTTCAGTCACAGAGACGGCGATCGACCTGTCGACCCCGTTCTACAGTCTGAAGCTGCCCCTCATGCAAGCCATCAATCCGGACAAGAGCTCGAGTCTGACCTGCCGCACGAACCGCGATTACGATTTGGCTTGTGTAGTGCTACCAAGTTTCATCAGCGCAGGATGCAGAATCCCCTTCGGATTGCACTTAAGCAGAGTCAGGAGTAAGCAAACACTTGCACTCTCATAGTGCAGACAGCTTTCTCATGTGTTTGGACGCTTATAATTTTATTGTGTCCTCGTACCCAACTAAGTGCGGCATTGGCATTGTGGGAAACGACAGGAAACCAGGCACAACCAATGTTAGCCGAACTGGTTAATAATAATCCTCCGGGCCAAGACTGGTTCCTTCATGGAGATCTCTCCTCGATCTCTCGCCACCACAGTCCAACACCGTGCCAGTGCAGTCAGGAAGATGTTCAAACAGACGATAATAGGCTCCGGTGCCTGTGGAGTATACGTTTGCCCCGAGGTAGACAAACTCCTCTACTAACTCGAAATTGTAGCTGTCGATTGTAACGTTTTGGTCTAGGTGGTGTGCAGCGGATCGGTTTTTGCTCGACAGCATATATTTGGGTTTGTCCTCGTTGACCTTTAGACCGGCTCGTTTCGCCTGTTCCTCAATAGCCATGAAAGCTTCCACTACGGCGCGTTGGGACCGCGCGATAATGTCGATGTCATCGGCGTGTTCCAAGAGCTGGACTGATTTGTAGACTTGGAGCTTAGTAATAATAATAATAATTGTTGGCACTACAGTCCAAAGGGGGTCCTAGCTTGCTCATCAACTATTCGTTATGTGCGCGCTAATGTTCTTTCACAAGTAGAAGGGACCTACAGTTTTTTGCTGACTCCGAACGGCGAAATTTGAGAAACTTTCTTAGACAGTTATTACTCTGTGAGTGTTGTCAGCAGCTCGAAAATTTCGAAAAATTCGTGTTTGAGCTGGGAATCGAACCTACACCATCGACGTGTGAACGACGCACCCTACGCACTACGCCACGGCTGCCACGGACTTGAAGCTTACATAGCCTAAAAATGCATTTTTCCTAGGCACATGGATATTGTTGTCATCACTCAAAAATGACTATTGTCTTGCACATACCAGGTGATGTGATTGGACTTATGAATCACATGATTTAAAATCACATCCGTATCGTTATTTGTAGTGTCACCGGAATCACTGATGGAGAAAAGACCATCTACGGATGGCGGCTAACAGACCCAGGCTTTGAGGGAACCTGACTGGTAGTGACAGCTTGACCAGAGGCTATATTCTGGTGCCACGGGAGGTCAGGGGACCCTGGTTCCAGCCTGACCGTGCGGTAGGCCTCCTTGTGGGAGTATCGTGGTGGCTGTGGTTTATCATCTAACATCGCGGGTAGAGTCGAGGATAGTATACTGTGCTGACTTGTCTAGTTCATTATTTAAGCACAACTAGGCAAGACGGTTAAGGGACTATCCCTTCTCAGTGTGGAGTTGCATTCTCAACCGGGCGCTGCGACCCAGAGAGCGGAAGAGGTTTTAGAAAGGCTTCGCATCAAACCAAGGTGGGGTGATTGCCCCTCAAGCATGATCTCAGTTTGGTACTTGGGTAACTAAGGCGTCTAGTCTTGCGTTACTTACGACTCTTGGGAAAATGGTTCACCGTAATATAAGCCGTTAAGCCAGGTGGTCACGTAAAACCAAATCCCACATCTGTCTTGCACATACTCGAAAAACATTTCAATCACACAAATTTTCGTTTGAATTGATTACCGTAAAAGTTCAAAAATTCAAAAATTAGAATGAACCTTATTCAGGCAGTTATCAAGAAGCCGTATTTTTGCATCACAAATAGTCAGTGGCAGTTCATTTGCCAACGACCCGTCTTTCAACTTACAAAATAAAACAAACAAGATCGTGACAAGAAGTGACAAGAAATGATAGTAAAAATGCAGCGCATTTTAATTTTTTGCATTTCATGCAGACGTATGTATCATGTATCACAAAAATGTAAATTGGCGCAAAGGTAAAATAGGACTTCGTAAATTTTACTGCGATATTGGTATCTCTGAACTTCTAATTATGTGCATTGGGAATGCCATACAATAATAATAGTTCAACGGACTGCATTTCGACCCCATTCCGTCTTATCAGGTTTGAAGGCTTTGCACATGAAACAAAATTTTGTAGAACACATACGAGTTGGCATCGAGACTTCATAAAAGAAGAAAAGAAATGGATAAGGTTTTTAGTACTCATACTTAAGCACTCCTAATTAAAGGTACATATTTCCAGAGAGATATCGTTTGTAATCTTATTTGAAGAAGAGACCTTTCAAGTGAACACACAGCGCACTTCTCAGTTGCTAAAGTCATGCAGATTCAGAAACGCGGCATCGAAACCCAGTTAAAATGTTTTCTGTGGAACATATATATTTATTTAAAATTTTCACACATGTTTACTCATAACTGAACAATGAGATGTGTTTACATGACTGTGCATTTCGTTTTATTCGTCATCCACTTGAGCATTAAACACATTCCACTTGATGAGATGCTGCTTGTGGCCTTATTATGTCACACATTTTGGATCGTCTTTATTTGATCGTTCTCTTTAATTTCCAGGTGTCCTACTTAAGGATTTTGTGAGAAATTTGCAGAAAAAAAGTGGGTAACAGCGACCATTTACTTTTGCCTTCTTTGTTCGGCGAACTTTCTTATCGTCAGTAAATAAAGTAAAGAACAATAAAATAAATTTGGTGTCTGTTAGATCAAGTGCTCAAAGAGTTTCAACAGACATTAGTTCGAAATGCACTTCTAGGTGTCAGTTCCTGTATTATCTACTTTAATTTCTAAACCGCATGCACTAGTGTAGGGAATGTATGCAGCCCCCAAAGTTCTGTATTATATGGTATAAGATTGCCAAATATCTCTCTTCAGCTGTTTTGCTCTTCATTCAATGCTTCATAAAAAGTATTACAGAGATCGGATTTAGTTCAAATATGCGCTATTTTGTTCGATAATCTGTTTCCATCTAGACGGCAACTTCCTAATACCCCCTCATAGGAGCCCCCCTCCTTATTTGTGAAGAACTCGGAAAGCCACTTTTCACAAGCCTCTTTTGGGTTCAACTTCACACCACCTTCAAGGGCGCTCACCATGGACAGGAACAGGTGGTAATCACTTGGCGCTATGTTCGGGCTATATGGTGGATGCGATAAAACCTCCCATCCGAGCTCCCCTAGCTTCTGACGAGTCATCGACGAAGTGTGTGGTCTGGCGTTGTCCTGGTGGAAAACAACACACTTTGTGGATACTTCTGGTCGATCGCCTGCTTCAAGCGGTCCAGTTGTTCGCAGTGGGTGGTAGAATTAAGCGTCTGGCCATATGGGACCAGCTCATAGTGGATGATTCACTTCCAATCCCACCAATCAAACCAAACACACAGCAAAACCTTCCTGGCCGTCAATCTCGGCTTGGCTACTGTTTGGGACGATTCACCGGCCTTCAACCACAACCGTTTTCGCTTGATATTGTCGTATGTGATCCATTTTTCGTCGCCAGTCACCATTCGCAGTTCGTTCCGTTTCAGCAGGTTATCGTAGGCGTTGATTCGGCGCAGAAAGTTTTTTTGCGTCAGATTATGTGGCACCCAAACATCAACCTTTTTTTTGTATACAGCCTTCTGCAGATGGTTTAAAATGGTTTAGTGACTAACTCCCATCTCCTGGGAGATGTCACGAGATGCAACATGCCGGCCCAACTCGATGATTTCCATGATTCGATCGGTATTCGGTATGCATCGTCACAGGTCTTCCGCCGGCTGGCTTATCCATGGTGTCGTTTTCACCGGCTCTGAAATGTCGAAACCATTCCTCCGCGGTTCGAAATGATAGAGTACCATCACCCAAAACACCATTAATCGCACGGAAAAATTCTCAAGCGGATTTGCCTTTAACGAAGGAAAACTCCATGCTTACAGGTCTATAACTGTTGAACGCAATATCCAAACTAATCATGCATAGCGTCATTTGTAGGCTATGTCAAAACCTTTCAAATGATGTATAGTAATGCCTAGTAATGCCAAATACGAGTTCTGTAGCGTTCTGTACATAGCCGGAAAATTCAAAACACAAAAAAGCGGAAAGAAGATATTTGGCAACCTTATATCTCTGGACAGGGCCCTCATCAATTTAAATTTGTTTTTTCCTGGTAGCACCTCTTTATAGTTGCTGATGGCAATTTAAGAGCACCAATTGCCTCCGTGGCGTATTGGGCAGAGGGCGACACTTACATGTTAAATTGAAGTGCGACGGAACTCATCGCTTTTTTCACGGCATCACTCGTTTTGAGCTTCTGACAGCACTCAAAGAATAATAACTGTCCATGAGAAAGCTTCTCAAACTTCGCCTATCAGCAAAAAATTGTAACTTTCTTCTACTCGTGAGATTAGAGTTGCTGGTACAACACAAGCTAAGGAAGCTAGGCGCTGGTCTTTCTCCATTCAGTACATACTGAGATAAATTCGATTTTGTGTTTACGGAACATAAGAGATTATTGTTCATTATTGAACTGCTCACACTGGGTACTTGTGAAGAATTATATTCTTTAATTAATATTTGACATTTATAATCATTAGGTAAACTGGTTTAGTTTGTTTAGTTTAGTACAGACTAGTTGGTAAGGCAGTGAGCCGATAATGTAGATAACAATAATTTACTTTACTGCATTCAAATGAATAATTATAATACAATTCATTTATATATTAATCAGTCTTGAACACATACAATTGCCTACGAACAAATTTCTTAAATAAGACCATTTTGAAGATTGCAAATAATAAGATGAAATGAATTCATACGCACGAGTTTCAAGGGTTTCGATATTCAGTCTTGAAATGCTCGATGCTCCGATGGCCGCCGTGGGGTAGTGGCTAGAGTGCGATATTCACATGCCGAAGGTCCAGGTTCGATTCCCGACTGAAAACCTAGAAATTTTCACGGCACCACCTCCTTTACAACACTTAAAGAGTATTAATTGCTTAAGAAAAAGTTTTTCAAACTTCGCCGTCCTGAATTGGGAAAAACCTGTAGGTCCCTTCTATTTGTGGGAGAACAGTAGTGCGCACAACACGAGTAGTTGATGAGCAAGCTAGGCCCTGGTCTCCCTGCGGACTGTAGTGCCACCCAATTATTGTTATTATTAACCACTCAAAAGTCCAAAGGGATAAAACCTGAAATTAAGACGCCACAACAAAAGAACTGTGCTGCATGCTTCTGGTCACTTTAGGAGTAGAAGCAGAATACTTAAATTTCAACCTTCATTGTTTATTTCTTGGGATTTTGCAAGATTGGACATTTACAAGAGTTTCTGGCGTCTCAGAAATTCGAGGTTCTAGATTTCTATATTCAAAGGCACCGAAAAAATCACTTGCATTTCACAGAAAATTTTTCGTAGGGAATGAATCCGTGAAGGGTTGCAAGAATACAAGAATGCAAGTATGTCTTTCAATGATCGTAAAGCACAAAAGCAAACTGTTTAAAAAAATTCAACTCCCCCGTAGTTCACTGTTAAAATTTTAGTTTGGTTAATTTCGAACAATAGACCCAGGTCCACCCCGGACTGTAGCGCCACAACAAGAACAAGAATTTCGAACAATTTTAGGTTCAGTACACGGAGAAAATGTTTGTGAATAAGACCTGGATGAAAAGGCAATAAGTGCCGAGTTATTTTTAAATCTTCCTGGGGATTTTACTTCGAGAGCTTCGACCACTAATTTGTTAATAAATCCATTGTCCGCCCGATTTATTTAATTAGCAGATTTGTTGTTGCAAGTGTTAGTACAGCATTCGTGGCCGCCGTGGCGTTGTGGATAGAGAGCGACACTCACACACCGAAGGTGTGGGTTCGATTCCCAGCTGAAAACCTCGAATTTTTCACGGCACCACCTCTTTCGAGTTTCTGGCAACACTGAAAGAATAAAATTGTCTAAAAAAAGCTTCTCAAAATTTCGCCGTTCGGAGTCAGTAAAAAAAAAACTATAGGTCGCTCCTACTCGTGGGAGAACAGTAGCGCACACAACACGAGTAGTTGATGAGCAAGCTAGGTCCTGGTCCCCCTGCGGACTGTAGCTCCGCCCAATTATTGTTATTATTAAGCACTCAAAAGTCCAAAGGAGCAAAACCAGAAATTAAGGTGTCACAACAAAGGAACTACACTGCTTGCTTCTGGTCACTTTAGTCGTAGAAGCAGAATACGCAAATTTCAACATTCAATGTTTTTGCTCGGAATTTTGCATGATTCAAAATTTTCAAGAGGTTTTCATATCTCGGAATTTCGGAGGTTCAGATATTTCACAGAAGATCAGTCGTAAGGAATGAATCCAAGAAAGGTTGCCCAATTACAAAGTGGCAGAGGTTAACGCTTGACTAAAAATATTTCCTTAAATTATCAAAAAGCACAAATTTTCAATTTTGCGACCAAAGTCCAATTGAGTACAATAGCAAATTTTCACAAGTTATTTTAAAGTCTTATCGGGAATTGAACGCTCAAAGCTTGCTTTTGATCAGTAACTTTTTAACAAATTCATTGTTTGCTCAATTTATTTAATTAGCGTATTCCTTGCATCACCCTTAATAAATTTCAGTGCAGCACATACATGTACTTTGAGAGATTCCAGCACTGCAAGTAATTGCTGGCTAAATTAATGTGTAAAAACGATGTCGTTTGACCCAGGACGCGCTTTGTGAAGAAAGTTTACATAAAGATGGCGTTGAAAAACTCGATAAAATCTACTGTTGTGAGAATATGAATTCTTTTCACTTCTTTTAATCAAATTAGCACATAGCTTAGAGAAATTAAGAAACAAGCAAGTGGAAAAAAAAGGCTATAGGACATATTTCAATTTTGTCAAGAAAGAAGATAAAGCTGCTTGTTAAGAATTTAAGCCTTACGACGATTCCCAACGCACCGTCACTTCACCACTCCACAGTTTTTATTTGTGGTCTACTTTTCTACTGTATTTAATTTGCATAGCAAACTTACACACATTCATCATCTTTAGCACATGTCCTACAAATTTAGGTACCAGCAGCATATTTTAAATTTAAATTTCGTAGAAAGCTTTGTTTATTTTCGGATTCCTTTTGTTTTATTGACTTTATTCTCCGGCATTTATGCAAATTCGCAGTCTGTGAATTTCTCCCTTGTTTCTCCTTTATTTTTTGTTGGAAACTGGACAAACTAAAATAAGGCAAATAATCGTTGATGTAAGAACATAGACGGTTGGACAAACAAATTCAATAACTCCGTCAATAGAAGAGCTCAGAATGAAAAGCCGACGCTTTATGCTTACATCAACATCTTAAATGCTTAAAACTTAAGACTATTGCAAGATCACCTCAGCCACAGTGTTCTGAAGATCGACAACTAAATTTTGCAGGCATTACCGCGTCTCCTTTATTCCGGTGGAAACTAATGCCACACCACAACTACAACACAGTAATCCCGGCTAACTACAACCAAAACGTTCAAACAAAACTACAAACATCTAACTTGTCGCTCCCTCATTCTAAGCGCTTCATTTGCATTTGACAAGACAGCACTGTTTGTTGGGGATACCTCAACTTCAGTTCATCATCATCCACTTTGCTCCAATCAATAAACTTAGCCAACTTCATCCCACATTTAATAACTAAATGAAATTCACCGCTCTCGACTGTCGATTACCTCTCACAACATCATAAGTGCGGTGCACCTTCTCTACATTGCACACAGTCCATTCAATTCAAAAGAAAATTGAGGTGAAGCTTGTTACATGCGAACGGGGCTAAAAAGAGTCAATGAGACGAATTAGAGGAGATTTATCGGCTCTGACACGCGTTGCTGTTCGTCATGACAGCAGCAATTTGCAATCACAGAAAACGATTAAGTACACGTTACGGCCGGCAATTTGATGAATTGCATGTTTTTTTTTTTTTTTGATTGAAGACACTGTTGGCTGCTCGGATCGTGACCAAAAGGAGTTTATTTTGAGAAGTGGCAAAATGATCATATTGGCTCTGATTAGCGGAATGATAAAGTAATTTCAATTAAAAGTGCACCGAACTTGCGCTGTTAGTCAGGGCACGTTTCGAGTTGAAACGTTGCGTACTTATAAAGTCATTTGTGGATTTAACAGAGTCAATGACATACATTTTGTCGGTTACCGCATACGAGGAAATATCTTGTTCCGAAGCGTAGTAGAATCGTTAACTTTCACAGATAGCACTTGTCCGTGTTTTATATTTATAGCAAATCCCATAAATGCTGTTCGAAAATTGGAGTTCATGCGAGCGTTTAATTTTTTCCGGTCTCTATATTGCAGTTAGTGGCCGCCGGGGCGTAGTGGGAGAGTGCGACGTTCACACGCCGAAGTGCCTCGGCTGAATTCCTCGAATTTTTCACGGCACCGCCTCTTTCGAGCTGCTGGCAACACTCAAAGAGTAATAACTGTCTAAGAAAGCTTCTCAAATTTTGCCGTTCAGAGTCGGCAAGAAACTGTAGGTCCCTTCTACTCGTGAGAGAACAGTAGCGCGCACAACACGAGAAATTAATGAGCAAGCTAGGCCCTGGTCCCCCCGTGGACTGTGGCGCCAACAATTTTTATTATTATTATTAAACCTCTTTGTGAGTCTTCAACAACACGAAAGAGGTGATGCCATGAAAGAATGCAAAATTTTCAATCGAAGATTCAAACCTATAATAGTGAGTGAGTGTCGCACTTTACTCATAACTTCTGGGCGGCGCACAGTCGTGCCTTTGCGGAAAAGAATGTGTAAAACGAAATAATTTTCTCGGCCAAGTGGTGTTAATTTTTCGATGCTGCATATTTGAGAACCTAGAAAGCTAAAACATTGTTGGCTTCTTATGACTTTCTCAAAGTCGGTACTTCGAAACTTTAAAAATGTAACTTTCTTTCTCAAAAAAATCCGATGTAACATTTTTTTTTTGTCGAATAGCCCCCTTGGAACATGCTGTTATATTTATTTGGAAATAAGTGCATTTAACCTTCAAACTGCATCAACAGTTTTTTCCATTTTGACCATCAGTTTTCTAGACCACGGTTTTTAGTTAAGGCGGGTGCTCCAAGAGGCTCTAACGAAGAGCCACATTTTTCTGAATGCTTGAAATATTTTCTATCGATGGTGCAAAACTAAAAATTCAAATTTTTGCACTTTGGGAGTCATTTATGTTATCATGGGCATGAACCACTAAGTAGTGAAACACAAGCCTTATTAAACTAATTTCAGATTTAAAATTTGCTACATCGAAAGTGTGTTGTTAAATAGTACTGGATGTAATTTTTTTTGTTAGGTATGAATTCCAACTTTGTTTTAAGCCTAAATTTACTGTCGTTAGTTGTTATTGAATATTTTTTGTATGCAATTCATCGCTTAACTTTTTTAACTTATAATTGCTATGTTATCCTTCATTCTATATCAACCATTTGACAGATGGAGAATCTTATGGCACTGATTCTATATTCTAAATTTTAGCGGTCAGTGACTTTAAAAGTTACAGATTTATTCCCCATACAAGGGCGCCACCGCGCGGCGTCCACAACACTTTTTCCCTTTGGTGATCTTGGAAACCAAATTTTGAATATTTAAGAGTTTTTTACTTCGGAATTCTTACCCAAGATTTTTGGAACTGCAAATCAGATTACTCCAAAAAAGTTCAAATATTTCAATATTCATTCTGATAAGAGTCTAGAAAGCGTAGATGGCTTCACGAATTTTGCGAATATGTTTTCTTTATCTACTTATTGTGGCGTTACAGTCCTGGGTGACCTGGGCCGAAACCAGTATGATTCCACGTTGGTTGAGGTCCTTCTCCACTTGTGTGCGCCATTTTAGCCTAGGCGGTCCTCTGTTGCGTTGTCCCAATGGCTCGGATTCAAAGACTTTTCGGGCCGGAGCAGTGGTGTTCATACGTTCTACATGGACTAGCCATCTTATGCATTGTATTCGAAGACGCTTGACCATGACCGCATGTTGCTGTACAGCCCATAGAGTTCGTCGTTAAATCTTCACCTCCAGATGTCAGAAAGGAGGACCTTATAGAACAGGCGGGGCACATCCGCCCTTGGTATCGTCCAGGTTTCCATGTCATAGAGTAGAACTGGGATGATCAATCGGTTGTATAAACCGATCTTAGTCCTTCGAAAGAGGGCTTTATTACTCAATTGTCTCTTGAGCTCAAAGAAACAGCGATTGGCAAGAGTGATTCTGCGTTTAATTTTGGTACAAAGCCGACGTAGACGAAGACCTTGAAAACCTCGAAGTTTCTGCTGCCTAGCGTGACGCTCTGTCTGAGACGTCGATGTTGTGTGTCCTTCCTTGATGACAGCATGTAATTAGTTTTGCCCTCATTTACTGCCAGACCCGTTTTAGCCGCTTCCGCTTCAATGCCAGCAAACGCCTCATTGACGCCTGCTGTGTTCGTCCAATCACGTCAATGTCATCAGCGTAAGCTAGCAATTGAACTGATTTCTGGAAGATCGTGCCTCTGGTATTGACTTGTGAGTTACGAACGGTCTTCTCCAGAATGATGTTAAAGAAGTCACATGACAGTGCGTCGCCTTGTGTAAAACCTTTTTTGACATTGAAGGTCTCGGTGAGTTCGGTACCGACCTTGACCGAGCAGCGAGAGTTCTCCATCGTCATCCCACACAATTTGACGAGTTTGGTAGGAATGCCAAACCAAGGCATGGCACTGTATAGCTCGTCTCTATGTACACTGTCCTATGCGTCCTTAAAGTCGACGAATAGGTGGTGAATGTCGATTTTCACTTTTTGGGTCTTTTCTGGATCTGGCGTAATGTGAAGATTTGGTCTATTGTGGATTTCCCTGGTCTGAAATCACAGTGGTAGTGACCTATCAGGTCATGGACAAACGGTTCAGACGCTCACACAATACGGCAGAGAGGATCTTGTAGGCGATGTTAAGGAGGCTGATCCCTCGAAAATTGGCGCAGTCAAAGGGGTCTCCTTTGTTGTGGGCCGGGCAAACGACTCTGAGATTCCACTCACCGGGCATGCTTTCCTCCGACCATATCTTACATCTAAGCCGCTGCATGCGCCCAACCAACTCATCTCCAACTGATTTCAATATTTCTGCGGGCAGTCCACCCGTTTCAGCAGCTTTATTCGACTTCAGCTTGGATATTGCTATCTTCACCTCATCTAAGTCGGGGGACGGAATGTTTGTCTATCATCGTCCAAATTGAGAGGAACATTCTGCCTAACAGCGGGATTTTGGCCGTCATCGCCGTTAAGGAGTCTCCAGAATCCTGATCCTGATCCAGACTGCGACTCTACTACGAGTTGTCCATTTTGATCCCGGCAGTCTTCGGTCCGAAAATTGTATCCTCCGGATAGCTGTTTTACCTTTCGGTGAAACTTTCAGACTTTATTCCTGCCATAACACTTTTCCATTTTCTCGACCGCGCGCTTCTCATACTCCTTCCTTTTCCTTCTGAGAAGCTGGTGCTCTTCTTTTCTTCTCTGATCGTACATCGCACGAATAGCCCTCGTTGTTCCTTTTCCTTCTGAGAAGCTGGTGCTCTTCCCTTCTTCTCTGATCGTACATCGCGCTAATACCCCTCGTTGTTCGATGCAGCGCTGCCTTATAGGCGTCTTGTTTGGCTGCATGCGCTTGCCTGTACCCGCCGGGGTTCCGGTGTCACCAGCACATCGATGACAGCTTCTTTGATGGCGTCTTAACGTTCCCAGTCTTCTTCTATGGTCAGTGTAGGCGACGTCAAAATCTTAGCGAGTTTCAGGGAGCCTCCGTCGGCAAGTTTCCCACCGATCTGGAAAAGAATATGTTTTGCAGACGATAAATCTAGAGGAAAACAAAACAAAATAATAAAAGAAATAAACAGAGGGTTCCGATATGCAAACTCCTAAAACGTTCGAGATCCCAAAACCACCGAAACCAAGCAAGGCTTAGTAATTCTGTCTGTGATATAAGACCATCAACCAGTCCTTACTTAACAAGTTATCGGACTTAAGGCATTTTATTTATTTACCTTTTTGGGCTTCAACTCATTTTGGAAGTTTGTCATCGAAGTAACGACAGTTCGGAATTCCAACTAAACCTCCCAAGTGGGGATAGGGCACACTTCCTTACTTCGCCTTTTACGCCTTCTTCACTGCGGTAAAGAAAATAGAGAGAACTGATTTACATAAAGAATTATTTCTTTGGCATATATGTTTAGAAAGTTCACATCTAAAACAATTGTTTTTATAATCCTTTCAGAAAAAGCAACAAAACAACAAAAATGATCTTCACAATCATAGTTAGTCTCTTCCTTGTGTCATCTTCGAATGCAGCTGCTCCGCAATACAAGAGTCTGGAAGAGATCATATCGTGGAACGTGCTCGACTACGGTTTTCCCTCGGACGTGGAAAGGCAATATGCCATCGACACGGGTCTTTACCAGAACAACACCGGCACTCCCATCGACGTCGCTGTACAATACACACGTTAGTTCCCTTAAAAACTACTCTGACTAACTCCCTTTTCAAGCGAAAACTTCCAACGTTTTTTAGCTGATGGAAAACGTCGGATATTCACAACGATTCCCCGTTTTGCGGAGGGAATTCCATTCACCCTAGCCACCGTCTCAGACATAATGGGTCCAAACGGCCCCCTCATCTACGCCTACCCGAACTACCACTGGCACAATAAGAACAATGCCGGATGCAACGGTATCACGTCTGCCTTCCGAGTTGTGGTAAGAGCACACATTCCCGTTATCCAGCCTAACCATTAACTCACTCCCCTTGCAGATCGATGAATGCGACCACATGTGGGTGATCGACTCCGGTATGGTAGCCGGCATACAGATCTGCGAGCCGCAGCTGCTAACCTTCGACTTAAAGACGGACAAACTCATCAATCGCTTCCAGTTCCCCGCCAACGTCTTCACCCCAGAAGATTCCTTGTTCATCACGCCAGCCGTAGACATCCGCGACCCTCCTCCAGGAGGGCGGTGTGTGAAGGCGATGGTCTACGTGGCCGATGTCACTATGCCCGGCCTAGTGGTTTACAGTTCGGAACACAACGCAGCTTGGAGAGTCGAAAACCACCTCATGCACCCGGACCCGGAATGGGGAACTCACACAGTCGCAGGAGAGAGCTTTGACTTGATGGACGGCATCTTCGCCCTGAACCTCTCGCCACGCACCAAATCGGGTAAGTCATCTCCGCCATTCTGTCAGAATTTGTTCGCCTCCAATGGGATCCTATTTTTCAAGGCGAAGAACGCTCACTCATCTTCCACGCCTTGGCTTCTGAGAACGAGTGCAGCGTCCCCCTACGCTACATCGACAACCAAACTCACTGGCAAAATGATCCTCGAGACACTGAAAGCGCTTTCCATATGATTGGCAAACGCGGAGTTCAGTCCGCCATGGAGGCCATCGACCAAAGGGGCAACATGTTCGCCAACACGGAAGATCCTCTGTCTATATTCGTGTGGAACATCTACACTCCATACACGAGGCGCTCGTTCAGAGTCGTCGCCAATGACCCCCAGCAGCTGCAATTCGCCAGCGGCATGAAGGTTGTCAAAAGTCCTCGCGGTCACGAGGAGCTCTGGGTGTCAACCTGCAGGTTCCAAGTAAGTATCTGAGTCGACGTGTGAAGTGCCCACGAATTCATGTGACTTTTCCTATTCAGAAAATCGCAAACGGAAATCTGGATACCAACGAAAAGAATTTCAGGATACTGGCATGCAAGACCGATGATCTCCTCAGCGGCAAGGGATGTTCGAGCCTGGGAACAAAGCTCTTCCCAAGCTACAACAGGGTGAAGAAAAATTCCGATGATAAGTAATCACTCGTGGACCACGGCAGTCCTCCTTAGCATTTAATTTATTTATGTTTTTATTTTAATAAACTTTAAATTAATTATTCAAACAGAAAGGAGAGTGTTTTTTAGAATTGAAGTTTGACAGACTGTAACGGAGCACTGACAGACTAGGTTTGTTCATTCGAGAAGAGTCAGTTTGAAAGAAGGAAATTGGTAAGTTTTGGTGAAGCAATAATTGGTCCTTTACAACCAGTTTGGAAAGCACAAGACATTGCTGTCATTTTACGAACTGAGAGCTTAGAAACCTGTTTAGTGTCAGAGAAAGGGGCTCATGAAAAACGTCGGAAGGAGGATGCTCTACATTCTCAAGAAGAACAAATGAATGTCTGTAAGCTGCATTGCAACCCGACACTCGCCCCAAGCCAGGGCAGTGCAATGACTTTGATCAAAGAAGATGCGGATCGAAATGGGGAGTCGTTGGCAGCCAGTTCATACACAGGTATACGTTGTCTTGTAGAGTGGTTTCAGTAAGCCAACCACTGGGAGCAGTATTTGGGCCAAAAATTTTATAGGATTGCCTGAACATAAGATGTCTGTTCAAGAAGTAAGGAGGCTACGTACATATCAATTACACTCGTCTCCAGAATATGTTTACAGTTTCAGCTACAAAGCACAGAAGTTTGACGTTTATGCGTGTTCCTCGATTTCCTGCTGTCAAAAAATGGATCAATGAACTTACATTCAATTCTGTGTGAGAAATGGAATTAGAGTATTGACAAGAATATTGACAATGGCATACGGTGAGAGTACTCTAAGTCAAAAAATGGTTACAAGTCGTACCAGCCGCCGCACAGTGGGACAGGTCCATAGAGATCAGTGCGCAAGGTCACATTCAAATAAAGAAAATAAAGAAATTGCGAAATTGGTATTAACGATCCAGTGCCAGAAAACAGTTTTCTATTCGTTCCTATCACACCCTTAGAAATCTTAAAAAAAATTCGACTTTTAAAAAATTCTAACGCAGCGGGCTTTGATGGCATTTCCAATAAAATCCTAAAACAAATTGCGTGCTTTGTTATAGATATACTGGCACATATTTTTAATCTGAGCGTCTATACAGGAGCCATTGGGACAACGCAACAGAGGACGGCCTAGACTGAAGTGGCGCACACAAGTGGAGAAGGACCTCAACCAACTTGGAGTGCGCAACTGGAGACAGCTGGCGAAAGATCGTGCTGGCTGGAGAGGCATGTTGGTTGAGGCCCAGGTCCACCCCGGACTGTAGCGCCACAAGAAGAAGAAGAAGTCTATACAGGAGTTTTTCCGGCAGCTCTCAAATGGGCCGATGTTATTCCATTATATAAGAAAGGTTCTGTAGATGACATGAAGAATAACAGACCTATATCTCTTCTTTCATCTTTTACCAAGATATTCGAGAGGGTTATGAAGAACAGAATGTTATCTTTTTTAAATAAATTAAAGTTTTTCAGTCCTAACCAGTTTGGTTTTCAGCGCAAAAAATCGACGGAAGATGCTCTTCTAAACCTTTGTGCAAATGTGTGTTTCCAACCTGGATAACAAAATGTTCACAGCAGGGCTGTTCGTGGACATTACAAAAGCTTTTTATATGGTTAACCATGAAAAACTATTACTGAAAATGCAAAAGATAGGGTTTCGTGGTTTTATGCACGGATGGTTCCGCTCGTATCTGTCAGATAGATCTCAAAGAGTGAAGATCGGGGATATGAGAAGTGAAATCCGTTATTTTAATTTAGGAGTTCCTCAATGCTCAGTATTGGGACCAATATTGTTTCTAATTTACATTAACTCCATATTTTCTATAGAGTTTGAAGGAAAACTAACTGCATTCGCGGATGATGTAGGCTGCGTTTATGGTTCTAAAAGTTACCTAGAACTGATTTCCAATAACAATTGGGATCTTAATCTATTGAGGGTTTGGTTTGCTGAACACAGTCTTCATATAAGCTCTAAAACTAGGGTAATGTTCTTCAGTTTATCAAACCTACAGAACCTAAACGCAGAGATCTATTATCACGCCCCGGATTGTCAAAAGTTGAAAACTGCTGCTTTTGAACACCTGCTTTTCCTTACTTTCCTTTTTTTACCTTACTTTTAATAGTACTCTTAACTTTTGCTTTTTGATTGAGGAAGTAAAAGAATTTAAATATCTAGGACTTATTATTAATTCTATAATGTCTTTTTCGCGTCATACTCACTACTTAGGTAAATATTTGCGTAGTACTCTCCGTACCTTCTTTTACTTAAGAAAAATCTGCTCGAATGAATTGCTAAAAATTATTTACTTTGGTTTATTCCATATAAGATTGCAATATGGCATAACATGTTGGGGGGGAACTTTTGTGAATAAAATAAATCCCTTATTACTTGTACCAAAAAAGGTGATAAGAAAAATGTTTAACAAAAGCCATCATCATCCATGTCATCTGCTATTTCTTAATTCAAAAATTCTTCCCATTAGACATCTTTATTGTTTTAAGGTATTAAAAGTGCTTTTCGCAATCACTTTCGTCATCGCAATTTGAGAATAATTTCAAACTTTGGACTACCTTCGAATACTTTTTTTGTTGTACCTGTTCCAAAATACCGAACCACTGCCTTTCGTAATTTTTATTTGGTATCATCATGCCGCATGTTTAATAAACTTCCAATTTTGTTTAAGATCTTTAGCTGACTCTCAAAGTTTTGAAAAGCATTTAGGAAATTGGCTATTAAATTTAAATTACTCTGACTTAAAACTGTTTTTCTCTGGCATTCTTATGTAAGGTAACGAAAAAGTAAAGTATAATGAATGTATTAGTTCTCTTGTGTTTCGCGCTTCTTCTGTAAATTTTAACCTTTTAAATTTTGTTTTTTCTTTGTCAAGCTATGGATGGATCACCCCACCCTAATTTATTAGTTTTAGTATCTCAGCCTAAGAGGTGACATTTAACACTATTTTTATTACCTACTGTATAAAAATATCAAATGTCATAAACATTATTTCAATTGTAAATACTCTATCTCCGCATATGGTAAACTGTATTTAAGTAATTATATGAATTGTTTTATGAAATAATAAAAAAATAAATACAAAAAAATACAAAATACAAAGAGTGATTTTTTTAAACGTATAGGAAAGTTTTTCCAAACAGAAAGAAACACATAAAATTCAGAAAAATGCATAAAATCTTTATTTGAATCGATAGTGCGGTCCATATAATTTAATGTTTGATTCAAATGTTAACCTCGACTGCGCCTCAAATGGTCCATCCGCTTAGTCCAATTTTGGCATACTCTTTCCAACATTTCGGCCGGTCTCTCACGAATAAATTCTTTACTGTTGTCTTCCAATGCGTCAATTGAAGCGGGATTGTCTGTACAGACATGAGCTTTAACATAACCCAATAAAAAATAGCCTAAAGCCTAAATTAAATCGCATGAGATAGGCGGCTAATTGACCGGTCCTGAACGTGAAATAAAATGTTCACCGAACTCACCTCTCCATAAGTCCATTGTTGCGCGTGCTGTGTGGCGTGTGGCACCGTCTTATTGAAACCACATGTCATGTAAGTCAAGCTCCTGTATTTTGGGCAAAAAAAAAGTTTGATATCATCTCACGGTAGCACTCACTATTTACAGTGTCGTTACGATTCGCATCATTTTTGAAGAAGTACGATCCGATGATGCCACCAGCCCATAAACCGCACCAAACGGTGACTTTTTCTGGATGCATTGGCAGCTCTTGCAATGCTTCTGGCCGATATTCACTCCAAAATCGACAATTCTGCTTATTTACGTACCCATTGAGCCAAAAATGACCTTCGTTCATTTTTGACCATAAAATGGAAGAAGCGCGCGATGAACTTTCGTAACAGAGCACGCATTTTGATAATAAAATTCAATATTTTGCAAGCGTTGCAAGACCAAACTGAAGATGTTTGACAGCGACAGTGACAGTTCGCTTTCGCGAACCTATCTGCTTCCAACTGCCCAAACTCCTTCATCAGAGCACTGAAGTAGTTGACCAGGCTTGTCCGTTGCTTTGTCTTAAGGGCCAAGGACAAGTTTCCAACCGATGACATATTCAGGTCATTTAAGAGTCGACGAGGTGGTGGTAGGAATGCATGCACTGAAGAGTTACTGCGACTTAGGCCCTGACCACACAATGAGCGGCAAGTAGCGAAGCAGCAGAGCGCCTGAGCGACAACTTTAAGAGGTTCTTCTTCTTTTTGTTGTGGCGCTACAGTACGGGGTGGACCTGGGCCTCAACCAACATGCCTCTCCAGCCAGCACGATCTTTCGCCAGCTGTCTCCAGTTGCGCACTCCAAGTTGGATGAGGTCCTTCTCAACTTGTTTGCGCCACCTTAGCCTAGGCTGTCCTCTGTTGCGTTGTCCCACGGATTCAAAGACTTTCCGGGCCGAAGTAGTGATGTCCATACGCTCTACATGGCCTAGCCATCTTAAGCGTTGCATCCGTAGATGCTTGGCCAGGCGCATGTTGCCGTACAGCCCATAGACTTCGTCGTTAAATCTTCTCTTCCAAATGCCATCAACGCAAACAGGACCGAAAATCGCACGCCAGACTTTTCACTGGAAAAGACTAAGGGCTTCTCATCCGCCTTTGGTAACGTCGGAGTGTCGGAGACAAAACAGAGCCCTGGGGAACACCAGCATTAATATGGTGAATATCAGACTTGAATCCATCCAAAACGACTTGTATTGAACGATTCGAAAGGTAATTTCTAATCCATTGAAAAAGAGACTCATCGATCCCAAAAGCACGCATTTTCGACAAAAGAGCCTGATGCCAGACCCTGTCAAATGCCTTTGAAATATCAAGCGCAACAATCTTGCTTTCTCCTAAAATGTGCAAGGATTGGTTCCACTTTTCAGTGAGATATGCCATCAGATCACCAGTGGAACGGTTGCTTCGGGAGCCGTACTGCCGGTCATTAAGAAACTTCAGGGACTCAAGATATTTCATAAGCTGACGGTTAATCAGCGTTTTCATGACCTTGGAAAGAAGGGACGTTAGTGCTATGGGTCGGTAGGAGGTGGGTGACGAACATTCGCCCTTTTTAGGGACGGGCTGGACAAATGCAGTTTTCCACTTACTCGGAAAGAGCCCTGAAGAGTAGGACAGATGGAAAACCTTTCGCAGTGGTTTTGCCAGCGTAGAAGAACACCTCTTCAGAAGAACAGGGGGTATACCATCCGGGCCAGCGGATTTGTGTATGTTTAGATCTTTAAGTACTCTTGCTACTGTACGAGTGCGAAAATGGATTTGCCCCATGGAGAAATTTACGCTCTCAAGTACAGGTGGGGACAAAGTGTTATCTGGCAGCGTTGAGCTAGCTGCAAAGTGTGCAGCAAGCAGATTAGCTTTGTCCAAAGAGCTGACAGCTGGAATGTCATTGCAAATGAGCGTTGGGATCGCAGACGAGGCTGAATCCCTTATGTTTTTAACGAAAGACCAAAAGCTTCTGCTACCCTTGGGGCATTGTAGAACTTTTTGCCTCAACTTTTGGTCAAAGGAGAATTTACGGCTTATTAATGCATTACAGTCATTTCGGATCCGTTTGAACTTATTCCGGGCTTCCTCAAAAGGGTTGGTTTTATAGTCCCGGAAATTCAACTCTCTCATCCTGATAGCTTCTTTGCAGCTCAAGTCGTACCACGCGTTTGCCTTAGGCTTGATGCTCTTCACTCTGTGAAAAATGAAGGACCTCATGCCCAGCGAAATAATGTTTGTGATCGCATCAGTAGCGGCATTCACTTCACTATCGAGGAAGCATAGTGACCAGTTAAAATTCCTAAAGAAGTTGTTAAGTCCGCTAAGGGTGGCTTTCTCGTAGAGCCATACTGTTCTTTTCGGAATTTGTTCTCTAACTGTGTGGGAGGAGTACGAGAATTCGGCTGACACGACACAGTGGTCGGACGAGCCTAGAGGCGACAATATATCAATTGAATATTTTTTCGGATGAGAGGTGAGAAACAGATCCAAGGTGTTGGCGGTATGATCTGCAATGTCAGGTATTCGTGTTGGCTCATTCACAAGCTGGGTTAAATTATTTACCTCAGCGAAGATTTCAACATACCTTCCTTCGGGTGTTGTCTGGCCTGAATGTCGAAGCCAAGTAGAATTGTGTACATTGAAATCGCCCGCAATAGCGATTTCAGTGCGAGGATACAGGGACATAATTCTTGTGATGGTCATTTGTACAAAAAGTAAATAATTCCGCCTCGTCTTTAATTCCAACGCTAATTTGCAATAACATTCCAGCTGTCAGCTCTTTGGCTAAAGCAAATCGTCCCTGAAAAGGGCGAATCACCATCACCCACCGACCCATAGCACGTACGCCCTTACTTTCCAAGGTCATGGACACGCTGATAAATCGTCAGCTTATGAAATATCTTGAAACTCGGAAGCTTCTTAATAACCGGCAATACGGCTTCCGCAGCCACAGGTTCACTGGTAATTAGATAACATATCTCACCGAAAAATGGAACCAATCTTTGCACAATGTACGAGAAAGCAGGATCGTTGCACTTGATATTTCAAAAGCATTTGACAGAGTCTGGCATCAGGCTCTCTTGTCGAAAATGCCTGCTTATGGCGCCGATGAATCTCTTCTTCAGTGGATTAGAAGCTACCTTTCGAATCGTTTAATACAAGTTGTATTGGAGAGGTTCAAGTTTGATATTCACCATATTACCGCTGGTGTCCTCCAGGACTCCGTCTTGTCTCCGATACTCTTCCTCAGTTTTATAAATGATCTCCTGTCTGTCACTTCTAATCCAATGCATTCCTTCGGTGATGACTATTCCCTCAGCTTTTCATATTCGCTCTACAGCTCTAGATTCTCATCTTCGGCCATAAACTTTGAACGGCAGTTGTTATTCCGCACTATGAATTCCGCTCTTGACAGCATAATTGATTGGGGTAAAAAGAATAGAGTGGAATTTAATGCTTCCAAAACTGAGTGCTGTCTACTGTCGCCCAAGCATTCTCAAAATAACCTGCCATTATCTATGAATGGCTCCTGCACTGTTAAAACTGAACGACTTTCCATCCACGGTATGTGAATCAACTCAACACTAAGTTAGTACGATCACATATTCGAGATCGCCAAAAATGCAGCCAAATATCTAGGTTTCTTAAAGCGATGCAAGAAATAGTTCACCCCTTCTGACCTGGAAACAATATATAAGGCGTACATCCGCCCCAAGCTTGAGTATAACGCTCCTACCTAAGTTTAGAGACTCGTTCTTCAGCCGCACCACACGAATATGGAATGCTCTTTTAGCCCAATTTTTTCCACCCATTACAATCCTTCTTCGTCTTCTTGTAGCGCTACAGTCCGGGGTGGACCTGGGCCTCAACCAACATGCCTCTCCAGCCAGCACGATCTTTCGCCATCTGCCTCCAGTTGCGCACTCCAAGTTGGTTGAGGTCCTTCTCCACTTGTGTGCGTCTTTAGTCTAAGTCGTCCTCTGTTGCGTTGTCACAATGGCGCGGATTCAAATACTTTTCAGGCCGGAGCAGTGGTGTCCATACGCTCTATATGGCCTGGCCCATTACAATCCACAGGCATTTAAACCAATGAGCATCGGTACCTCCTTTCTTTCTCATTCTCTACACTTTCGGCTCGTGCTGTGACTTAATTACAGTCATTTAAGGGTATAAACAATCCCTTTAGTGCGCACCTATTATAAGAAATAAAAACAACAAAATGTTATCGATGAGCCATAATGTTGGCGTCATGCATGAAGTGGATAATGTGGTGATTCGTGAGACACATTTGGATTCCCACCCGAACATGTGGGTAATTGACGAACCTATTGAGCCAAAAATTCGCTTCCCCACTGAAGATGATTCTGCGATAAGATCCGTCATGATTGGCGCATCTTCTCTAGAATCCATTCGGAAAACGTACGTCGCTTTAAATAGGCCATTGGCCACAATTCCTGAGTTATCTTGGTCTTTAGCAAGACTCTTACACCATAAGGTGTAACAGCGATATTTTTAACACTTCGACCAATCCGTTGTCTCACTGATACAGCAATATCGAATAGGGAGAAAGAAATTTCCAAGAAACTTATTGCCGATTCATACGAAGAGGAATTTAAACCGACGATTGGAACTAACGCTCTTAACACGTTGAGGACGGCGTATTCCTGGTGGGCTCAGACATAAATGCTTTATCTGGTGGCGTGTTTGATTTAATAACTGCAAAACAGAAGTAGCACAATACTGATGGGTGCATTTTTGGCAAAATTTGTTGTTTTTCTTCAAAATTTAATTTTTTTTGCAAGCCCTGGCAGATAAAGCAACGTTTCATGTTTGCTGCCACCAGATGATAATAATTGATAATTTTTGGCGCGACAGTCCACAGGTGGACCAGGGCCTAGTTTGTTCATCAACTACTCGTGTTGTGCGCGCTACTGTTCTCTCACGAGTAGAAGGGACCTACAGTTTTTTGCCAACTCCGAACGGCGAAGTGTTGTCAGCAACTCGAAAGAGGTGGTGCCGTGAAAAATTAGAGGTGTTCAGCTGGGAATCGAACCTAGACCCTTCGGCGTGCGAGCGTCGCACTTTAAGTTTAAGTTTTTTATTTATCAGTTAATTTTTTTAAATCTAGACAAAATACTTAACTAGTTTATAATGTATTAAAAACTTACAAATCTATCTTACCGGCCCTAGACGGGCACTCTAAGGTTATCTGTTTTTAATTTCTATTGCTTTTCAGCTGCGTGATATCATTGTTTTGTAAATGTTCTAGATAGCTTAATACTAAGAAAACTTGTATAAAAAAACTTAACAACTAATTTATATTTTTATATTAACCTAATTAAAACACTTAACCAATATACAACTATCTTAATCTAATTAAATTAACAAATAAATTTTTTGTTTGGTAATATTGTAATTTATACATAATCCTTACTTATTCTACCTTATACCAAATGTAAGTTGGACATGAGTAGTGCTATCTCGTTCTGGCTTAGAAAATTGCAAGCCAGCTGATCGGTTGAACGACCCGAAGTCTCCAAAGTCAAAATGCATTTTTGATACAAATACGCTGACCTTCGCTGAGAGCTGGGATTTGAATAAAGAACGTTTCAATAGTAACAGTTTGAATTTATTTTAAATTCGCCCCAACTACAGAGTAGTATTCGAAGAGTTAAGAGAAGAATCTGTTGCATGTGTTGGGTGGCATAACTGCATAATCGCTTTCTTGAGAATTCTATGCCTTACCCTTTAACATCTTTCTGACAAATATTCTTAAACTAGAAAATTTTTTTAAGAAAAGGCGATTTCTGAATTTGTATCAGCTTATATGTCATTTCCGTATACTTGAAGCGATATCGAAATAATTCACTTCAAATCAATAAGGCGTCACGGCACATCGAATAGACAAATCTTTAGGTGTATTCCCGCATTCGAAACAAACAACACAAAACAGTACAAAACAACGCAAACCAACACAATGTCCGTTCCCGTATAACGAAAAAAGGGTTTTACGTCAAATGAGTGCTCTCTCGAGAGAGTAAAATATTTCCCCACCCTGCCCATTTTAACACAGGAAAATTTTTGTGAGTGGGTTGTTGGTTTTCTGTCAAAAATGTGCGTACAGAGATTAGCGAACACGGCCCAATATCACTGTGCGTGTCTCAAAGTGTTGTAGTTTTTATTTTCTGTAGCGAAAAAGAGAATTTGACATTTCTTAATGACATACTTTACACAATTGGTTTCGATGCATTCCTGTACTTTGTCTCTTTCTGAGAGAAACTTTTCCTATACTTAACAAATGACAGAATTCAGAATTTGGCACAGAAAGTACTGGAATACACCTTTTGTCATTGCATTTGCTGTGCAAATCGAATTGATCTCTGGACAAAGTTGACCTTTCTTTAATTCCGACAATATTAGCAATCATTTTACTTTCCCCGCATTGTGATAAACTAAATATGATGGAAGACCCCAAACGAATGCGGTGAGAGTGCATAGAACACAATATTCCGACTTAAAACGCCTCCGTCCCATCCTCCGCTAAATCTCTTTTAATACTTCCAAACTTCTGCCCAAGGTAGGTAGGTTAAGGTGGCTGATGAATACACTTAGTCCCATATAGGACCATTGTGCTACCACAACATGTGGGAAGAACCTAAAACCAGCTGGAGCCTATAATAAAGTTTAAAATGTCGTCAAGAGGGGTTTTACTGAGGTCATGTCTGACGTTGAGGAAACAGCTTCTAAAGTGCTTGTGTCTGAGGCGCGAGAGCGCCGGGCATGTGCATAACAGGAGTAGAAGAGTTTCTGATTCTTCCTCATCCCTGCAGCTTCTGCAAAAATAGTTTGAGGGAGCCCCTAGCCGGCTAGCATGCTCACCGATTAGACAGTGCCCGGTTATGACTCCCATGACCAGGCTTATGTCTGATCTTTTGAGCGATAGTAGCAGTCTGGAGTGGGCCACACCTCCTTGGAGACGCGACAAAGGTTATGGTCCTGCCCAAGGAACACAAATAAAAAAAAAAAACTTTACTCAACGCATTTATTCCAAAACCCAAAACCAAAATTCACACAAGACCTTATCTCTAACCGGTTGAACGATGACTGTTTCTCCGGAACCACTTTTGGTAACCAGCGGGGCCCTCGAACAACAAATCGGTCCAGTTCACATCTTGAGTGTCCTTGCAGCTTCCGTTTTTCAGGAGATCCTCAGTCTGGCAGAACATAACCCTGAAGTTGATCTCCATGTAATTCATCGTGTCTGTCATGACTTTCTGCAGCCTGCACGTGGACACCCAGAGCTGTTCATGTCCCTGGGGATCCTTGAACACCTTCATTCCGCTGGCGAACTGCAGTTGATCGGGATTGTTGGCCACCACCATGGTCGATTGATTGTTGTACGGAAAATTAATGTTCCACACAAAGATGGAGACCGGGTCGTTTGTGTTGGCGAAAATGTTCCCCTTGCTATCGATCGCCTCCAACGCGGATTGCACTCTGCGACTGCCTAGCACTTGGAACTGGTGGGGCCCTCCTCTGTAGGGATGGTTGATGTAGTGAAGCGGAACAGCGGACTCTCTGTTGTCGGCGTAGGCGTGGAAGAAAAGGTATCGGTGATGTTCCTTCCGCGGGGATAGGTTGAGCGAGATGATGCCGTCCATCAACTCGAAAGTTTCGCCAGCAATAGTGTGGTTCCCCCATTCGGGTCTCGGGAACATGAGCTCGTCCTCTATCCTCCACGCTCGATTACTCTGTGAACTGTAGACCACCAGACCTGGTTGGTCGATGTCGGCAACGTATACCATCGCCCTTCTGCATGCACCATGAGGTGGGGGGTCAAGAATGTTCACAGCTACTGTGACCAAGAGGGACTCGGACGGCGTATACACATTGGAGGGAAACCGGAAGCGATGGATAAGGAGGTCAGTCCTAAGATCGAAAACGAGGAGCTGCGGAGGGCATATCTGAACATCGTTGGCCATGCCGGAGTCAATTACCCACATGTGTTGACATTCGTCGATCTACGAAGGGAGTGGTGTGAGGAAAAGGATTCTTATGTGGGATGAGGCTTTCTTACCACAACTCGGAAGGCTGACGTTATGCCGTCGCATCCAGAACTCTTCACATTGTGCCAAGCGTAATTGGGATACGCCTCAATGGCTTGGCCGTTTGGAGTGGCTCGCTTGGTGACTGTCGCCAGGGTGAATGGGATGCCATCAGTGAAGCGCGGTATCGTTTGGAAGATTCTCACGCGTCCATTTGCTAAATCGAGAATACGAGTAAAATTATTGTAAGTTGTGTGCGGATGGGAGAGGAACTTACGTTTATATTCGACAGCGACATCGATGGGAACTCCTGCGTTCTGTTTGTATAGACCATTGTCAATGGCATACTGGCGATCGTTGTCGGACGGGAACTCAAACTCCACTGACTTCCATTCGAATACTGTTTTCAGATCTTTGTACGAATCAGCTGCGCAGGATGACAGGAGGAGAGCTACCGTGAACAATTTGACGGACATTTGTGGACTTTCTAAAAGACGTCAGAAAGGTTCTTTAGAATTATGCAGTGCATTGGTAAGGCGATTTGTGACTAGTCGGCTTTCGGTCGAGGAGAGCGAGTTTGAGTAAGATGAGTGGTGGATTCTGTGTGTGAAATTCAATGTGGTGGAAAAAATGTTGTAATTTTTTAATCGTCTTCCTATCCACACATGAAGTGAATTTGGCATTTCTTCTAGGTAGTCTTCAGAACAATTAAGAATAATTGTTGGCGCGAAAGTCCACAGGGGGAGTAGGGCCTAGCTTGCTCAGCAACTACTCATGTTGTGCGTGCTACTGTTCTCCGACGAGTAGAAGGGACCTACAGCTTTTTGCCGACTCCTAAGTTTGAGAAGCTTTCTTAAACAGTTATTACTCTTTGAGTGTTGTCAGGAGCTTGAAAGAGGTGGTGCCGTGAAAAATTCGAGGTGTTCAGCCGGGAATCGAACCTAGACCCTTTGACGTCTGAGCGTCGCACTCTATCCACTACGCCAGGGCGGCCACTTCAGGACAATTAGGGGTTTAATTTGATTCGGTTCACTTCAAAAGATGGCGCCACCTTAAAGTAGTGACTGATCTTGGAAGCGATTACCTACTTCATTGGAATTGTGTGACATTTGTCAGCAAAAATTAAGGCGCACAAACTACTGCTTTAGGTAACTAGTTAGTTTCAAGGTTCTTCGGATATTACCGGATTCGTCTACAACAAACATAATTTACAGAAAGTTTTTATTTTCTTTTCCGGAAACGCAAAGAATTCTTGTAGAAGTTTGTGGTGAATCTGCTCAGACCGATAGATTATGCAGAAAGTGGTGATTTCATCGTCGAAGGCAAACAGCGTCATGGTCAGCCCAGAAAATTTGAAGATGAGGAATTGGAGGCTTAACTGAAATAAGATTTATGCCAAACGCAAGGTGAACTCGCAGAATTGTTGGGAGTAACTAAGCAAACAATTTCTGTTCGGCTAAAGGAATTCGGATTTATACAAACACAATTGGGGTCCGTATAAGTTGAAACCAAAAGATGTCGGAAGGTGATTTTGAACCTAAGAGCCCCTTTTTGAACGACAAAAATGGAAGATAATCTTGCGCCAGATTGTGACTTGAGATGAAAAGTTGGAACCCCAAAAAGGAAGCGAAGCTTGTTGAACCCATTTCCTCGTCGTTTACATGGACGCCAAAAACACATTCACGGTGCAAAATGTAAGCTCTTTATATGAAGGAATCAGACGTTAGTGTTTTATTATGAGCTTGAAAAAAGAAGTGAAATCATTGATGCGAGACGTTATTGACTACAACTAAAGCGGTTGAGTCATGAATTGCATGGAAAAAAAAACCGGAAACGAAGGTAGGGTTCGACAGAGCTGTTAAGTCGTGAATTGCAGTGAAAACGACCGAGAGGCATGACAAGGTTATTTTGCAACACGATAACGATTCGCTGAACGTACTGCTAGCGGCAAAGTCTTTCTAGAAATGCTGATATGGGATATCCTACCCTACCCGACACATTCTCCAGACCTAGCTCCTTCCAACTACATGACTTTTTCATTGAATGCAAAACGATTTGGGGGAAAAGTACCTCAATGATCGAATCGATACCAACTGAGGAGTAATTTTTCAGAGATGGTAGTAGCTCTCGACAGACAATACTTTCAGTGATATACAGTATTTTCAATAATTTGTCAATGAAAGAAACTCTTGAGTTAATTAATTCCTATACCCAATGTATATAATGTTTGTGCCAATCAAAGAACAGAAAAGGGAAACACATATTGCATTCAGGAAAACTGTGGATTGATGTACTTCATTTGTCAGACAGACATTTGCCTTGTAGCCGATCTTGTTCCACAATGTGCTTCATCTTTGCATTTGCATTTCAAAAATGCCAAGCAGACGTATGACCTATCTAAACTGACATAACGTAACATTTTTATGAAGTAGTTAGAAAAATTGTTTGCATTCGCAGTAAAATTAGACTTAAATTTGGCTTCACTTCCTAACGAACCAATGTTCGTTATAGTTCAAACATTCGCTATTTTATTTCCAAAAGTGTTTACTTTTTTAATTTTTGGAATGTTTCAATGTAACCAATAAGTGCTATGAGTCGAAACGATACAGTCTACAGGTCTGCGTTGAACTTTGCCCAACAGAAAGTACCTAATTTAATTTAATAGCTGCAATTAAATCTCGTTTATAAAAGATTCGTGCAAATTACGTTATTTAAAAATAAAGTGTAATTAAATGCAAAACAAATACTGGGATATATTTCTGCTTAAATTCTCCATTACCTTAAATCCACAAATTGTTTTTTGTTTTCAAGAAAAATATAAAACGCCAGACCGACTTGTTGAACGTTCACTCCTTGGTTTGTCAAAGATCTTGTAGCACAATGCACGGATTAAAGTCGATCATTTGGGGGATGAATATAAATAAGAATGACGCTACATCGATCCCAAAAAAATACACTCATAAAAATAAATATCATAAAATGTGCCACTAAACCGAAGCCATCAAATCAAAGGGATGCAAGTAATATATTCTCTTTCAAGGAAGACGGACATTTGGACATTAGAAATGGCCTGCCTTCAGTTATGCATTTCAAGCTGTTTAAGACGCTTCTTGAAATGGCCTGCCTTCAATTATGCAACTCAAGCTGTTTGAGACGCTTCTTGAAATGGCCTGCCTTCAATTTTGCAAATTCAAGCTGTTTGAGACGCTTCTAGAAATGGCCTGCCTTCAATTTTGCAAATCAAACTGTTAAAGACGTTTCTACAGTTGTATTATGTCAAACGCGGACATCAGCTGTTGCCTAATCATTCGGATTCAAAGACAATGAGGCTGTGCTAATCATCTGTTTTATATAGCCTAGACACAAGCGTTGTCCCTTTAGGCGCTCGACTAGGCCCGTTTCACTGGATGGTCAATAGAAATTACACATAGAAATTTTCTCTTAGAAGGCCCAAGGGTTTTAATAAGTTCGAAGACAGAACTGCAGTGGTCGCCGTGGCGTAGTGGGTAGAGTGCGATGCTCACACGCCGAAGGGTCTAGATTCGTTTCCCGGCTGAACAGCTCTAATTTTTTACGGCACCACGTCTTTCGAGCTGCTGACAACACTCAAAGAGTAATAACTGTCTAAGAAAGCTTCTCGAACTTCGTCGTTAGGAATCAGCAAAAAACTGTAGATCCCTTCTACTCGTGAGAGAACAGAGGCGCACACAACGCGAGTAGTTGATGGACAAGATAGGCCCTGGTCCCCCTGTGGACAACATCATATTTTGTCATCGTGTTCAAAATGTCGAATTTTGTACCAGAAATTTTATTTGCGGAAAGCATTCATTTCTTGTTTTCATTTGAAGAAAAGTGCTGCAGAGTCGCATCGAATGCTGGTCGAGGCATATGGTGATCATCTTCTATCAGAAGCAACATGCAAAAGATGGTTTCAACGGTTCAGAAATAATGATTTTGATGTGAGAAAAACGTGGAAAACCACCAAAAAAGTTTGAAGACGCCGAATTGCAAACGATATTGGATGGAGATGACACTTTGAGTCAAAAGCAAATGGCAGCAATGTTAAATGTTGCACAACAAACAATTTCTGACCGTTTAAAAGCTATGGGAAAGATCCAAAAGTGTGGAAAATGGGTGCCACATGAATTGAATGAAAGACAGATGGAAAACCGAAAAAACACTCGTGAAATTTTGCTTCAAAGCACGAAAGAAAATCGGTTTTGCAACGGATTGTTACTGGCGATGAAAAATGGATTTATTTTAAGAATCCTAAATAGAAAAAATCACGGGTTAGTCTGGGAAAACCATCAACATCGACTGCAAAACCAGATCGATTCGGCAAGAAGACAATGCTGTGTGTTTGGTGGGACCAGAAAGGTGTGCTGTACCACGAGCTCCTAAAACCTGGTAAAACCGTTAATACTGATCGCTACCGACAACAAATGATCAATTTGAACCATGCATTGATCGAGAAACGACCAGAATGGGCCAGAAGACACGGCAAGGTAATTTTGCTCCATGACAATGCATCTGCACACAAAGCAAAACCGGTTCAGGATACAATCAAAACACTTGGCTGGGAGCAGCTACTCCACCCGCCGTATTCACCAGACTTGGCTCCTTCCGACTACCATTTGTTTTCATCGATGGGGCACGTATTGGCTGAGCAGCACTTTGATTCCTACCAGGAGGTCGAAAATTGGGTGTCTGATTGGTTTGCCTTAAAAGAGGAACAATTTTATTGGCGTGGAATTCATAAATTGCCAGAAAGGTGGTCAAAATGAGTAGAAAACATGGCCAATACTTTGAAAAAAATGTTTTTACTTTCCCATTAATAATTAGTAACCTCATTTCATACCGGTATAGTTGGCAGGACTGTATCCGCCCTGGCGTAATGGACAGAGTGCGACGCTCACACGCCGAAGGGTCTAGGTTCGATTCAAAGCTCAACACGAGTTTTTCAAATTTTCCACGGCACCGCCTCTTTTGAGCTGCTGACAACACTCAAAGAATAATAAGTGTCTAAGAAAAAGCTTTTCAAACTTCGTCATTCGGAGTCGGCAAGAAACTGTAGGTCCCTTCTACTCGTGTGGGAACAGAAGCGTGCACAGCACGAATAGTTGATGAGGAAGGTGGTCCCTGGTCTCCTGTGGATGGTTGCGCCTTACAATTATCAAGTTATTATGAAAAAAATAATATCCTCAAGGAGACCAGAGCCTATCTTTCTCATCAACAACTCACGTTGTGAGCGCTACTGTTTTTTCATGACTAGAAGTACCCTACAGTTTTTGGCTGAGCCCGAAAAGTTTAAAAAGCTTTTTCTTATGCACTTATAAATCTTCGCGTGATGTCAGCCAGAGGTGTTGCGGTTAAAATTGTGAAATCCTCATACAGGAAACGAACCTGGACCTTTGGCATATAATTGTCACACTTTAGTCACTACGAAACGGCGTACAGTCGTGCCCGAGTGGAAAAAAAACGTAAAATGAAATCATTTTCTCGGTCAAGTGGTTTTGTTCATCGATTCTACATATTTGAGAACAGAGAAAGAAAATTTTATTGATTTCTAATGAGCCGTTTCGGTGTACGACGTGCCCAAAGTTTTGTCTTTGAAAAAAATTTTAAAAATTTGACGTTTTTTCAGGAATGTTCAAGATTTTTTTTAAGATAAGCCACCTTGAAATATGATGTTATATTTATTTGAAAGGGAGCGCATTTAGCCTTCAAATAGCATCAACAGTTTTTTTCACTTCGATTATTAGCTTTCTAGCCCAGGCTTTTTGTTAAGGCCACCTTTTAGGGAAAGTATTTCCATGTTTGGTGAAGCATAACAAAAGTGAGCTCCATCTGGAAACTACACTTTTCTGAAAGCTTTAATTATTCTCTATCGATGGTACAAAACTAAAAATTCAATTTTTAGCACTGTTGGAACGAATCGTTTAAGTGGAGCAATCTCGGATATTTTTCGGTTTTTAATTTTTAATTTTTCTACGTATTGCGCAAATACCATGGACATGAACCACTAATTAGTGAAGCGCAAGCCTTATTGCACTATATTCAGATTTACAGTTTCTTTTACAACGCAAATGTGTTAGTAAATAGTGTTGAATGTAATTTTTCTATATAGATATGAATCCCAACTTTGATTTAAGCCTAAAATGTCGTAAATTGTTATTAAATAATTTTTTTATGCAATGCAAAAATGTTGTGTTTAGCGTCTACGGATACAACGCTTAAGATGGCTAGGCCATGTAGAGCGTATGGAGACCACTGCTCCGGCCCGAAAAGTCTTTGAATCCGAGCCATTGGGACAACGCAACAGAGGACGGCCTAGACTGAAGTGGCGCACACAAGTGGAGAAGGACCTCAACCAACTTGGAGTGCGCAACTGGAGACAGCTGGCGAAAGATCGTGCTGGCTGGAGAGGCATGTTGGTTGAGGCCCAGGTCCACCCCGGACTGTAGCGCCACAAGAAGAAGAAGAAAAATGTTTTTGCAATTTTTTAACTTTACATCACTCCGTTCTCCTTCATGCTATCGACCTTTTTTTCTTACAGCAGGCGGCACTGATATTATATTTGAAATTTCGTGAAGAGCGGTCAACGGGTTCAAAAGTTATGGAATTAGTTTCGCGTTCCCCATACAAGAGCACCACTGTGCGGTGCCCACTTAAAAGATATGCTTTCAAATCCTTCATCTACTCTAAGACCCAAGGAAAGAAGTCTTATATCTACACCCAAAGAAAGAAATCTCATATCTACACCCAAGGAAAGAAGTCTCATATCTACACCTTTAAAATTAAACTATTTGGTTCCAAGAACAGACCTATTGTATTGATAACTTTCGCATCAATTATGGATTTTCAGTCCAGACCACGGCTTTGCGAAGTTACTAGGGACTCACTTTCCAATCATTTTGAAATTCGATCACTAAACTTCTACTTTATTCACCAAGTGTTCACTTACATATCACACAACGCTATATCCTGTGAATAGAAACGGTTCACACTCTGATCGATTGTTGTTCACAGCTTTGATATTCCACACACAGCACTGTGAATTCAAAAACAAAAAGATCGTGAACCGGGAAACACTGCTTTAGAAACTTGTAGAAAACAGAAATGACGGTTTATTTATAGACCTCCCTTCGCAGCGATTTTGTAAAATGCTGTAGTCGTTTTTGTTGTCGATAAATATGGCCGTTGTCTCAAATATATTACGTTACCTAACCCTTTTGTGTGCTGGCTTGTAATTATATATCTCATTTGCTTGATCCCCAATCTGTAAAGCTGTTTCTCCTCACTTATCTTAATTAGTTCCGAGCCTGTTCCAGGGTGCACATTGTCGCCGTAGTGGCTAATCGCTTCATCGCCATCGCGGCTAAATCTCAGAAGATTGTGACCCGACTATGACAATTATCAAGCAGGGGATGATTGTTCTGTTTCTTCCACAATCAGTTTTACGAAAACTAATCATTAGCAGAAACCGACACTTGTGGTGCCTTAGGCATTCATTTGGAACTGAGTTCGTTAACCATATAACCGTTACATAACCTCTAAAGAAGCAAGAAACGCAGCGTGCTAAACAATCGATTGCAGTTGTCGCAAACAACAATCAAGCGCATTTCATTCTCGATGTATAACACAAAAGGATAGAGTCTGAGATTAAATGACTCTTATTAAAGCAGATAATCCTTCCACAATTCCCAGAATCTTGTCCATAAAAATAACCCCGAGAACGACAATAACAGCAGCTATACCGATGAAAACATTTTACGCGCGCATTTAAAAATTAGTTCGTGTCTGAGGCAGACTTAAGTCATTTTACACTTAAGTGCTACTGATAACCCGGCTCAGCGTGCGATAGGGATTCCTAATGAACTCCCTGAGGGGGTTTCCCGAAAACAACAATTTGTTAATGGCCTTAAACTGCCGGTGTGTTGCACTCACCGCACACGAGTTTGAAAGCAATCAATTGCTCTTTAAAGACGTTATCGATTTCGCGGTCGAACCGTTAACGTAAAGCGTATTTGCGAGACTACTATTTTGAAAATTTTAAATGCTCGACTATCTCTGCCACCCCAATGGTTGTGACGACAAACGTCTTATCTGTCAGAGCGAGGGTGATTCGAATAGAGCGTCGTGAGGCGTTTTCTTTCGGCTTTTGTTTCGATTTCATTTGATTATCAGTTTTGTAGCGTGGTCGCATTTGACACTAAACAGTCACAGAATTACTCTTTTGCTATTTTGTACCGACTGAATCTGAGGTATACAAAATGAGAACAAGGAAATGGTTTTCAAGGTTGGTAACATTGATGCCCTGTGCTGACCAACAACTTTCAGATAAGCTCATGTCCACCTTGCCACCGCAGCACCTTTTAACATTGACCGCGAATAGATAAAGCCCATTGAACTTAACTTTTCAAAACGGATGATTCGATGTTGTACCAATTCAGACGTTCAGCAAGGAAACTTTTAAGACAAGACGAAACTTCAGAATTTTTGAATCTTACAAAAGAAATCTTATAAAACCAAACTTCGGTTAAATAATTCATGAGATCAGTGGCCACGATTGAATGTTTTGGACCGTTTGATACATGATACGGATGCAGTCTAATTTCCATTCCACCGAAGTGCTTTAAACATTCCTGGTCACAGTCATTAGTTACAAGTCTCGGTCACAAGCTTCATCACAGAAAATAAATTGCTTGCCAGGAACTGTGCTTGTGCAAGCTTCTTCCACTCTTTCCCTACTGTGAAGAACTGGGACTGCTGGAAACCAGTGTTCTCACCTTGATTGTAACTTTCGTTTTTGAAGTGGGAAAAGATCCCAAAAAGACTTATCGCCCACCTCAATCTCTCCTCCTTGATCGAACAGCACGCCTCGATTCTCAAACTTAACACAAATAATTTCGAACTGCACGCGTGCATTCTCAAACTTGACACAAATAACTTCCTTCTTTCGAAAACTTTAAGTTTTCTTGTAGATTCAAAGTCCGCATCACTCTCCTACTCCCCAAAATTGGTCCTTGCCACCAGAGCCGCCCCACACAACGTTTCTATTGTCGTCTGCCTCCTAAAAGTATGCAACGCACTAAATCCTATCTTTCGCATTATTTTCCACGCCTGTCCCACCACATCATGTCCCCGACTTATCGCACCCCAACGGTCAACTCATACATATACATGAGTTTGACCCAAAAGTTTGCGAATGGTAATTTTCTTAATGGGTTTGACGAACTCGGTGCCCGCTCTCGGCTGGAATCTGTTCTTCGGGAGCGCAGTAGTTTGATTTTGCTTGATCGCGATTTCACAACTGGAACAAACGATGACGCCCTGATAATGGATGGAATTCGCCTTCGCAGACATTTGGTTTGCAGATGAGATCCAGACAGCCGTTCCCAGCTCATCGGCTCATCGTCCGAGAAGCTTCAATGGAGGTGATCTTCGGGGCACCGCACAGTTCTTGGCAGTCGTTCAAGGCGTCTGCAAGTGAAGAGATACCAGATCTTGGAAGATGTAAGTTTAGATCTCAGCTTTGGCCTTTCAGAGTTAATTGTCCCCCCGTAGGCTTAGAGTTGTGCTGATCGTGGCGCTCTGCGCAGCATCTGCCTATGGACAGGCCACCAACCCCATAAAACGGCTTAAGACCCCACTGGCATGGAACAACCTCGAGATGGGCTTTCCTTCGGAGCGGGACAGGCAAGACGCGTTCTTCTACGGCTTTTACCGCACCGACAGCGTTATTCCACTTGATGTGGACGTCACATACGCGGGCGGCGATGGTGGCGCTAGGTTCTTCGTGACAATTCCTCGCTTTGGCGACGGTGTTCCGTTTTCCCTGGCGGTGGCGACTAATGAAACCCGGAGAAATGGCCCGCTCCTGATTCCCTATCCAAGCTACGATTGGCACAGTTCGCAGGGAAGTGACTGTGGCGGCATCACCTCCGTCTACCGTATCGCTGTGAGTTTTAATCCGTTTCAGAGCCATGATTCCATTGTTCATTGCCTCTCTCTAAGATTGATGAATGTGACCGCCTGATAGTCCTAGATAGTGGAACCATTGGCTTCGAACAGCGGTGCCCACCCCAAGTCATCCTCTTTGACCTCAACACCGACACCGAAGTCGATCGCTTTGAAATCCCCAGTAATATGTACACACCCGGAAGGAGTTTGCTCGTGACACCGATCGTCGACGTGGATGATCCACCCCCAGGACGTTGCCGCAAGACAAAAATATACATCGCTGACTCAACAGGAAACGGCATCATTGTGGGCAACTTGGAAAAGAGAAAATTCTGGAGGATTGAGAACGGATTCACTGGACCCGACCGTCGCTTCGCCACCCACAACATTGCAGGGGAAAGCTTCCAACTGGGAGATGGAGTCTTTGGAATGAGCCTGACACCTAAGGAGCTCAACAGTGAGTATTACCACTCAAGGCTGTCTGTGGATGTGTGTCACGTAATTTCTTGCAGTCCAACGCTACCTTTTCTTCCACGCCCTGGCCAGTGACAGTGAAATTTCGATCCCGCTTCGTGCCGTGAATAACCGCAAAGTGTGGCGCGGATGGGATGGTGGTTCTGATCAGTTCCAGTTGCTGGGCAACCGTGGAACTCAATGTACACAGGAAGCTATCAGTTCAGAGGGCTTCCAGTTTTGTGCGTATAACAACCCGTTGGGCATCTTTGCCTGGGACATTCGCACTCCTTACGACAGACCCAACCGATATTTGGTGGCACACAATCCGGACACGTTGCAATTCGTAAGTGGCCTGAAGGTCGTTCGAAATAGCAGGGGAGAGGAAGAAGTTTTGTTATTGTCCAACCGACTGCAGGTGAGTTAAGTGTGTACTTTGCGGCGTGCAGAGAGCTCAAGGCTGTGTTGGAATCTTTCAGAAATTCTACGCCAAGACCATGGACTACCGTGAAATCAACTTCCGTGTGCAATCTTGCAGGGTTCGTGACCTGCTAAGTGGAGATTCGTGCAAGTCATATCTGTAACTGACTGCTTGTCAAAATTACAAAAAATAAATGTTTTAAAGAGAAGAATTGGGGTGTTTTTGTGGGGATTTGAAAAGAGGGGAAGTTTTTCTTCTGATGCTTGACGACATGAAATTACTTAAATTGCTTACCTGATGTCCTCAATCTGAGTAGAACGCCGAACTGTATGGGCTGTACAGCGACATGCGCCTCGTCGAGCGTCTACGGATACAACGCTTAAGATGGCTACGCCATGTAGAGCGTATGGAGACCACTACTCCGGCCCGAAAAGTCTTTGAATGCGAGCCATTGGGACAACGCAACAGAGGACTGCCGAGGCCAAGGTGGCGCACACAAGTGGAGAAGGACCTCAACCAACTCGGAGTGCGCAACTGGAGGCATCTGGTGAAAGATCGTGCTGGCTGGGGAGGCATGCTGGTTGAGGCCCAGGTCCACTCCGGACTGTTGCGCCACAAGAAGAAGAAGATGTCCTCAATGTGAAGTTAATACTGTTCATTGGCAAACATTCCATTTTGCTTGCATTTAAAGCGCGAGAGAGAGCCTAATGCTCATTCTCATGATCGTTGAGACAGTTGACATTCAGTGTGGACCCTGGTTCTGATCTCGGAATATTGCTGAAATTTCCTTTTTGCAAATCAATGAACTGGAGAATTTGAAGGGATATTTCTCTCAATCTACTTACCACACAGAATTCAACGTCTGAAGGAAGTATGGTAACTATTCAACGGTCTCCACGATTGTTTTATATTAACGAGTAAAGCCACGAGATTTATTTCGTATTCAAATTTTTCCAATTATTAAAATTTCAAGATGTGAGTGGATAGTCCACAGTCTGAGCATCGGCATCATGTGTTTAAATTTAAGAAAAAAATGCTCAAAAGGCAATTGTCGACAATGCTGCTTTGTATTAAGCAGAATGCATGAGCAGAAAACGAAACATCTTCGTTGTCTGAGACGAGGAAATCCAATTACTTATTACTCAACCCACCGACGTCAAAAACTCCACATTAGATTTGTGTCGCTCCGGACCTAGACACAGCCAGGACTTATTTTCGCTAGTTCTATTCGTCCTATATGCACAACCTAAAAATGCGAGAAAGTTCGGACATTTTCGGTTGTTCTACTAATTTAGAGAAATTTTTGGATGTATGAAATGAATATTCAATGGCACATTTCATTATATTGTTCCTAAACTTTGTTGTTTCATGTACATACATATTTATTTCAATCATATTTTTGTCTACTTTGTATGGGGTGCACAGTTCGCCCTTACCTTCAAAAACAGTATTGTTTGTGGTGTGGAAAAAAAGGAACTAGGTATGTATGATGTTTCTCTGATATATTCAATACATTCATTACTTTACAGTTGTGGAGACTAATACTTGTTTTGAATCTGAACTTGTTGTTATGGACATGTATCCAGAGTTAAGTAGTTCTGGATTTACACTTTTCTTGGAACTGTGCTCACCGATAGAAGCAATTAAGTATTGGGAGAATAATTCGGTCCGGTTTTGGTGTTCCAAAACTGTATTTTTATTGACAAAATGTCTTTGGAAGCGACTACTTTTTTCCATTTCTCTGGTTATCGTCAAATATATACAAATATGAGTCCTCTCTGACATTGATCCAATCTAATTAACTATTCTTCGAAGACCCAAAACGGTGACTCCCCGAATCGTTTCGCATCTGTCGATAACGCCAGTAGTTTGAAGGAGCAACGTCCCATTTGAGATTTTTCAGTTGATCGTTGATCGGAAAAGCAACGATCGGCCGCTAAGTGATCGGCCACTTAGGTGCCGATCGTTGTTTTGTCGCAAAATCACCTTGTCATGCCTTTCTGTTGTTATTAGCAGTTTTCCACGCAATGCACAGCTAAAACGCATTACTTATAGTCTGCAACATTTTCCGTCAATGGCCTGTCCTTATTTTAACAGCTCATAGTACACCACCTTTGAACCGTGGATGTGATTCTTTGGCGTCGATATAGACGGTGATGAAACGAGTTCACCAGGCTTTGCAAAATATTTTCCTTTTTAGTGTTATCGTAGTATATCAACTTTTCATCTCCAATCACCATCCGGTGTCAAAATCCGTTTCTTTGATGTCATTCAAAAAGCAGTTCCGAGGTGAACACTCACATTTTGACGTCTCTCTCAATTTCTCAATTTCTTTGCTTTTGAATAAATCAAAATTTCTCTAACCGAATGGAAATTGTTCGCTGAGTCACTCGAAACGATTCTGTGAGTTATTTTTTCGCTTGGCCTTGATTCCGTTATTTATTTTCTCATCTTCAAACGTCAAAGTCAGCACTTTTGAAGTGTCGAAACCACTTTCATTTATTATTTATCTGTGGAAGCAGGTTCCCCATAAACTTGTCCAAGCCTTCAATGGGCTTCAGCTTCCAATTCAAAAACAAAATTGAAACTTCTTTCAAATGCTTTTTATTTTAGAAAAATCCCGACTTTGTCGAAGGGGAAAAAAAGTATTGTTGTCTAAAACAGGCGCTAATACACACTTATTAGTACTGATAAATGTTGCACCCTTCCACTGAAGAAGGTAATCGCTTCCAAGATCAACCATCAGTAACAAAAATAATAATTGTTGGCGCTCCAGTCCACAGGGGGACCAGGGCCTAACTAACTCGTGTTGTGCGCGCTACTGTTCTGTATTGTTTTTTTGTATTTTTTGTTATATCCATCACAGAGTAACACAAAACACTACGTTCTCTAAGTGTTGACTCTCAGTATCGCTTTACACAGCAGATGTTTGCTGAGCAACTAAGGATCATCTACCGACTCTTATCGTCTTACAGATAACTTCAATAAATAATATTAATTCAAATACGATTCTTCTCTCACGAGTAGAAGGGACCTACAGTTTTTCGCCGACTCCGAACGGCAAAATTTGAGAAGCATTCTTAGACAGCTATTTCTCTTTGAGTGTTGTCAGCAACACGAAAGAGGCGGTGCAGTAAAAAATTCGAGGTGTTCATCCGGGAATCGAACCTAGACCCTTCGGCGTATGAGCGTCGCACTCTACCCACTACGCCACGGCCGCCACCACCAGTAACACATCACTCAGTAAAGGAACTAACCAATAAGAACATATTTTCTAGACAAAATTCGACTTTATTCATGAACATAGTTTCCTTCGAGAGTGATACAAACAGTCCAACGCTGCTCTACCCATTCGATACCTTTTTATTGACCGATTTTTCTTTGGACTCAAAATAGGCTTCAGTTTTGGCGAACACCTCCTCATTCGAGCCATAGTTTTTTCTGGCGATCATCTTTTTGAGGTCTGAAAAGAGGTAGAAGTCACTGTGAACCAGATTTGGAGAATACGGTGGGTGCTGAAGCAATTCAAAGCCCAATCGTGCAATTTGGACATGCATGGTATCCAACGACTTGTGACACAATGCTTTGTCTTTTGGTGGAAGAGAATTTGTTTTCTTTTTCATATGGAAACGGTTTTTTCTGCAATTTCTTCCTTCAAATGCACCAATAATGCCGTGCAGTATTCGCTATTGCCTTCCAGAAGATACTGGATTAATAAAATTCCGTGCGCATCCCAAAATACGGATGCCATAAGCTTGCCAGCCGACCTTTGTGGTTTTGGACGCTTTGGGCGTGATTGACCGGTTGCTGCCTACTCCGCTGACTGCCTATTTGACTCTGAAGTGTAGTGGTGGATGTATGTTTCATTTATTTTTGGTTTATTTTTGTAATGCATTTTATTTTTTGATTTCAATTTCTTACATGCTAGACAGAAAAAAAATTAAAACTAGCTTACAAATGAAATCTAATGACCTTAATTCTAACTTACTAACTCTCTACAAGTACTCTAAGCTAAGCTAGGGACTTTATTTTTCTAATTCCTTTCGGATTCTTATAATATTGAATTTACTGATTAAACATATATATATGTAATTATTACTTCACCAAGAAAATTAAAAAAAACACTTGGACTTCATGTTTTTTTTGCTACTTAACCTAACTATAACTTATTTTATCTTATCTTATTACCTACCTACCTAAACCTAAATCCATAAAATTAATTTACTTAACTATGTCCGTAAAAATAGGGACGCATGCACCAGGGCGTATGTGTTATTTATGGTATATGCTTTACTTATATATCTAATACGCCGTGATGTACTTTTTAGTGTTTTTGTTGTTTTGTGTTTTTTTTAATTTTTTTGTTTTTTTTTAATTTTTTTGTTTTTTTTATTTTTTTGTTTGTTTTTATTTTATTTTTTTTATATTTTTTTTTCATTTTTAATTTTTATAAAACTCCTTATAACTACTCTAACCTATGTGAGTTGGCCCTAGTGACTCAACTATACCATCTTTTTACTTAAAGTATATCGAATGCTGGTTATGGCGTAACCACTAGTAGAAATTCCGTTCTTTGTCTGTTAGTGCTCTGTCTCGGGGAGAAATCGCATTACTGAACTGTACCATAGGAGATCCTCGTGGCTGCGAGCGATGTCCGGCTCGTATTGAAGTTGCCTTTCTATTGTTCGACGTTCGACATGGAAGATGATGAAACAGCAATCCTCATCTTGTATCAGACCTTTCGCGTCCAAATAGAGAAAAACTTCAGGCGGAATAAAGCCGTTAAGGCGTACACTCTTGCGGTACATTGCATTAGGGTAGTTAGCCCCAAAGGTCAGACTGTTGGTTGAAGTCATGGCATATTTCATCTATTGTGGCATACAGATGCGCATATTTTAGCGAAACAGCTCCAAACAGCTATTAGAATCATCGATACGTTGTTGTTTTCGGTTCATTTTGAGCAAACGCAGCACCCATTTCGCAACCAGCTTTCTTTCGGCGTGTGAACGTCCCACTCTAGTCACTGCGCCACGGCGGCCAATGTTTCTACTTCCTACAAATAACATGGATTTATTGTTAGTGGCGCCCCCTATATGTCAGTTCGGGGACTTATTGGATGATGCGTTACAATTGGCCCCGTCTTTGAAAATGTGAACTCTCAACATGTCCTTGGAAATCGTTTCGGGATCTAGTTACTTTCGAAAGAGAAACCATTTATTATTCGTTGAAGCATAAAAACTTTTATGTGCAAGTCTACTCCACACCAACACAGGAAAGGGAATGATACCCACCTCCTTCCCTCGTTTGACGATTAAAATCTCCATTTAATTCCTCCCTGTAGCGCAAAAAGGAAGGAAACGTCTCCTCCCTAAGTTAAATCAAAAAATGATACTTCAAAAGACTTTGATTCATTTTATTTATTTATTATTATATTTTAACTTTGGTTCATTCTATTCGTTCAAATTTTGTTGCTTACCTGCGTGGAGGTGACATGAAAGCCATAAATGTACCGTTATAAACCAAATTATTAATCATAAGAATGAAACTATGAAACATAACAGCGAAAGACTGGAAACATTTACATTTTATGTTGATCCAAAGAAATCTAAGAATTAGCAATTTCGATAAGGTGTGACAGAGAATACACTTACGTCATCCGGCCTCCAACTTGGTTTTATTTGTCTGCGCCCAGTCAGCAAATTCTTGGGAGAGCCTGTATAATTAATAGTCGTTTTGTGAAGATTAGTTCACTGACTTTCTTTTTGGGTTGGTCCAGTTTATAGGACTGGATGACTTTGGACTTTACGATGATTAATATGAGTAGTTGGTCGAGTTTGATTGTGTAAAGTTGATTGTTTGGGTTCTACGAGTTTGATCTCGTAAAGTTGATTGTTTGGGTTCTCGCCGAAAGCGAAATCCTGTTTGAGTGCAGTTTTTGCATTCAAAGATAAGCAAGAAAATGATGGACTAACATAATTCATCGCAAGAATGTGACTACGAAGTCTGTTCAGAAAAGTTGACTAATTTTTACATTTCCCGGACTACAGACATTCGACTAGCGTTTTTTTCTATTTTGTGATGTTGGTGCACTCTCGACACTTTTTTGTTTGTCAAAATTCAGCAATTTCGGAACGAACTTCATTGCCACACACAAAATTTGAACCTCAGCCTGGTTTCTGAACAGGCTCGGACTTGTTGTTGTCCGTTGTTAACAGATGGTTTCCAAAATAATTGAAACATATTGGGAGTAAAAGTCTGTAATCCAAGAAGCGATAACCTACTTTGTTGGAGAGGTGTGAGATTTGTCAACAATAATTAGTGCGCATTAGCGTCTGTTTTAGGCAACAATATTGTTTTCTGCCTCTTCAAAAATGTATGGATTTGTCTTTAATAAATAGGATGTGCCGTAAGTTCAGATTTTTTTTCTTTAATTTGAAGAAAGGTGCAGCTGAAGCTCAGCGAAAGATTCCAAATTTGTATGGTCCGTCCGATAAATCAAGCAGCGAGTGATTTCGAAGCTTTCAAAGTGGTGATCATATTTTCGAAAACAAAGAGCGTCTTGGTCAGTCCAGAAAGTTTGAAAAAGAGGAATTGGAGGCGAGAGAATAATAATTGTTGGCGCGACAGTCCAGAGGGGGACCAGGGCGTAGCTTGCTCAGAAACTACTCATGTTGTGCGCGCTACTGTTCTCTCACGAGTAGAAGGAACCTACAGTTTTGTTGCCGACTCCGAACAAGTTTGAGAAGCTTTCTTAGACAGCTATTTCTCCTTGAGTGTTGTCAGCAGCTCGAAAGAGGTGGTACCGTGAAAAATTCGAGGTGTTCAGCCGGAAATCGAACCTAGGTCCTTCGGCGTGTGAGCGTCGCACTCTATCCACTACTCAACGGCGGCCAAGATCCATACGAAACGCAAAAAGAACTGGCAGAATCCTTGGGAGTGACTCAGCAAACAATTACCATTCGGTTAGTGAAATTTTTAATTATTCAAAAGCAAAATTTGTTGAAACCAAAAGGAAAGGCGATTTTTCAAATCGGAACAGCTTCTTGAAAGACATCAAAGAAAGGGATTTTCACACCGGATGGTAACTGGAGATTCGGACCGAAGACTGCCAGGAAAACAAATGGACAAATAGTGGTAGAGTCGCAGTCTGTGCTTAAAATCTGGAAGGATCAATTCTGCAGACTCCTTAACGGCGATGACGGCTTCAATTCCGCTATTAAGCAGAATATTCTACTCAATTTGGACGATGCTTGAAAAGAATTCTGTCCCCTGGCTTAGACGAGGTGACGATAGCGATTTCCAAGCTGAAGTCGAATAAATCTGCTGGACCTTACGAATTGTCGCCGAACTATTTAAAGCTAGAGAGCTAGTTGGGCATATTCACCAGCTCAACTGTGAGATATGGTTGGAGGAAAGCATGCCCGATGAGTGGAATCTCAGCGTCGTTTGCCCGGTTCGCAAGAAAGGGGATCCCTTTGACTGCGCCAACTACCGAGGGATTAGTCTCCTTAACATCGCATACAAGATCCTCTCTGCCGTATTGTGTGAGCGTCTGAAACCATTTGTCCATGACCTGATAGGTCCCTATCAGTGTGGTTTCAGACCAGGGAAGTCCACAATAGACCAGATCTTCACATTACGGCAGATCCTGTAAAAGACCCAAGAAGTACAAATCGACAACCACCACCTATTCGTCGATTTTAGGCCGCATATGACAGTGTGCATAGAGACGAGCTGTACAGTGCCATGTCTAGTTTTGGCATTTCTACCAAACTCGTCAGATTGGGTAGGATAACGATGGAGAACTCTCGCTGCTTCGTCAAGGTTGGTAAGGAACTCACCTACACCTTCAATGTCAAAAAAAGGTTTTAGACAAGGCGACGCACTCTCATGGGACTTCTTCAACATCATCCTCGAGAAGATCGTCCGTAATTCACAAGTCAACACCAGAGGCACGATCTTCCAGAAGTCAGTTCAATTGCTCGCTTACTCTGACGACATTGATGTGATTGGACAAACACAGCGAGCCTTCAATGAGGCGTTTGCTGGCATTGAAGCGGAAGCGGCTAAAACAAGTCTGGTGGTTAATGAGGGCAAAACTAAGTACATGCTGTTATCAAGGACGGACACACAACATCGACGTCTCGGACAGAGCGTCACACTAGGCAGCAGAAACTTCGAGGTAGCCAAGGACTTCGACTACCTCGGCTCCGGGGTAAATAGCGACAACAACATTAGTACCGAAATCAAACGCAGAATCACTCTTGCCAATCGCTGTTGCTTTGGGCTCAAGAGGCAATTGAGTAAGGCCCTCTCTCGAAGGACTAAGCTCGCTTTATATAACAGCTTGATCATCCCAGTCTTACTCTGTGGCGCGGAAACCTGGACGTTACCAAAGACAGATGAAGAAGCCCTTAGTCTTTTCGAGAGAAAAGTTTTGCGTGCGATTTTCGGTCCTGTTTGCCTTGATGGCATCTGGAGGAGAAGATTTTACGACGAACTCTATGGGCTGTACAGCGACATGCGCCTAGTCAAGCGTCTACGTATACAACGCCTTAGGTGGCTAGGCCATGTAGAGCGTATAGACACCACTGCTCCGACTCGAAAAGTCTTTGAATCTGAGCCATTGGGACAACACATCAGTAGACGACCTAGCCTTAGGTGGCGCACACAAGTGGAGAGGGACCTCAACCAACTTGGAGTGCGCAACTGGAGGCAGATGGCGAAAAATCGTGCTGGCTGGAGAAACATGTTGGTTGAGTCCTAGGTCCACCCCGGACTGTTGCGCCAAAGAAAGAAGAAGGTAACTGGAGATGAAAAGTTGATGTTCTACAATAACCCCAAGGAGGAAACAGTTTTGGCAAAGCCTGGTGAACTCATTACGTCAAAGTCTACATCGATGCCAGGAAAACAGTTCCACGGTTCAAAGGTAATTCTTCGCATATGTTGAAACCAGATGGGTGTGGTGTATCATGAGCTGTTTAAATAAGGACAGACCAAATGTTGTAGACTCCAAATAATGCGTTTGAGCCGTCTATAGCGTAGAAAAATGCAAGAAACGACAGAAAAGCATGACAAATTGATTTGAGACAAAACAACGATCTGCACATAAGTGGCCCGTCACCTAGCGGCCGATCGTTGCTTTTTCGATCAATAATCAACTGAAAAACCTGAATTAGGACCTTGCTCCTTCAAACTACTTGCTCTATCGAAAAACGCAAAACGATTCGGTGAGTCACCGTTTCGGGTCTTCCAGGAATAGTTGATTTTATTTGATCAATACCAGAGAGGACTCATATTTCAGAGCTGGTATTTGACGATTACCAGAGAAATGGAAGAAAGTAGTCGCTTCCGATGGACAATACTTTGAGTGATGTATGTTTTACACGAAAAACAGACCGAATTGATTGGTGCTCTTAATACTAACAATAAACAAGAAATGAATCAGTTTAGCGATTATCCAAAAAGAAACAAAATATGTTTGTAACATTTTAGGAAGTCATAAGCCAAGTGACTAGTTTAGCTTGATCCACAATTCCATTCTACACGCTCGTTGCTAAGTTTTCTAGCCGCAGTTTAGACAAACAAATCGTATTTGAACTAGGCTACAAATTCGACGTTTTCGATTTCGGAAACCGTCCCTCTGTGCAAAGTTCACAGGCGTCCTTTCAGAATTATGTTCTTATCCCCCTCATAATTCACGCTTCAAATAAATCTATCTCCAGCCCCATTGCAGAATCAAGCTTTGTTGGATTGCAAATAATGATTACTACGTTTGCGCAGGCAATTGTCGGTAGGTCAGCAACCCTTTGTGATCACTCTGCTTGTCTACCTCCCCCAAGTTGTTCAAAAAACAACAATGTTTGCATATGTGTTATGGCTTAGTCACATTTCTTGATAAGGCGGTATAAAAACCTGTTTCACGAATCCCCGACGCAACAGTACACTGAGCAGTTTTTAAGTGAAAACAATCCAGACGACCTTCAGATTTGGAATAGAAACCGTCCGAAATTAGAATTCTCGAGTCAGTCAGTTAAGTGCTTCCGTGCTGAGTATGTTTTTGTTTTATTTGGTCGCCATTGGTGCTCTGGTGGCACCAAGTGTGCAGCAGTTACCGGATGAGCGACGAAGTCGTCTTCCAAGGGAGAATATGAATGTTGTACATAAGTGGAAGAATTTGGAGTACGATTTTGAAAACGAAGCTGATTACCAATACGCTGTTGACAACGATCTGTACAAATTGGATGGTTTCAAAAGGCTTTATGACGTGGATATTTATATTGACGGTATGTTGTTTGTTGCAGTGGCTGTGTACTTTAGGTGATCCTTTGCCTGTGATTGAAGTCGCTCCCTTCGACTGTCTCCAATGTGATCGTAGTCTTCGATCTCCGTCTTTTTTGTGGTCTGTGATACCTTTGCGTGTGATCTCCGATCGCCGGTGATTGAACTAATTATCGTTTTCCATCCCACTTTCACTCCAAACTGAAAGATCGTCTTTGAAAGTTGATTCTACTTTTCGATATTTGTTTGATCTTCTTCTACGTCCTGGTCTTCTGATGCCAGAATGTAGAGTCCTTTAAATAAACAAACACCCTTCCCCAGCTAATTTTATTTCCCAAACTGTTTTTTCTTACAGAACAGAAAAAAGTTTCAACATTTATCAGCACTCCTCGCGTTGCTCCCAACATTCCATACACCCTCGCCGAAATCTCCAACAAACGGGGACAATATGGGCCCCTTCTGCTTCCATTTCCTAACTTTGCTGCTCATACGGAGAGAGATACACCAGGCTGCGATCGAATTCTATCGGTTTTCAGAATTGATGTAGGTTTCTGGGAACCTCTTCTCAAAATCAAAACTTGTAACAATTTCGATCATTTGTAGGTTGATCCCTGCAACCGTCTATGGGCAATAGACTCCGGACGTGATTTCACAAAAACTCCATCACAAGTTTGTCCACCAAAGATTCTAGTGTATGACATCAAAACACGGCAACTCGTTCGTAAGTATGTCATCCCGGAGGGACAGTATGTCGCCAGTTCAGTGAAGAACGCAGTCATCGTCGACATCTACGATCGACCGCCAAGGGGTCAGTGCAATAAAGGCAAGGCATATGTGACCGATCCTCGAGGATCTTCGCTTTTGGTGTACGACCTGGAATCGGATCAATCGTGGGTTATCCTCAACGATCTGTTCAAAGAGAATCCGGACTACAGGGCGACAACCATCGCTGGAGTGACATTCAACTTCCCAGATGGCATCTACACTATTACTCCCTGGAGAGGTGGGATTCCTTCAATTCAAAGAATGAGGTTGACTGTAATTCTTTTGCAGAGAGAAACATGGTGTATCTCCACTCATTCACATCGCTATCAGAGATCGCTGCTCGGTTGAGCGATGTGAACAATCAGTCACTTTGGATCGATCCCACCGCCAACCAGGATGTTTTCAAGGAGATTGGAACTCGACCTACGCAGTCACCCACGCAAGCCAGAGACTCGAAGGCGAACATCTACTTCTCGCTTCTAGACACGCAATCCATCGTTTCCTGGAATCCAAGAACTCCCTACGAAGCGGCAAACTTTAAGGAACTCGTTAGGAATCCTGTCAACATTGAGTTTATCGCCGGCATGAAAGTCAGGCGCAACCGTAAAAATATCGAAACCCTTTTGGCTGTGAATATTCCCCAACAGGTTAGCTTGATTTGATTTTCTCCAAAAATCACCCGAGTTCACCGAAACATCTTTCATCCTTTAGAAACTGTTTGCGGGCACGATGTCGTTGGACGATGATAACTTCTGGATCATGTCGTGCGAGACAGCAACCTTACAGTCGGGCCGTGGGCGATGTGGACCCCTGTGAACGCTCGTCGACCAAGAATCGAAGCAATTTAAGCAGCCGTCTTATTTTTAGGTCAGATCTTGAATAAAATTAATAGAAGAAGCCAATTTAGTCTGGAGAGGAAACAAAAGTTTCTCCTCCTCTTACACAAACGGTGCTCCCGCATTTTATTTATTTGACGCATCTTATCGCGATGAATTTCAAATCCAATTCGACGGGTACCTCAGGGCAGTTGGAGGAAAAATTCAATTTGCTCGGGTGTGGTTCGGGGGACATTCTGAACGGGATTCCATTTTGTTGTGATGAAACTTACTGCTTCTGTTTGGCTCCTCTTCGGAGGTTTGTGATAAATTGTTTTGTACTTTTGAATGTAGGCCAACATTCACCCATAAATCTGTCACAGGAGGAAGGCAGGAAGTTAATCTTACAGACCGAATAAACGCCACGGATAAAGTGAGCAAATATTTTGTGTGTTCAGCAAACCTTGGCGGGGCGGATAAGTGTACACAAACTTTATATGAGTGGAAATGGTGTGTTTCCCCAAGACGTGAACCAAAGTCGTTTTGATAAGCACAATTTTTATTTAAACGGTTTATGTACACAGTAATTACAGTAATCAATGCAGAACTGTTTATTCAAAACTTAAGAAGCGGGAGGAACCATATAGATATGCGCAAGTACTTATGAATATTGGATTGGGTTAGATTTTAAGGTTTCGTTTGGGTTTTCGTCCATCCGCCCTCAATCTACGTTTCAATCTTTAAATTTCCATGACTGCCTGACGATTTTTAAGGAGTTGTAGATATATATAAACAAGCAATGCAACAGAGGATGACCTAGGGTAAGGTCGAACACAAGTTAAGAACAGAAATATTCAATTCTCCAGTTACCATTCTCTGTTCCCACAAAACTAAATGCTGACACAATGTCTGGACCATCTGACACCTGCGCAATGCCGTGCATTCCATATGCGTACCGCGACGGTAATCGTAGAGCACCTGTGGGAACCTGCCAGCTGCTGGGTGCATATTTGGAGCATGTGGAATAGTATTTAAGGTAAACGTAGAATCATTGTAATTTAGTCTTAGTTCTTACTTGAAAGGGGGCTCAATGCCCGAATAAAGTTTCTTTTTAAAATAATAACCTCTGATTGTTTGATTTACACAAGTGAATAGGGACATCAACCAACGTGAATTGGAAGCAGCGAGAGATCGTACGAGATGGAGATGCATGTTGATTGAGGCCCAGGTCCGACGCGGACTGTGGGACAAATCAAAGAAATAGAAGAAGGAAATACAAGTTGACATAGACACGGCAGACTATCGATACTGCTACAGTATGAAAAGGTTCGATGTCCAGGTCTATTGGAGTATCACCTGTTTCAAGAGGTCTCACAATGAAAATTACGAAATTTCCGATTTCTTATCTTATCTCTAATTCATAAAGTACTGTGAATGACTGAATGCATATAAAATCTAGCGACTCCAAGTGTAAGAGAAAAGAAATATTTCTCATTTCAAAGAACTTTCCAATAGCGACTGGACTTTGAATTTAATTTGTGAACTGACTCTTTCACTTTTTATCAAACTGTCGTTGTCAAAACGTAATATTTTCATCGTGTAATAGAAACACGTCCGCCTGCTTTGCTTGTCACCAAAAGAATCATCCTTTATTTTCACTATCATGTACATGTATCATATTATGAGAGGCCGACAACAACGTATAAGAGAGTTTGTTGCTGTCGTTCTCTATTACATCGATTAACTTAGAGCTAAGGGAGGGTAGTAACGTCATACTACTCGACACTACTACAATCGTGGTGAAGAAACAAAGAAAATTTGTTCGAACTTTATTTCGAAAAACAAACTAAACTGAATTCGATGTGCGTGTTTTCGAAACTGTCTCAGTTTCCAATGATCATTTTGGATGAGTGGCAGAGTTTTATTGCAGCATAATAAAGAGTTCTTCAAAATCAGTTAGAAGAAGAAAGACATGGTGGCTATTCCCTGTTGTCGGAAAAAATTAATTTTGTGTAAAACAATGAAATTGAGTGCTCAAAACACTTGAAATGTTGACAGTGTCATACGCTGAGTGTACTCTAAGTCGAAAAAATGTCTTTACAAGTGGTACCAGCTTTTTAAAGATGGTCGAGAAGATGAGAATGACGACGCTCATCCTGAAAGCGCCAGCACATCAACAGCCGATGAAATGTTGCGAAAATGAAGGAAATTGTTGTGGAGTGTCGTTGAATCACTATTAGAGAAGTTGTCAGCATATCGGTGGGCTCATGCCATGCATATTTTTTTTTTTTTTTTTTCAAAAATGTTGGGCATGAAGCGTGTAGCAGCGAAATTCGTTCCAAATTTATATTTTGATCAAAAAAATGTCAAAGCAAAAAATGCCCAAGAATTGTTGAATAATGTCATCGGCGATTCAGATTTTGTTTGCCGTTTATGTTTCGGGATTGGGCAACCTTAGTGTTGCTATCTGACAACTACCTGCTCTATTGTAAAGTCTGACATTTTTGAGTGTATACGTACTCATAACGTTTTGACGCTATTTGTGTTGTTTACAGTAACTTAAAAGATCTATCTCGCCCAAAAAATTCAATTAAATCGTGAAAATTTTCGTGCGAATATTTTTTACAACTTTCGACGTGGATTTAGTCAACAACAGTGCATCGATCAACTTAATTCAATTGTTGGCGATGAAGCACCATCAAGGACCAGTGTTTATAGATGGAATGGTGAATTCAACCGAGGTCGTAGTTCTCTCCAAGACTAATTTCGTGAAGGTCGTCCGAAATCAGTTGTTGCTTCGGAAACCATTGATGCTGTGCGCCAACTGATATAACAAGATCGTCATGTGACCGTGAGATTAAGACAACCCTAGGCATTAGTGGGATTAGCATACATTCAATATTGCATGAATATTTGACCGTCAAAAAAATTTGTTCACGTTGGATCCCACACAATTTGTCAATCGCTCAAAAAAAAGCTCGTGTCGATTGGTCGATTGGCCAAAAAAAATACGATCGCGGTGCTTCGAAACACGTCTATAACATCGTGACAGGTGATGAATCGTGGATTTACGCGTATGAGCCTGAAAGTAAACAGCAGTCGGCTGTATGGGTGTTTCAAATTGAGCCAAATCCAACAAAAGTTGCTCGCGCATGAAGCAACAAGGAAGTGATCGCCTGTTTTTTCGGAAAAACTGGACATGTCGCAACCGTACCATTAAGACAACGCAGAACAGTCAATTCTGATACACAACCATTTGCTTGCCAGTTGTCTTCTAAGAAATCAGGAAAACCAACCACCGAAGAAGGATCACTAAGACAATACGAGCCCTCACACATCGTTCATACATTTTTGAGCACTCAAAACATCGATTTGATGAATCGAACGACTTGTTTTCATTCCCGTATGTAAAAAGTAAAATGAGAGGTCAATGTTTTCCGACACCCCAAGAAGCGGTTTGTGCGTTCAGAATGCATGTTTTGGAGATTTCTCAATCAGAGTGGCAAAAGTGCTTCGACAATTGGTTCAAAAGCATGCAAAAGTGTATAGATCTTAATGGGGAATATTTTGAAAAACAATAAAGCTACATATTTTCGATGATTAAAATTTGTTTCTGATCGCTAATCCCGAAATATAAAAGGCAACCTTCGTAACTGGTGACGAATAATGGATGCATGGTTATGACATCGACACAAAGTCTAGTCGTCCTAATGGAAGAACCCAGGAGAGGTAAGGCCAAAAAAGCACGCGAAGTTCGATCAAATATGAATGTTTAGCTGACTTTCTTTGTTTTCGATTATCGTGGCATAATGCATCAGGAGTTCCTACCACATGGTCGTACGATCAATAAGGAGTGTTCTCTTGAAGCTGTGTGGGCCAATACGAAGAAAACGTCCGAAATTTTGAACAAAACAATTCATGGCTTTTGCATAATAATAATGCATTTGCTCAATCGACCATGTGGTAGGAACTCCTGATCCATTATGCCACGATAATTTTTTTTGCATCATAATAATGCATTTGGTCAATCGTCATTGCTTGTTCGTAACCATGCCTCAGCCACGTACTCACCAGATTTAGATTTATCCCTGTTCCCAAGAATGAAGAGATCCACAATAAAAACGGCATTTTGCGGCGATTGAGGAAATACAAGCCGAATCACCGAGAGAGCTCAAGAGCATACTAAATAGTGCATATCAGAAGAGATCAAGGAAAGGACAGCGTTTTGCGACGATTGAGCAGACACAAGCCGAATCACTGAGAAAGCTCAAGGGCATACCGAATCAGAATTGGTTCGAGCATTGGAAGCAACAAGTGTATTATATCTTGTGAGGGACAAAATATAAATTGATCAATAAATAATTTTTTTTTTAAGAAAATTTCAAACTGAATTTTATTTTCATTTACATTTTATTTCATTTTCATTAACACACTTGTGATTTGAATACAAAAAACAGAACTTTTAGGCATACGGGAGCAGACTTTCTTTATTTTACATTGCTTTGCACTGTTTTATGTTGTTTGCTTCGGGTACGGGAACGCGTCTATTCAGAATTGACATTTCATAAATGACACAATTTACACAATTGGTTTAGTTGCGTTTCCGTACGTTTTATAGATTGTGCTTCTCTCTGAGTTATTTTTACTCCAACTTCTTAACAAATGAAAGACTTCATAGTTTAGTGCGAAAAGTGTTGAAAACTACCTAACCCAGAAAGATTCTAAATGAATCTTAACGCGTTCCCTGCCAAGTTGTTTTTCACTAGGTGTCATTTCTACGCCACGTGTACCGAAAACAGTACACGGTAAGCGCTTTAATAATTTTGTATTAATTCGTATTGCTTTGCTTTGCCTTGCTATCATGACTAATCACCACGCCGCGTGTACCGTTATCAGTACCTCTAAATATCACTTAATAACACAAAACAATCATAACGAGAATTAAAATTTAGAAAAAAAAATTGAATTTGTAAAAACACGTTGGCGTAGAAATGAAGCTAAGCGTGTACTGTTTTCGGTACACGCGGCAGGGAACGTGTTAAAAGTCATAATCCTTTAAGGTTTTAAATTTCCAATATGGAATTTTTTTTAGGTTTCGCCACAAAATTCATACAGAATGTGTCAAATTTTGTCATTTTTAAATTCCAAATCACTTAGAGCCAAACTTTGACTACTGTACGTACAATTTTGTAAGGCTTACGCATATTCTCTAAAGCTCTCAAATACTTATTTTTGCTTTCATTGTTTTTTCTTCTTTCTTTCTTTTTTCGCTTTGTGGCTCCACAGTCCGGGGTGGACCTGGGCCTCGACCAACATACTTCTCCAGCCAGCACGATCTTTCGCCATCTGCCTCCAGTTGCGCACTCCAAGCTGGTTCAGGTTCTTCTCCACTTGTGCGCCACCTTAGGCTAAGCCGTATTATTTTGCGTTTTCCCAATGGCTCGGACTCAAAGACTTTTCGGGTCGAAACAGTGGTGTCAATACGCTCTGCATGGCCTAGCGATCCTAAGCGTTGTATATGTAGACGCTTGACCAGGCACATGTCGCTGTACAGCCCATAGAGTTCGTCATTAAATCTTCTCCTCCGGATGCCATCAAGGCAAACAGGACCAAAAATCGCACGCAAGACTTTTCTCTCGAAAATAAATCGCTTCCTCATTCGCCTTGGACATTAGTCCAAGATTCCGCGCCATAAAGTAGGACTGGGATGATCAAGCTGTTATATAAAGGGAGCTTAGGCCTCCGAGAGAGGGCTTTATTACTCAATTGCCTCTTGAGCCCAAAGAAAGAGCGATTGGCAAGAGTGATTCTCCGTTGATTTCGGTACTGATGTTGTTGTCCCCGTTTATCGCGGAGCCGAGGTAGACGAAGGTCTTGACTACCTCGAAGTGTCTGCTTCCTAGTGTGACACTCTGTCCTAAACGTAAATGTTATGTGTCCTTCCTTGATGACAGAATTCTCTTTGTTTTGCCCGCCAGACCCATTTTAGCCGCTTCCGCTTCAATGCCAGCAAACGCCTCATTGAAGGCTCGCTGTGTTCGTCCAATTACGTCAATGTCATCTGCGCAAGCTAGCAATTGAGCTGACTTCTGGAAGATCGTGCCTCTGGTGTTGACTTCTGAGTTACGCATCTTCTCAAGGATGATGTTAAAGAAATCACATGACAGTGCGTTGCCTTGTCTAAAAACTTTTTGGACATTGAAGGCTTCGGTGAGTTCGTTACCGACCTTGACGGAGCAACGAGAGTTCTCCATCGTCATCCTACATAATTTGACGAGTTTGGTAGGAATGCCAAAACCAGGCATGGCACTGTATAGCCCATCTCTATGCACACTTTTATATGCGGCCTTAAAATCGACAAAAATGAGGTGAATGTCGATTTGCACGTCTTGGGTCTTTTACAGGATCTACCGTAAAGTGAAGATCTGGTCTATCGTGGACTTCCCTGGCCTGAAACCATATTTTATTTGCAAAGGACAATTATTGTCACGTCAGTGGTCGCCGTGGCGAAGTGAGAATGCGACGCTCTCACGCCGGTCTAGGTTCAATTCCCGGCTGAACACCTCGAATTTTCACGACCTCTTTCGAGCTGCTGACAACACTCTAAGAAAGCTTCTCAAATCTCGCCGCTCGGAGTCGGCAAAAAACTGTAGGTCCCTTCTACTCGTGAGAGAAGCGTACCTCGCACAACACGAGTAGTTGATGAGCGAGCTAGGCCCTGGTCCCCCTGTGCACCTTTTCCTAAATTTTGAATTGAAAATCGATTTGTATTTAAGAAACTAAAAGATCTTTAAAGGGAGATTTGACACCATTATTTTGACCCTCTCCTAAGTTGCATATTTATTCCAATAAACAACAAATAACTGCCGACCCGAAATTCACTCGAATGGTCGAATACAAATCTAATAAAATAAACAATCTGAAAAGATTGCATAAATTAAATTCTTATTGTGAAGAAATGAAATTAAGTGGATCTAACTGGGTTTTCCTCAAGTTGGTTGGTGCACAGCCCTGTTTCTGCAATTTGTCTTGAGTCACCATCGTTTGGTTATTCTTTTACGTCCACGATAGCGGTCATGACTGAACTGATTCCCATCCTTCATAAGAACTTGCTGTGCAGTATTTAACACACTCTGTTTACAATATTAAAAACAACCAAGTAGATTTTGACAAAACTAAAGATGAAAAGTTACCAGACCACAATCAATCCCTGTGAACTGAATTGGCAGAAGTTTTTTTACAAGGCAAGTGTTCCACATTTGAAAGATCTATAAATACAGACGATAAATAACTCAAAGTTTGAGTAGTTAGATAAAAGTGTTGACCCGTTGGAAGCAGAGAGACACCTTAGTGATCTTACCACTACAAGTTCTGTATTGTCACACTTTTCAATTGCGCTACACAAGGTCATATAACGGTGCCTCAAAATATTTCAGTTTTGCAGAACAAAAAGCAAAAATCAACAAACTCTCCAGAATTTATGATTGTGCAAGAATGCAGTCGGTTTTTGACAACAATGCGCCCACTCTTCTGAAGGCAAACACATCAGGCTCCATTCACACCTCACACCGGCCCTGGTTCCCAGCTCATTTGAGCATGCGCTAAAAGATCATAATCACAGCATGTTGAAACTAAGAATCTCCCATAAAAGTAAACAAACATAAACCGATTCCCTTCACAGCAAGTCCATCAAACGGTGGTCAAGCGGAGATAAATATGCACATACCTTAGCACCGAAAGTAGTTGGGGTCCTTCACCTTACGATTTGCCAAACCCAGGTTCACTCTGGAGCACTAAAATCTGCGACCGAGTGTGAATTTATCATGGCACTCGCATGGTCAAACCTCATTAAGAAATATATTCCGACACCGAAAACGATGGCATTAAATTGGATTGGACTCGGTGTGTCTCCGTCCGGAGGACAGGGAAAGGTAAACAAGACATGTGCATAATCAAAGCAGGCCGACATGCACCGAGGCGCACATATGACCTGCAGCCTGACAGAGGGACCCTTAAATCAACTGAAACATGAGACCGAGGGCCACTTCGGAGATAAGTGCTGCTTAAGGTTTACACTCCTGCAGGCAGGAAAAGTTTTGCATACGAGATGAGAGACTTTCTCTTCGGAGACACAGCATCTCTCAGGAATGCACATGCCAATGATTAACATATCATCGCCAACCGAGCACCTTCCCCCGGCAGCAGGTCAGGTCAACAAGCGAGAATAAGATGCCACTCCCGGCGTGTGTGGGTTCTTCATTTGTCGCTGCTTCCTCTCACATTCATCTTCGCTCGGTTGTCTCTTTCGGGCAGCCAAGCAGAAAGCCAACCTGCTGAGCTGCGTCTTTACCTGCCGGAACATTAGAATCGATCAACGCCGCAAAAGAGACCTTCGGTGAGTGCCTCGAATTCGTTTCGGTTGCAGTTGAATCTTGGCACAGCAGGTGTACAAACGTGTGTAGGAGCAAAGAAATATGTTTTATCTCAAAGTGCTTGCCTGCCTTCTGGCGGCGTCGACCGCAACTGTTTCCGCGAACAAGAAGCTGAAGACACGGGAGCTCTCCGTCCTACACGAGTGGAAGGACTTCGAGTTTGGCTTCCCTCTGGACTCGTTTCGAGACTTCTCTTTAAACGCTGGACTGTACGTGAAGGGCAATGGCATTCCGGTGGATTTTGAAATCGAATATGGAGGTTAGTTCGAAGAATGCGATGCTGGAAGTATAAATGGATCTTATTTGTGGTGGTATTTGTGGCGGTTTTTTTTAGAGAACTCCTCCTCGTATCGGACATTTGTGGCTATTCCCCGACTCACAGCCGGCATCCCCTACTCTCTGGCGGTGCTGAAAAATAACGACGATGGCAACAAGAGTCCTCAGCTGTTCCCGTATCCGAGCATCTACTACCACTCGAGTCATGGCGCTGATTGTGGCGGCATTACATCTGCGATAAGGATCTTTGTAAGTATGCAGGAAATTTCTTGACAAATTTCGAATGTGCTCTTTGGTGGTTGTTGTGATCTAGTGTGAATTGGGAAACAAAGGGTTTTGATCTAGGATTTCGAAGCAAATCAAAAGTCAGCTTTAGAACCTTTCAATTTTTCATCTGATTTGATGATTTAAGTTCTGTCGAGCTTTCTTAAATTACGTTAAAATTTATCGATTTTTCGTCAAATATCAAAGAATTTTCTGGAAATTCGTAAGCATTATGTGAAGGGCTGCTACATATGGCCAGGTTTATAATATGCATCGAAGAATTGAGTCAAATTTCTGCAATTTTCAGAAATAAGCCCAGTATTTCTTTTTTTTTTTTAGATTTTCTGTATTTTCAAACTTCGACATATTACGTCAATCATCGACAAATTATGCGCTTTTATGTCAGTTATTTAAAGGGCATTTTCGCAAATGCCCCGTCAATTGGTACCAATTGTTACAAAGCTCGAAATCATTTCAAACATTGTCAATTATACGCCAAACTTTTTATTATATGATGCCAAACTCCGCAAATGTTATTTCCAGTCTCATGAAATCGTGCTAAATTATTGGAAGTCTACTTAAAAAAAATCAACAAATTACATAAAACTTCGTCAAATCATGTCAAGCAACAACAAGTTACGTATTTCTTCGTCAATTTTAATCTCTGTCAAGACAAAATTGTATCAAAAAGCCCTCAATTTGGATCCATATTTTTCAAAACTCGAAATCACTTCAAACATTATTTTACACGAAATTTATTGTTAAATGATGTCAAACTCCGCAAATTGCATTTCAAATTTCGTCAAAAGACATCAAATCACATCAAAAATCGTGTTCCCGTACCCGCAACGAACAACACAACCCAACACAATGTCTGTTCCCGTATACCGATAAAATGGGATTTACGTCAAATAAGCGCTCTCTCTCGAGAGTAAAATATTTCCCCACTTTACCCATTTTAACACAAGAAATTTTTATGAGTAGGTTGTTGGTTCTCTGTCAAGTTAATTGGTGTATGTACAGAGATGAATGGGCATAGACCCATTATATTTATTGTTTTGTTGTTGTTGTTTTTGTTTGCTGTATCGAGAAAGTGAATTTAACATTTCTTAATGACATACTTTACACATTTGGTTTAGATGCGTTCCCGTACTTTTCCTCCTTCAAAGAGAGATTTAGCCCCTCTCCTTAATATATGACAGTCTTCAGAATTTCGTACAGAAAGTACTGGAACACACCTTTAAACTTCTATCAACACAAAATTGTGACAAATACTCCTTAAATTGGTACCAAATCTAAACTAAACTGTTGAAATCAATAAAATCAGGTCATTTGATTGGTTGATTTTAACCCAATGGTTCAGCAGAGATTGCTGACTTCTTCAGGGTACCTTTTTATTGAAACAATAGAACAAATTACTTATACAACGTGATAAAAATGAAAAGAAATAAATATGTATGAGACTAATTTAGTTTTTAAATCGGTCTTAAACTAATTCAAACTTGAATTTTATGTCTGAGCCGTTACAAAAGCTTACAGGGATTTGTTCTGTGTCCTGCTTCCTATTGATATTGTTGTTTTAATTGTAAGGGTTTCCAGAGTTCAGTGTGGCCGCCGTGGCGTAGTGGGTAGAGTGCGACGCTTAAACGTCGAGAGGTCTAGGTTCGATTCCCCGCTGAACACCTTTAATTTTTCACGGCACCACCTCTTTCGAGCTGCTGACAACACTGAAAGAGTAGCAATTGTCGAAGAAAGCTTCTCGAACTTCGTCGTTCCAAGTCGGCAAAAAACTGTTGGTCCCTTCTACTTGTAAGACAACAGTAGCGCGTAGTTGATGAGCAAAATAGGCCCTGGTTCCCCTGTGGACTGTCGCGCCAACAATTATTATTTTTATTCCAGAGTTCATCTTTTGTTGGTGTTTTTCATCATCAATATCAGGTACGTGGTTTGTTTGAACACAATGGTTGGTTTGTGCTGTTTTCTTGTTTTTAGTTTCTGGTTTATGACCTTGCTTTTCTCTGCAGAGGAAACTGTAAAGTGGTACCTATATAACATAAATTGCATGGTTCGTTGTCTTTACACTGCACCCTTGTACTGCAAGAAATTGCTTTCTTTGGGTAAAATCCAAGATGTCGGGGAATTTTTTTCCTGGTTAATGTTTACGCTGACGTTAATAATATTCAGTCGTTTTCTGACGGTATTGATGGGGAGGTGTGAAGGGTTTTTTTTTAAAAAAAGTAACGCAACTTTGTATAAAAAAGATGTCACACAAAATTCAAATGAGTTTCTATCTTATAGTGTGATATAGTTCATAACAAGGCAGTCTCAGAGATGATTTAATGGCTCTCAGAGGTATGGCTTTCTTATAGATTTTTGAATCACCATATAAATGGTGATTTTTTAAAAGCCATAGGAAAGTTTTTCAAAAAAAAAAACACATAAAGTTCAGAAAAATGCATTAAATCTTTATTTGAGTCGATAGTGTGGTCCATACAATTTAATGTTTGAAGATTATTTCATGCATATATTGACCTTGACTGCGCCTCAAATGGTCCATCCGCTTAATCCAATTTTGGCATACTCTTTTCAACATTTCGGCCCGTATCAATAAATGCTTCAATGTTGTCTTAAATGCGTCTGATATTCCCTCCTAAATTGACAATTCTGCTTATTTACGTACCCATTGAGTGGGTCGATTAAACTGACCATAAAATGGAAGAAGCGCGCGTCTTAACAGAGCACGCATTTTGATAACAAAATGCAATAATTTGCAAGCGTTGTTCGTTTGTTAGACAATTCACGGCTAAATTATAGAACAAACTGAAGATGTTTGACAGTAAAACAAAACACGAAACGTGCGTCAGCTGTTTAAACCAGTGTTGCCAAAAAGATAATAGCTAAAAATTCACCCTTTACGAGTATGCAGGGTGTTCAACTATTTCGTTCTTACTCGCAACGTTGCAATAAGATCAATGAAATAAGCTGGGCTGGAATCACGTAACTTATCAAGCGACTATCGTCCTGACGATCCACCATAGCGATAACGTCGACAATTTGTATCAGGAAACTTCAACCACTATCACACTATCAACAGTTTGAGCGCTACTGAACGCAACATATCTCTTGTCATAATTGTACACACAACTAAACAATAGGTCCGTTCCAATTGCTCTGAGTTGTTACGAATGTCTTCGAATTTGCCCGAAAAACTACGAAGAAGCGTTCCATTAGCTGATTTTTTTCGTAGAAGACAGATCTCTTCAGAGAGCAAACTATTTCCCCTCCCTATGAATTTCTGCCGAAGAAAAAACTATGGGCAGCAGATGGCTGTCAAAGTGAAAACAAAAAACTTCTGACATTTCATATATCTGATGGCTGTTTACGAATTTCTACGAAAAGTCGTTTCACAAGTTTCGGTAGAGTTACTGTCTGCAAGAGAGATTTCTACCCAAACTATTCAACTACGAATTTCTGTACACAAATGAATTGGAACAGACCTAATGAATAACGACAGCCTGATAGTTTTCATTGTTTTGTTGTATGCACATTACGAATGAATTACCGTGCGAGTGGTGCTTATAAAATGTATGAGGTTTGAGTTCAGGGAGAAATTTTTAAAATAATTTTGGATGTATATTCATACTTCCAAACATTTTATAATTACTGATCACATTTATTTTTCCTTACTTTTTCTTAAAATTTCCACCACTTGCATGCCAGCCCAATGCAAAACCATAGTGAAATAGCTATCGTTAAAAACCGATCTTCAAGACGAAAGCTATTGTCAGTTTTGAGAGTACATGAAGCAATCGAAATAATACCGTTTTGTCAATATCGTTTTGATTTTTTTTTTTTTGTTTGCTTACGCGATGCAAAACTCTCATTTCAACAATATCGTCGCAAGATTGTCGTCATCCGTGATTAGACTCCTGGTTTCATTGCTTTTCACAGTGACTTAAAAATTCGATGACCAACACAGTTTCTCACACAACTTTCTTGGTAAATGTTATCAAACAGCAATGATTGGGACCAAACCTTGCAAAATTTAAAGTCACCTCAAAAATCGTTAATTTTACAGTAAACTTATTAGGTCTGTTCCAATGGATTTGTGTACGGAAATTAGTAGTTGAGTAGTTTGTGTAAAAATCTCTCTTGTAGAGAGTAACTCTACCGAAAATTGTGAAACGACTTCGTATAAATTCCTAAACAGCTATCAGACATATGAAATGTCAAATATGTTTTTATTTTCGATTTGACAGCCATCTGCTGCCGTGCTGCTGCCCACAGTTTTTTCTTCGGCAGAAATTCGAAGGGAGGGGAAATATTTTGCTCTTTAATGAGCTCTCTCTTCTACGAATAAAATAATGGAACGCTTTTGCATAGTTTTTCGGGCAAAATCGTAGACATTCGTAGTAATTCAGAGCATTTGGAACGGACCTATTGTAAAATGATTTCCAAACCAGACACCAATAGGAAGACAGTCAACTCCCACGTCTCCCGCCCTTGAATTAATTTTGACAGCGTTTTTTATAACATTTCTCCTCCTGAACAGCTGATTCACAGACATGATTTTTTTTTTGTTCTTAACTGAGAATACGTGTGAACTGCCTAAATGGTGGATCTCCTCACTCTTCAAAGTGTTAGAAGGAGGGGGCATATAGATTAAAAAATTGGAAGATAGAAGGTATAGTGTTTTCCAACGCAAAGTAATGGTTGATAGCTGCGTTCCGAAATGATGTTTGTAAGGCTGATGTTTGTTGCATCACAAAAGCAATATACTTAAACATTTTATGATTATTTCAAAAACAAAATAAGGACATAAACTTAGTTTAAACGCAACATTTTTTTTTAATAGTTCTTATGAACAGTTGAAAATTACAAAACACTGAATACCTGCAACTGATTTTAAACACTGAAACTCGTTTTCTATACATATGTATCAATCTTATAACTATTGTAATATTATGTCTGAAATTATTTAAAATCGTATTTACACAAAATGGCTGTACATAAAATGGCTGATGAATTCACGAACAGTTGACAATTTACGAGTGTTTGACACTATTTGATAAATAAATACTCGCGATTTTTATATTTTATGTTTTATTAACGTATGTATTTCTTGAAATTTAAAATTGGAGTGAGAATACAAAAATAAACATGAAGAGAAATGTAAGCAAAGGGAAATTTACTATGGCAACAGAAAGAAAACTTAAAGCTACGGGTTGCTTATATTTAATTTTGCACAGTAACGTTTGTATTGCTTCCCAACACTAATGAAGGCAAAAATTTACAAATCAGCCGACGTCTTTTCAATTTTGGAGGGAAAAGGTAAACATGTGTGAGTAAAGTGAGACAATGTTCGATGATACGTAAATAACTTTCAGAATTTGAGGTTATTCCCGGGTTATGTCTACTAGAACACGTAACGAACGGTCGATAGACAAAGGGGAAATCAGCTGTTTGATCAGCAGTTCAGTTGACCATCTCCTTCCTTATTGGTTTCTGGTCCAAACTCTTGCAATTTTATATCAAAATTCGTCAAATCATGTCAAACATCGACAAATTACATGCTTTTCGTTAGTATTGACTTCTGTTTTTGGAAAATCATGTTACATGCCCCTTAAATTCGTACTCTATATCCCCAAATTAGAAATCACTTCAAATATAGTCTCATCAAAATATGTAATATAATATGGAATTTACGTCAAAAAATCGCATCAATCAATAATCACATGAAATGATCGCAAACTTCACCTTATGTTTTCAAGTTAAACTCAACTTATGCACACATTCGGGTCAAATTCCGTCAAATGCAGAAGATGACTGGAAAACATGTCAAACTAGCTTAAAATTTCACCAAAATTCTGTCAAATTTAAGCCCCTGAAGAATTCAGCGGAACTTCTTCTTCTTCTTCTTCTTCTTCTTGTTGTGGCGCTTCAGTCCGGGTGGACCTGGGCCTCAACTAACATGACAGCTGCCTCCAGTTGCGCACTTCAAGTTTGTTGAAGTCCATCTCCACTTGTGTGTGCCACCTTAGACTAGGTCGTCCTCTGTTGCGTTGTCCCAATGGCTCGGATTCAAGGACTTTTCTGGCCGGAGCAGTGGTGTCCATACGCTCTACATGACCTAGCCATCTTTAGCGTTGTATCCGTAGACGCTTGAGCAGATGCATGTCGCGGTACAGCCTATAGAGTTCGTCGTTAAATCTTCTCCTCTAGACGCCATCAACGCAAACAGTTTAGCAGAAATTCACCTATTTTAATTTAAATTTGACTTTCTATTAAAATTATAAAAAAATAACACAGGTCCATTTTATTACTTTATATGACCTATCTTGGTTTTTATGAGTGCGCTGACACTTTTTGGCATTGACGCAATAAGTTTTTCGCATACACTTTTAATTTCTTCGTCATGAAACCAAACATCAATAATACACAAAATCAGCTTAGTTTTGGTGGTGCAGTCTCTCTTCCTGAGCCTTCCTTTGGTGATTGCCCACAGATTCTCAATTAGATTGATTTCAGGGGAGTTGCCAGGCAAATCAAGAACATCAATTTTGTGGCTTGTGAGATACTAGTTATTTTTTATTGCGTGTGACATGGAGCAAGATCATGTTGGCAAATTAAATTTGCTAGGGAAAGTCTCCTCTGAATGGTTGGAAGTAGCATTTGAGTCAAAACTTCTGCGTACTTGGTGCTGTTCATCATACCTTCTGTAGGCTAAAGAATTCCAGAGCGTTCAAACTTTGACTTTGGGAGGGTGTTTTGGCGCTTAAACCATATAACCGGGTCAGAGTTCTTCTTTCGGACTTTTTCTCATGACACAAACCCGGTATCCTTGGGCTTAAAAAAAGTGGCTCGTTTGGAAAAACGATTTTATTCCAATTGTTCACTGTTAGTTCCTTATGTTTCTTAGCCCAATTTAGCCACTTCTGCTTCATTTTTTCGGTCAACAGCTATTTTTTCAAAGGCTTTGTTGCCTTTCGATCGACTTCCAGAAGGCGCCTACGGACTGTAGACGCATCCACCTGAGCGCAAGCTGTTGTCCACTCCCTTTTAATTTAAAAAAACTCGTCTCGCCATTATACTATTTCTTATCAAAATCTTATCGTCATGTTTTGTTGTTTTGCTTTTCCACCCACAATGACAGTTCCCATTGGATTAAATTGATCCAGTGACCTTGTGTTGAGCAATAATCCTTGAAACACTGGATTTTGAAACGTCAGGTGAAATTTCCCGGATGATTTTCCCATCGTGTGCATGTAACGCAACGACTTGTGCCCTCTTTTCTTTTGGAATATCCATGATATTTCATTTTTTTTCTTTAAAAATCTGCAACTTACCTCTTAAAACAGCCAAATTTATTATATAGTCCACAGCCTACCTAAACTTACCAAAATATTTGAAGAAAAAAAGCATACAAACCATAGCCTACTATCAAAACTTAAAAAAAAAAATTGGTTGTCCCAATTAATATGCACACATATTTTATTTCAAAAATGTATTCAAAATTTCAATTGATGCAAATTGATCGTTTGACTTAAATACCTCCACATCGTCCATTTCCCGATCGCAGAGCTGGCAACTCGCATGACATCAGCCAATAGTTGTAATCATCCAATGAGGTGGTGCCTCCGTTAAGTTTCTGCAAAAATAAAAATCAAAAACATTTAAGAACTACAGTCAAATGTTCAAAAGACTTCACGAAACCTGCAAGGGGATGTTCACAACCAGAAGAGTTTCGACATTCCTGCTGTTGCGTCTGACTTTCATTCCAGAAGTGAACTCGATGTTGTCAGTGTTCCTTAAGAGCTCCCTAAAGTTGGACGATGCATAGGGAGTCCTGGGGTTCCACGACACGATGGACTGCGTGTCGAGGAGCGAGAAGTAAATGTTCCCCTTCGAGTCTCTAGCTTGCGAGGGCGTCTGCGTAGGTCGCACCCCGATCGGTTTGAAGAGATCCTGATTGCCAGAAGGATTGTTAATCCACAGTGACTGGTTGTTGACGTGGCACATCTTCACCGCGAGTTCCGATAGCGACGTAAATGAGTGCAGGAATAGCAAGCCGCCCTCTAAAAATACGCACATTTCCCTCAAATTCAGGTATCCTATAAAATTCAAGGTGCTTACCCCACCAAGGAGTGGTTGTGTAAATGCCGTCAGGAAAATCAAAGGTCACTCCAGCGATGGTTGTTGGCTTGTAAGCTTCGTTCACCTTGAACAGGTCATTGAAGATCGCCCAAGATGTTCGCCGCTCCAAGTCGAAAACCACCAACGAGTATCCACGGGGATCGGTGATGTACGCCTTGCCCTTCTGGCACTGACCTTTCGGAGGTGGATCATAGATGTCGACGATTATTCCATTGTTGACTGTCTGAAAGGGGATATACTGCCCTTCGGGAAGATCATACTTCATCAGGAGTTGGTCTGTCTTGAGGTCGAACACCAGGATCTTGGGCGGACAGACTTGTGTTGTTGGAGCGAAGAAATCTCGTCCAGAGTCTATTGCCCACAGGCGGTTACATTCATCGACCTAGAGAGTGCCCGAAAATATTCATTAGTCAATCACTGTGAAGGATTTTCGTAGAACTTACGTCGATTCTGAAGACGGAAATAATTCGATCACAGCCGGGCGTGTCTCTCTCCACATGTGCGGCGAAATTTGGATACGGAAGCAGTACGGGGCCATATTCACCGTTCTTGTTTGAAATTCGAGAGAGGGTGTATGGAATGTTGGCAACTATGCGTGGAGAACTGAGGAACAGGGACACTTTCTTTTGATCTGGAAGAGAAAGCAGGCAGTTGATGGATTCTTTAATTTTTTTTTATTTCCGCGAGCACTTTTGTCGGTTTTTGAGGATCATGAATTTGACTGAAGCAACTTAGTGCAACGATAGCTTCATGCGTGAGGCAGTAAAGCAATATCTCTAAACATCTAAACTAAATTTATTTATGTACAGTTCGTAGGGTAGAAGTAAAAAAATCACCTGCTTGAGTAGCATCGCATGCTCCATACATCTGCATCCCTTCCCAGCAGGATATTATATTGAATTGACACTTTTTTACTGTTCACGCAACATAAGATCATTTAAAATGAGCATGGTGCGCTTGGCAATAAGATTAATCCTGCGGGGAGATGAGAACTTGAAGTTCTTACTCTGATAAGTGTTGTGCTCGATCGAACGAAGCAAGTCAAAGTATGTGCTATGAGGATTTCCCAGTGTTGCTACATGATCTCTGATCGCCGCATTTTTGTCTTTCCGAATTCCATTTAATTGATGGGCTTACAGTATTACCGAGACCATCTCAAGCCCAAAATTTTTACAGATATGTCTTTGAAGCATATGATTTCTCCGCAAAATTGTTTTTTTTTCGGAGGTTGGGATAATCTACACCGGAGCACTCAGACTCAAATACTGGTCCATTGTACTACCAGGCAGTAATCTTCATTTAATGTAATTTCTGGGTTTTTTGAAGAAAACCCAAGATGCGCTTCTGTGATGTTTTCAGTTCCCACCACATCAGCGCCAAGTAACCGCCACCTGATACGAGCAAAAGCAGGACACTGACAGAGAAGTGTCTTCACCTACTCCACAGGCGTCGCAGAGTGTGACATCACTAATCCCAAGCCGATTCAGGTGCATAGCGAAAGTAAAGTGTCCCGTTAGTACGCCGACAAGTCGTCTGCACTCTTTTCTGTCTAGAGATAGCAGAAAAGACGCGGATTTCTTGCTGACGTTTGGGAACATACTCTTAGTCACCCTGCATCCAGGAGAGTCACGCCATCTCTGGTTGTGCTGTAGAGAGACCCAACCATCGACGGAGGCCCTGACCAGGGACGCGGGTAATCCCAAGGCGGGTTCGGGTTTTACGAATGCCTCTGCTGAACCTAGCCTAGCTAGTTCATCGGCAGTTTCGTGTCCCAGGAGCCCGTGATGACCCGGGACCCAGACAAGTCTTAGCGAATACAGCCTGCCGACCAAATTAAGGGAATGCTTGTATTCTTGAACTATCTTGGAAGTGGTTAAAGGGTTGAGTAAGTCCTTGAGCACAGCTTGACTATAGCTGCAGACAAAGTTACTACTTCCCTTTCACATTTCCTAATAGCCACCATGTAGTTGGTGGCTATTAGGATCGCGAAGGCCTCCGCCTGTAAGACCGACGCGAAATTACCTAAGGAGGCGTGAAGTCTGATGTTGTCGTTTTCCACGAAGGCCCCAGCTCCAGAACGCTCCGTTGTCTTGGAGTGAAAATCCGTGAAAATCCGACTACATTCCTTTCCCGGTTCAGTTTCTGGCCATAGCCAGTCCAGGACACGGGAAAAGTCGACCCCAAAATTGTTACTGTCTATCATCATCAGAGGGCGAGGCCGCCGTGGCGTAGTGGGTAGAGTGCCACGCTCAAACGCCGAAGTGGTTAGGTTCGATTCCCGGCTGAACATTTCGAATTTTTTCACGGCACCACCTCTTTCGAGCTGCTGACAACTCTTAAAGAAACTGTCTAAGAAAAGATCTAGGGAAATTCCCAGTAAGCTTTTCCTGTACTGAGACACATGATCGAATCTTCGAAGTCCATATACATATCTGACCGCATCATTTAATGCCACCTGTAGTTGAGAAAGTGAGTCAACTTTACCGTATACTGCTTCAGCATAAGTAATTAAAGGAAGAATCAGGGTTTGGACAAGTTTTTTGCGTGTATCAAGTGGAGGCTAGTTAGAGGTCAACCATAACTTGTGTAGACAACCATATACTCTTCCAATTACGAAATTTGTGTGGTCGTATCCAGACAACTTTGAATTGAAAATAAAGCCTAAACTGGTAAAAGTATTAACTACTTTGAGTGTATCACCACCCAGTGCTATACTCGGCAAATTATCGAAGGACACAGTCGAATTTGAAACAGGAATTACCTGTGACTTCTTCGGATTAAATTGCAATCCATTCTTTTTAGACCAGTTGTGGATATTGAAACGCTCTTTATTAATTAAAACTATCAATTCACCAACGTTGACAGGACATTTTGCTAAATAAAATTGCACATCATCAGCATACAATTGGACAGTGGAATAATTACACACAGAAGGAAGATCATTGATAAAAATGAAGAAAAGAATAGGTCCCAGGATTGAACCCTGGGGTACACCTATTTAGACTGGTACACCTACTTTAACTGGCAGAAAATTAAGTGGGTCGATAACAACTCTTTGGAACCTATCGGATAGGAAGCTTGAAATAAGACATACAGCTGTATCACTAAATGCAAAGAAGTTTTTCAATTTCCAGCAAAGTATCTTGTGATTAACTTTATCAGAAGCCTTGGAGAAATCAAGTAAGCAGAGAAGTGTAATCTGTTTTTTGTCATAGATTTGCCTAATATCTACCACGATGCTAACCATGGCAGTAGAAGTACTGTGATTAGCTCTAAAACCAGATTGTGCTTCATACAGTAGGCTATTACGAGATAGACGTTCAATCAGCTGCCTTGCTATGAGCTTCTCTAAGACTCTTGATAAGCACGCTAGAATGCTGATGGGTCATGCATCTGAGTATGCATCTGAGTAACATTTTTTTTTTATAATTGACGCGTGCAAAAGGGGTTGCGAGTACCCTTAAGTGACAGGATCAAGTCACAGCACGGGCCGAAGGTATAGAGGAAGAGAGGGAGAGGAGGTATCGATGCACATTGGTTAAATGCCTGTGGATTGTAATGAGGAGGAAAAATCGAGCTAGGAAGAGCATTCCAGATTCGTGTAGTGCGGCTAAAGAACTGCTCTCTGAATTTGACTGTACGTTCGAAAGAGGGCTTGAGGGTGAATTGGTGGGCATTCCTAGCGAGGCGTGTATTGCGGGTGAATCCTTGAAGGGGAGGAATGCAACTGGCTAATTCATCTGAGCATTTCTTGTTAAAATAGCGATAAAAGCGTGACAACGACGCGACATTACGTCGGTGTTCTAACGAGTCAATCGACTTCGCAATATTACTGTCACCTATAAGTTTTATCGCTTGCTTTAGAATTCTATCCAGCAGGTGTAGGGAGGTCTTAGAAGCACCTGACCAAATAGGGGCGTTATACTCAAGTTTTGGGCACATGTAGGCCTTGTATATTGTAGCCATGCTTACCGGACACGGTTCCTTGAACTCATTCTTGTTCAAGCAGTTCATAAGCGACTCAAAAACTTGCTTGTGCGGGTATAGCTCCGAGAATTGATTGCACGTGCTGTGCCAATGTCCTCTGTATGATGACATGCGGAACCTTGGAGCTATGAACATATCTTGCAATGATGGGACTTATGATGTCATGATGATTCTCCTGACAAGGCAAAGTAGGGACACCATCAGCTGTTCTGCTAGGGAAGCTTTCAGCAGGCGTCGAGTAAGAGGTTGGTGTACTGTGCTGACTTCTCTAGCTTATTATGAACCCAAGACTAGGCAGGGTTATAAGAGGACCTTTCCAGTTTAGTGTGGAGGTACATTATCAACCGGGTGCTGTGACTCAGCGGGCGCTAGAGATTGAGAAGGATCTCAACCACCTTGGAGTGCACAACTGGAGGCAGCTGGCGAAAGATCGCGCTGGCTGGAGAGACATGTTGGTTGAGGTCCAGGTCCATCCCGGACTGTAGCGCCACAAGAAGAAAAAGAAGAAGAATTTTAGCCGTTGAGGCAGGTGGGCACGTAAAAATAAATCCCAAATCTGTTTATCATCCTCTATCAACCGAATCTAAAGGAATTTTGGGGAGTTAGCAATCTCTTTCAAAGAAAACAAGTTTATGAAGACAAATGATTTTGTAAAATAGTTTTAACGGCACACATACTTATCTCTTTGTCGCATTCGTAAAATTTAAATCAAATCCATGTTAAAATTTAACAGAGAATATTTTCAAACCCCGTCAAATTTCTGCTACATTTCGGCAAGCTTTTCCTATTTTCTAAATCTCTCATTTACGTTCAAAAACTCTTTCCAGTCATTTAGCCAACAGAATCGAAAAAATCTCACAAACACCACAGACACTGAAGCACTTGAAACCAAACTCAGCTCACACATCTTACCATCAACGTATATATCCACGTCGTAAGGTCTCTTAAATCCATCAAGCTTATAGAGATTATTTTCCACCGCATACCGGTAATCCTCTTCCGTTTCAAAACCGTACTCCAAGTTTCTCCATTTGTGAATAACACTCAAATTCCTTAATGGACCTTTAACTGGTGGATATCGAGTACCCTGCACACTCGGTGCCAGCAGAGCGCCAAAAGCGATCAAATAAATCACGAACATTTCTTACTCTCACTCACGTACGGCTCAACCGCGTTCAATGTTCACTTTGCAAAAAAAAATTAATGAAGAGCGTTCACTTTGAAGACTCCACTCCGAACTGCTAGCCGGGAAGTTTATGAAACGTGTATTTATACCGTCTTATCATGAAGTGTGACAAGGCCATAAGAATTGGATGTGTGTACCTGGGTTGTTGCGATCAGAACCCACTCGCAGTACCTGAAATGATCGAGGTAAAAGTTAAATGAACGAGCTTAGGGTGGCGACCTTGCTTGATACGAAGCTCGATGTGACGAAAATAGCCAGAAATTGCTTGCTTAATACGTGAGCTTTGACAAGGGCTTTAACTGAGTTTGAACATAGATTTAGGGGAGATTAAGGGCGGGCATTTATTCAGGCCCTTGTTTGCAAAGTCAAGAGTTTTTGAAAAGGAAAGCAATCAAGCAGTCTTATTGTTGTCGCTTATCTGCTTAAATTTAACCTAAACGTTCCTAAACCCCTAACAGGCTCGAGTGCAGAAAATGTTTTCTGTACCGATATATCTTAATTTAATTTTATAATCAATACGAGGTCTGATCAAAAAATAAGGAGAAGGTCAAATTACTCAGGCTACGTATGTCCAATTCGGGGATCCAGATTTGCTAGAAGGGTCAAGTCATGGCTATATGCTTACGACATCGAAAACAAAATCCAATCGTCACCCTGGAGAGGAAAGACCAAAATCGCAAAATAGCTGAAACTATAAACATATGATCGAGACAAGTGGACCAACGTTACAAACCAAAATCGATTGTCGTTTGTAAGCAGCCTGCGAAACTTCAAAGTTATGCCTCATATATCCATAATGATATACGAGGAGGACGTGTGGCCGCCGTGGCGTAATGGGTAGAGTGCGACGCTCACACGCCGAAGGGTCTTGTTTCGATTCCCGGCTGAACACCTCGAATTTTTCACGGCACCACCTCTTTCGAGCTGCTGACAACACTCAAAGAGTAATAACTATCTAAGAAAGCTTCTTAAATTTCGCCGTTTAAAGAAGGCAAAAAACTGTAGGGCCCTTCTACTCGTGAGATAACAGTAGCGCGCACAACACGAGTAGTTGATGAGGAAGCTTGGATATGGTCCCCCTGTGGACTGTCGCGCCAACAATTAATATTGTTATTATCCAGACAGCACCGTATGTTTTTGTTTATTTGATACAAAAAAGTTATTCCTACGAAAAACGAAACCACTAGTGTGTGAACGCAACTTGTATTTGCCAAGTTTCCTTAAATTAGCCATCATTTCAATCGATTTCAAAAATCGAGGAGACTCATTTCTAAGCTTACATATTTTAATTCAACTACAGGTACTAACTGAGTGAAGGGTAAAAAAAGAGGCATCAAGAAGTAGAATCTTCAAAGTTAAGCTGCTTGTTCTAGGCTATTACTCTATAATAATAATAATAATAATTGTCGGCGCTACAGTCCGATGGGGGACCAGGGCCTAGTTTGCTCATCGACTGCTCGTGTTGTGCACGCTACTGTTCTCTCACGAGTAGAAGGGACCTACAGTTTTTTGCCGACTCCGAACGGCGAAGTTTGAGAAGCTTTCATAGACAGTTATTACTCTTTGAGTGTTGTCAGCAGCTCAAAAGAGGTGGTGCCGTGAAAAATTCGAAAAAATTGGTGTTGAGCTGCGAATCGAACCTACAACCTTCGGCGTGTGAGCGTCGCACTCTACCCACTACGCCACGGCGGCTATTACTCTATGCCTTTCTAAATTACAAAGTCTAGTCATACACGGGGTAAATCAATTTGTGAGCGTTTCCGAGGTTTTTTAGAGCCACTCGGTGAAATTTCCGATTCTACGTTTTTAAGTTACTTTCCCAACACTTAGTCCTAAACCATTTCCTTCAATAAGTCCCCTACTGACATCTCAGCTATCTTCTAAATCCAATTATCCAGACTATCGCACGCCGAAGGGTCTAGGTTCGATTCCCGACTGAACACCACCTGTTTCGAATTGCTGACAACACTCAAAAAGTAATAACTATCTAAGAAAGCTGCTCAAACTTCAGAGTACGGAGTCGGCAAAAAACTGTAGGTCCTTTCTACTCGTGCGAGAACAGTAGCGAGCACAACAGGAGTAGTTGATGAGCGAGCTAGGCCCTGGTCCCCCCTGTGGACTGTCGCGCCAAACAATTATTAATATACAAGGAGGACCTTGAAAACACTTTTGTTAGAAGAAAATATTGGGCACTGTGATTTCTTCCTGTTTCTGGTCTGAACTTGGGCTTACGCTTATTAAAGGGTGTCCGAACAAGAATGCAAGATTTAAGTGACTGATGCAGCAATTGAGTTGTTTCTCTGGCTGTATGAGATGTGGCGCCGTCTTGTTGAAACCACATCCCCTCCACATTCATTTCTTCAATTCTAAGCAAAAAATAATTGGTTATCATTTCACGATACCGAACACCTTTGACTGTTTGCGCTTGACCTGACTTATTTTCATAAAAAAAGGTCGAATGATTCCTCCAGCCCAAAATCCACATCACACAGTGACACGTTGAGGATGCATTTGCTTCTCGTGAATCACTCGAGGATTTTCCTCGCTCCACATGCGACAATTCTGCCTATTGACAAAGCCACCATCAAAATGGAAATGGACCTCGTCACTAAAAATGATTTAATCGGCAAAATCAGCATTTTCAATGTTCACAATGAAAATGCGTTGTTCATTCGTGTAGCGCTCCATTTTTATTAACTTTATACCTTCTAGTAACAAAAAATAATAATTGTCCAAATGTCAAACAATGGCAATTCGAATGGATGTTTGATGTTGGATCACCCTGTATTAGAAGCTCTAAAGACGACAGTTTAACCAAGGTTTGGCCACTGGTTTAGCCACTGGAGACCAAAATATAAACTGCAGGTGTAGAGACAAGACGGAAATCTGGACACGTCTGTAAATATGGACAGTTGTCAGATCAGCTTAGTGTTGTTTTAATTTTGTACAGTTTAAACTGAATTGTGTCCACTGTGGCGTGGTTTGTAGATTACGATACGAACACGCCGAAGGTCGCTGGTTCAATTCCCGTACTGAACACTTTGCATTACTTAATTTTACTTTCGAGCTGCTGACAACACTCAAAAAGCAATAATTGCCTACGAAGAAGCTTCCCAAACTTCGCAGTTCGAACTTAGCGAAAACTTGAAGGTCCTTCTTTTTGTAGAGAACAGTAGCGTGCTCAACACGCGTAATTAATTAGCTAGCTAGGGGCGGGTCTCCCTGTGGGCTGTCGCCAATTGTAAGTGACCTTATCTTCCTTGTAATGTGTTCACAAGTTCATAATTATTTGATAAAAGACATTTGGCAGCACCGACAACTGCAGCAGCGATCTGAGCTCCTCGCATTTCACAAGACTATTTTTTGTTTGTAAACTGACTATGTTTGCCGTCTTTTTAAGGGATCCGGAAATCTTACTTGACAACAATGAAAAGACTGGAAGGTCCCTTCTTTCTGTGGAGAACAATGGCGTGCTCCACACGAGTAGTTTTGGAGAAGCTAGTCCTTGATCCCCTGCGGACTTTCATGCCACCCAAAGTATATATAGTTTGAACTGACCTAATCTATATATATTTTGTGAGTGTTCAATATCTTAAACGAAACCTCACCAAGGGTGGAGCCCAATGTATGCAAGGCTTAATGCTGTTTGCTTTCACATTGGTGTGGACAGATTCATCCAGCCATTGTCCACATCCATAAATGACACTTGAGTTGTGCCTCATTCTCAGTGTGTTCATCACAAATTTGAAGTCACCACAAAAGCTGCTGAAAATTTAGGTTTTTTAAAAATAATTACAAGACAGAAACTTGGTTTCAATATACTTCCTATCCTAGATAGATAGCTGCATAGTGTAACAATATTTTAACAAAGTTTGCTCTAGCTTGCACAGAGATACGATTTTATAGAAACCTTACTACTGAAAATACAATTATACAGTCAGTTACAAGTCAGATATGCAATTCGGTAAGTTGATTCTATCTTGGAGGAAAAACTATGGAAAAGAAAAACCTCCATTTAGGAATACTTCCTATCCTTGTTCTTCTTGATTTGGCACTACAGTCCGGGGTGGACCTGAGCCTCAACCGACGTGCCTTTCCAGCCAGCACGATCTCTTGTCAGCTGCCTCCAGCTGCGCACTTCAAGTTGGTTAAGGTCCACTTATGTGCACCACCTTAGCCTAGGCCGTCCTCTGTTGCCTTGTCCCAATGGCTCAGATTTGAAGATTTTTGAGAACAGATCAGTGGTGTCCATACGCTCTACATGGCCCAGCCACCTTAAATGTTCTATCCAAAGACGCTTGACCAGACGCATGTCGCTGCACAGCCCATAGAGCTCGTCATTATATCTTCTCCTCCAGATACCATTAACCCAAACAGGACCACAAATTGAACGCAAGACTTTTCTCTCGAACAGGTATTCCCCATTTTCTATGTCAAAAATGGACGCAAGCTGCATTGATAGGATGGAATACAAAAACGAAGCATAAAATTCATGGTTGAATTTTTTTTTTAATTGGCTCGCACTAAAAGGATTGTTTATACCCTTAAGTGACTGGAATAAAGTCACAGCACAGGCCGAAGGTATAGAGGAAGAGAGGGAAAAGAGGTACCGATGCACATTGATTTGAAATACCTGTGGATTGTATAGGGTGGGGAAAAGTCGGGCTGGGAATAGCATTCCATATTCGTGTGGTCCGGCTGAAAAACGAGTCTCTAAACTTAGCTGTACGTCCGAAGCTGGGCGTATGGGTGAACGGGTGAGCATTCCTAGCGAGGCGGGTATATATATTTCTTTTTTATATATTTTTTTTTTGGCGAAACTAAAGTACTCGAATAAAAATGACGCAATTGGTGGGATTCCAGTCAAATAAATAAACGAAAATTATAAGTTTAAGTTTAAGTTATAATTGACTTTATTTCAGCAAATATAAAAATTACATTAAAACGATATTAACATAAGTTATAATGAATTTGGCCTATGGCCGTCTATCAGGTTGACAAAATGTATAATTCAGATATTTATAATATATTAGAAGTCTCCGTCTATTCTGCGATTTCTATATTGAAGTGCTGCTACTGAATAAGTATACAAAACATCCCATCCCTTTTCTCCATTTAAGATATTTAACATTTCTTCTAGGCTAAGCGATGTTTTCCAAAACTGCTAGTCTGATTTGTAGCAGTGGACAAACACTAAGAAAATGAAATATATCCTCCCTCTCTTTCAGATTGCAGAGACAGCATAATAATAATAATAATAATTGTTGGCGCTACAGTCCAAAGGGGGACCAGGGCCTAGCTTGCTCATCAACTACTCGTGTTGTGCGCGCTACTGTTCTCTCACGAGTAGAAGGGACCTACAATTTTTTGCCGACTCCGAACGGCGAGATTTGAGAAGCTTTCTTAGACAGTTATTACTCTTTGAGTGTTGTCAGCAGCTCGAAAGAGGTGGTGCCGTGAAAAATTCGAAAAATTGGTGTTGAGCTGGAAAATTAATCTAGACCCTTCGGCGTGTGAGCGTCGCACTCTACCCACTACGGCACGGCGTGGTCGCAGAGACAGCATAGTGTTGGTAAATCAGGGCGATGTGGTATAAAGTTCAGTTGCACAAGCTCACTTCTCATTTTAAATATAATGCCTATTTTTTGTACTGAGTAGTGGTTGAGGAAATAGGATTTCTCGTTTAGGAAGTGATTAAGTTTCCTATAGTAGTTCCTGTATAGCGATGATTCTGCTTCTTCAATGTGTGTAATGGTCATAAGTAATTTTACTAACCTTCTCTAAAATTTTGTGAAATTGTTCTTTTATGGGATAGGGTTGTGCATTCGTTTGAACAGAAAGAACTATTTCACTTTTTGTAGCCATACTCAGCCATTCTGCAAACATATCTCCATTTGTTCTAATTATACGTTTCAGTACAATGTTGGGTATTCTGCATTCGTGCATCTCAAGTACTTTTAAAATATTGTTTAAATGTATCTTCAGAGTATATAAGAATAAAGGAGGTGACCCAGTTTCGATGTGCAGTACATAGTTTGGGGTATTTTTGGGCAGTCTGAATATCCTCTTAAAGAAGTATCTTTGCAGTTTTTCTACTGACTCGTAGGCTTTGTATCCCCAGATTTGTGCTCCATATAGCAATATCGAAGCTGCAATTGAATGGAACAAGATTTGCTTTGCACTTTGTATCACGTATTTACTTCTAAAGCAACGTTCCCAAATCGAATAGATAGCTGTTTTCACCTCAGCTAGTTTTTCTTCGAAGTGGGCTTTTAAACTTAAGGATGACGATATCAAAATGCCTAGATCCTTGTATTTGGAAACTATTTCAACTTCGCCATCTAGTTTCCACTTTTCAAAGCGAGATTAGCGTCCCCCTGCATTTCTGAATACCATCATTTTTGACTTGTCGAGATTGATGGTAATGTTCCAGCGCTTACAATATACACAAAGTCTATTTGTCATCACCTGCATGCCTTGGATCGAGTCACTTAGAAAGACGATATCATCCGCAAACATCAATGCTGGAATTTGTAGACCAGAGATTTGTACTCCACCTCGTACTTCATCTGTTATGTCGTTTATCTGTAATATAAAAAGGAGGGCGCTTAAAATACATCCTTGTCTTACACCCATTGACGTTTCAAATTCCTCAGAAACTTGTTCACCATCCGACACATATGCCCTATTATTCTCATATAAGGTTCGAAGAATTTGAATAATTTTGCTCGATACACCTATACTGGGGAGCTTATAGAAGAGTGCTTCACGTGATATTGTATCGAAGGCTGCTCTAAAGTCTACAAAAAATGCGCACAACTTTTTTCTCTTAATTTTCTGATATTCATTCTGATATTTGTTAAGCAGAATATCTGGTCGATTGTGGAGTAACCCTTTCTGAAGCCTGCTTGGAACTCTTTAGGAATGTCATGTTCTTGGACCCATTCGTACAACCTTTTATAAACTAGTGCGGCAAATAGTTTGGCAGAAGTATTCAGAAACGAAATCCCTCTGTAATTCTTCGAGTCGTTGTAATCGCCTTTTTTATGTAAGGAAAGATTATGGCTTTTTTAAATGATTGTGGCACATTTGCATAGTAAAATATTTGATTCAACTGTTAACAGGAGATCATTTATAAAACTGAGGAAGAGTATCGGAGACAAGACGGTATCCTGGAGGACGCCAGCGGTAATATGGTGAATATCAGACTTGAACCCATCCAATACAACTTGTATTGAAAGGTTCGAAAGGTAGCTTCTAAACCACTGAAGAAGAGATTCATCGGCGCCATAAGCATGCATTTTCGACAAGAGAGCCTGATACCAGACTCTGTCAAATGCTTTTGAAATATCAAGTGCAACGATCTTGCTTTCTCGTACATTGTGCAAAGATTGGTTCCATTTTTCGGTGAGATATGTTATCAAATCACCAGTGAACCTGTTGCTGCGGAAGCCGTATTGCCGGTTATTAAGAAGCTTCCGAGTTTCAAGATATTTCATAAGCTGGCGATTTATCATCGTTCCATGACCTTGGAAAATAGGGACGAAGTGCTAAGGGTCGGTAGAAGGTGATGATGGTTCGCCCATTTTAGGGACGGGCTGGACAAATGCTGTTTTTTTTTATAAAAGGCACGCACCTTAAATGACTGGAATTAAGTCACAGCAGAGGCCGAAGGTAAAGAGGACGAGAGGAAAAGGAGGTACCGATGCACTTTGTTTTCTTTTTAATGTTTTCCACTTTCTCGGAAAGGGCCCTAAAGAGTAGGACAAATGGAAAAGCTTACGCAATAATTTTACCAGCGTAGAAGACCACCTCTTCAGAAGAACGTGAGGATACCATCTTGGCCAGCGGATTTGTGCACGTTTAGATCTTTAAGTACTCTTACTGTACGAGTGTGAAAATGGACTTGTTCAATGGAAAAATGTACGCTCTCAAATACAGGCGCGGACAAGGAGCAATCTGGAAACGTTGTGTTGGCTGCAAAATGCTAACAGATTTACCTTGTCCAAAAAATTGAAAGCTGGAATGCCATTGCAAATTAGCGTTGGAATTGAAGACGAGGCGGAATTCTTTACGTTTTTGTACGAATAACCAAAACTGTTTGCTGTCCTTGGGACATTGCAGCACTTTTTGCCTCAACTTTTGATCATAGGAGAATTTAATAGTAATTGTTGGCGTGACAGCCCACAGGGGGATCAGGACCTAGCTTGCTCATCAACTTCGCGCTACTGTTCTCTCAGTAGAAGTAGAGTAGAAGGGACCTACAGTTTTTTGCCGGCTTCGAACGGCGAGATTTCAGAAGCTTTCTTAGGCAGTTATTACGTTTTGAGTGATGTCAGCAGCTCGAAAGAGGTGGTGCCGTGAAAAATTCGAGGTTTTCAGCCGGGAACCGAACCTAAACCCTTCGGCGTGTGAGTGTCGCACTCTACCCACTACGCCACGGCGGCCAATATGGGAGAATTTAACACGCCTTATTTATGCATTGCAATCATTTCGGGCTCTTTTAAATTTGTCCGGTTTTCCTTAGAGGGATTGGTTTTGAAAGTCCGGAAGTTTGTTTCTTTCAACCTGTTAAAAGAATGTTTTGGTCTTGGGTCTTTAGTACTCCTTCATCGCTATGCTTAAATAAATAAATTGACTGGCAAAACACCTATTGCTTCGAATGCCCATCAGTTTACCACTAAGTCCTGTTTAAACATTGAGGAATATGGAATGCTAGCCCCTACTCGATGCTCTCTGCCCAGTGCATCCCGCACGCTTGTAAAACAAATGTGCACCGGCTCCACTATTCCTTCTTTCAGCTCATGTTGTAAATTAAGTTCAAACACATAAGTTCATTCTGCCTCCACAAACGTAAAACAAAGACAATACCGTTTTTTGGTGATTTCATCAAATAGAGCTCACCTCCGAACAATATAAATTTCTGCAGAGGAGGGATAATCCGAAGAAGCATAACAAACTCTAAATCATTTACAGCCGCTGCCACACATTCATCTGCATACATTTATATTAAAAGCATGGAATCTAATCAAATATTCCTGTGACTTGTCACTTTTTAAGTCGGATGCTGTGTGGGTTCGGTTGTTTGCATATTTTCTATAAACCGGCCGTTGAACTGCATTTTATGTGAAGACAATGAAAACGTCTTCACATCCATGAAGAGAATCCGAAAATTTAATGCTTTAGGTTAACTGTTAGAACACAACGAACACAGCATTAGCATACATACATAAAAACTGTCTTAGGCAGGCGAGTCGTAAAAGCATATTTTGACCGTCATCTATTGGACTGTGGCATCATTGCCGGCCGTAAAGTTGGGCAATTAGGTTGTAAAGGCACATAAACAACGGAATTAAATTTGACTCAGTCCTGTTATATGGTGTAGAAGTACATGAGCTTTATCTGAAGATGGATGAAAAGCTTTTAGGCAATTTGGAATAAAGACTGCTCAAGCGGGGGAATGTTTCTCGTTTAAATAAGCCGCTGTAGATGAAAGCACGTTAACACAGAAAGCGTTTTTAAGCAGAACAGAAAGTACTGAAAGTTTCTTGCTGACAGCCCAAGTACTGTCTCTTAACACAACACATCACTCAATAAGTCCCATATTATTTGTAGGAAGTACAAACATTTAAATAATTAATGTCAAATTTCCATACCAATCTGATTATTAGGTTAAAAGTTGCAGTGTTTCAAGTGACGCTACTTTTGCGTTCTTTAACTCAATGAAAAAAAAAACAGAATTTCGTGTGTGGATTAAACACTACTTTCTGATGGGAAAAACTACCGTGCAACCCCAGCAAAGGCTTGAAAAGTGTTACAGGGACTCTGCTTCATGAAAAACAATTATTTGTCGGTGATATGCTGACTTTAAATGTACAGACACCAACGATCCTGAACGCTTTGGAAGGCCAATTGAGGTGGTTACACCTAACAACATCAAAAAAAGTATACAAAATCGTTTTGGAAGGCACTAAATGAAATTGCGTGAACTAGCTGACACCTTAAGAATATCAGAACGGAGTGTGTACACTATTTTGCATGAACCTTTGTCCATGAGAGAGCTATTTACGAAATGGGTGCGGTGTTTGCTCACAATGGACCAAAAACAACAACGTACCGATGATTGTGAGAACTGTCTGGAGTCGATTCGACAGAATAAACTGGACTTCCTGCGTCGGTATGTCACAATGTATGTCACAATGTATGAAACATAGATCTACCGCTACACTTCAGAGTCAAATCGGCAGTCTGCCATTTTCAGTCCATTGTGCCGCGTTTGCTTACAATGGATCAAAAACAAAAACGTATCGATGATTTCTGAGAGCTGTTTGAAGCTGTTTAGCTAAAATAAACAGGACTTTTTGCGTCGGTATGTTATAACAGATGAAACTTCAGAGTCAAATAGGCAGTCAGCGGAGTCAGTCAGCTTCACCGGCTGCTGACTGACTCCGCTGACCACGCCCAAAGTGTCCAAAAACACAAAGGTCGGCTGGAAAGGTTATGGCATCCGTATTTTGGAATGCCCGCGGAATTATATTCATCGACTATCTTGAGAAAGGGAAAAGGATCAACAGCGAATACTACATGGCATTGTTGGTGCATTTAAAGGGAGAAATTACAAAAAACGGTCCCATATAAGCAAAAATTAATTCACTTCCACCGAGACAATGCGCCGTGTCACAACTTACAAGTCGTTGGCTACCATAACCAAATAGTAAAATTGTCTGTCCGTTTGAAAATCAGGGCTGTAATCAAATAACTTTTCGAGCGACTATCGTCAAGACGATCGCCCAAAACGATGTCGTTGATAATTTGCATCACATAACCCAACCACTATCGTCTCGTCTTCGGTCTATTTTATACACAGTTTGGGCGCTACTGAACGTAACTATCTCTTGTCATAATTGTACACACACAACAAATCAATGGCTAACGACTGCCTGAGAGTTTCATTGTTGTGTTGTGTGTGTTCTTTTCATATGTATGTATGTATGTATGTTTATTGAGCTTTTCATATATACAAGTACAATTCAGGTATAAAAAATAGATATTCACTTTTGATTTAATTGCTGCCGACTTAGAATTGGCCTGGCTATTCAAAATAATTGTACAATAGTAATTCAATAGTACTATTTGCTGACTTTAAAATTTCTTTGAACTTAATCTTACATTTCTGTTCAGAGCTGTCTACTCAATACGACAGCAGTACAATGACTTATCTTACTTAACCTAGAAAAAAAAATAATAACAAAAATAAATAACAAGGTAGAAAGAGACAACTATATAGTTCTCTTTCTTGAATTTCACAAATGGTGAAGACATTATGTACCTCATTAGAAATTTTTCCACAACCATTTGGCTTTAGACATTGTGTAGAACATTAACTTGTTAAAATTATATGCGAATTCAGTAGCTATTATTATAAGTTAGTTCATATACTTGTGGTGTATTTTTCTTTTTTGTATCAAGAAGTTAAACTTAAAAGAATTTATTTAATTCATTTATATTATTTCATGGGATTTCAAACAAGAACAATGAATTTTAGCACAGTGCGCGCTTAAAGTGTTTACAAGGAATGATATGTGTAAGTCATTTGACGAGTCATCGGCAGTTTCCAGGATTTATTTGGATCTTTTATTGTTATGTATATTAGGAGAGGACGTTGAGACGCATCGAATTTTTGTAAGGCACTGATAAGGTTATTGAGAGCAGGAGCTAAAGCCACGTCTGCATTATGGTATACATATACTGAAACAATTGCTAGCCATTTAATTGCTTGACTAGGTAGTACCAGCTGAATGGAGGCAATAGTGGCCGATATAAAATTATTGGTAAAGAAGGATTGTGAAAATGAAATGTTTTTAGGTAAAAATATTCCAGTTCCTCTCCCGTCATTGTTTCTAATAAAAACGTATCTTGCATTAAAGTAGCATCTACTAGAATTTGCCGAAAGGCAGGTTTCTTGTACTAGGAGAGCAGTGGGTAAGCTGTTATTCAGCAAGGAGTCGATTTCTATTTTTTTTTTTAACATTATTAAGAGTTTGAATATTAGCGGTTATTATTAGGACGTTTATGGGCATGTTAAGGAACCGATAAAGTCAATATATGCAATTTTTTTTTATAATATTATCCATTTTTGAGTATTCCGACCAAAAGGATTCAATTTTCTTTAATAAGATGTCTAAAGGTAAGCCGAAAAGATTCTCGGCCTCAGTCCAAAATTCAGAGAAGGTATTTCTCCGGTTACTATTAGTATTTTGAGCTTGAATATTCTTCCGCCCAGCAACTGCTTCAGCATAAGAAAGATTATTATTCAGGGTGGTGTTAACTTCCCTTAGCACTGAACTACGCAATTCTAGTCTCTTATTCCTGGATGCAACTTTTAGTTCTTCCTTTCTCTTTAAGTAATCAACCCATTTAGGGCAACCCTTAAAGTTTGCTGGATGACCGATTTGTTTGCAATTAATGCAATATAATTCATTTCTGGGGTATTCTGACGGCAAGTTACACTTGCCCACCTCGTGCGCCCCATTACACTTAACACATTTGTACGGGGTAGTACAATAGGTCGAAATATGACCAAATCCTTGGCACCTATAGCACCTTTTGGCTCCCGATTTCCCCACATTCTCCCAAGAAATGACGTGATTTAGAAGGAGTTTAATATGTTTTAGTGGTCGCCGTGGCGTAGTGGGTAGAGTGCGACGCTCACACGCCGAAGGGTCTAGGTTCGACTCCCAGTTCAACACCAATTTTTCAAATTTTTCACGGCACCACCTCTTTCGGGCTGCTGACAACACTCAAAGAGTAATAACTGTCTAAGAAAGCTTCTCAAATTTCGCCGTTCGGAGTCGGCAAAAAACTGTAGGTCCCTTCTACTCGTGAGAGAACAGTAGTAGTTGATGAGCAAGCTAGGCCCTGGTCCCTTTGGACTGTAGCGCCAACAATTATTATTATTATTAATATGTTTTAACTTAATGAGACTATCCTTATCTTCAGTAGTGCAGAAGAAAAGGTCCAGTTTTTCCTCTCTTTTTTTTGAACGCGGAGTAGTAAATTCCTTGAGTGTTACCTTCAGCGAAGGATCCAGTCTAAGGATTTCATCTCGAACTTCCTGAGGTGTGTAAATATTGGCTAAGCCCCTAATGACTGCATGGAATTTTTTTAGTTGCTTCGGCCTAAATGAATAGGCCTCCCCTTCTTCCTCTTCTATAAGTTTCAATAGTCGTTCATGCATCTCAACGTCCCTCACATAAATTTTTATTTTGTTATGACCATTACTTACGAACTTAAAACTGTCTACGTTATAGTTTGATTCGTCAAAAAACGTACGCAACTCCTTGATAACAGTATTCTTCAGGTATATAGGTGGGCACCATCCTTTTTTATTGTAGTTTGGAATTCTGGGATCCAAGCTGTTTTGGGGCAGCTGCTGTCGTTGTTGCTGCTGTGTATGTTGATGCAGGGGTTGCTGCTGATTAGGCCCTTGTTGTTTAGGCGTCTTCCTTCTGTTTTCCAGGAGCACTTCTGCAACTGGATCATTCACTATTGGATCACGTAAACAGTCATACCTATTGTTCGGATCAAACACCTTACGCTTTTTAGTAGCATAATTTATTTCAGACTCTTTGTAAGAATTTCGCGACGACAATGCTTCTCGCGTAAATCTTTTATACATTTCTTTTGTTTTTTGTATGCACTCAGCTGTGTTGTTGTGTGTGTTCACCAGAGACCAATACGGAGACAGTCAACTTCCTCGTCTTCCGCCCTTGAATTCATTTTGACAGCGGTTTTTATAACAACAGCTGAGGCACAGATTGGAATATTTTTGTTTTTAATTGAGAATACGTGTGAGCTGCTTGTACGGTAGATCTCCTCACCCTTCAAATTGTAAGAAGGAGAGGACATATAAATCAGACAATTAAAGGAGAGATGGAATAGTTTTTTCAACACAAAATAATGTTTGCCGATAACCGCGTTCAGAAATTATATTTATAAGGCAGTAGTTGCATCAGAAAAGTAATATTGTTAGAACTTTATGATTGTTTCAAAAACAAAATGAAGACATAAACTTTATTTGAATGCAACAATTTACTAAATAGTACTTATGAACTATGGGTTGAACCCATTTTTCTGGTGCGTCTGGGCCGCCTCGATGTTGATTCAGACCGCCCTTCGTCGGTTCTCCATCTCTTCAGCTCCAATCGGGACGGCTTCCAAACATCCATCAGCAGTTTGTCTCCAGATATTCTCGAGGTCTATACAGCAACAGAAGCTCGTGTGGGCTTGCCTTTGTTGTGCAGTTTCGGTATTGACCCCGCATTGAACTGCCTGAAGGTGTGAGGCCCAGTGGTCCTCCTTCTCATAAGAATCCATGCATTTCGATATCACAAGATGGTTCGGTTACATCTGTCTAATTGACCGTTAGCTCGCAGTTTCCTGATAACAGTCTTAATATGTTGCACAGAGTTCCCTTCGCAAAACTGCTCAAATATTCGCGATGCAAAGGCTGTCCCTTGATCGTGGTAGCTAGCGTCATGGTAGCGAAAAACATGCGGTCACTTTGTTTGGGACTGCAATGACGCCTCTGCTCTCTATCTTGGAGATTGACCTTCGAGTAGGCTATCTTCGGGGCTCTCCGAAGGGTATACTTAGTAAAATTTTCTAACAAAGCCAAAACGTCGTCCCACCCTTACCTCTAGAGAACCGCCTGAAGTGGTCCAAGTGCACCGTGTCGAACGGAAGCGGGATGGGTTCTATGTCATGCTGTTCTTCCTCGAATTTCCCTCTTTCCTCATGGGGTGCACGAATTCGCTGTAGGAGTGCATGTAGCTCCGTACGAAGCCTCTTTTTTCAATCAAAACGTTAGCTTGACCACATCTAACGTCTTCTCATCGCAAAGTGTCCCCATTTATAGTAGCCCTTCTTCACCTGCCTTCCGAAACAAGCGCCAACTTCGCTCTACGTAGTGCCTTTACAGCTGCTTGGACGATGTCATCTCGGTGTCCTTCAGGATGGTTATCATGCTCCTTAGCTTCGGGTGCTGCCATTGCATTGTGGCCACGTAATCCTCGACGGAGATGTTGACGTTCAGAATCTGAGCGGAAGCTGGTTGCCGGCTGAGTGCATTGACGTCTGTTGCTCTTCTTCTCGGCTGCTGAACCGTGTCATTATCGAATTCTTAGCGTTTGAGGCACCATCGCCTTACTCTAGCAAAGCTTCGTGCTGGTTGCGGCGATGGCCTCACATTCCATGGCAACCTTGAATCGCCTCCCCAAAATGTACACCCTGAACCAGTGCGACGATAGCCCAAGTCATCGTTGAAAACTTTGACCGGTTGGACCATCTCGTAGGAGTGGTAAAAACAAAGATGTATTCAACTAAAATGCAGAGTCTGACATGGTGACCAGAGTCGGCGAGATCGCAAAGCCGGATATCAACTCTGTTTTCCTATCCTCTAGACGATCAGATTTTAAAACAGTTTTGATGGGAAAGTGAAGAGTTCATCACTTTTCCCATTCAAAATCTTTTAAAACGAATTAACGTAAACTAATTTTCGTCCTTTCAGATCGATGATTGTTGGCGTCTTTGGGTGGTTGACTCTGGTCAAATCGCTTCGGTTCAGCTGTGCTCTCCCCAGATCTTCGTGTTCAATCTTCTGAATAACCAGCTGCTCAAGCGGTACGAGATAACCCACACTCAGTACACTCCTGGCGTGTCCGTGTTCACGTCGGCCGTAGTGGATGTCCGTGATCCTTATCCAGGGGAGTGCATAGACGCCAGAATTTACATCGCAGATCCCTGGGGATACGGCCTTGTCGTTTACGATGCACTGCGTGACAGGAGTTGGCGTGTGGAACATGAACTGATGCAGCCCGACAGGAGCCTCCTGAGAGATAACTACTTGTCGGATGGCATTTTCAGTTTCAGTTTATCCCCCAAAAATGATCCTGGTAAGACAGACAGAGAGAGAGAGAGAGAATAGTTATGTTTTTTTTACCTAACTGAGACATTGCTTTCCTACACAGAGAGAAAGATGTACTTCCACGCCCTCAGCAGCAAAAGGGAAATTGTGGTGCCATTGAAGACCATCGACAACGAAACCATTTGGCTGGATAACCCTCAGTCCGCATCCGTCGACTTCAAAGTTCTGGGCAATCGCCGCATTCAATGTGAATCGGAGACAACCGACAGGTCGGGAAATCTTTACTGCAGCTTGTTGCGTCTCAATTCCATCATCACCTGGGACGGAAAATCGAAATACAACTCCGATAACCTGAAGATCTACGCGCACAATAAGGCCCAGCTGAGGTTTGTGACCTCCATGAAGGTTCTTAAGAACTCCCACGGTGAGGACGAGTTGTGGGCACTAAGCAATGATCCTAAGGTAAGTTTGATCAGGGCACTGAGACATGTCTTTAATCGAGTCTCTTCACAGCTCTTCTTTGGAGGAAACATCACGAACGACTTGCCCAAGTTCAGGATTGTGGGGTGCCGCGTGAGTGACTTCTTAGCCGGAAATCCTTGCAAAGTAGATGCAGTTTAGGGAAAGCAGCAGAGAAGCTCTCCTTGTGGAAGAATGTGATCATACCGTTTGGATGTTTGAATTAAATAAAAATTGAAGTTTAGATTTTTTAAATGAGTTTTGACAGAAGATTGAGGGATTTTCAAGATTTGTTGTTAATGCTCGCAAATATTCAAAATTCTGGGAAGGATTTCGTTTGTTGAGTTATAACGAACGGAAGGGTAATGTTATACAACTATTGTCCTCTGAATCCTGCTCCTTTTTCTTTGTTTCTTAGACTATGACACACTTTAAGCTCTTCATTGACGTGAACCTTATTGCAAAACAACAAAGAACACAACAGATAGCCCCTCTCAACGAAAAGCGCATGAGTCTGCAACCTCATATTATTTTCAAATAAGTGCTATATAAAGCACAGAACTTAATTTTTGTAATGTTGTGAACAATTTTATTCAGTGACCCAAAACATTCTGCGTACAATTTAGTTTCTTAGATTTCTCAAACACAGATGGCTCCCCATTCGAATTGTACTAGATTCCCCATCAAAGCAAACGTCATAACTAATCGGCTTATCAAAATGTCAAATGACACGTCAAATCAATTTGTTTTGTTTCACAGTTTTCAACTATATTCCTTTAATTTTTGCCTTCTCCCCTAAAATTAAGTGAGAAATCAAATCCCTTTCCCACGAAGCATTTATCGCAGAACATTCCACGCTTGAAAATGACGAATTTAATGCGTTGGCTTATGTACGCTGGCATTTTTGCTGTCCCGTACCTGTGCATAGTTACCGGTCAAATCAAAACACCAACAACGGAGAGATTCCTATTTGAAATACAAATTCTTCCATTTATATTAGTTATTCTCTTTGGGGTATGAAAGTAAGTTTACTTTGAAAGAAATTTACTCAATTTGTTGTGTCTTTCGTCAGCTATACGCGGCGACAACAGTGCTCTACAGAACATTGACATTCAACGACTGTCCAGAGGCATCCAAGGAATTGCATGCGGAAATTGAGGAAGCAAGGAAGGATTTGATAGCTAAGGGATTCAAATTCCGCGACTAATATAGACGCCATTGTAATGTTAGGTTTTAATTAAATAAATAAATTGATTTGTTATATTTTTGTTTGGATTTCCAACAGCCTGTTGCCTTGTGTGCTTTTGTGTAATATAGGTGGGACATGTGCCCGGCTAGCTCAGTCGGTAGAGCATGAGACTCTTAATCTCAGGGTCGTGGGTTCGAGCCCCACGTTGGGCGAGTTAAATTTTTTTAAACATTGCTTTTGTATTTATTTTAGGGAAATCTTTGAAGGCAAGGAGAATGATGAGATAATAAAATAAGTAACCTGTAATTGTAAAAACTCATATCAGAACTTTCAGGTAATATTTCTCAAGAGTTTTGTTACATAACGTCTAACTCGGGTCTCATTTTCCCTGATGAGTTAATATTTTATTCTGGAGATGTACAGTATACGGTCTTAAATGTGTATGCCCATTCTTTATACCTCACTTAACGCCAAACCAATGCCTCAATCACGTCATCTTCGTAAACTACTTGTTGATAGGATTTCTTGGGAGACTCTACTGCTGATTTTGACTTGAACATTTTTTACATTCGGGGGCTTAGTCTCGTTCTAATTAGCGTACGACTGATATTGAATCCATGTTTCTACAATTCCTTCAATTATGAGCTGCAACAAAGCCAAATTTGCAGACATGCTGACTCATCCTGTGACGACGCCAATGAGACTGCCATCGCACGGAGGGTAATGAATACATTTGGTTGCACTTAAGTTAAAGCAGGCACCAGAAAATTCGTTGAGACTGACTAAGAAATTAAAATCTGTTCCACAATTTGCTAAATCTACATCTGGACGGAATACTAGGGTGTATTCTTTGAAATTTGACGTCGATCGATAGTACTATACCAAACCACTCAGCATACATAAGGATGCATGTACATATTAAGCTTAGGATTTATGAAAGCTCCCCTGTTGAGAAGGAAGGTCTGAATGAAATCAGCATTTAATCGTATCTTGGCATGGAATGCATGACTTATGGAAACAAAAATACTTCGGGGTCACTTTCAATTCTTTTGCATGTTCACGGCCAATGACGTAGCCCTGGCCATGCCGTTGGTTCACAAACCGCCTGCAAACTGTATTCATTCATTCTATTGCCACCGCTTCGCTTTCTCCATTCCTCGTCTGCTGGATTTACTTTGAAAAATTCAATAACCCATACATACAGGCAGCCCTTCATAACGAATACCTGCGTCCGTGACCTTTGATACAATCTCAGGGGTATTCTTCTTGTCTGAAGCAAGTCAAGTCCCAAAAAAAACTGTCTCACAAAACTTGGCTTATTAATTCCCTGCCGCACAGTTGGCTTTCAATGAACAACATAACCGTTTCCCTGTCTGGGGGATCGAGAAATGATTTGCTTTTGATTTGAATTATTCCTTTTCTTAGACGGGTTTTAAGGAAAGTTTTTTTTTCAATTTATTAAATAATAATAATTGTTGGCGCGACAGTCCATAGGGGGACCAGGGCCTAGCTTGCTCATCAACTACTAGTGTTGTGCGCGCTACTGTTCTCTCACGAGTAGAAGGGACCTACAGTTTTTTGCCGACTCCGAACGGCGAAGTTTGAGAAGCTTTCTTAGACAGTTAATTTATTAAATAGCACAGAAATCAACTTGCTACCGACACTAAGTATTTCCAGTTCTGCGAAATCCACAACAGGTACCAATTAAGGCGAATAAAAATACAAACTGTTGTGTGTCTTGGACAGGTGTCACATTTCATACATTATGACACAGGACACTCAATATTAGCGTCTATGGCGATGATTAGAGTCAATTGGGAGATAAAAATATACAGTCCTCCGTTTTCCCATGAGATTGACAGCCGCTGATTGAAAATTGAAGGAAAATGAAATATGTGTTGATGCTTTGTATCCGAGCCGTTGGGAGAACGCAACAGAGGGTGGCCTTGGCTAAGATGGTGCACAAAATTGGAGAAGGAACTCAACAAATTTGAAGTACGCAACTGGAGGCAGCTAGGGAGAGGTCATGCTGGTTGAGGAGGCATGTCGGTTGAGGGTAAGGTCTATCCAGGACAGTAGATCTGGTCTATCGTGGACTTCCCTGATCTGAAACCACACTGACAGAGACCTATCAGTTTGTGGACAAACGGTTTCAGACGCTCACGCCAAAGAGGATCTTGTATGCGATGTTCAGGAGACTAAACCCTCGTCAGTTGGCGCAGTCAAGGAGGTCTCCTTTCTTGTCAACCGGGCAAACGACGCTGAAATTCCACTCATCGGGAATGCTTTCCTCCGACCATATCTTACAGATGAGGTGGTGCATGCGCCCCACCAACTCATCTCCAGCTGCTTTAAATAGTTCTGCTTGCAGTCCATCTGCCCCAGCAGCTTTGTTCGACTTCAGCTTGGATATTTCTATCTTCTCCTCGTCTAAGTCGGGGGGACGGAATTCTTGTCTATCATCGAGTAGAACATTCTGCTTAACAGCGGGGTTTGGGACGTCACCGCCGTTAAGAAGTCTACAGAATGATCCTTCTAGATTCTCATCCCAGACTGCGACTCTACTAAGAGTTGTCCATTGTGGTCCTGGCAGGCCTTGGTCTGAACCTTGTCTCGTCCGAATAGTTGTTTTACTTTTCGGTTAAACTTTCGGACTTCATTCCTGCCAAAAAACTTTTCCATTTCCTCAACTGCGCGCTTCTCATGCTCCTTCTTTTTTCTTCCGAGAAGCCGGTGCTCTTCCCTTCTTCTCTGTTCATAGAGCCCACGAACATCCCTCGTTGTTCGATGCAGCGTTGTCTTATAGGCGTCTTGTTTGCCTGCATGCGCTTGCCTGCACTCATCGTCAAACCATGAGTTCCTTTTGGGTGGTGACGTGAAACCCAGCACATCAGTGGAAGCATCTTTGATAGCTTCTTGACAACGTTTCCAGTCTACTTCTAGATGAACGTAGAATTCGAACTTAGAGTTCGCACTTGGTTAGTGCAGGTGACGGCAGGTGACGTCGAACTCTAAGCGAGTTTCAAAGAGCATCGGTCGGCAAAGTTTCCAGCGATCAGTTGCGATTGTAGTTTTCCGACGTCAAACCGTATTGACTTGTCTCGACTCCGCTGATCTCTCTATCCGGGTTATTACCTTCGCTACAAGAAGGAAATGATCAGAGTCAATCTTGGCACCTCTGAAGTTTCGGACATAGAGAATATTGGAGGAGTGTCTAATTTGATCTGATTGACGGTGGATTGATCAGACGATCGCCAGGTTCCTTTCTAAATGTTCAGGTGTGGGAACCGTATGCTAGCCACAGAGAGGTTCCGCCCCGAGGCGAAGTCCAACAGCCTGAGCACGTTTCCGAATGTGTTGTCGTATAGGCTGTTTCCGATGACACCAGCAAAGATATCCTCTTTTCCCAGCTGAGCGTTGAAGTTTCCTTAAACGATCTTAATCTCGTATCTGGGACATCGATCGTATGTTCTTTCTAGGAGATCATAGAAGTCATCCTTGGTGTTGTCATCCTTCTCCTCTGTCCGGGCGTGAGGCTGATGTTCTCGAATTAAGTCTGGATGATGGATTGTCATGAGCGGTTCGCTGACGGAGTCGAAGCTGAGGACATTTTGCCTAAGTCTGCCTCGAATAGCAAATAAGCATCCGAATAAGCGCTGCCTTCGCTCTCTATAGCAATCGCTGTAGTAGATATCGCAGTTTTTTTTTGTCGGTCCCATCAGATCGCACTTCCTGGATGCCGGTAATGTCTGTCTTGTAGAAGTCAAGGGCCTCCTCAAGTTGTTCGCCTGCACATGGCCTGTTAAGGGACCTCACATTCACGTGCAAAACCGAAAATCGTATTTCTTAAAACGTTTGCTCTTTTGTCGAAGAAATAAAGAGGGGAACATTGTTTCTGAATCAATCTTGGCTGATGCGCGCTTTGTGAGATGATGCCTAGTCTTATTGATATGTAAACGGTGTCCCACTGAAATGGCCTCAATTCTACCTCCAAGACAAGGTCTGTTCCAATTGATTTGTGTACAGAAATTCGTAGTTGAGTAGTTTGGTAGTAACTCTATCGATAATTGTGGAACGACTTTTCGTAGAAATTCATAAACAGCTATCAGACATATAGAATGTTAAAGGTTTTTATATTTTCGATTTGACAGCCATCTGCTGTCTGCTGTCTGCTGTCTGCTGTCTGCTTCTTCGGCAGAAATTCGTAGGGAGGGGAAATATTTTGCTCTCTCGTTAGCTCTCTCTTCTACGAAAAAATTAGCTAATGGAACGATTTTTCGTAGTTTTTCAGGCAAATTCGTAGACATTCGTAGCAATTCACAGTTACAGTTTCACGACATACAGTACCTCACAAAATTGAGCATACGCTCACAGCTTAAACACATTTTTGCCTTACAAAAAGTAGTTAATTAAAAAAAAAACTTAAATGCAGTTCGAATTGACATATTTCAATTGCTAAAACCATAAACAAAAATATGAAAATTAACAAAAAAAACTTGCTCTTTCTAAGCAAAATAAAAAGGCACTTCATTTTAACATAGAAAATTGAGCATACACTTGTGGGGGAGAGGTAGGCGAACTTTGGACGGACAATAAGTAAACAACAAGTACTTAGTAACGTGACAGTTTATTGCAAAGAGAGCGTGCACATGAGTTGTGGGCGATATATATACCACCGCCTAACCGAAAAATTATGTTAACGGGAGGATCAGCCGATCATGAGACTCGTTCTTTAAGTTAATTGTATTTATCTTTTACATGAATATTAATTATTAGAACTCGAAGCGTGTAATAGAAGTGTGATGATGCTGTTTCTCAAACTTTTCGAATATTCTACTACACACTTAAAGTAATATCGAGTTACGACTAAAACACAAAACAAAAACAGTTACAAATAAAATTTCAGTAACGCGTGACACCTTCTTCAGCATCTATGACAGCTTGTAACCGCCGTGGCATGGATTTTACCAGTTTTTCAGTAAAAGATGAAAAACTGGTATCTGAATCCCTTCCAAAGCTGCCTGAATTTTAGCTTTTAGCTCCTGCATATTGGAGCAGGTACTTTCATTAACTCGCACTTTTATTTCGTGCCATAGATGTTCAATAGGGTTAAGATCCGGTGATTGTGGGGGTGTTTTTAGCGGTGTTTGAAGCGTTACCATTCGCGTGCTAAATAGGAGGTGTGCTTCGGATAATTATCTTGCTGGAAGTAGAAAACCAAAGGTATACCTCATTTCACTGCGGAACTTCGTAAATTTCGTTTTAAAATATTTAAATACCTAATTTTGTCCATAGTATTTTCTATAAATTCGAACTTTCCACAGCCATTTGAAGCCATACAACCCCACAACAGCACAGATCCTCCCCCGTGTTTAATGGTTGACTATATATTTTTAGCTTTGAGAGCTATATTTGGTTCCCTCCAAACAATTTGTTTGCCATCAGACCCAAATAAATTTATTTTTGTTTCAACTGAAAACTTTTGGGAAGGTGTTTCCCAAAAGCTTTCCGGGTGGTTTACATATTGTCTAGCAAACTCCAATCTTTTCTTCTTATTAACTAGGGAAATGTACGGCTTTCTTCGGGCGATCCTACCATTTAAATTATTCTTTCTCAAGTCTCTGCGAACGGTTTCCACTGAAAGAGGCTTATTAATTACGGGTGACACCTCAGCCGTCAACTTTGGAACGCTAGATTTTGGATTGGACTTGATTGTCCGAACAATATACCGCTCGTTTTGCTCTGAGAGCAATTTTTTTCTTCCCCTTCCAAGTTTGCTTTTTAGCGTTTCTTCATATGTATAATTGTTTATTATTTTTTGTACCGTTGCATGCAATCGCCTTACAGTTTCTGTTATTTTTCGCATCGACTTCCCCTCGCAAAATAGCTTAATTATGAGCATTCTCGTTGACAAAATAGTCTGTTTTTCCATGTTTTCCATATTTTCGCACAAAGAAGAGAATATCGGTCTTTTCAGTTCAAAAGCGTGTGCAGAAATGATCATCAGGGACATTTGTAGCTTCATTCCTGAACAAATTTTGCATGTATCGATTCTGCGAAGTTAGTTTATAACGCACACATGACATCTGTATGCTCAATTTTGCGTGTCGATTTCAGGGGTTGTTTCCTTCTTCATGCGAAAAGGATGATGAGGAAGTCGCCTGTCTGTGAATTTGGCATATAATCTTGTTTAAGATATGTATTCAGTTACCAAAAAAATAAAACAAAAAAGTGATCGGCCTTAAAACAGAACGAATATGAAGTAATGATAGGTGTATGCTCAATTTTGTGAGGTACTGTATTTTGACATTAATTCTGACACCACGGTTCAAAATACGAGCAGAGAGCGACAATTGATGGCTATGTTTTCCTAAACCATCACCATCGGTGCTGCCTGCTTTCTGATAGCCATCCGAATGAACTTTCAAAGGGGTTCTCTGGTAGACAAAACTCGGTCATTTTGTTCGTTGACATCTTGGCCGACAACAAATCTCAGTCAGTCGGTCAGTAACCCACTCTGTTGTAGGTGAGGGCTGTTCTTTTCCATATGACAGTCAACAGAGTGGCATTCCATCAGAATTACTAACAGTTCATTTGATTACTATAGTTTTCAGTTACAATTACAAGACTGTAAATCAGACTGAATACATGCTGAAATTAAGAGTAACAACAGTTTAAGTTGAAAGTACTCAATTCATTTGATTGTAATTAAAATTGCTGTCATTGCACGAAGCAATCATTGCTTTGTGTAATGACATCCATTTACCGAGCAACAACCTGTCAGATTGATATCAGAAAAAAACATGAACATTTTTGTTTGTCAAACGATCTGTAAACTAATTACATTCGCTTCTGCACCCCTGAGCGGGATGCTCTCTAATCCTAACTTCCAAGCTAAAAGAAAATTACAGTAAATGATTCCGGGGACTGAAAACAATATGTTTACTCATTCAAGCCATTGACTTTCAAGCTCAAAGAACTGGTACTCCCTTTGATCAGTTCACCTACTCACAACGACGTAATGGGCTTCCCCACAATCATAGGAAAGATTTAAAAATTCATCTAAATGCCATGTTGAGGTGTTTCGAGTCCCAAACATCCACCCGATAGATGACTTGCAGTGTTTTTTTTTATCACGAGCTGCATCTCTGTGTACAGTTCGTCAAGCCTTTTGTTTGATTTGATATCTGTTCTGTATCATCAAATAATGACCCTTTCCAAGCGTTTTTCTGGCTGGCCACGCCACTTGAGAGAGAAATTAAATTTTCCACGACCACGCTTCTCACACATTTACGCAGTTATTCAAATCAAAACCCAGCACCCGCCTCGGTTTCGTTTCCATCTTGTCTCACTCTCCCGGCCGGTGAGTCTGAAACTTAATTAGAAGCTTCAGTCACCGCTGCGATGACGACCAACAGTGTGTACACAAAGGAAGCCAACACTCCAACACTCTGCTCTTCTCCCCACTCCAGCGAGAACCCAGTCAAACCACTCGTCCGTCCGCCCCGCATCCACCCCATCAACCGCAACGGGAGCTTGAAGTCATCGCCAAAGCAAGTCTCGCTTCGCCCCGGCGGTCATGTATTCGAATTCGAAAAGCCGACTTCAGTCGTCTTGCAGTCGCCGATTGTTCAAGTTGTGGCCGTCGCTTCATCCAGACCCGAGTGTTAGTACGCAGTTGTGACGCTCCTCAATCCACGCCGCACCCTCACCCAGAAACCGCCGTGAATCGCGAAAATTAAGTTCGTTGTCGTAGTGAGAATTGCATTTAGTAACTGTGAACAATGCGTCAACAAGTGGTTGCAGTCTTGCTTGGCCTCATTGCCATTGGCAGCGCCATTAAGGTAAATAGCCCCTCTTTGTTGCTCTTCCCTTCAAGATGTGTGTGGGTCAGCTGCAGTGTGACCTTTCCGTGCGGCCCTTAGACGAGGGTCATTGTTCAGTGAACTCTCCCTATCCAACGTCCGTCTGCACGCAAAGGAAATTGTTTTCATTCGTCCCTCTCACTCGGCACGGAGTAGTAGACGCTTGGCGTCTCAGGCAAAACCGGTTAGGCGTTTGGTTGTGTTTACAAATGCAGCTGCGCGTACGAATGGCTGCAGTTTAATAACACAGATCGACTTCAACCGAATTCGGGCGTGGCACTGTTTCATATTTCACAAGCCCCCTGCAGGAGAGACAACTTTGTTGACGTGTGTCTGGTGTAAACGTAAACAGACCTGCTTTTTGATAGCAATCAGTACCAGTTTCGCTAGCGACAACAGACCGGTGAAGGCAAGAGTTGTGGGACTTCTTCTTATCCCCTCATCACTTGCCTCGTGAGGCGCTTGAACATGGAGAGAAGCAGAAGGTAGTTTTCACACTATTATCCGAGAAGCGAAGCCGCTTTGAGCGCTCCCTGAATCTCACACAATCGGCAGCGGTGTGTAATTAGTGTCGGGTTGAGGGAGATCTCCGAAACAAGGGGCTAATAGCTAATGGTTAGATTGTTCTTGAAGAATTTTGTAATTTCCAAATGCGGTGGTTTCTTTGTTATAAATTGGAAGTGCTTAGTGTGAAGTTATGATACGGAGCGTAAAGCCATGGCGAAGATCAGCTTTCAAATCGAGTTACAGTTAGTGAATTAGGAGTGGGGTAGTAATCTATTTTTCTGTTTTTTTTCTTCCACTGAAATGTTCGGTGAACATTAACTTTTCTTTTTTTCAAGTTCCTAATCGAGGAATTTCCACTTGTTACTGCACTGCGTCTGATCGCTGCTCTTGCGATAGGCATTAAAGTGACTCAGTGACTTTCTCACCATAATGGCAGCTATGATGGATGCGAGTATGTCTCCTGAAGTTGGTGTTAAAATGCTCATCCACTTACTTTCTGTTTTTGTGTAACGACGAATTCGGACTTACTAAAGGTTCAACCTTCCTCTTTGGAGTCAGTACCACAATATAACCTGGTCAAAGAGCAACTACGAGGTTTGCTGAAGTCTCAAGTTTAAAGTTTCTACAATCCCGAAAAGGTACCTCTTTCCATCAGTTAATGATAAAAAAAACATGAGAAACAGGGAATAAGACATGGGCCGATATTATTTACATTTATTACATTTCACATTATTTACATTTCACATTTTCTGCTAATCTCTAAAAATCTGAACTTTAATATTCTTAATTTCAATCAAATGTTTTAATCACTAAGTGGGACCTTCTGTAACTTAACATGCGATCGTTCGGGTGATCTGAAGATCATTCATTTTCTGTATAAGAAAGTTCCTATCATTGCACGACTCCGCCTTAATTAAGGTGCTGACAACATTGAAAAAAAACACGTCTACGAAATGCTCCTCAAACGGAGTCAGTATTAAACTGCATGTCCTCTACTCTCCAAGTCGTTAAACAAGTTATTCGGAAGAATAGACATAAGCGTGTCTTTCTGTAGCTACTTAAAAAAAAAACATCATCTTTATTCCTCTTTCGGCCGATAGCACAGTCTTCGACTCTTTCAAAACCCGTTCAGCAGGTGAAGGCTACAGTTTCGACTGTTGCTTTCTTTCTGGTTTTTACCAGGGTAGGCCTGTTCATCAAAGTCCAGGAAGGCAAACCCTGCCCCGCTGGTGTTGAAGCGAGTAAGTTCATTCTGCAGACAATTTATAAAATTTTTATGAATTCGTCGATTTCTGTTAAGTTACACTCCGTAATGCATTATTAGGTTTAAGACAACCGCTCTCCGAAATTCTAAAAATAAGACTCGAATCGGCACAAACTTTAATTTTTTCAAAAATCCTCAGTTATACCTATTTTCAGACCTTTAGAAAAGTACAAATTCGATTCATTCAAAAGCACGCATATTGCGATACTCAATTACTTTTGCTGTTTTTACCTCACTGGCGTTAAGGAAAGTACTCATCACACCGCTCTTATGTAGTCTACACGTACGTCCCACACAAGTTTCTTGTTTTCTTATACATTCAAAAATAATGGCCTAGATTGACTACCCACGGTATTCATGATTCTTTATTCTGAATAATAACAATTGGTTGATGCGACAATCCACAGAGGACAAGGACCTAGCTTACACACGAATTTCTCGTGTTATGCGCGCTACTTTTTTCTCACGAGTAGAAGGGGGATGTACCGTTTTTTCCTGACTCCGAACGACGAAGTTTGATAACCTTTTTTTTAGACAGCAATTGATCTGTTCCAATTCATTTGTGCACAGAAATTCGTAGTTGCGTAGTTTAGGTAAAAATTAGAGTTGTATAGTTCCGGACCTACATTGTTCCTGAACCTAGTTCCACCGTAGGAACTAGTTCCAATAGTTCCACATATTCCACCTAAACATGTCCGATAGCTCCGACATGTTCGATAGTTCAAACATGACAGATTCATTGTGAATTTGTGAAATGAAAAAGCAGCGAAATTCTTTTGTTGTCGCATCTCAATTTCAGGTTCCGTCCCTTTGGTCGTTTGAGTGCTTCAAAATAATAACGATTGGGTGCCGCTACATTTCACAGGGGGACCAGGGCCCAACTTGATCATCAAATACTCGTGTTGTGCGCTCTACTGTTCTCTCACGAGTAGAAGGGACCTACGGTTTATTGCCGACTCCGAACGACGAAGTTTGAGAAGCTTTCCTAGACACTAATTACTCTTTGAGTGTTGTCAGCTGTTGAAAAGACGTGGTGCCGTGAAAAGTTCAACTGGGAATCAAACCTAGACCTTCGGCATGTGACAGTCGCACGCTACCTACTACGCCACGGTGGCCAGGGAAGTGTAAAAACTGCTTTTCTCCTTTTTCCTTTTTCCATTTGTATGTCAAAATATTTAGAAACGTTGTTCTTATTCGTGTTAGTTTCAGACAAGATTAACTTGTAAAACGTTTTCTATTGTTGCATAAAGTTTCAACCATTTTCTTTAACTCGTTTTTTATTGCCCTTACCTGTTTAATGATAACAATGACATTGAGGAAGAATAGAGAGTAAGTCATTCTCTCTAAATTATGATAACTGCTCTCTAGAAACATAGCTACACAATTTTAAAGCATTTAACATAACAAAGGAAGGGCATAAATTGATGTTGTTTGTTTTTGTTTCCTTAGTTCGTACATAATATCGAATAACAAAGTTCTTAATAAAAATAATCTTTCTTTAAAGTACCATTACAGTTAAGAATTACAGAAAGAATGTTGTTCAACTGCTATGATACTTAAAAGAAAGAAAATTTTCAATCAAAGATAAGTCAATTAAAGTTGTGTGGATGGATGTATTACACTACAATTTTAAAATGTATGATATTTCCAAACCCAACATACTCTTAAATTATGTTCAGAGAGTGGGAGATGGCACTTACAACCCCTCACACTCTAGATTTTGAGTCTTTAGATGTTGTTTTCATTGAAATGTGCTACCCACTTCAGCTATATAAACGATTTAGGTCGATTTTTTGATGCTTTGGTCTGAAATTTCAATTCTATTTTATCTAATCAATTAAGATGTTAAGTTCAACGGATAGACTGTGTAACCTTCTGCCCTGTTATTTTTTTTACTTCGAATTCCCTTTGACACAGCTTCTTAGGAACTATGCTATATTGAAAAGATATTGACATTATCAGTTGTAGTGCAAGAGGCTGCCTCAAAGTGTACGCATCGTGGCTCCTAGTTACAAAACATGGCCGGAAATGACACAATTTTTCATTTGACTTTTTATGTATGCAGGTGGGTGCAATCGAAACAGAATCACAAATTAATGCACTGTCTAAAAAAAAGCTTCTCAAACTCCCCTCGTAGAAGCCCCCTCTAAGAAGCCCCCTTCCTTATTTGCGAAGAACTTGGACAGCCACTTTTCACAAGCCTCTTTTGAGTTCAACCTCACAACAACAAGAGCGTTCGCCACGGACAGGAACAGGTGGTAATCACTTGGCGCTATGTAAGTTCTATATGGTTGATGCGACAAAAACTCCCACCCGAACTCCCGTAGCTTCTGACGAGTCATCAACGAAGTTTGTGGTCTGGCGTTGTCCTGGTGAAACAATTCACTGTTGGCCAATTCTGGACGCCTCTGGTCGATCGCCTGCTTCAAGCGGTCTAGTTGTTCCCAGTAGATGGTAGAATTAAGCGTCTGACCATATGGGAGCAACTCATAGTGAATGATTCCCTCCCAAACCCACCAAACACACAGCAAACCCTTCCTGGCCGTCAATCCCGGCTGGTCACTCTTTTGGATTCACTGGCCTTCAACCACTACCGTTTTCGCTTGATATTGTCGTATGTGATCCATTTTTCGTCGCTAGTCATCATCCGCTTCAAACATTAGTCGAGTTAGTTCCGTTTCAGCAGCACATCGCAGGCGTTAATTCGGTCCAAAAGGTTTTTGAAGGTTTTTTTGCGTCAAATCATGCGGCACCCAAACATCAAGCTTTGTTTTTTGTATCCAGCCTTCTGCAGATGGTTTAAAATGGTTTGGTGACTAACTCCCATCTCCTAGGCGATGTCACGAGATGCCACATGCCGGTCTAACTCGATGATTTCCATGATTCGATCGGTATTCTTCATCACAGGCAATACGCCGGCTGATGGTGTCGTTTTCACAGGCTCTGAATCGCCGAAACCATTCCTTCGCGGTTCGAAGTGCTAGAGTACCATCCCCCAAAACACCATTGATCTCACGGAACGTTTCTCTAGCGGATTTGACTTTAACGAAGAAAAAATTTAACATAGCGCGATTTTCGGCGTTAGTGAACTCCATGTTTACACGTATATAAATGTTGAACGCAATATCCAAACTAATCATGCATTACGTCGTTTAATCATGCATAGCGTCGTTTTGTAGGTTATTTCAAGACCTTTCAAATGATGTATAGTTTTGCCAGATACGAGGTCTATAGCGCTTTGTACATAGCCTGAAATTTCAAAAGACAAAAAGGCGGAAGGGAGATATTTGGCAACCTTATATGTAGATTAGTTTAAGACAAACCAAATTCAAAACACTGGTGTACACTTCGAAAACTCCCCTCAGAATGGCGTGGTGCTATTATTTCGAACAAGTTAAATTCAGTTGCATATCCGGTAAAGGGGACTTGTTTTAATGACAAGATGCAATTTTTTATTATCTTGCTTATGGGTTGTATGACTGATATAATAAAGATGTTGTGCAATAAATTTGAGGCCCCTGCCTGTCCACAGGAAAAAGTAATTAGCATAATAGTGACAAAGTCGAACATGATGAGATTATTTTGCACAGTGCTGTAATAAAGCAAAAGTTTGAAAAAAAAAAAAAAATTGCAGGAACTAGAAAAGTGCCAGACTTTACTGTGCGATATTGTAAGTTTCATGTTCTTATAAATTATTGTTCCTTGCCAATAATGTCAAAACCTATGCAAATACCAGAAACCATTAAGGAAGGAGATGGTCATATGGCCACATGGTTATATGCCCTCTCCTTCTAACAGTTTGAAGAGTGAGGAGACCCGCAATGTAGGCAGTTCACACGTATTCTTATTTAAAAACAAAAGAAATCCTGTCTCTAAATCAGCTGATCAGGAGGGGAAATGTTATAAAAACGCTGTCAAAATGAATTCAAGGGCGGGAGACGAGGAAGTTGACTGTCTTCCTATTGATCTCTGACAAATACTTCGAAATTTTGAAATTATTTTCAGTGACTTTCCGTTTCACAAGTGCATATCGGCGATTTTTTTTTTACATTTCGGTGAAGAAACTGTTGCAACTCTTTTTATGAATCTCTACACAAGTGTGGACGACAAGAAGAATGCACAGCAGTTAACACAGACCGGAGAACAAGAGTCGGAAATAAAAGTGTTATTCCTTTTCTACAATAACAATTATTGCTTTGTAGAGTCTGCAAGTATTTTGTATGAAATTCTGAGACCAAATAATGCTGGCTAAAAAGTAATACTCAAACCTTATGGTGGATGGTAAGCTCTACGGCTTGAATTTTCAGCTTAAGACTCAATAGCTTGTTGTCTGCACAGTCGAACATAGATTTAAAGTGAATTTCATCTATTGATTCTCGCCCGCTTTAATTGTGCATAAAGAAAATCGCCATCACATCAGGGTATAAATCTGCAACAGACCATTTGAATGCAGAAGGCATCACCTGCAACCGCAAATTACTTTTCATTATAAAGTTTTGCTCACTAAACGTCTAAATTAATTTCATTGCAATGCCACAACTTCGCTTAATATGCACAGTGCACGAGTGAATTTTTAACTTCACATTCAATGGATGACCTTACGTCGTAAATGAATAATTGCCGCTGAACTGATGTCTGTCAAATGAATACTCAATTAAAAACCTTCTGATTCCTTAAAGGCGCTGTAATGACTTTTGTTTTTTCTCTCTGCATGCTAAACAGCAAACAGAATTTTGCATTATGCATTTTTAAAATCTGACCCAACCGATCGCATTCAGGCCTCAAGCAAATGAAATGTGAGGTGTGATTATTAAAACAAATCGAAATAAACGCGAACGTTAATTGCAACTGCACGCTGTCGAGAAGTTAAACACGACATTTGTGTTACAAATTTGAAGATCGTGATAGAAAATCATTGCTTTTTGTTAACAATTACAGCGTTATCACCGTTATTGTCGAAATTAGAAAGTAGAATGAGAAAGTGTTGCATCAAAGTTGCTTCTGGCGATCAAATAACTGGATATTTGGTAAATAATGCAGAAATATATTATTTTTCCCAAAATAGGTCTGTTCCAATTCACTTGTGTACAGAAATTCGTAGTTGAGTAGTTTGGGTAAAAATCTCTCTTGGAGAGAGTGACTCTGCCGAAACTTTGAAACGACTTTTCGTAAAAATTCCCAGAATCATATGGAAGCAGCTGTCAGATATTTTTTTTATTTTCACTTTGACAGTCATCTGCTGCCCACAGATTTTTTTTCTGCAGAAATTCGTTGGGAGGGGAAATATTTTACTCTCTCACGAGCTTTACGAAAAAATTAACCATTGGAAAGTCATTTGTCAGTTGTTCGGCGAATTTTGTAGACATTCGTAGCAATTCAGAGCAACTGGAACAGATCTAATGTCTACAGCCACTTGGGTTAACTTTTAAGGCTTCGTTTCCAAACAACCTAACCCTTTTAGTTTCGTTGTGAGTTCGATGCTCTCCATAGTCCTTATAGCTGATCCTGCGATTTGATATTTATGTTTCGGATATAAAGTAGATGCGCATGAACATTGAATTTTGAGGCATATTTGATAGTTGCACCTACACACACAGGCCGACAGAATTCACCGTACGACGTTCAAAAATGCTCGTTTTCAGTACCAACCGTGTATGATAAAATAATGAATTAAATTGTAATCCAAAAGAAAGATTATTTACGTTACGTTTACAGAAAACGAAGTTTTCAACTTTTGGCCTTTAAAAAAAAAACAAATTTTTAATTCATTTACACGACAAGACTCATCGTGCTCCTGCTAAGAAAACTATTACACCGCAGTCGGTTCCTAGTAGCTTTTTGGACCTCCACGAGATTTGAAGGCAGCTTGTAGTCTACGCGGTATTGAACAAACCAGTTTCTGGGTTAAATCTTCGGGTACCCTGATAATAATAATAATAATTGCATGGCGCGACAGTCCATAGGGGGACCAGGGACTAGCTTGCTCATCAACTACTTGTTTGTGTGTACTTGGACCTACAGTTTTTTGCCGACTCCGAACGGCGAAGTATGAGAAGCTTTCTTAGACAGTTATTACTCTTTGAGTGTTTTCAGCAGCTCGAAAGAGATGGTGCCGTGGAAAATTCGAGGTGTTGAGCCGGGAATCGAACGTATACCTTCGGCGTGTGAGCGTCGCACTCTAACCACTACGCTTCGGCGGCTCGGGGTACCATATTCCAATCTAATACCAAAGCTTGCTTGAGTGTGGCACTTGAAGTTATTGTGTGTCTATGTAGCTGTTTGTCTATGTCCTATGTATGTCAAGAGCTGAGCCGGAAAAGCGTCTGTGCCACCAAGACACTGTACTTTGAAGGTTTGTGAAAGAAGCAGTCTCGTACTTCCGCGAAAGCATCTTTAACCAAATAATTGATGATTCATCAGAATCGTTGCAGTATCCTCCATGTTACAGAGGCGACAACCAATATTCACTTTACACAACTGACGCAACCATGAGACCAGTTCAGAGCAGGGTTTGATTCCGTTGAAAAGGATTCCGCGTCGTCTTGTGAACTGGACCAGTGGTACAAGAAGCAGTAGAAACTATGAACTTCACCCGGTGACCGTTCTGCCAAAGTGGTGAAGACCACTTTCTCAGCTGAAAGTGTGGAAGTGGCTGTCCTTTGGGTTCTGCATCCATTGCAAACCGCAATGGGAAGGCAGGATAAGGCGACAAATAATTTGTTGACCCAATTAGAATTGCAGCAGATGATCTTCCACGACAACATCGCTGTCTCCTTAAACAATTGTACTACACACTGCCGTCCATGTCCTTTAGTTGTCACTTTCAGGACTGCTAACTGGGAAGCATTTCGTTTGTCTAGAGGGAGCAATGCATTTTTGGTTTAATATGGTATAAGGTTGACAAATATCTCCCTTCCGACTTTTTGTCTTTCGAATTTTCTGGCTATGTACAAAGCGTTACAGAGCTCCCATCTGGCAATACTATACATCATTTGAAAGGTCTTGACATAACCTACAAAACGACTCTATGGATGATTAGTTTGTATATTGCGTTCAACAGTTATAGACGTGTAAACATGGAATTCATTTACGCCGAAATTCGCGCTATTTTAAAGTTTTCGTTCGTTAAAGGCAAATCCGCTAGAGAAACGTTCCTTGAGATTAATGGTGCTTTAGGGGTGTTACTTTATCACTTTGAACCGCGAAGGAATGGTTTCGGCGATTCAGAGCCTGTGAAAACGACACCATCAGCCGGCGGATTGCCTGTGATGAAGAATACCGATCGAATCATGGAAATCATCGAGTAAGATCGGCATGTGGCATCTCGTGACATCGCCTAGGAGATGGGAGTTAGTCACCAAACCATTTTAAACCATCTGCAGAAGGCTGGATACAAAAAAAAAGCTTGATGTTTGGGCGCCGCATGATTTGACGTAAAAAAACCTTCAAAACCTTTTGGACCGAATTAACGCCTGCTATATGCTGCTGAAACGGAACGAACTCGACCAATGTTTAAAGCGGATGATGACTGGCGACGAAAAATAGATCACATACAACAATATCAAGCGAAAACGGTAGTGGTTGAAGGACAGTGAATCGTCCCAAACAGTGGCCAAGCCGAGATTGACAGACAGGAAGGTTTTGCTGTGTGTTTGGTGGGATTGGGAGGGAATCATTCACTATGAGCTGCTCCCATATGGTTAGACGCTTAATTCTACCATCTACTGCGAACAACTGGACCGCTTGAAGCAGGCGTTTGACCAGAAACGTCCAGAATTGGCCAACAGGAGAGGTGAAGTGTTCCACCAGGACAACGCCAGACCACACACTTCGTTGATGACTCGTCAGAAGCTACGGGAGCTCGGGTGGGAGGTTTTATCGCATCCACCATTTAGCCCGGACATAGCGCCAAGTGATTACCACCTGTTCCTTTCCATGGCGAACGCCCTTGGTGGCGTGAAGTTGTCGTGAAGAGGCTTGTGAAAAGTGGCTGTCCGTGTTCTTCGCAAATAAGGAGGGGGGCTTCCACGAGGGAGGCTTCTACGAGGGAGGCTTCTATGAGGGAGGCTTCTACGAGGGGGGCTTCTACGATGGGGGCTTCTACGAGGGGTGTATTATGAAGTTGTCGTTAGATGGAACCAGATTATCGAACAAAACCGCGCATATTTGAACTAAATCCGATCACTGTAACACTTTTAATAAAACATTGAATAAAGAGCAAAAAAGCGGAAGAGAGAAATTTGTCAACCGTATTGGTTGGCAGTTCTTGGAAGAACATTTTAGATCCCTTCCATGTCATATTCTGTTCCTTCTGCTTGATCGAAGTGAAAAAGAAATTTGTAATCCATACTTGCATTTTGCTTCCTTTAGCTTGCTTCACAAATGGGTCCCTTAACTTATTTTCTGTAAAGCTTGGCTTTACATGCTACAAGAGATCAGGCTCCAACATTTCGAGCGCCGTCTGTACTGTCATCTTGGCCACGGAATTACCATAAACGCTCAATGGAGTTCAAAACTGAACTCTGTGGGAGAGAACACAACTGTTGCGGGGCATAGAACCTGTCCCGTCCCGCTTACACTTCTCAGTGTCTTTTATGAAGAAGTTTTGAGTGCAGGCTTTCGACTGACCATTAAAGATAGCATCCTGGTACTGTGTTAAGTCTTGAGCTTGATCTACTGAAAATAGGTGTTTCGAACCTTTTTCGACATTCAAAACGAACAACAGAAATTTTCTATCGCTTCGCAGAGGTTTTGTACCTTACCAATGTGAGGCATGGCTCGTCACAAGGTATTTAACTGATTTGCCTGCTGTTAGGGACTTTTCTAAGTTAAAATGTTTGTGTCTTCAAAACTGATCTAGTATCCTAAGATCCAATTCTCAACGTCGGCTGAAAAATGAAAAGCAACACTCCACGCCTCATAGGTCTCCATAAGCCATCCAAGCATAGACCACAATGATGTAACACCAATAACAGATAAAATTACCACGACCGCCTATTGCAATCACAATGCTTGTGCGCTGCGTTAAGTGGTTGGGAGTTTTCCGCAGAACGCACATATTATCGCACCGTTTCCGGTATTTGCCTTGAAACACGCACCGCAGCTAACCGTTTTGTAATTGCATCCCTCCCCATTGTTAGATAACGACTGTAAAGTATCGGGGTATTGTCTGAGTTCCACGCAGCGGCCAAAGTGTTAGTTCGAAAAATTGACGATGACGATCATCAACATGAATGCGAATGATTTTCGACTTGTTTACCAGGAACAGCGGCCGGCGTGGCCGCGCCAGTACAAAAACCGGTTCCCGGCAATTGTTCATAACTGATTCAAGGGATGTTCCGATGTGATGCGTTTGGGGAATAAATTATTTATTGGTCGACGGAGCGGCTTAATGATGATGATACGAGAAGTGATGTAAAACTGAATGCCCAAGGCTTGATGTGACTCGGAGGAAAGGGAAACGATGAAGTTCTGAGTGATGGATGGCTTTCATCGTTCGTATGTGCTGATGTGGTCTAAGTGGTTTGAGGATAGTTTACACAATTGTAAGCTTCCTGATAGGCGAGGGAATCGTAGAAAAAATTCTTTAAAAGCGCCCATAACATTTTTTTTCTCTTTTTAAAATTTAAAAGGTCTGCTATCGCAAAGGGCATTGATTTGTGGGACAAAAAAGGAACTTCCCAAGTCATTAAATTTAAAAATATATTAGTAGTATATTGACAGCGAGGGTGCACTACCCCAGAGCGAATAAGTCGCGTATTGTATTTTTATTTGTTTATTTTTAAGAGGAGACATTTTTGTCGCAGAAACGCTAATTGAAAGCGAATGCCCGGTTTGTGGTCATACTTCTGTACCTGTTGTACAATCGCGCCACCGCCTTGTTCTTCAATTTACTCGTGAGGGGCACTTACACAATAATTTATAAGGTTTATTTTTATATCGAGGGAAGGAGCGAAATGGTCGTGAACTTGCACACTACGTCTTGCGAGCAAAAGCGAGTGCAGAATAATTTAATTTTCAATATTCGTGCAACCTCTGCTGAACCAACCAGCCGGTGAGTTCAAAGGGAAAGACTGTTCTGCTTTTATCCCACACGGAAAGTGAAGTGTGTATTTCGATTGAATTCTGTGGAAGAATAACGACAATGTCTTGCGTCAACATTCCTTTAGTTTGTTTGTTTGAATTGTTAGTGACTTAAACACAAACAGAAAACAGCAAAACAGATTTGTCATTTCGAACTTCATAACCTCTGCCGAATGGCTTTGTCTTCTGACTTAACAGAGAATTCCCTTACATTTCGACTTTCGAAAGAAATTGACTTTTTTTTTCCATTGAGTACGAAGGCAACGCTAGCAATTTTGTTTCTTTTTACAAATCAACTCGACTCTGAGCATTATGCCACTGCAGTTGTTTCGATCCAGCAATCTTTTGAAATTGTCTGTGGGCCGTGGTAGTGTGTCCAACAAGTGCATCTTCAGTGTCTGTATCTAGTACACAAAAGAGGAGAAGGTCTTGGTTTAGTCAACTGTCGGGGGATATATTTCCTTTACATCGTCTTCAGGATGTGGCCGCCGTGGCGTAGTGGGTAGAGTGCGACGCTCACACGCCGAAGGGTCTGGGCTCGATTCCCGGTTGAACACCTCAAATTTTTCCCGGCACCAACTCTTTTGAGCTGCTGACAACACTTAAAGAGTAATAATTGTCTAAGGAAGCTTCTCAAACTTCGTCGTTCGAAGTCGGCAAAAAACTGTAGGTCTCTTCTATTCGTGAGAGAACAGTAGCGCGCACAATACGAGTATTTGATGAGCAAGCTAGGCCCTGGTCCCCCTGTGGATTGTCGCACCAACAATTAATAATTAATTAATCGTCGTTAGGACGTCTACAGGATCTTGAAGATTTTGTCAATAAACTAACATTGACTATACCGCGGCAAATATTGGGTTGTCAACTAAGTATTTGTGGCCGCCGTGGCGTAGTGGGTAGAGTGCGACGCTCACACGCCGAAGGGTCTAGGTTCGATTCCCAGTTCAACACCAATTTTTCAAATTTTTCACGGCACCACCTCTTTCGAGCTGCTGACAACACTCAAAGAGTAATAACTGTCTAAGAAAGCTTCTCAAATTTCGCCGTTCGAAATCGGCAAAAAACTGTAGGTTCCTCCTACTCGTGAGAGAGCCGGAAAGCGCGTTGATGAGCAAGCTAGGCCCTGGTCCCCTGTGGGCTATCGCGCCAACAATTAATTATTAATTAATCGTCTTCAGGACGTCTACAGGATCCCCTCTTGGAGATTTTGTCAATAAACCAACATTCGCAGGAAAGGTGACGATTCGCAGGAAAGGTGACGATACGATGTATTTGCGGATTTTACTCATGGATGGCTTTATTTGAATTTTAGGTTTGTTGATGTAATTGCAACGTCAAATAAATTTTGTTATTTGATAGTTGGAACTTCAACTGTCAATCAGTAAAAAAAATTCTTTGATCAGTTGTGTAGTTTGAAAAATGGAAAATCAAAACGAATATTTCCGTCATATTTTGCTGTTTTTATTTCCGAAAAGGAAAAAACGCATGAGAAGCTCCAAAAGAGTTATGTTTTGTCTACCATATAGTGACGAAGCCTTCAAAGAACAGCAGCGTCAAAATTGGTTTGCTTTCTTTCTTGTTATTATTCACCCAAAGATGAAAAATGCTTTGGTCGTCCAGTTGAAGTTGATGACGACCAAATCAAAGCTATAATCGATTCGGATTGTCACAGTACAACACGTGAGATTACAGAGAAGCTTCAATTACGTAGGTTGCCTTTTATATTTCGGGATTAGGCAACCATAGTGTTCCAATCTGGCAACTGCCAGCTCAATCGTAAAGTTTAACATTTTGAGGTTATACGTTTACAGAACTTTTTGACATACGAGCGCTATTTGTGTTGTTTATAGTAACTTAAACGATTCATCTCGCCCAAAAACTGAAATTATTTCGTGAAAATTTTCGTGCGATTATTGTTTACAACTTTTGACGTGGATTAACTCAACGACAGTGCATCGTTGAACTAAATTCAATTTTTGGCGATGAAGGCCCATCAAGGACCGGTGTTTATCGATGATATAGTGAATTCAACCGAGGTCGTAGTTCACTCCAAGACGAACTACGTGAAGGTCGTCCAAAATCAGTTATTGTTTCGGAAACCACTGATGCTGTGCGCCAGCTGATATTGCAAGATTGTCATGTGACCTATCGTGAGATTGAGACAATCTTAGGCATTAGCAGGACCAGTATATATTTAATTTTGCATGAACATTTGACCGTCAAAAAAATTTGTTCACGTTGGATCCCACACAATTTGTCCATCGCTCAAAACAAGGCTCGTGTCGATTGGTCGAAAGAAATGCTCCAAAAATACGATCGTGGTGCTTCGAAACACGTCTATGACATCGTGACAGGTGATGAATCTCGTATGAGCCCGAAAGTAAACAGCAGTCGACTGTATGGGTGTTTCAAATTGAGCCAAATCCAACAAAAGTTTCTCGCGCACGAAGCACTTCCAAGCAAATGGTCGCCTGTTTTTTCGGAAAAACTGGACATGTCGCAACCGTACCACTAGAACAACGAAGAACAGTCAATTGTGAGTGGTACGAGAACACAACCATTTGTTTGCCAGTTGTCTTTCAAGAAATCAGGAAAATCAACCGCCGAAGACGGATCACTCTTCACTACGACAATGCGAGCTCTCACACATCGGCTCAAACAACTGCATACTTGAGCTCTCAAAACATCGATTTGATGAGTCATCCGCCGTATAGTCCTGACTTGGCAGCGAATGACTTCTTTTTATTCCCGTACGTAAAAAATAAAATGAGAGGCTAACGTTTTTCGACACCTGAAGGAGCGGTTGATGCGTTCAGAATGCATGTTTTGGAGATACCTCAATCGGAGTGGCAAAAGTGCTTCGACAATTGGTTCAAACGCAAGCAAAAGTGTATAAATCTTAATGGGGAATAGTTTGAAAACGAATAAAGCTATTTTTGATGGTTAATGTTTTTTTGTTCTCCAATGCCGAAATATAAAAGGCAACCCTCGAACAAGTAAACGAGCCTCACAAGTTGTAAGGCCCAGAGAGTGTTAATTTGTTGACCGTCATTTTCGATGTGTGAATTAAGTTTTTGCGATATTTTTAATTTAAGGTCCTCTCCCGTCCGGGTCCTTCAGAACCCGAGATTTTAGTTTAAAACTAAACAAAGGCCGTATACTGATGAGAACAAATATATGGAAGATTGTATGTCCCCCGGCGGCTTTCTGTAGGCCAGTTGCTTGTAACAATGTGCTTCCACAAGAGTACTAGTCAATTCTTCTTCAAAGGCGCGACAAAAAGTCGATAAATATATACAATACGTTTTTGATGTAAAAACGTGATCTATGGACGATGATAGACAAGCATTCCGTCCCCCCGACTTAGACGAGGTGAAGCTAGCAATATCCAAGCTGAAGTCGAACAAAGCTGCTGGAGCGGACGAACTGTCCGCAGAACTATTTAAAGCAGCTGGAGATGACCTGGTTAGGCGCATGCACCAGCTCATCTGTAAGATATGGTCGGAGGAAAGTCCGATGAGTGGAATCTCAGCGTCGTTTGCCCGGTTCACAAGAAAGGAGACCCCTTTGACTGCGCCAACTACAGAGGGATTAGTCTCCTGAACATCGCATACAAGATCCTCTCTGCAGTATTGTGTGAGCGTTTGAAACCATTTGTCCATGACCTGATAGGTCCCTATCAGTGCGGTTTCAGGCCAGGGAAGTCCACAATAGACCAGATCTTCACATTACGGCAGATCCTGGAAAAGACCCAAGAAATGCAAATTGACACTCACCACCTATTCGTCGATTTCAAGGCTGCATATGACAGTGTGCATAGAGACGAGCTATACAGTGCCATGTCTAGTTTTGGCATTCCTACCAAACTCGTCAGATTGTGTAAACTGACGATGGAGAACTCTCGCTGCTCCGTCAAGGTCGGTAACGAACTCACCGAGACCTTCAATGTCAAAAAAGGTCTTAGACAAGGCGACGCACTGTCATGTGACTTCTTTAACATCATCCTGAAGAAGATCGTCCGTAACTCACAAGTCAACACCAGAGGCACGATCTTCCAGAAGTCAGTTCAATTGTTAGCGTACGCTGATGACATTGACGTGATTGGACGAACACAGCGAGCCGTCAATGAGGCGTTTGCTGTCATTGAAACGGAAGCGGCTAAAATGGGTCTAGCGGTAAATGAGGGCAAAACGAAGTATATGCTGTCATCAAGGAAGGACACACAACATCGACGTCTCGGACGGAGCGTCACACTAGGCAACAGAAACTTCGAGGTAGTCAAGGACTTCGTCTACCTCGGCTCCGCGGTAAACAGGGACAAAAACATCAGTACCGAAATCAAACGCAGAATCACTCTTGCCAATCGCTGTTTCTTTGGACTCAAGAGGCAATTGAGTAATAAAGCCCTCTCTCGAAGGACTAAGCTCGCTTTATCTTGGACGTTAGCAAAGGCGGATGAGAAAGCCCTTAGTCTTTTCGAGAGAAGTCTTGCGTGTGATTTTTGGTCCTGTTTAACTTGATGGCATCTGGAGGAGAAGATTTAATGACGAACTCTATAGGCTGTACAGCTACATGCGCCTGGTCGAGCGTCTACGGATACAACGCTTAAGATGGCTAGGCCATGTAGAGCGTATGGACACCACTGCTCCTGGACAACGCAACAGAGGACGACCTAGACTAAAGTGCGCACACAAGTGGAGAAGGACCTCAACCAACTTGGAGTGCGCAACTGGAGACAGCTGGCGAAAGATCGTGCTGGCTAGAGAGGCATGTTGGTTGAGGAAGAGGTCCACCCCGGACTGTAGCGCCACAAGAAGAAGAAGAAGAAGAACGTTTACTTGCGAATGGGGACAACCTATTTTTCAAAAAACAACAATGAGATCGAAGTTTCCTATAAATAACGACAATGCTGGACTATTGCAGTATAATAAACACTTCTTAATCTGCATATTTTCCTAATTTTGTCTTCAAAGTGTAAACTTAGCCAACATTCCACTAAACATTTACGAATCCCTTTTAAACAATTGAATTTCTTTATTTTCAGGTTCCTGTAACAGTTTACTACGAATCCCTGTGCCCAGACAGTGCAGCCCTGATCACCGAACAGATCCACCCAGCCCTCCAGGATGAGCTAAGGGACTACGTTGACATCACCTGGGTTCCATTTGGAAAGTCCGACGTAAGTCCTCGTTAACTACTCCACACCGCCCCAAATATTAATCAAAATTTCACTTTGTAGTACCAAACTCGTGGCTCTGACGTAGATTTCACTTGTCATCACGGACCGAACGAGTGCTATGGCAACAAAGTTCACGCCTGTGCCATCGAGCACATTCAGGCGAACTCCTACCAAGCCGAATACAACAGGGAATCCCTGATCCTCGGCTTCATCAACTGTCTGATGAAGATCGGTAAGAACTTCCCCGACAATGTGTACCCCGGAGCCAGATGTGCTCGGGAAAACAACATCAACACCTGGGAGAACATTCAGACTTGCGCCAACTCCACCGAGGGCAGCCAACTGCTGATGCGTCAGGGCGAACTGACAAACGCTTTCCAAAAGCCCTTGAACAGCGTCCCCACTGTGGTCTTCCGTCAGGTAAGTGACAGCTGTTCGCTCACTGACTAATGAATAATTGTTCTTACATTTCCTCACAGCAATTTGACTCGAAGATTCAAGAGCAAGCTCTGAAGGATTTCCGCGGCACACTGTGCGACAACATTTCTGGATTGAAACCAAGAGTCTGTGCCCCCAAGAACTCCGCCGTAAGCCTTAGTATTGCTCCGCTTTTGGGTGCTTGTCTGTTTGCTTTCACTAGACTGTTCTAAGGCCAGGGACAGTAGTAGTTCTGCCTTCTTCCCGGAATGCATTTTGTATCTCTTTCTAACGTGTTAAAATGTAGAGCTTTCGAATCGTAGAATTGTGAAATCGCATCGGCTGGATGCTTTGTAACTTTTGTCATCGTAAATTAATTGTATTATTATTTTTTTGTTTTATTTTTTTACTTTTTTTTTAGAATTAATTCAATTGTTAGTTTAACGTTGTATTTTTTTATCCGTCCAGATGGCGCATTGAACGCACACAAGAATATATATATATTTTGTAAAACAAGATTTATTAAATTGAATATATAATTTGAAGAAAAAAATGTAAACGTTCCTTTTTTAGTTTAAACCTTAAACGAATGAGAGGGATGGACTTAAAATTGAAATGTAAGTTCTTAACATTTTTTCGTGCTGAAAATCATCATCATGGTGATTTGTTGGCACATTTCACAGAAAAGTGGAACCAATAATTGCACAATGTGGGAGAAAGCAAAATTGTTGTTGTCTCATATATCTGCCTCCCGACTTTTTGTCTTTCGAACTTTTCGGCTATGTACAAAGCGCTACAGAACTCGTATCTGGGCATACTATACATCATTTGAAAAATTTTGACATAACCTACAAAACGACGCTATGTATGATTAGTTTGGATATTGCGTTCAACAGTTATAGACGTGTAAACATGGAGTTCACTAACGCCGAAATTCGCGCTATTTTAAAATTTTCCTTCGTTAAAGTCAAATCCGCTAGAGAAACGTTCCGTGAGATCAATGGTATTTTGGGGGATGGTACTCTATCACTTCGAATAGCGGAGGAACGGTTTCGACGATTCAGAGTCTGTGAAAACGACACCATGGATAAGCCAGTCGGCGGAAGAAATCTGACGACAAATACCGATCGAATTATGGAATTCATCGAGTTAGACCGGCGTGTGGCATCTCGTGACATCTCCCAGGAGATGGGAGTTACCAAACCATTTTAAACCATCTGCAGAAGGCTGAATACAAAAAAAAAAGCTTGATGTTTGGGTGCCGCATGGTTTGACGCAAAAAAACCTTCAAAAAATCTTTTGGACCGAATCAACGCCTGAGATATGCTGCTGAAACGGAACGAACTCGACCCATTTTTGCAGCGGATGGTGACTGGCGACGAAAAATGGATCACATACGACAATATCAAGCGAAAACGGTCGTGGTTGAAGGCCAGTGAATCGTCCCAAACAGTGGCCAAGCCGAGATTGATAGACTGAAAGTTTTGGCTGTGTGTTTGGTGGGATTGGGAGGGAATTATTCACTACTGTTCCCACATGGTCAGACACTTAATTCTACCATCTACTGGGAACAACTAGACCGCTTGAAGCAGGCGATCGACCAGGAGCGGCCAGAATTGGCCAACAGGAAGGGTGTAGTATTCCACCAGGACAACGCCAGACTACACACTTCGTTGATGACTCGTCAGAAGCTGCGGGAGTTCGGGTGGGAGTTTTTGTCGCATCCACCATATAGAACGGACATAGCGCCAAGTGATTACCACCTGTTCCTGTCCATGGCGAACGCTCTTGGTGTTGTGAAGTTGAACTCAAAAGAGGCTTGTGAAAAGTGGCTGTCCGAGTTCTTCGCATATAAGGAGGGTGGTTTCTGCGAGGGAGGCTTCTACGAGGGGGGCTTTTACGAGGTGGCTTCTTACAGGGGGGCTTCTACGGGCTTCTAGGCTTGTGAAAAGTAACTGCCCGAGTTCTTCGCAAATAAGGAGGGGGGCTTCTACGGGCTTCTAGGCTTGTGAGTTCTTCGCAATAAGGAGGGGGGCTTCTACGGGAGGTCTTCTACGAGGGGAGCTTCTACTAGGGGGGGGGGGCTTCTACGAGGATGGCTTCTACGAGGGGGGGCGGCTTCTACGAGGGGGGGCGGCTTCTACGAGGAGGGCTTCTACCAGGGGGGCTTCTACGAGCGGGGCTTCTACGAGGGAGGCTTCTACGGGGGGTGTACTATGAAGTTGCCGACTAGATGAAAACAGATCATGGAACAAAACGGCGCATATTTTAACTAAATCCGATCACTGTAACACTTTCTATGAAGCATTGAATGAAGAGCCATAAAGCGGAAGAGAGATACTTGACAACCTTATATTTCAAAAGCATTTTACAGAGTCCGGCAGGAGTGTCTATTAGTCGGTGTCTATTAGTTTCGCCTAAAATGGATTAGAATCGTTCAGTTCTAGCTGTATTGGATGAGTTCAAGTCTGATGTGATTAATGCTTCTGTTCCACAGGGCTCCGTTTTGTCTCCGACACTCTTCCTCGTTTTCATAAATGATCTGTCTATCACTTTAAATTTAATTCACTCCATGTCTGATAACAGTTCTTTAAGCTTGTCATATCTGTTCCTAAGCTCTCGCCAATAGACTTAGAACTTAGACTTAGACTTAGAACGACTGCGTATATTGAGTTATTAAATTCTGATTTTGACAGCAAAGTCGGTTGTGGTGAAGAGAATAGAGTGAACTTTAATGCTTCCAGAAATTAGTGCCTATCTACTGCCACTCAAGCGATCCCAAAATAAACAGCCATTATCCATAAATGGCTCTAGATGGAACGACTCTCCATCTTCGGTAGGTGTGTCAGCTCAACCCAGAGTTGGAACAGTTACTTACAATCGCCAAAAATGAAATTAAATGTATAGGTTTCTTAAAGCGAAAAATATTTCACTCCCTTCTGACATGGCTACAATATAGTAATAATAGTAATTGTATGGCGCCACAGTCCACAATGGGACCAGGGGCTAACTTGCTCATCAACTACTCGTGTTGTGCGCGCTTCTGTTCTCTCATGAGTACACCAATTCCGAACCGCGAAGTTTGGGAAGCTTTCTTAAACAGTTGTTGTTTTTAAATCTCTCAAACTGTTAAAAGTACCCCAAAAAACCATTATATTAATCAAATTTAAAGTCCACTTTATATGACACTTTTCAGCAAGAAAGATGCCTCGATTACGTCAATATGATTAACTCTATGTGAAAGTGTTTATGAAACCCTGCAAATCCCTACTCAAGTGCAGCAATTTAATTAACTCCACTATGCCTTCCAAACAAATCACAACCTACTTAGCAGCAGTCTCAATTTAGGGCGAATTTTGAAGTGTGGTTGCTGCTGCTGATTAAACAAGCGCTTATGTTGACAAATCGACGTTCCCACGATAACATCAAATTCAATACAAAACAAAACTCCAGCCGCGGGGGTTGAGTTGAGTGCCATCGTCGTAGCAACAAGTTGTTGCAATCTGTTCGGGTTGCTATATGCTCCGCCTGCCACTCCGCGACCACGCGAAAACTGATCGCCGATAAGCACCTGGATTGTTGGGGTAAACATAATTACGGTTGTCTTCGATTTGATAATCTTATGCAAATGCAAGTGTAAGTGTTGTTATTAATTGTTGAGTACGGCTTTATTACATGACCAATAAGCTAGTGGACGAGGATATCAAGGGACGACCACGCAGTTTTGTCTCTGAAGTGGTTTGTTTTTTTGAGTGATCAATTCAACATGTTTTGTGAGTTCCAAATATGTAGGAACTTATTGTTTTGTAAGACTGACAACATACGAGGCAGGTGTGTGCAAAATTATTGTATTCGGATCTGAAGGGAGAATGTATGAAATGCCGGACGATTGGTAGAAGAAGAATGCATTTGGAACAATTTTGAAGGAAAGAACAAGTCTGTAGGGTTGTTCCTTAGAACATACTGTTTATAGCAACCCAACATAAAATTTATGTCACAAGGGCACCCTGACATATTTTCTTCTTCTTGCGGTGCTACAGTCCGGGGTCTGCCTGGGCCTGGGCTTGGGCCTGGGCCTCAACCAATATGCTCACACAATTGCGTGTAAATTTTTTCCTTGATTCACATTTTTTTGCTGAAAATAATTCGTTCAACGCTAGTTATCAGAAGATTCAAAATACAGAAAAACATACAGTGGGTAAAATTTATACACCCACTTATCTGGTGATATCTCGCTGCATTGTAAGGTTTCAATTGTGTTGTACATATATTAAGAAGAAGCACATTTCCCCCTGAAATCAGGGATCTTTTGCTCAAAATATGTAATGTTTTTAAACCGTTTGCTGTTTCTTTATTCATTCGTCGTGTTAAACTTACTGTGTGGGTCGTGAAAAGAGTCATACAGTTAAATTGTGCCCGAAAAGAGTGATTTACTTGGCTATCCGCGAAAAAATGATTCCTTTAAGTGAAAGTGGGTTTTCTTTCTCTGCCGTCCGTTGTGTTCTGAAAAGGTTACAGGACACTGGAACAACAGCAAATAAACATAGTGCTGAAGACCGAGAAAGCTAAGTGTGCCAGATAGACGAGCCATTTAAAAGTGTCAAAATTCAGCCCAATATACATCACAAATATCCGGGAAAATAGTGCATCCTCAAACCATTAAAAATGTCCTGCATTCTGCAAAGAATTGTAGCAGAACGGCAAAAAAAACACTTATTTCGGAAAAAATGGGAATAAAACGTTAAAATTTGTTAAAATTTGCTAAAACATGTCGAAGTCCCTTGAATTTTGGAGAAATGTTTTGTTTTCCGATGAAAGCAAGTTTGACCTATTCGGATCAGATGAAAAAAAGGTGTGTGGAGAGAGCTAAGTACTAAATTGGAACGAAACCATTAAAATAACAATAATAATAATTGTTGGCGCTACAGTCCAAAGGGAGACCAGGGCTTAGCTTGCTCATCAAATACTCGTGTTGTACACGCTACTGTTCTCTCACGAGTAGAAGGGACCTACAGTTTTTTGCCGACTCCGAGCGGCGAGATTTGAGAAGCTTTCTTAGACAGTTATTACTCTTTGAGTGTTGTCAGCAGCTCGAAAGAGGTGGTGCCGTTGAAAAATTCGAAAAATTGATGTTGAGCTGGAAGTCGAACCTAGACTTTTCGGCGTGTGAGCGTCGCACTCTACCCACTACGCCACGACGACCAACGAAGCCTATTGTAAAACATGATCGTGGGAATGATCAAGGTTAGGGATTGTTTTGCATAACCTTTCCTTCATGTATGGAATTATGACAGCTTAAGGATACATTGACATTTTGCGCAATAATTTGGCTAAAGGTGCAGTCAAATTGGAAATGCAGGTTGAAATTTTTCTTCCAGCAGGACAATGACCCAAAACATTCTGCAAGGGTAACGAAGGAATGGTTGTTGTATAACGTCGCTCACACGGTTGTGACGTCTTCTTAATCACAAGACGAAAATCCGTCTTTACAGTGTTTTGAATAGAGAAGTTAGGAAAAGAAGAATATCTGATAAAACTGACCTATAGACTGCCCTTATTGACGACTGGATTTAAATACACTTTGTCACAAAAGTAAGTATACAGTACGACATAATAGGTTTAGTAACCGAAGGCATCCACTCGTAATTAGTTTTAAACAAATAAGCAAATATATTCTTTTAGTAACTCCAATACATATTTTTAGTAACAACTAATAGTAACAAAATTACATAATAAAGTAACAAAGACAACAAAAATAAGCGAAATTTATTTTTAAATACGTTACAAAAGTAAGTATACACATCACAGAAAAAAACAAAAAAAGCTAAAATACTGAATCATGATGAAAAACTAATACCTAGTAGGGGGGGCTTCTACTAGTGGGAAGGTTCTACTAGGGGGGAGCTTCTACGAGGGGGCTTCTACGAGGGGGGCTTCTACGAGGGAGGCTTCTAAGGGGGGTGTATTATGAAGTTGCCGTCTAGATGAAAACAGATCATGGAACAAAATACCTAGTAGGATAGCCTTTGGACTTAATGACAGCGCTTATTCTAGATGGCATTGAATTAACTAGCTTTTGGGTCACGTCAAGACTTATTTTGGCCCATTCCTCTTGAATAACGGCCTTGAGCTGATTTTTGGTTTTAATGTCAATTTTTCGAATTTGGTGTTCAAGATAAGCCCATGAATGCTGAATAGCATTTAAATCTGGGGATTGGGGAGGTGTTTTGCGCACATGGTATAGCAGCCATTCTTTCACTAAATAAGAATTATGCTTGGGGTCATTGTTTTGTTGAAAGACGAATGACTCTTCTAGTCCCAATTTTTGTGCACTTTTGCGAAGATTATTTTTGAGGATGTTTAAATAATCAAAGCGATTCATATTTCCTTCCACAAACACTAAATAACCGACGCCAGATGCCGCCATACACCCCCAAACCATAATGGAGTCACCGCCATGCTTAACGGTGGCAGCCATATTTTCCAAATCTAACTCCATATGGAGCAAGTTTAACTCCATATTCGGTTTTCTCCATACATTGATGCGCCCATCTGAACAGTAAACATTAAATTTACTTTCGTCTGTAAATATTACTTTATTCCAAAAAGTAATGTCAGACGTTGCATGGGTTTTGGCAAATTCAACTCTCTTTTTACGGTTGACATTGCTGACGAAAGGTGTTTTCCTAATGGATTGCCCATTATATCCGGCCTCATGCAACACACGGCGTATTGTTTGTAGATAGGATTGCTTTCCCGTTTCTTCAGCAATCTCTGATTGTAGTTTTGGGACACTTTTTTTAGATTCCTTCTTTACTTTTCGGGTAATAATACGCTTATCAGTCTCAGTAAAGATACTGGGATGTCCAGACCTAGGTCTATTTACTGTTGTACCGTATTTTTTATATTTTTCTAAAATTTTTTGAGCTATTGCAGGGCTTTTGTCAACTAATTTTCCCACTTCTCTAATTGATTTCCCTTCTTCCGAATATTTGATCACAAAATTTTTAAGGTCAATCGACAGTTCCTTACCACGCGGTGCCTTATCTAGCAGATTCATAGGAATTCATTCAAGAAAATCCTTCAAAATCATATGTTTTTACTCACCTTATAGATTTCTTGAATAATTTAATTGAAAAAGAATAAGGTTCTAAATATATGTGTTAACTGATCGATTTTGTATCGAAATACTGGGTTTGACGTCACCACCCAGAAGGAACCCATGGTTTGACGACGAGTGCAAACAAGACGCCTATAAGGCAACGCTGCATCGAACAACGAGAGCTGCTCGTGAGCTCTACGAACAGAGAAGAAGGGAAAAGCACCAGCTTCTCAGAAGAAAACAGATGGAGCATGAGAAGCGCGCGGTGGAGGAAATGGAAAGGTGTTATGGCAGGAATGAAGTTAGAAAGTTTTACCGAAAGGTAAAAGAACTCTCCGGAGGATACAAAGTTCGGACCAAAGTCTGCCGGCATCCAAGCGGATAACTCGAGTCGCAGTATATGCTGAGAATCTGGAAAGATCATTTCTGCTGACTCCTTGACGGCGCTGACGGCATCAACTCCGCTGTTGGCCACAATGTTCTACTCGATTTGGACGATGATAGACAAGCATTCCGTCCCCCCGACTTAGACGAGGTGAAGATAGCAATATCGAAGCTAAAGTCGAACAAAGCTGCTGGAGCGGACGGACTGTCCGCAGAACTATTCAAAGCAGCAGGAGATGACCTGGTTGGGCGCATGCACCAGCTCATCTGTAAGATATGGTCGGACGAAAGCATGCCCGATGAGTGGAATCTCAGCGTCGTTTGCCCGGTCCACAAAAAAGGAGACCCCTTTGACTGCGCCAACTACAGAGGGATTAGTCTCCTGAACATCGCATACAAGATCCTTTCTGCCGTATTGTGTGAGCGTCTGAAACCATTTGTCCATGACCTGATAGCTCCCTATCAGTGTGGTTTCAGACCAGGGAAGTCCACAATAGACCAGATCTTCACATTACGGCAGATCCTGGAAAAGACCCAAGAAATGCAAGTTGACACTCACGACCTATTCGTCGATTTCAAGGCTGCATATGATAGTATGCATAGAGACGAGCTATACAGTGTCATGTATTGTTTTGGCATTCCTACCAAACTCGTCAGATTGTGTAGGATGACGATGGAGAACTCTCGCTGCTCCGTCAAGGTCGGTACCGAACTCACCGAGACCTTCAATGTCAAAAAAGGTTTTAGACAAGGCTACGCACTGTCATGTGACTTCTTTAACATCATCCTGAAGAAGATCGTCCGTAACTCACAAGTCAACACCAGAGGCGCGATCTTCCAGAAGTCAGTTCAATTGTTAGCTTACGCTGATGACATTGACGTGATTGGACGAACACAATGAGGCTTTTGCAGGCATTGAAGCGAAAGCGGCTAAAATGGGTCTGGCGGTAAATGAGGGCAAAACTAAGTACATGCTGTCATCAAGGAAGGACACACAACATCGACGTCTCGGACGGAACGTCACACTAGGCAACAGAAACTTCGAGGTAGTCAAGGACTTCGTCTACCTCGGCTCCGCGGTAAACAGGGACAACAACATCAGTACCGAAATCAAACTCTCGAAGGACTAAGCTCGCTTTATATAACAGCTTGATCATCCCCGTCCTACTATATGGCGCAGAGTCTTGGACGTTAGCAAAGGCGGATGAGGAAGCCCTTAGTCTTTTCGAGAGAAAAGTTTTGCGTCCGATTTTTGGTTCTGTTTGCCTTGATGGCATCTGGAGGAGAAGATTTAATGACGAACTCTATAGGCTGTACAGCGACATGCGCCTGGTTCAGCGTCTACGGATACAACGCTTAAGATGCCTAGGCCATGTAGAGCGTATGGACACCACTGCTCCGGCCCGAAAAGTCTTTGAGTCCATGCCATTGAGACAACGCAACAGAGGACGACCTGGACTAAGGTGGCGAACACAGGTGGAGAAGGACCTCAACCAACATGGAGTGCACAACTGGAGACAGCTGGCCAAAGATCGTGCTAGCTGGAGAAGCATAATGGTTGAGGCCCAGGTCTATCTCGGACTGTAGCGCCACAAGAAGAAGGAGAAGAATGTTATCTAGTCTAGTAACTGAGTTCATACAAAATCGTCTTTGTCCGGACACTAAAAAGAAATAGTCCGGACAATCAATTTAGCGTCCGGGCACTAGTGCTTTCTTTTTCATTTTTTGTTAATAACAATTGCTATACCTCTTATTTACAAGTTATGGATACACTTCCTTGTTTATAGTTATCATTAAACAAACATGTGCGATAGCCTTAAAAGCAAGAAAACTTTTCGAGATCAAAGTACGAAAAAATTGCAACTGTCCGGATACTAGTGCCTTGACCCTATGCACAAACGAATTTGTTGCGTCCAATATTCTATCCACCTTAAAATATGTTAAAATAGTTAATTTTCAAAACAATTCGAGCTTTCATAATTTCTTTAACAACAAATTAATTATTAAGTGTCAGTTGTCAACAACAACAACCCCCTTTCAACATTCCCTGAAATGTCAGTCCACACAAGCACTCCACGAACAACATCATCATTACAGATATCTCTATGTCAATGAAAACTTTCACTAACACCACAGCAAGAGCTTTTCCTTCTGATTGGCTAGAGCCTAGATATCAGCAATTCACTCGAAGGATACTTGAGGTATAAAAAACTAACGTTTGTCTACGGTCTTCCCATTCAAACTTCAATATCCGAAGGCACAACACGTCACTGAAGTTCACATGTACTTCTGAAATAACGGTTTAATTTTGAGTGCAGTTTGAAGAGAGAAATTCAAACGGGTCATAATTGTGCAGTGTTGCTTTTGTTTTATTTTGTTTCGTTGAAACCGAATAAATTTGTGCAGTTCCGGAAATAACAGTACATCTGTGTCTGGGCTTTTCAATTTAGACAAGAAAGTAAATACAAAGGTATGTATGTAAAATTAGTTTGAGGTACACAATAATGGTCAAGATAAAGTGTTTTTGCGAGGAAATCCCGTGCTTATTGTCACATTAATTCAATTATAGTTTGCATCGCTGCCCTGTGGAAAATCGCGTAGAGAAAAAAGGATTTCTCCTTGTTGAAGGATCAATAGTGAGGATACGATTTTGTATATTTGTTTTTTTTTTTTTATCAATGATTGCCCGAAAGTTAACATCTGTATTGATAGATCAAGTTCGAAACATTCGATAAATTTAAAGGGGAAAATCATGTTCAATTGGACAAAACGGGGTTTTCACAAAAGTAGCGTTAAACCCAAACATTTAAGCGCTGTCGAACTTAACGGTGTGGTGTACAAATCAAATGTTTGGTTGAAAAATGTCATAAAAGTAGAGTCTTTCAAGTGTCTCTCAAATAGTGACACAAATATTAAGTTTTTTCGTGATCACAACTCTATTGCATTTTGTTACTTCTAATGCTCATTTGAGTTGGTTCTTTACTTGAGAGTCCAGTCGTATACTTCCGAAGGCGAATACGTTTTGAACAATTATGTGCTCTATACTATTATCCGTCTGAGAATCAAAACGAATTCAATAACGTGTGTTTAGAACCTAATTCCTGCGATTTCCTGGATGAAAAATGCAGTTTAATTACTTGTAATTTAAAATTAGTTTTTCTTTTAGTGTCATTGCCTTACTACGTTTGGGTCGTTTTCGGGTCGAAAATTCGTTATGGTTTTTCGAAAATAGTATTAGAATAGCTTTTTGAATTTTGCTGTTATTTCACGACTTTGTTCCATGACTCTAATGCACAGAAACCAAACTTAGGCTTTGTTTTCTTGAATTTGAGTTTTTTCTGTGAGATTATTTCGCTTTCGTGCTGTTATATAAAAAAATAATTTTGTATTGATATTTCGCTTTTTAATCGTGTTGTGTTTTTTTGTTCAATAAATAAAAACTTATTTTTTCATAAAATGTCAAGTTTTTTAAGTGACAGTGATTTTTCCGCGTGTAGTGGCCGCCGTGGCGTAGTGGGTAGAGTGCGCCTCTCACACGCCGAAGGGTCTATGTTCAAACACCGGCTGAACACCTCGAATTTTTCACGGTACCACCTCTTTCGGGCTGCTGACAACACTTAAAGAGTAATAACTGCCTAAGAAAGCTTCTCAAATTTCGCCGTTCGGAGTCGGCAAAAAACTCTAGGTCCCTTCTACTCGTGAGAGAGCAGTAGCGCGCACAACATGAGTAGTTGATGAGCAAGCATGCCCTGGTTCCCCTGTCGACTGTCGCTCCAACAATTATTATAAGTGACGACGATTATAAACCTGAAGTTTATACAATCGACGAGTTCGATTAGGCTGAATTCGAGATTGAGGGTGAAGAATCACCTATCGTCTTGGAGGGTTTCGGTTGTCAGTTTATTTCTAAAAACGATTTAATTTGGAGCTTAACTCCAGTGAATCCATCAGGTTAGTTACAACGCTATCACTTACATACATGTGGCGTTTATGCTAAAGTTCAAATTTTCCGTCGGACGATTTCGTTCTGAAAATATTTATTCTCTAAAACCTTGTGTTATCCGATACACAATAGCGCGATGTTTTGTTGGATTCATTTCTGCTGTTCTTTCCGATTCAAATCGAGAAAATAATTATTGAAAATACAAACAATTTTGGCATTTTAAAATTTGTAGACAAACAAAAGAATGGTGACAGAAGCACGATACATGCTTGTTTTGGTGTCTTGATTCTAGCAGGGGCTTACAAGTAAGATTTTCTCAAGCATTTACTAATGCTCTTGCAACATACATGTATGTATGTGTGCTGTTTTTCAGATCTAAAACAGAAGGAATTGGAGATTTGTTCGACGCAGATTTTGGACGACCAATATTTCGTGCCATAATGTCCAAAAAAAATTCCAATATATTACATAAGTATTGCGATTTGACAATCCCAGCAATCAACGATAAAATCAAGAAGTGGTTGAGGGCAAATTCACTCCCATTAGAAACTTATGGCAAAAATGAGTTGAATTGCTCTCATTGTTTTATAACCCATCGCCCTGCGTTACAATCGATGAACAATTACTTGGTTTTCATGGTCGATGCTTCTTCTTCTTGTTGTGGCGCTACAGTCCGGGGTGGACCTGGGTCTCAACCAATATGCCTCTCCACCCAGCACGATCTTTCGCCAGCTGTCTCCAGTTGCGCACTCCAAGTTGGTTGAGGTCCTTCTCCACTTGTGTGCGTCACTTTAGACTAGGTCGTCCTCTGTTGCGTGTCCCAATGTCACGGATTCAAAGACTTTTCGGGCCGGAGCAGTGGTGTCCATACGCTCTACATGGCCTAGCCACATTGTCGATGGTCGATGGTCGATGCTCCTTCAGGCAATATATGCCAAATAAGCCTGAAAAGTACGGCATGAAATTGTGGATGTGTACTTGTGCCGAAACTTCCTACGCCGTATTTAGGGAAAGAAATTGCGGGTACTGCTGAACGTAACCAAGATGAGCATGTCGTCCTGGATTTGGTACTGGGATTGAAGGGTTAAACGGCACCATGAACAACTTCTTTACTTCTTTTAAGTTTGGCCAAAAATTGTTTCAAAAGATTCTAACAATGGTTGGCAGCAGGTATACCGGTGTGAATTTTTTTTGAAAATAAAACACTAATTATTAATGGGAAAGTAAAAACATTTTATTCAAAGTATTGGCCATTGTTTTCTATACATTTTGACCACCTTTCTGGCAATTTGTGAATACCACGCCAATAAAAATGTTCGTCTTTTAAAGAAAACCAATCAGACACCCAATTTTCGACCTCCTCGTAGAAATCAAAGTGCTGCTCAGCTAATGCGTGACCCCTCGATGAAAACAAATCGGAAGGAGCCAAGTCTTGTGAATACGGCGATTGGGGTAAGCTCCCAGCCAAGTGTTTTGATTGTATCCTGGACCGGTTTTGCTTTGTGTTCAGGTGCATTGTCATGGAGCAAAATTACCTTACCGTGTCTTCTGGCCCATTCTGGTCGTTTCTCGATCAATGCATGGTTCAAATTGACCATTTGTTGTCGGTAGCGATCAGTATTAACGATTTCGCTAGGTTTTAGGAGCTCATAGTACAGCAGACCTTTCTGGTCCCACCAAACACACAGCATTGTCTTCTTGCCGAATCGATCTGGTTTTGCAGTCGATGTTGATGGTTTTCCCAGACTAACCCGTGATTTTTTCTATTTAGGATTCTTAAAGTAAATCCATTTTTCATCGCCAGTAACAATCCGATGCAAAACCGCTTTTCTTTCGTGTCTTTGAACCAAAATTTCACAAGTGTTTTTCGGTTTTCCATCTGTCTTTCATTCAATTCATGTGGCACCCATTTTCCACACTTTTGGATCTTTCCCATAGCTTTTAAACGGTCAGAAATTGTTTGTTGTGCAACATTTAACATTGCTGCCATTTGCTTTTGACTCAAAGTGTCATCTCCATTCAATATCGTTTGCAATTCGGCGTCTTCAAACTTTTTTGGTGGTCTTCCACGTTCTTCATTTCTCACATCAAAATCATTATTTCTGAACCGTTGAAACTATCTTTTGCATGTTGCTTCTGATAGACCATGATCCCCATATGCCTCGACAAGCATTCGGTGCAACTCTGCAGCACTTTTCTTCAAATAAAAACAAAAAATTAATGCTTTCCGCATATCATCACTTTCTGGTACAAAATTCGATATTTTTAACACGATGAAAAAATATAATGTTGTCTGTTCAATGGCTTGATGTATACTAAATATTTTTCACAGATGTCATAGCAAACAAACAAAAAAAACATAAGGGCTCGTTAGCAACAAATGTTCCCTATCGAGACATTTGTATCTTGACGCTCACTTTATACCGGTATACCTGGCATATGAGCAAAAAGAATAAGTGTGCAATAGTACAACGCACAATGCATTCTCCCTGTAGTAGGACTGGATCCCAAAAAGATGTCGGAGATTATTGAATATTATAATAAAGCTAAGACTACAATAAACGTATAAAGCACAATTCATCCCACCACAAAGTTGAACCGGATCCCAAAATATTATAATAAAATTAAGGGTGGCGTTGATAATGCTTATATATCCGGGTTTAGCAGTCAACGACAAACAAGCCGTTGGGCTATGTGCGTCTTTGTTAATATATTAGACATTTCGGCTTTGAACGTCTTTATCATATATTCTGAAATTGACCCAGGCTATCAAGCTTCGAGAGTTAAGCATAGCCGAAAATATTTGCTTATTCTGGGTGTCGAATAATCCAAAGACGACATGTCTTTGAGCTCAAGAGCACCTTGAGCATCGTCCTCACTTACCCTTCACGCTGGCTCTTCTTCGTTCACTAGAAATCAAGTAGATCTCAGTCCTGCAGTTGAGAGGTTAAAAGATAAATTCACCACAGCCAAAAAAGTGAGGCCAATGTGTTTTGTGCACAGAAGAAAAGGAAAAACCAAAAGATAGTAAAACTGAGTTGGTATGTTGCACTTGTGATCAAAACGTTTATTCCCTTAAGCAAAGGTAGAAAACGACCCACCAAAGTAAGATTATTCTTTTCTTTTGAATGTAGGTCTACGGTTAGAAGAAAGTCCTTTTGCAAGTCGCTAAAACAACAGGAAGTCTTTAAATTTAGTCGTTTACGTGTCAAAGAATTTACTTAGCAAGTCTTTGAAACCGAGTTGAAAATTACTCAGCATTCATTTAGAATATAAATGTCATATCTGGCAACAGAACTTCAGGACATTTCCGCGCACGATAATAATATAATAAACGTTAGCGCGACAGTCCACAGGGGAACTAGGGCCTAGCTTGCTGCGTGTTGTGCGCGCAACTGTTCTCTCACGAGTAGAAGGGACCTACAGTTTTTTGCCTACTTCGAACGGCGAAGTTTGAGAAGCTTTCTTAGAGAACTATTACTCTTTGAGTGTTGTCAGCAGCTCGAAAGAGGTGGTGCCGTGAAAAATTCGAGGTGTTCAACCGGAAATCGAACCTAGACCCCTTGTGTGTGTGCACCCCGTGTGTGCGGCGCACTCTACCCACTACGCAACGGTGGCCACATGATGTTATGCACAAAATTTGTGTTGCTCAGGAAGGAGGGTAATTCATAGTCATTCTGGAATTTACCGTCAAAGGCTGATTGTTCCTTCCACTTTGTGTGGCTCTTCAGTTTGAAATGAACTTTAATTTCCAGGAACGTGCTTTATTTCCGGTGACTTTTCTTATTCCTCTGATTAGTTACTAGCATATATGTTAAAAGTAGGAAGTATCATCTACAATTTCCCTGGTAACTGAAATTGCAAATATTCTTTGCAACTACACAATATGAAAACTGCTTTCGTGGACAATAACTTCTATGAACCTTCAATGTTGCTACATTTCACCACTTTGTGTAACTAGTATGTGTACATAATCATGGAACATATAAGTTAATGAAACGCGATACCAAGATTAATAAAAAAAATCAAAGGCCGAATGCCTTTGCACCTTTATTAGTTCAATTGAGTCTTAAAATTAAACTTACAAACAGTCAATCACCTACATTTATTCCCTACATTTCCTGACTCAGCCTCCTGTGGATGCTCGCTGTTGTGGCAAACGATGCACCGTGCAGCAAATGCGCCAGACGCTAGGTCAGCGTTTCCTCATTTCGGTGTTCGCGCACGCAGGTGTACTTCACTCCGTTTGCTGATGTTAAGTTATATTTGTAAAGCTCCCTCATCCCCAGCTATGACTCGACTTGATTCCATAAAACATCGTCTTCAGGCAACAAACCGAATAAATTCCTTGATTTGGATTCTCTCCTGATATCCAAGCACAAAACCGCAATTAACGCCTACATAAGATAATTTCCGTGGCCGCCGTGGCGTAGTGGCTGCAACTCATAAATTCCGGTGCAAGCCATTTGCTTCACTTTCCCAAAAAGTTCCGTTTTCTGCTGCCAAACTCTTACCTCGCCTTGGGTGGCAACTGCATTTCCCCATTGCTTCAAGTATCAGTTAGGGGTTATCTTTTGACAGCAACCCTCGCCACAATGCATGCAATTGCAATTTTCCCAGAAATGCATACACGGAATATAGTTGGTAAACAACAGGAGGCATCGCATCACACATCGGCGGCCTTGAAAATTGGATTTCGACCCTCGAACGCACACGTCTCCGGAATCATGGGACTATTTTTTGAATAACCACACTCCGCCCGATAACGCAGCCGAAGTATCACGAACTGTGACCATCCTTGCGACCATCTATCAAAGTCAACGATACACTCGGTACGATTCCGTCAAAGGGAGGGCAAAGCTCCGTGGCGCGGAGACTTCCCCTAAACACAGTTATAGCCGTTATCAGGTCAGGGAAATGACCCCGTTCCCGCTAATCGCGCTTAAATCTAAAGGTGTTTTTTGCTTCTGGTTTTTGTTTTCTGCTGAACTCTCAACGTCACCTTTTGACGTTTTCCTTATCAGGGTATGAGCCGAGTTTAATCGCACTCGAAAACAGAGAAATCGCGGATTTTTTGTGCACTTGGCACAAACAAAATAAACAAACAATACCAGATGCAGCTAGAATACACTTACTGAGACTGAGACCGACGGGGGGGCTTTGCTGGTTGGTGTGGTTAGCTAAAAAAAAAAAAAAATGACAGTTGACTAATACGCTGATTTAGGGGCATCTGGTGTTATCTGGCTTGGACGCTGTTTACGGTGGGAAGCAAGCAATTACGTGAATCTTATTGTGATTCAGTCTGTTGATAGTGCAATGCAGATGCAGCTAGTTTTTTGACAGATAATGAGATTTAGAAAGATTTTTAGTTACCAAGTGTTGACAAAAGGCATACATACAGTCGAGTCAACAAAATTATTTGTGGAACTTATTTAAATCGTGGCCGCCGTGGCATAGTGGGTAGAGTGCGACGCTCACACGCCGAAGGGTCTAGGTTCGGTTCCCGACTGCACACCTCGGATTTTTTACGGAACAGCCTCTTATGAGCTGCTGTCAACACTCAAAGAGTAATAACTGTCTAAGAAAACTTCTTAACCTTCGCCGTAGGGGGTCGGCAAAAAACTGTAGGTCCCTTCGAGTAGAAGCGCGAGAGAACAGTAGCGCGCACAACACGTGTAGTTGATGAGGAAGGTGAACCTGGGTTTCCCTGTGAATTGTCGCGCCATACAATTATTCTTTAAACCAAATACATATAAATGAATGAACGAAGTGAAACTACTTTCTATTCAAGACGCTACATGCTAATTGGTGCACTTGAATCATAATTAGATGAACTATGACAACACGCACTTTATTCAAGAATTTCATTTTTAAAGACGCAGCTCCCATAAAGAATTAATGAAGAGGAACTGTAGGCGATGATGCAAAAGCAAAACAACAAGAGTTACCCATCAATTGCATAAACATCTCCGTCATGAGTTAGTTTTGGTATGGAGTGATTTCGTCGTCTTCCACCTCACTGGGGACCAGTTGAACTGTGTCCGGACGCACTTTCTCCCCGACGGCGCCCAGGGAACGCTTTCCATGTCCGCCATAACATGCGTGGCCGTAGGCGTTGCAGCCCCCTGTAAAGATAAAGTAACCAAATTTTTCTGATTAGCATTTATCAATCTGTGTTTGTCAACACTTGTTAAAATAAAATATAAGTATTTTTGCTTGGGTACAGTCGGATTTGGTGGCCGCCGCGGCGTAGTGGGTAGAGTGCGACACTCACACGCTGAAGGGTGTAGGTTCGATTCCCAGCTCAACACCATTTTTTCGAATTTTTCACGGCACCACCTCTTTCGAGCTGCTGACAACACTCAAGGAGTAATATCTGTCTAAGAAAGCTTCTCAAATTTAGCCGTTCGGAGTCGGCAAAAAACTGTAGGTCCCTTCTACTCGTGAGAGAACAGTAGCGCGCACAACACGAGCAGTTGATGAGCAAGCTAGGCCCTGGTCCCCCTTTGGACTGTAGCGCCAACAATTATTGTTATTATTATTACAGTCGGATTTGTGGTGAGATATTTCAATTGGCTTGAGGGATCTCTTTTAAGTGTGACGGAATATCTTTGGGGGACAAGAATAGGATTATAACATCTGCAATGTTCTTTTTTAACTCTGTTTATAAAATTTATGGATGCGCAGATATATAAAGTGCTGCCATCCAATTAATCAGTAATAAGTTCGAATTTATGGAATACAGATGGCGTTGGGCGATGAATAAGGTCATGTACCAAAAGTGAGCTTTATTTCGCATCGTGTATATGCAAGAGTCAATGGAAACAATGCATTGGACAAGGACACCAAGAGAAGTGAAGTGTTAGTGTTCACCATAACGTAAAGTTAGATTACAGCATTCACCATAACGTAGGTTAGGTTTGGATAGACATGGTGCCACAGCAAAAAAAAAAGAAAAAAAATAATGAAAAGCAGAAATATTGAATCAAAGGGAGTATTATTATCCTTTCTAAAGGATATACACTGTCGGACAAAACAATAGCACCGAATTACACCTCACAATACTTTGCCCAAAAAAACTGTCCAAAAGGAAAAAATATGTCAATTATCAGGAATTTATTTAAACTTTCGATATCAGTTAAACTAATCCAAAAACTGTGGCACTGGCAAGATTTAAGGCCTTCTCTTCCTCTCGACAAAAATTCACCTTTAAATATCACCGTAATCGTTGTAGTCTTTGTTGTTGAAGATTATGCACATGTGAACAGTGATGATAGAAGATGGTAATTTGTTAGTGCGACGCCCATTGATTTCAGCTGATGCTGAAGACCTCTCATACCAGCTATTTAAACTATATGAACTCACGAGGCTTAACTTATTATAAATCGAAGAGCGAATTTTAAACACTGTAACTGGGCGGTCTAGAATTCGTTGCTATGCTTGACATTTCTTATGAGCATATCCCTTTTCTTGCCACTGCTTTGACACTATTCTGTTTCTTCTAAATTTGTTGGCACTGGAGTTGGAGATGGAACTAAGCCTCAACCATCACGATCGTTCGTCAGCCAACTCCAAATCACCGCAATATCCGCCTCGCTAGGAATGCTCACCCGTACACACTTAAGCCCACCTTCGGACGTACAGTTAAGTTTAGAGACTCGTTCTTCAGCCGCACCACACGAATATGGAATGCTCTTCTCAGCCCAATTTCCCCCCGCTATAATCCACAGGCATTTAAAAACAATGTACATCGGTTCCTCCTTTCCCTCTCTTCCTTCAATACTTTCGGGCCAAGCTGTGACTTAATTCCACTCATTTAAGGGTAGAAACAATCTCTTTAGTGTGCGCTAATTAAAAAAAAAATCCGCACACCAATTTGGTTCAGGCCCTTCTACACTAATGCGTGCTATTTCCTTGAAAGACGCCCTCTTTTCCGTTTTCGTATTAGCACGGGATCTAAGACTCTTAAATCCAGAGCAGTGTGCTGAACCTGACCTAGCCACCTAAAGCGTTGGATCCGGCGCATGCTGCTATAAAGCCACTACAGTTCGTGGTTGAATCTTCCCCTCCAGAAACCTCTTTTCTCTAAACGGAACGAGGCGTTCTTCATCCGTTTTCAACAATGTTCATGTTTTTGCGGCCTAGAGCAAGACAGCGATGATTAAAGTATAAGTAAGCTTGCTGTTTCAACAGGTAGCTGCATTACTCAGGTGCATCTTGAACCCACAGAAACAGCGATTGCGAAGAATAATGCTTGATTCCTGGCGTTATTTCTTTGCTAAAATCAGAGCCGAGATAGACGAAGTCCTTGACTAACCCAAAGCTTCTGCTGCGTATTCCACACGTCAAAGTTGTGCGTCGCTCAATGATATTTTTTATTATGCTTTTATTGAACTCAAGACTAAGACGCATTCTCTTCAAAAGCCACGGAAGGCTCACTGGTGGCTTTCTGTCATCGTCCCAGTAGATTAATTTCGTCCACCTTAGCAACAGTGTGTTGGAAGAAAAAGTGTGTGTTTATTTTTTTTTAAGCATTTTATGTAATGTTCATAGTTAATTCATTTTCAATTCTAGAAGAAAATGCTTGCAACGATCTTTTAGAATTTGAACAATTAACTTACTTATTGTGGTCGCCGTGGCGTAGTGGGTAGAGTGCGACGCTCAACGCCGAAGGGTGTAGGTTCGATTCCCAGCTCTACACCATTTTTACGAATTTTTCACGGCACCGCCTCTTTCGAGCTGCAGACAACACTCAAAGAGTAATAATTGTCTAGGAAAACTTCTCAAACTTCGCCGTTCGGAGTCGTCAAAAAACTGTAGGTCCCCTCTACTCGTGAGAGAACAGTAGCGCGCACAACACGAGTAGTTGATGAGCAAGCTAGGCCCTGGTCCCCCTTTGGACTTTGGCGCCAACAATTATTATTAACTTACTGAACCTAAACAGTTGCCGACTTCTGGAAGATCGTGCCTCTGTTGGCAGAATCCTCTCTTCCTATTTTTTTACAGCATCGTGTTACCTTTTTTGACAATGAAAGTTTCGTTGAGTCCATTGCCTAAAGAATGTTCATCATCTTCATTTGGCATACCCCGACAAATTTCTCGAGAATGTTCAAACTAAACATGACGCAGTCTTAGTCACAAAGCTAAAAATGAGCTTTTAAGAAGTCAGAAAACAGTTCAAGCTTTTTGACACATACAGAGCCTGTTTAAAGAGTATCCGAAGAATCAAATTAGGGTTGGTTATACATATTCAAGTTGCCATATTTTTTCTGTTAATTGAATTTTTGTAACACAGAGAAAGCGACCCTTGATATACTAGGAAAACAAAAATCAGAGAAGAATATTTCAGAAACGAAACCTTTGCTACGACAACCCGCGTCCTTGGTTAAAACTTTCGTGAAAAGTTCAGTACCTCATTTAGAAATCAGGTCAGAAAACAGACTGACCTGTTGACAGAAACGATTGCATTCTACTTCTCCGTGCAATGTCGGGTGACTGTACCATTGCCAAAAGCGTTGGAATCTTCTACGGAGAAGTCAACGACACTGTAAATAACTCTGGTTATCATTGTCTGGGTCAGATGGCAGAGTTTTGGCGCTGGTGTGGCAACAGCTAATGATGTAAGCTCATCACCAGAGAAAATAGTGCAGGCCGTCAGTGCAGTGTTTGAGTCTGAGAGTTCTCGTATAGTGCTCCAAGACCTCTGATAAAAGAATTTATTCACAATTGAGGTCATACAAAGAGACGCAATTATTACAGCTTCAGACAGTAAACAGAAATTCCCTAGCAAAACACAAGACACAATTTATTATTCTCAAGATGGTGTTATTTTTAGCCGCCTTCTCAAAATAAACTCCTTCGTAAACAACCAGTCTGCAACTTCTTCAATGAACCCATTCCCTTAGTATGTCGTCCTTCTTTAAAATCACTCCCCCTGTCTAGGTTGTTCGAGTGTCTGAAAGCCAGGGCCATTTCTCTGATGGATTGCTGATTGTTTTCAATTTGATTGGAGTTGCTTCCTTCATTTATATTTAATATTTTGTTGTTAACCAATCACCTTCACTTCTTATCTGCGCCTGGGATGAGGTTGATCCAATAACAAAACGCCGCCGCTCGCTATTGAGTGGAGGCAAGCTTCAGCTTAGCACTTTCAGGTACGTCGCCGCAGTGAGCAATATGTTTGTCAGAAAACCCCCGTTAATTAGAACCGCCCCAGTTTCCTAGTCTCTCCGAGAGGAGAGTATTCAAATCACAAAGAGATTCGATCTGATTCGGTGGCACGAAAATATGATCGTCCGGAGACAGACAGTCGAGTGGCATCAACGTTCGAATGAGGACACATTCGCTAGGTGTTCAGCCATAGACTTGTTTTGTTCTACTCACAGAGAAACGCTCGAAAATGTAAAAAAAACGGTGGGTTCGGTCAAAATAAGCTCTTTTGCTGTCGAGAAGTGTGATAATCAAGAACGAAGGACTTTAATCGAGTGAGTTCGTGACACGATCTTGTGGCTTGATAGTGTTTTCGGAATTTGTCTGTGATTTCTTTTGTACCTAAATTAGGAATAGATACGTTTTTTTTTTTCATTTTGAATTTGAACTTTGACTGATTAGCTTAAATTTGGAAAATCTCATAGTCATTAGGTGAGTGAACTGATTTTTGGATTAACAATCTTTTTGAAGAAAGCTGCATTCCTCCTCAAGTTATCAACAATCAATTTTAAAATCATCCCATCTGCCACTGACCGGGCTCCTGATTTCTAATCAAGACTCTGTCATTGTGACCTTTCAATCGCAAACCATAAAAATAATCATGCTTTTAATAGGCCCCATGAAATAAACAAGTTAATCACCTTTTGTTGATTGACGGCGATCGTTCGGCTGGCCTTCCGCTTTGCCGTTTTTGTCAGACCCTTGGAATCAGGTTTTGTTCACGGGGCTTCCTGCAGCAACATGTTTTCACACTTTTGGTGTGAAGAATGTTCTTCTTAGAACTAGGTCGTGTTAAGTCTTATCAAAGTGATCCCAGATGTTTAGTAACCGGACCGCGTTTAGAACAACGAGCGTTGGTTTATCTCCATGATTGAGATGAATGTTTTTGATGATCAAATGCGTGACGAGTTTTTTGGGAAATATTCTTGAGTGTAAATTTTTTTCGTCCTGTGCTGTCTGGGTTGACTTTGACTTGTCGACTTCTTTGGTAGTTGCATAAAGTGCAAATGAAATGAAACCCTCATCATCTCGACAAATCTCTCGATCTGAAACTGAAACCCTTGTAAATCTCTCGATCATCTTTATGGTAAATGGACAAACATTTCATAGCTAACCCTTAATTTGTGTGTTCTTCGTCATTTATTTATTTACTTCAATCGTTCCTTTTCCCCGGACTCGGCTTAGGCAATTCACATTTGAGGATGCCAACGAACTGTTGAAACGTTAGATCACGATTTCTACTTTTATAGACAAAGAATAATTATAACTGAAGGGCCTAAACGCTCAATGGAGCTTAAAGTGTCATGCGGCTATTGCTTTGGCACGAATGGTGATCGCTTAACACTAAATTTTCTATCCCAAGATCCCGTGATCGCTCAACGCTTAATTTAATATCCCACCATGATTTGAATGAAGTAACTGGAAAAAACGGGAAATGTTCGGGTCAGAAACAGGGCCTAACCCTTCGACAGGTCACCACACTTTTTATTTTTTCATGAATATTCACGTTTGTGAAATTAATTGCATTTCCTTAAAGTCCGTTGTCCAAAAGTTGCTTTATGTTATCCTCTTCGTCGATTCCACTACTGGTCACTCCAGCAGGCATATTCCATGCTCGGCGGACCGAAAAAACGTTGATTTATGTACTCCTCTTCGTCGATTCCACTACTGGTCACTCCTGCTGTTAGTCAACTGCTTTCAATGTCCAGAATTGTGTTTCCAAAAATTGCATGAATTGGGCAATGATTATGTAATAGCCGGACCGGACAAATGAGAGAGGACGATAAAGCAAAGATAAACTCTCTGCTTGGGTGTCGTTTATTAACAGAAAACCAAATGTGTGTCCTCTGAGACATTTATACTTGCGTTAGACATGCACATTACATTACATTAATAATAATAATTGTTGGCGCTACAGTTCCAAGGGGGACCAGGGCCTAGCTTGTCATCAACTACACGTGTTGTATGCACTACTGATCTCTCACGAGTAGAAGGGACCTACAGTTTTTTTTTTTGCCGAATCCGAACGGCGAAATTTGAGAAGCTTTGTTAGACAGTTATTGCTCTTGGAGTGTTGTCAACAGCTCGAAAGAGGTGGTGAAAAATTTCAAAAATTGGTGTTGAGCTGGGAATCGAACCTACATCCTTCGGCGTGTGAGCGTCGCACTCTACCCACTACGCCATGGCGGCCACTGAGACACTTTATGGTAAAACCAAAAAACACTGTTATTTTTATGAGCAGCCTTCAATCAACAGATTTTAATGAATGAGTGAAAAAAGGAGAAAGTAAGCCTTTAGTTTTTAATTTTTATTTCTGGTATGGTATCTTAGTTACCGGAAAATACAATAAAACTGAATATACATTTGGGAAAAGGATCTTCTTAAAAATATGTTGCTAATTATCTAAGTCGTATAACTACTGCTATTTTTATGAACACAACAGTGGCACAGGACAGTGTTGACAAAAACAAATAAAATAAAATAAAATAAAATAAAATAAATAAAATAAATAAAATAAAATAAATAAAATAAATAAAATAAATAAAATAAATAAAATAAATAAAATAAATAAAATAAATAAAATAAATAAAATAAATAAAATAAATAAAATAAATAAAATAAATAAAATAAATAAAATAAATAAAATAAATAAAATAAATAAAATAAATAAAATAAATAAAATAAATAAAATAAATAAAATAAATAAAATAAATAAAATAAATAAAATAAATAAAATAAATAAAATAAATAAAATAAATAAAATAAATAAAATAAATAAAATAAATAAAATAAATAAAATAAATAAAATAAATAAAATAAATAAAATAAATAAAATAAATAAAATAAATAAAATAAATAAAATAAATAAAATAAATAAAATAAATAAAATAAATAAAATAAATAAAATAAATAAAATAAATAAAATAAATAAAATAAATAAAATAAATAAAATAAATAAAATAAATAAAATAAATAAAATAAATAAAATAAATAAAATAAATAAAATAAATAAAATAAATAAAATAAATAAAATAAATAAAATAAATAAAATAAATAAAATAAATAAAATAAAATAAATAAATATAAAAATTAATATTAAAAATGTGCCATAATTGTCATCCACTGGTGCTTACGGTCATTTGATTCGATATTTCCAATTCGTTTCTTAGACCGACACATCTGTCCTCCCATTTCCGCCAAATTTCATCACTTTTACTTAAAAATTGGCAATTTGGAGTAATGTAATGGAAATGTAAGGACAACTCTCGAAAAATTGTTATTTACCAATTTGAAAATGGTTCTTTTGAGGGGTTCAAATGTGGTGACAGATCTTCAGAAACGAAGAGTGAAGACATTGTTTCTTAAAACCACAGACTGGTCTTTGCTCACTTGTCTATCGTGACCCTCCCAAAACACAAAATGCTTTGACTCGGGCTTAAGAGCTAACTCCACATTAGGTGTTTTGTATTACAACCAGAGTTAATTGATGCCTCGCCCGTATGAAAGATGATTTCAATTTGTGGCATTTAACCATTTGCATAAAAACAAATCTTTTAATAAACTCAACATGCTCTTACTAAACTTCTATTCTTGTATTTGATTTTTTATTTGCAGAATAAACCATGAAGCAGTCGATGACATTCCTTTTCGTGATAGCTTGTACCATACTTTTGGCAGCACATGAAACTCAAGCCAAAAGTGAGTATTATTTTTGTTTTGTAATAATTTTAGTTTCACTCGTGTTTAAGCAAGTTATTGGAAAAGAGTCCGCACCAATTTATTTTGTGTGTCCTTGGCAAAGTGCTATTTGAACTCGAAAACGTTTGCTTCTTCTTCTTTCTGACGCTACAATCCGGAAGGAACCTGGACATAAACCAACTTGTCTCTACAGGCAGAGCGACCTCTCGCAAGCTGCTTCTAATTGCGCACTCCAAGTTGAGGTTTTCCATTTGAGTGCGCCATCTCAGCCCAGGCCGCCCTCTGTTGCGCTGTTCCAATGACTCATATTTAAAGACTTTTCGATACTGAAGGGGAAATATTGCTACATCAAACTTAATACGAGATACATGTCGTGTTTTCATAAATGGGTTTTCAGAAATCCTTCCTCTTCTTGTTGTGGCACTACAGTCCGGGGTGGACCTGGGCCGCAACCAACATGCCTCTCCAGCCAGCTGTCTCCAGTTGCGCACTCCAAGTTGGTTGAAGTCCTTCTCCACTTGTGTACGCCACCTTAGTCTAGGTCGTCTTCTGTTGCGTTGTCCCAGAAATCCTTAAATTCCTTTAAATTTACACCACCAACCACAGACGAACAGAGTTCACCCAATTTTGTTTTTGCATTATGTAAAAAGACAAATGATTTTAGTCCAAATGAGTACCGTGTTGTACAACAGTTTGTTGCCGTATTCAAAATAAATAATGTTATCTCTCACATACATATACATTTGCATATGTACACGTAGGCACCGTCTATGTACGCATAAGCTGAAACCAAATGTAAGTAACTGAGTTCGTAAGTGCAGTGTTGCTGCAATACTCCAACGTCAATCGTTATAAATAACAACATAAACAGAAAATGTGATGCACAGTGTAATGAAAACAACTATTGTGCAAGCAAAAGCTACCATCGCATCACAGATTATTGTGATGCACTCGGAATTCGTAATTTAAATTCAAAAATAAACTAAAGCAGTTTCCGACACTTAGAATCTATAACATTTGACGTTTAGCATTTCAATATTTTCAGGAACATGGAAATTGAGACAATAAAAACATTTAATTTCGAAAGGGTCGAATAGAATATATTAAACAAAAAACTTGCAAAGTGTAAAATACACGTTTCGTTATTTGTTTTCAAATTTTCAAGTGAAAACATTTGCGCTGTCCCAAACAGTTTGTGACATGCCTCCCTACACTGTTCAACAATCGCGTCCTTGTGAAAACTGAATTTACACAGAGTTGTTATTGATGACAAATTTGTTTCATTCTTCAAAATGATTTAAAAGAAAATACATTCTACTGTCCAATTGAAGGCAATTCTTTAAAATGATTCAGTTTCCACTTAAAATGGAATTAACAAAAGTACTTTAACCTTAAACCAAGATACACATTTGCTATAAATAGCCTTGAAGCTGCTTCCTTTTTCCACAAATTCCTAACGTGCAAGGGCAGGCATTACAAACATTGTAATTCATTTGAAGGCATTCTAAAATTCAGAGCTTTAACAAAAACTACTCCAATCCCCAAAGACAACGAATAAAAGGACATCAAAGACGATTCCTGAAACGAATTTGCTTTCCTTAAATCGATGATATTCCCCAAAGTGCATCAAATGATATATAATATAGAGAATTTTACCCGCTAGAAGTATTTTAATTCATTTCATGCTGATAGAAGGGTGATTGGCTAGCACTGTGTTAACCCATAATAGGTCCGTTCCAATTCATGTGTGTACAGAAATTCGTAGTTGAGTAGTTCGGGTCTCTCTTGCAGAGAGTAACTCTACCGATAATTGTGAAACGACTTTTCTTAGAAATTCGTAAACAGCTATCAGATATATGAAATGTCAGAGATTATTTTATTTTCATTTTAACTGCCATCTGCTGCCCACAGGGAGGGGAAATATTTCACTTTCTCATGAGCTCTCTCTTTTACGAAAAAGTCAGCAAATGGAACGCCTTTTGAGAGTTTCTCGGAGAAATTCGTAGGCAGAGGGTAGTGGGTAGAATGCAACGCTCACACGCCGAAGGGTGTCGGTTCGATTCCCAGCTCAACACCAATTTTTCGAAATTTTCACGGCACCACCTCTTTCGAGCTGCAGACAACACTCAAAGAGTAATAATTGTCTACGAAAACTTCTCAAACTTCGCCGTTCGGAGTCGGCAAAAAACTGTAGGTCCCTTCTACTCGTGAGAGAACAGTAGCGTGTACAACACGAGTATTTGATGAGCAACCTAGGTCCTGATCCTCCTTTGAACTGTAGCGCCAACAATTATTATTATAAGAGGAATTTGAACATACCGACGAGGGCCGTTCAATATATTCTCTCGAAAATGCGAATTCAGTTTAAATTGTTTTTGTTTTTCTCCCCTTACATCAATGCATTTGTTACATCTTGAGATGAGCCTTTTTAAACCCTCAAAAAAGTAAATTTCCCCCTTCTCTGCAAAATACCCATTTATTGCCAACTTGGGTTCTTCATCATCCGAAAATCTTTTTCCACGACGACATTTTTTTCAAATCCGGAGACAGGAAACAATCACTAGAGGCTAGGTCTGGACTATAGGGTGGGTGTTGGATTTCTTCGAAACCACATTCTCAGGTAGCAGCCTTGGAAACTCGCGTTGTGTGAACAAGAGCGTTGTCATGAAGAAGCAACACACCCGCTGCAAGTTTACTCCGTCTACTCTTTTTAATCTTCTCAAGCAAGTTATGCAAAGTGAAAGCGTAGGATGTAGCATTGATAGTTTCACTTTTTTTTTTGTACTCAATGAACAAGATTCCCTTTGAGTTAAAAAAAACTGCAGCCATGAGCTTCCCGACAGACGGACTGACTTTGAATTTCTGCGAGAGGTCTGTTTCTCCTTTTATGCCACTGCATGGACTCTTGTTTGCGTTCAGGGTTATAGTGGCCATGAGCTTCCCGGCAGACGGAGTGACTTTGAACTTCTTCGAGAAGTCTGTTCCTTTTTTATGCCACTGCATGGCCTCTTGTTTGTTTTCAGGGTCATGGTGGTGAACCTATGTTGGCGTTGAGTTGGGAATCGAACCTAGACCCTTCGACGTGTGAGCGTAGCACTCTACCCACTAAGCCACGGCGACCACGGGGCCTTAGTGGAAAACGATAATATCAGACTTCACGCCTCCTTAGGTAATTTCGCGTCCGTCTTCCAGGCGGAAGCCTTCGCGTTCCTAATAGCCACCAACAATATTGTGAAGAATAGGTGGAAGGGAAGAAGTATATGTGTCTGCAGTGGCAGCCAAGCTGTGCTTAAGGGGTTTCTCAACCCTTTAAATACTTCCAAGATAGTCCACGAATGCAAGTCTTTCCTTAATTTGGTCGGAAGGCTGAATTCACTAAGACTTGTTTGGGTCATCACTAGATCTTGGGAAACGAGATTGCTGATGAACTAGCTAGGCAAGGTTCAGAAGAGGCATTCATAGGGCCCGAACCCATCTTGGGACAACCTGCATCCTTGGTCAGGGCCTCCGTCGAAGGTTGTGTCTCCCTATAGCACAACCACAGATGGCGTGACTCTCCAGGGTGCAGGATGACCAAGAGTATGCTCCCGAACGTTAGTAAGAAATCCTAACTTCTTTATCACAGAACCTCCTGTTGTTTTTTCTTCGGAAAACCAAGACATTACATTGAATGAGGCTACTGCCTGGTAGTACAATGGACCAGTATTTGGGTCTGAGCGCTCCAGTGCAGTATTTCCCAACCTCCGTTATGGTGAATGGTTTAACACATTACTTCTCTATTTCTCCTCACCTCAAAGTTTTCTTGGTGTACTGGCCCAATGCATTGCTTTCATTAACTCTTGCATATACACGATGCGAAATGAAACTCACTTATGGGACATTACCTTATTCATCGCCCAACTACATCTGTATTCCATAAATTCGAACTCATTACTGATTAATTGGATGGCAGCACTTGGTATATCTGCGCATCCATACATTTTATAAACAGAGTTAAAAAAGAACATTGCACATGTTATAATTCTATTCTTGTCCCAAAAAGCTATTCCGTCATACTTAAGAGAGATCCTCCAAAGCCAATTGAAATATCTCACCACAAATCCGACTGTACTCAAGCAAAAACTTTTATTTTATTTTAACAAGAGTTGACAAGCATAGATTGGTAAATTCTAATGAGAAAAATTTGGTTACTTTATTTTTACAGGGGGCTGCAACGCCTACGGCCATGCATGTTATGGCGGACATGGAAAGCGTTCCCTGGGCGCCGTCGAGGAGGAAGTGCGTCCGGACACCGTGCAACTGGTCCCCAGCGAGGTGGAAGACGACGAAATCACTCCATACCAAAACTACCTCATGACGAAGATGTTCAGGCAAATGGTGGGTAACTCTTGTTGTTTTGCTTTTGCATCATTCTTCATGGTACAGTTCCCCTTGATTTATTGTTTATGGGAGCTGCGTTTCCAAAACTTGAGTTCTTCAATAGAGTGCGTGTTGGCATAATTGATCTAATTATGATCCAAGTGCACCAATTAGCGTGTAGCGTATTGAATAGAAAGTAGTTTCACTTCTTTTAATTGTGCTCCTCAAATTAAATAAAAGTCTTCAAATAGGCTTTAAATTTGGCCCATGGACATTATATTCTGTGTCACAGAGTCCCTGAAGCCACAAATGAGTCAATTAGTAACATTTACTTGTATAATTGTATGGCGCGACAGTCCACAAGGAGACCAGAGCCTAGCTTTCTCACCTAGCTTGTAATTAATAGCAATTTAATAAATAAGAATGAACCATTCTAGGAGCTCTATTTTGAAGTGGAAAACTAGATATGAAATACAAAGCTGCCTCTCTTCCCCTCTTTCTGTATACCTTGGGCCTGTCATTTAAGAGTGCCCAATAATCCTTTTAGGGCGTACCTCTTGACAGTTTTCTTCTTCTTCTTCTTATGGCGCTATGGTCTGGGTGGACCTGGGCCTCAACCAACACGCCTCTCCAGCCAGCATGGTCTTTCGCTAGCTGCTTCTAGTTGCGCACTTTGGTTGAGGTCCTTCTCCAGTTGTGTGCGCCACCTTAGCCTAGGCCGTCTTCTGCTGCGTTGTCCCAATGGCTCGGGCTCGAAGACTTTTCGGGCCGGAGCAGTGGTGTCCATATGCTCTACATGGCCTAGCCCTCTTAAGCGTTGTTTCTGAAGACACTTGTCCAGGCGCATGTCGCTGTACAGCCCATAGAGCTCGTCATTATATCTTCTCCATCAGATGCCATCAACGCAAACAGGACCAAAAATCGCACGCAAAACTTTTCTCTCTTAAAGACCAAGGGCATCCTCATCTACTTTTAGTAACGTCTCTACAGTTTTACTTCTCATTAAAAACTGGTGCCTAGAGTTCACCTACGTTTTCTTTAAAAGGAGACACAATTTATTTACTTTAAAGCAAAAACAAAACCTTCTATGTGCAGCCGAAACTCGCAGTTGTCAATGTCTAAGTTTTCATACTAAGAGAGGATAGTTATTTCAATAAAATTTCCAAACTCTATCGAAACATGCCTAAGCATCATTGCCTTAATGTGATTGTTTTTGATGAGAGAAGATTTCAAGAAATTATACTCCAACATTGTCAGAAATACTGTGCGTTCGGAATTCATTTATGTTAACAACAAACTGCTTCATATTATATTGGCTTCTGAGAAATTTTGGAATTGGATACAAATTCAAAATGACGTTTAAAAAGCAGTTGGCTTCTGCAACTCTTTCTATTCAATTACTTTTTTTTTTATAATTGACGCATGCAAAAGGGGTTGCGAGTACCCTTAAGTGACCGGATCAGGTCACAGCACGGGCCGAAGGTATAGAGGAAGAGAGGGAGAGGAGGTACCGATGCACATTGGTTTTAAATGCCTGTGGATTGTAATGAGGAGGAAAAATCGAGCTGGGAAGAGCATTCCAGACTCGTGTAGTGCGGCTAAAGAACGAGTCTCTGAATTTGACTGTACGTCCGAAAGAGGGCTTGAGGGTGAATTGATGGGCATTCCTAGCGAGGCGTGTATTGCGGGTGAATTCTTGAAGGTGAGGAATGCAACTGGCTAATTCGTCTGAGCACTTAATTGTGTCTTTTGACACAATTTTTGATCCAAAAAACAGCGGGCAGTAGCTAAGCTGTTTTTTCTAAAATATAAGTGGCGGACTAATTCATTGCCGACTGTAGCTTTCCGACTCCAAACCCCGTTACCAAGTTTTTAATTCCATTTTTTCTTGAAGTTTCAAATTTGTCTGATGAGATTTATAAGACTTCGATTATGTGGACATCTGAGAAAATATTGTTGCAACAGCATGATTACATTGAATGATCTTTGCAACGAAATTGATTTTAGCTTAATAAGAATTGGACTGGGCGACAGTCCACAGGGAACCTGGGCCTACTACTACGAGCGCTACTATTTTCTAGTAGACGGGACCTGCAGTTTTTTGCCGAGTCCGAATGGCGAAGTTTGAGAAGTTTTCCCTTAGACACCTCGAAGAGGTGGTGCCGTCAAAGAATTCGAGGTGTTGGACCAGGAATCAAACCTGGACCTTCGGCGTGTAAGTGTCGCACTCTTCCCACTACGCCACGGAGACCCTTGATTTTAGCTTTCCACGTTTAAAGTTTAAAAACATACTTGAAGCGATCTATAAGCCGATAAAAGCCACTAGATGATGCTCAGTTACTCAGCAAACATCTGCTGTGTAATGCGTTACTGAGAGTGGGGGAACGTATTGTTCTGTATACTCAATGATGGATATAAAATTGTATGAATGTCTGGAACCACATGCTACAAAAAAAAATTGAGGCGATGTCCATCAGTCTTGATCAGTCTTAAATTGTAGGACAGACTGGATATTTCCATCGCTCTGACAGTCTTTTTCAGAAATGTTATGAAATCTACTAAAACGATCTTGGTGTCAAACCTCTTGGGCCTTGATCAAATATTCTTATTGAAAGTCCATCGACTCTTGAAGGACTGCTCCTTATTGTTTTTCTGTTATAACATTTTGCTTGAGTTTCTTTCCCCGTATTTCAGAGCAAACTGGAAAGCAGTCTTTTTCAGATGTGTTTTAAAATCTTCTTGAACGATTTTGAAGCTGGGGCATTGTTCCAATATTTTTTTTTGATTTAAAAGAAGCAGTCCTTACTCTTTTTTCTTTTACTTTTACATATAACTTTCGTGGTATGAGACAAAGAGAACATACCAAGCTGCACTGAGTGTGCCGCATCATCACAACAGTTCTGCTTAAGAGGTACTGAATAACTACATTGTTCATTACAGTAACTCTACATTTTTGTTACTGTTTGCTAACCATTCCATTTGCAAGAAAGTAAATCCTATTTCAAAATTTTGTTTTGTTGCAGATAAGAATTTATTTCTGCCATACTCTCTCTTCGAAAATATTGGCATTCAGAGATTTATAAAATTTCAGACCAAATTATTATAAAATTTCCAAACCAGTACTGAAACAAACTTAGGAAAGATCCTCTTATACATATTAACAAATTGAATAAAACAAACAAAATATTCACAAGGTTGAATGTCCTTGATAACGTCAATAAATGATTTTAAATGTATTTTCTTTTTATTTCAAGATTGGCGGTCGTACAAGACGCTTCTTAGCTGAAAGGCAGAACGACTTTGACTACCCACTCAATTCTGGTGAGGTCTATAAGGAAAACATCAACTAAATTGGAAACCAACATATCACCCATTTTCCCTACAAAAAAAAATGACAATTTTCAAAAAACCAAAAAAAATATAAAACTAAAATAAACGCCAAACACCTAAAGTCGCCAGGAAAACAAAAGTGAATTCTGCTCCAATAATGATTTGTAAATAATCAAACAAAAATATATGTATATGTTATAGCCCGCCAAATAAATTATGTGAAAGTTAAAACAATTACACCGCAAAATAAATATTGAGTAATAATATTTATTTGTGAAACGATTGGCTGGAATATTTCAGAGCCTTTAGCAAGGTCATACATAACAAATAAAACCGAAAATTGCAACTGAATAAGACTACTTTATATAATACAAGACGACAAACAGCTAACATAGTGTACAGGTTTCGAGGGAGAGCAAAAGGAATGTGAGGAAATGTTCAGGAAAGACATCCTTGTGTTGCACGAAAATGAAGGAATATCTTCAGTTTTTCAGATCTAGCATTGTATTTATTTAAAATTAAAGAGAATTGAACATCTTGTGTGAGTAAGAAAAGTGTATTGTGTTATATTTATCTGTAAATCTGTATTTGCAAAATAAATATTTTAACAACTGGCAAAAGTATATTTGGAAAATTTTGTTTTATTATTAAAATGTGTTTTTTAAAATAGTTAAGAGTCAAACTGCTGTGGCTCAAGTACACCGGCCGGAGACTATCAACAAAATAAATTCCGCAATGAGAAGTACCGATCCTCGAAAACGTCAAAAAAGGGCCGTAATGCACTTACCCGTCAGCGACGAATGGAGTGGACGGTGGATTTTAGTCGCCTCTTACGACAGGCATGCCTACCTCGGGCATATTCTAACCCCTGCCCGAAGGGGCGCAAAACTCGCTCACGCACCTATACGTCTTTACGAGTATATAGACACGGAGAGGCCGCTCTTTTTACTTTAAACCTTTCACCTAATAATGCTTGGAGCATCAAACATTATCAATGTTCCGATCGCTATTTGAAGCAGCATTTGTCTGCAATTCTTTTCTCCACTTATTATGAGGACAAATAAGTGGAATCTGGGAATTGCAGTTTCAATGTCCTGCATCAGTTGCAGTTAATGCCCTAAAAAGGGCATATTCCGGCGTGTTGCGTTGCGGTGTTATTTCGATACCCACTCCGATATAGATTACGTTATCGATTGCGACCTCGCCTAAAGAAATACATATGAAATAAAATCCAGAATTTATAAGGGTTGCGAAAAATCATAAACTGCTAATCATTTAAAATTTGTGAGGAAAATTAATGTAACATATGAAAGCGTTACTAAGTGCAAGCGAGTTTTCTTCTCTGAAGTAAATTTTAAAAGTTATTTAATAAATATCAATAACTAAGTGATTCGTCAAGTGGTTAATTTAAGTGATTAATCCAACGGCCGATCGCGACACGCCCGGCCTAAAAAGAAAGGAACAGATCCTGAAAAGAAAAGAGCAGAATCCTACCTAGCCTCGGGACACCTGTTCGGGTCCTGAGGGGTCCCCTACCTAGCCTCAGAGGCAGCTGTTTGCTGCCTTGAGGGGGTTATATGAAAAAGGTATTTCCGCAGAATTTAATCTATGTAAGGACATGCATGTCAGATCACGGAATTTATTCCTTTTTTGTAAGGATGTAGAATTTAAAAATATTAAAATTTAAAAGAATGGACTTACCAGCTTCGTTCGTCAGGCACCGAAGTGCCTTACTGTGCCTTTTGGTTTTCTGCTTAAATCTAGCTTGCACTCGTTCACTGACACAGGAGGCAGGATTTCAAGCTGGAAGATGGATGCTGGATGCTGGATGCTGGACTGGAATGAACAAAAATATTTCAAATTGCGAATTCTCTAAAAACGCGTAATCATATTAAGAGAAAGCTATTCTAAATACAAGATCATCAGTGGGCTGTCTACTTTAAGCTTGTTAGCGGCTATGAGCAATTTCCGTGAATGGAACTCCGAACTGAAGTGAAGGCTTGGGCAAACTTGAAGAACAGAACTTCCCAGAACTACGAACGAACAGGATGTTGTCTATCTTAATGCGATGCAACCATCCGTTCGTTTTCTACTCTACTTCAAAGAAAGCGCCCTGCAATCGCGGCTTGTCAAACTTGATGAGAGGCTTTCCAACTACTACAAACGAACCGAATATTGACACAATGTGAAGCATTTATCTGTTCGTTATCTACTCTACGTCTAAGAGAGCCCTGCAACCCTGGCTAGTCAAGCTTGATGAGAGGCTTTTCGACTACTACAAACGAACAAGATGTTGTCTATCATAATTTGATGCATATCATCCGTTCGTTCTCTAACCTACTTCTAAGAGAAAAGCGCTCCTCAACCCTGGCTTGACCAGCTTGATGAGAGACTCTCTGATAACTACAAACGAACAGGATGTTGGCAATCACAATGTGAACCATTCATTTGTTCGTTGTCTAATCTACTTCTAAGAGGAAAGCACCATTCAACCCCGGCTTGACAAACTTGATGAGGGGCCTTCATATAACTACTAAGATGGGAAGTGTCCTACACTGTGCCCGACTCCATTCAGTAACTTCAGTGTTACTTCACACGAATAGCTCAAGGCGCCAACAAGCTGAGAGCAAACTTTCGCAAAATTACATAAAAACTACAGAAGTGACAAATCCAAATACGACTACAGAACCGAACCGAACCGAACCGACCCGTCCGTAATCCAAAAGGCAGTGGAGGCCTAATCGCTTCATGGGGCATGACTTCAACTTCAAGTCCACAAAGGTAAACATGTATCAAACCGCATGCTTGTAATCGCAGCATGAACCTGAAGCGCCGACCAGTCTTACCCATTCATACACATAACATCGCATAAAACGGCAGGCTTGCCGATTAATTAATATTATAAAATTATAATACAAATAAAAAGAAATAATAAGAGTGGTATCCGACGACGAACGTTCGAATAGGCTACAAAACCGAAACAAAACCCTTCGTACGCAAATACGGAGAAATTTGTTTGGCTTTTATTAGCCAAACGTTCGTTCACAGTTCTGAGCAACTTCTGCGAGAGTTACTTCAACCAAAGAACCGAAAGCGCAAGCAAACTAGAGGAAAAGATCTTCGACTACAAACGGACAGGATGTTTTCTATCTTAATGTGATACATATCCTTCGTCCGTTGTCTACCTTACTTGAAGAGGAAGGCGCTCTGCAACCCCGGCTTGACAAGCTTGATGACAGGCCTTCCGACTACTACAAACAAACAGGATGTTGTCTATCATAATTTGATGCATATCATCCGTGCGACTTCTAATCTACTTCTAAAAGGAAAGCACCATTCAACCCCGACTTGTCAAGCTTGATGAGAGGCCTTCCGGCTACAATCAACGGACAGTATGGCATCTATCTTAATGCGATACACATCATCTGTCCGTTGCCTACTCTACTATATAAGGTCTCTGCAACTCCGGCTGGACAAGCTTGATGAGAGGCTTTTCGACTACCATGAGCGGAAAAACCGCTCCAAAGAGGAAAGCCCTTCAACCCTGGCTTGACATGCTTGATGAAAGATCTTCAGCTTATTAAGAGCGAACAATGCGCTTCTAAGACAAAAGCCTTTCAACCCCGGCTTGTCAAGCTTGATGAGGGACCTTCCAGCTACTGCAAGCGAACAAAGCGCTTCTAAGAGAAAAGCCTTTCAACCCTGGCTTGTCGTGCTTGATGAGAGACCTTGCAAACGAACATAGCGTTTCTATGAGGAAAGACTTTCAACCCTGGCTTGTCAAGATTGGAGAAAGGTTTTTCAACTACTAAGTATAATCGATCAAAACGCTTCTATAAAGAAAGCCTTCCAACCCTGGCTCTCCAAGCTTGATGAAATGTCTTTTAACTATTGTAAGCGAACAAAGCACTTCCAAGAGAAAAGACTTTCAACCCTGGTTTGGTAAGCTCGATGAAAGGCGATCTCATTACCAAAAGCGAAAAACACGCTTCTATAAGAAAAACCGTTCAACCCTGGCTTGACATGCTCGATGAAAGACCTTCTGTCTACTTCTAGCGAACAAGATGTCATCTATAACATTGTGATCGACATCATCCATTGATCGTGTAATCTTAACCTATTAGGAAGCGCCCGTCATGTCCGGCTAGTCTGACTCCATTCAGCAACTTCAAAAGAAGAGCTGTTGGCGCTGACAGGCTCGGAGGAGAGGACTTCCGACTACGAACGGACGGGATGTCCTACATCTTAATGTGATGCATTCCACCCGTCCGTTATCTACACTTATCCTAAGGGGAAGTGTCCGTCGAGTCCGGCTAGTCTGACTCCATTCAGCAACTTCAAGCGAAGTGCTGTTGGCGCTGACAGGCTCGGAGGAGAGGACTTCCAACTACGAACGGACGGGATGTCCTACATCTTAATGTGATGCATTCCACCCGTCCGTTATCTACACTTATCCTAAGGGGAAGTGTCCGTCGAGTCCGGCTAGTCTGACTCCATTCAGCAACTTCAAGCGAAGTGCTGTTGGCGCTGACAGGCTCGGAGGAGAGGACTTCCGACTACGAACGGACGGGATGTCCTACATCTTAATGTGATGCATTCCACCCGTCCGTTATCTACACTTATCCTAAGGGGAAGCGCCCGTCGAGTCCGGCTAGTCTGACTCCATTCAGCAACTTCAAACGAAGTGCTGTTGGCGCTGACAGGTTTGGAGAACGAGCCTTCCAACTACTACGATCGAAAAGGATGATGTCCGTCACAATGTTAAATGCGCCACCCGTCCGTTGCCTACCCTACGTCTCAATTGAAAGAACTATTCAACCCCAGTTTGCCCTTCGTCGCTACACAACCTCGGTGTAACCCTACAAGAAGAGCTCAGAGTAAGCGAACTTCGAGAACTCGGTCTAGGAAAGGCAAAAGCCTAAGGAGTGGCATACAAAGAGCCTGGGTATCCTCAGAACACCTGAGGGGGATATGAGTCTAAACTACTATGGCTTGCTTGTGCATGTATTTAAAGTCGTCAAGTACACTGGCCGGGGGCTATCAACAAAATAAATTCCGCGATGAGAAGTACCGATCCTCGAAACCGTCAAAAAAGGGCACTTACCGTCAGCGAAGAACGGAGTGGACGGTGGATTTTAGTCGCCTCTTACGACAGGCATGCCTACCTCGGGCATATTCTTACCCCTGCCCGAAGGGGCGCAAAACTCGCTCACGCACCTATACGTCATTACGAGTATATAGACACGGAGAGGCCGCTCTTTTTACTTTAAACTTTTCACCTAATAATGCTTGGAGCATCAAACATTATCAAGTTCCGATCGCTATTTGAAGCAGCATTTGTCTGCAATTCTTTTCTCCACTTATTATGAGGACAAATAAGTGGAATCTGGGAATTGCAGTTTCAATGTCCTGCATCAGTTGCAGTTAATGCCCTAAAAAGGGCATATTCCGGCGTGTTGCGTTGCGATGTTATTTCGATACCCACTCCGATATAGATTTCGTTATAGATTTCGACCTCGCCTAAAGAAATACATGTGAAATAAAATCCAGGATTTATAAGGGTTGCGAAAAATCATAAACTGCTAATCATTTAAAATTTGTGAGGAAAATTAATGTAACATATGAAAGCGTTACTAAGTGCAAGCGAGTTTTCTTCTCTGAAGTAAATTTTAAAAGTTATTTAATAAATATCAATAACTAAATGATTCGTCAAGTGGTTAATTTAAGTGATTAATCCAACGGCCGATCGCGGCACGCCCGGCCTAAAAAGAAAGGAACAGATCCTGAAAAGAAAAGAGCAGAATCCTACCTAGCCTCGGGACACCTGTTCGGGTCCTGAGGGGTCCCCTACCTAGCCTCAGAGGCAGCTGTTTGCTGCCTTGAGGGGGTTATATGAAAAAGGTATTTCCGCAGAATTTAATGTATGTAAGGACATGCATGTCAGATCACGGAATTTATTCCTTTTTTGTAAGGATGTAGAATTTAAAAATATTAAAATTTAAAAGAATGGACTTACCAGCTTCGTTCGTCAGGCACCGAAGTGCCTTACTGTGCCTTTTGGTTTTCTGCTTAAATCTAGCTTGCACTCGTTCACTGACACAGGAGGCAGGATTTCAAGCTGGAAGATGGATGCTGGATGCTGGATGCTGGACTGGAATGAACAAAAATATTTCAAATTGCGAATTCCCTACAAACGCGTAATCATATTAAGACAAAGCTATTATAAATACAAGATCATCAGTGGGCTGTCTACTTTAAGCTTGTTAGCGGCTATGAGCAATTTCGGTGAATGGAACCCCGAACTGGCTTGGACAAACTTGAAGAACAGAACTTCCCAGAACTACGAACGAACAGGATGTTGTCTATCTTAATGCGATGCAACCATCCGTTCGTTTTCTACTCTATTTCAAAGAAAGCGCCCTGCAACCACGGCTTGTCAAACTTGATGAGAGGCTTTCAAACTACTACAAACGAACAGAATATTGACACAATGTGAAGCATTCATCTGTTCGTTATCTACTCTACGTCTAAGAGAGCCCTGCAACCCTGGCTAGTCAAGCTTGATGAGAGGCTTTTCGACTACTACAAACGAACAAGATGTTGTCTATCATAATTTGATGCATATCATCCGTTCGTTCTCTAACCTACTTCTAAGAGAAAAGCGCTCCTCAACCCTGGCTTGACCAGCTTGATGAGAGACTCTCTGATAACTACAAACGAACAGGATGTTGGCAATCACAATGCGAACCATTCATTTGTTCGTTGTCTAATCTACTTCTAAGAGGAAAGCACCATTCAACCCCGGCTTGACAAGCTTGATGAGGGGCCTTCATATAACTACTAAGATGGGAAGTGTCCTACACTGTGCCCAACTCCATTCAGTAACTTCAGTGTTACTTCACACGAATAGCTCAAGGCGCCCACAAGCTGAGAGCAAACTTTCGCAAGACTACATAAAAACTACAGGAGTGACAGAATCAAATACGACTACCGAAGAACTGAAACGAACCGACCCGTCCGTAATCCAAAAGGCAGTGGAGGCCTAATCGCTTCGTGGGATGGGGCATGACTTCAACGGAAGTCTATGGAGGTAAACATTTACCGAACCACATGCTTGCAACCGTTGCATAGTCCTGAAGTGTCGATCATTCTTAATAATAGTACCCGGCGACATGCTTTCGAATAGGCAGTACAATCAGGGACAGGCGCAGCATAGGCAACGGCTTCCAGCAGCCAACATCAATGCATACAGCATACAGCGTCAAGCATCCAGCAACTATCAACAAGCAACCAGGAACCAGCATCCAGCAACCAGCATCCAGCAACCAGCATCCAGCATCCAGCAACCATCAACAAGCAACCAGCAACCAGCAACCAGCAACCAGCAACCAGCAACCAGCAACCAGCAACCAGCATCCAGCATCCAGCATCAATGCATCCAGCATCAATGCATCAATGCATCCAGCATCCACCATTCGGAGTACACGAGTACGCGGGAATAGGAAAAAATATACGTAGACGACGAACTCCCACGACGTGCACCCTACGACGACCCGCGGCAGACTAAACTCGCTCCCGCACCTAGGGGGCCTTATATACCCTCAGAGAGGCCGCTCCGGTCACTCTTAATTTTTCAAAATTTTTAAGTTTTTAATTTTTTTCTGTCGGATTCTTTGTTTCTCTGAGGTCATTTTTGGAGTTGCAATCATCTTTTGGGGTATTAAGGGCTGTACAAGAATAGGCGCAGATCCATTTGCTCGATTTTTAAGGATTTTCCCCAAATTGGCGCATTTTTAATGATGATTGCAGAGATGAACTTTTATTCTATAAACGGTGCATAAGATGACGTCCACATGAACAGCAAATCATACAGTTATCAAAGTCCTAAATGAGAGTCAGTTCATTTACGTAACAGTCAGTTCATATACCAAAACAAACCAACCTTGTTTTACAACACCTTCTGTATTATAAGTTCTTATAAATTATCCGTATTAAGTGGTTAAGGTGTTAAAACAATGGAGCAAAAAATTTAAAAACTGCTTTCATAGGATTCAAGTTAGTTTTTGTCCCGCCCAATCAATCTGTCGTTGCAGATGACTGCAACTTCTTGGAAAATGAATTACAATTTAACTATTTTTTAAAATTATGTTTTTGTTGCTTCACAATGATTAATCCAGCAACAACAGACAACTTCTTGGTTTTTCTAAATAGAACTTCACAGTGATGTAATACGCCACTGTTATCGCCCCTGTGCAATATACCCACATTCCTAAATCTATTCAGCTCTTTAGATATGCCGCAGCAAGTTTTCTTATCGCTTACACCTATTTAACAGAATGCAGGATTTTGGAAATATTCTGTATGTTCAGATTTTATTATTTTCAATGTAATACAATACAATACAAGTGAATTATCTATGGAGCCATTTAATGCAATTGGAGCATCGTTGTCGCTGTTCTGCTTGATCTACCCGGGAACGTAAATTGATGTCTGCATTTTATTATTAATATTTAACCTTGGCCCACCTGTAATATTACAAATGTTTATTCTGCATGCCTGTAAATATTTAACCTACCATTGCCGAATTACGTATCATTTTATTAACACGTTCACGACACCAAATATTATGGAGCTTGCAGTCTTTGTCGTATTTGGAAATTGGGCCATAGCTAGAGACTCCACAATGAAATGAAGTACTCTTTCTATTCAGATTCATCCCCAATAAATGTTTTTGCAATGATGTCCTTTCATCTGCAAATTAAAATGTCATTGCAATGAATTCATACTGACAGAATTTGATCCAGCTTCTGTTTTGCTTTTTCTTTTTGCCTATTTTGTTGTTATACTTTTATTTTGGATTGAATTGTCTTGATTTAAATTAAATTAAACTTTCGACGAATCTTGTTTACAAACAATTCTCCATGCTACTGCTGGAAATGTCAATGTCTCATGTACTCAAAGGGTGCCCTAGTTTCCATGTTGATACAAGTCAATATCTGCAAATAAATGTTCTATGAAGCACGTTCAAAATATTTAACATATGCCTAAGCATTATAACACCATATTAAGTAAAACCAAAAGAGAGCACATGAAAGCGTGAAGACCATGTCTTAATTGAATACATAAAACCTTCAATAAATATTAAACAAGAAAAATATGAACAATTTCAAATCATTTAGAAGAAATATCTGCGTTAGCAGAAAAGTACAAATCCAGTGAAATCATCCTATCAACTCTCAAATTCGGTCCCTTTCCGAACACGTCCCAAATAACAAATCATTCGGCTCCAACACGTGCACCTTCGGCAATCTTCGGTTATTACATTGTTCGGTTGTCAAAGTGGTCGTTTTCTAGTTTGACAGACGTCAAAAGCAATCACCTCCACAAGTTCTTTGGCATTAACCGCGTGGTAAAGCACAAAATTGTGTAGTGCAGTGTTTCGGCAAATGTGTAAAATTGTATTGAAATAAAATCGAAATGTCCGCTTCTGGTAGTAAGATATTCCGTCGGAACAGATCTGTGGGCTATGTGAGCAACCATGTACCAGCAGTCGCGCAATTCATTCAGAAGCGCAAAGACACATTCATCAGCACCTGTATTGGGCGGTCGTTTCAAGTCTACAATGCCAGCCACTTTCGCCTGGTTCATGTAAGCGATTCGCTCCCGGACGACATAACTTGCATGACAAGAGATAGACGGCATATATACACTGCCAGCAATAAGATTATTTACGCATGGCGTGCAGGAATGATTATAGTGCACCAATACAAGGGGCATACGAAAAATGTCCATTTGATGCTGCCCTTTCACCAGCACCTCATTGCAATTGACGCGGCAAACGTTCTCAAAGTCTGGACGATCAAAGATGAATCGTTATTCCTGGAGGTGCCTTTCCCGAAGGATGAATTCCTTATTACAGCTGTGGCGCATTTGCCAACATACATCAACAAGATCGTCCTTGGAAGTCAGTCTGGTGTCCTGAAACTTTGGAACTTAAGAAAAAACAGTTTGGTTTACACGTTCGCGGGTTTCGGCAGTAAGGTGACATGCATTGAACCCGCTCCGGCGATAGATGTGGCTGCAATTGGCCACCAGAGTGGACGGATTGTCTTGCTGAACTTGAAATTCGATGAAGTTATCATGGAATTTCGACAGGATTGGGGTCCTGTGACTGGGGTCTCATTCCGCACCGACGGTCCTCCATTAATGGTCTCTTCCAGCAACAATGGAAATATTGTGATGTGGAATTTAGAAGAGAAGAAGGTTTGATTTTGTTAATTACCTGATTAACTGTTGTTTTGATGATTTTTGTGTGTTTCAGGTTCATAGTCAGATCACTGCGCATGAGGATTCTGTGACGACAACAATGTGCCTGCCGAACGAACCGCTTATGCTTACCACATCACCAGACAACTCCATGAAGTTGTGGATATTCGACCAGTCAGGCGGGGAAGCTCGTCTCCTGAAGATGCGCGAGGGCCACCAAGCACCGCCTCTTTGCATTCGGTACCACGGCAGCAATGGTACCAGCATAGTGTCATCGGGAGAGGACAGTTCCATGAGGATATTCAGCACGATCAATGAGACCTTAAACGTCAGCATGGGCAAGGCAAGCTACAACCGAAAGGCATCCAAGAAGAAAAGTAACTCGCTCAATAGCAGGAAAAGAAACAAATAATGCACCCCATCCTCCTTTCAGATCGTTTCCAGAAAGACCACTACAAAATGCCACCAATCATTGAGTTTACCACGGAGACCACTAGGGAGAAGGAGTGGGATAGTATTGCGGCGATTCACGCGGGACTCGTTCAGACTACCACGTGGTCGTTCGACAAGAGAAAAATGGGAGAAGTTCGATATGTACCAGAGAAGTTCCAAAACAAGAATCGCGTGGATTTCAAAACAGAGACAACGTGCGTAGCTCTTACGCACTGTGGCAATTTTGTCGTCGTCGGTTAGTGCATTTTTGATTTGATTGGATCTCTGACAGCAGCCATTTCTGTATGTTCTTTCATTTCCCAGGGTACTCCAATGGTGATGTGGAAAGGTTTAATATCCAGTCGGGCATACATCGCGCCCGTTACGGTCAACCAGCTCACAAAGCGGCGGTCAGAGGTATTGCTTGCGATAACCTCAATCAATTCGTCGCATCGGGGTGCTCAGATGGTCTGCTGAAGTTCTGGCCTTTCAAAGAAAATGGTAGTCCGATCAGGATCGTCAGTTTCGTTTGCATTCCTAACCGAGTGTTTTGTTCTTTCAGTTACCGTGCCTACGAAGGTGTTAAAAATGTCGAGTGGCATAGAATTAATCCGTTCACACCGGGAAAGTGCTCTGCTATGCGTGGTTCTTGACTCATTTACTATTTGCGTTGTTGACTCAGACACAAAGAAAATTATAAGGAAGTTCGAAGGACACTCTGCAAAAATAAACGACGCAACTTTCAGCCCGGACAGTCGTTGGTTGATTACCGCGGGAATGGACTCTATTATCAAAGTCTGGGACATTCCGTCCTCGTATATGATCGATCACTTCAGAGTCGAGCGGCCGTGCCTATCACTGACGATGTCCCCGACAGGGAATTTCCTCGCAACGGCGCATGTAAACTGTTTGGGCATCTACCTGTGGTCTAATAAGACCCTTTTCAGTCACATTTCGCTACGATCTATCAATCCCCAGGCTGAAGCTCCATATATTGATCTTCCGTCAAGTGTGCGCGAAGAGATCAGTCTGGAAGAGGCTGTGGAAGACCTCAACGTGAACGGTGGCGAAGACGAGGGCGAGGAAATCGATATGAATTATGAAACTCCAAACCAGCTGTCAGGAGAACTACTAACCATGTCGGGCTTGGCGGAATCTCGTTGGCAAAATCTTCTCGACTTGGACATTATCAAGAAGCGAAACAAGCCAGTGGGGCCCTTAAAGGTTCCAAAGCAGGCGCCGTTTTTCCTCCCCACCGTCGCTGGAACCGAATTCAAATTTGACTTGTCTGAGGCGACGAAAGACGATGAAAACTCCAAGTTACTCTCGCAAAAGAATTTCAACAATCTGTCTGCGTTTGGAAAGCTTCTGGAAAAGTGCAGTGAATCTGGGGAATACCAGGAATGTGTTGACGTCCTGAAGAAAATGGGTCCATCTATGATTGACTTTGAAGTGAAATCTTTGCATCCTATTGGCGGAGGTACATACAAGGCGATGACGCAATTCGTGAAGGTGATCAACTACATGCTTTCGACGAACACAGATTTTGAACTGACCCAAGCGTACTTGAGTGTATTCTTGCGGTCCCATGGGTTGACACTCATAGAGAGACCAGAAATCATGACTGCTTTGAGAGAAGTCGAGGTTTCGCAGAAGAAATGCTGGGAGGCATTGGAACAAAAGTTCCTGTACGGCCTGGGAGTGGTGTCTGCGCTTAGGAATTACGTAAATTAGATGCAAATTATTATATACTTGAATAAATTTATTGTTTTACCAAAAACGAATAAAAATATATTTTTTTAAAGGACTTAAGAAAGCGAGTCCAAAGTATTAAGGTCCTAGTCCTCCATGGCAGGTATAATTCGCAGCAGGGTTTTTATCGTGATCTTGAAACATTGCCATACTTTACCTTCCCTCTGAATCATCATTCTTTTAAATAAAAATTATATTTTATGATCACACATGGCGTTAGGTTTTCCTTTGGAGATGCAGGCGTTCGAATGTGAAGCTGGACTTCAATTAGCTCAGCATTGTGGAGTTTTGCTTGCTTTTTTAAGTATTATTCACACAATTTTCTTTAGTGCCCACTTCTGATATTTCGCATACAGTCGTTTCTTATATCTCTTGAATTTCTCAACGCCAGTCGAATGTTAAATTTGACGATAACATCCGTAGCCAAAAGACCACAGGTTGAAGAGCATTTAAATTAAGACTCCATTGGGTGGCGCATTCGACAACAGAGGCCGGAAAGAGTGTATACCGCATTGATCATATAGTTCAGTAGCGCCGGTATACCATATAACCAATTCTGCATTTGTGCCACATACTCGTGAATAGAAATGTTCAGAAAACCTGAAAAACAAAACTGATACGCAATCTCAACGACCTTCATACCTGTTACAAGCGGGATTTACGTTAAGTTAGATATGGTAGCCATGCCTTGAATATACAGAGATTTGGAAAATTTCCTATTCACTCTTGAATGTTTCGGTATCCATGAGGTTTCTCGCCATATTCCCTTGTTATCATTAAATTAAAGCGATGAAATTTTATTTTTACCACATAGGAAGATTTTATAGTCGGACATATAAGACATATGGCCGAGGGCGGTTACATGAAGGCAATACACCTGTCCATACTTACATTAATATTACTGTGGACTTTATAACAAAACTATTTACTGTCCTAAGATTTTGTTGCCTGCCATTGTAAAGTTTGGTTAAAGTTTAAGAGAATTATGGTTCCATTCCACTTTTAAAGTGAAATCTGCCATCAGAAATAAGTTGCAGTCGATTTGCGGTGTATTTCTAAATGTTAAACACGAATTTTTTGGCAAGGAACACCAGCAACCTGCACGAGCATCTGCCCATCTGTTGTGAACAAATCACGTTCCAATCTTACCACAAAAGTTAAATGGATAGGTATCTGTGTGTGGATAGAAAGGACACACACACCATCTGTGTATGCACCTGAAACCATACTAAGAACCGCATTCCGGCACGCGCACGATGCTCTTGTTAGAATTAACCTAGGTATTAAGAAAAACATCTATTAGCTTGTAAGTTCAGTTTGACTTAAATAGTGAATAAAGAATCAAGTAAAGATTTATTAACGTATATTTAGTTGAAACCCAGCGGTAAGTTTAGCAGATGAAACTTTTGACGAAACTGCAACTACAGCAACAATGGGACAACGCGTCTGAGCAGGAATTTTCCAAACTGCAGACCTCACAACAAGATCAAGAACACCGACAGTTATCATATTCTAAGTAATATGTATCCAAAAGCCATGAAAATGCCACATCAATCTCAACTATAGCGGCTAAGAATGAGCGTATGCACACAACCGATTCAACTCTCCATAATACACACAAATAAAACCACATCACTTCAAGACCATATTGTTTTCAAAATCCTAGCTTTATGTTTATTTTCATTATATTCCTCCTGATTACAAGAACTAAATTATTTTAGAAAAAGAACAAATAGTCGTCATTCCAGTCCGGCACAGGCACCGGGCAATACACATAATCGCCTCAGTTTCAAAAAAAAAAAGAAGATATTTTCCAAATGAATTTGATGTAAAAAAAAAGTTTACAAAATATACTAAAAAGAGAAGCGTAGTTCAAGGAATACACGGACGAGTGAAAGGAAAAGAAACGCAAAACGTCCGTGTACCTACATAGCTACACACTGAATTAAATAAAATATTTGTGTCTACATAGCTGAGAATGATAACAATAGAATAAATAATTAAAAAAAATATATAAGAAAAAAAAATAATATGCTACAGGAATTTGTTGTTACTGATATCTGATGTTAGTTAGATTTTCATCATTCTTTTGTTTCATTACACTAAATTGTTCAAAGTCATAAACGATTAATTGTTTGTTTCTTCTTTTAAATGGAATTGTTTATAATTTATTTCTTTTTAGTGAGTGAGTTTATACTGTTAACAATGTATTTCGTCGCTAGATCACACCCAAAAATAATGAAATGGTTTTTGTTATTTTGCGCTAGTCGGAGGAAAATGCAAATACTTTTGCGGGGGGAAAGGGATACGACGCTTTGCTTGACAGCTGTTGTAGAATGCACAAAAGCAGAGAAATCTATAAAAAAAAAACGCCGCTTCAGTAGACATATGCCAGCAGGCGCGCTTCAGAATAAATATGATTTTTTTCGTTTGATTCCAATTACAACGAATCTAATTTGAGTTGGTATGTGTTTTGTTGTTGTTTTAGTTTATTTAAAAACAATAAAATAGCCTTAACACGAAATGTACAAGTGAAGTTGAATATTATATTGTTTTGTGGTTTAGATTCTGATCCCCTTAAAAATTCGTGTTGAGATACATATGTAATTTCCCTCCCCGTATGCGTCGTGCTCTTGTTCATCTTTTAGAGAATTTGTTCTTCGCCCTTATCAGTATGATTTTCCTTTTGCTGCAGATATTCTTCTTCGAAATGTACACAAAATTATTACTTTTTTTTATATATTTTCTTTTGTATGAGTTAGTTTAATTTTTGCTCTAAGGGATGTATGTATATGTTGTATGGATGTGTAAGTAGCTTAATTGGTTGTACATTGCTGTATTCTTGGACCCTGGTGATAGCAATCCTCGTCTTCATCGTAAGCTTGACGATGCGACTGACGTTGATTTGCCCGCGGATCGAGATCCTCCTGTTGGAAAAAATAAAAAAGTTAAGTGATTAGAAACTTATTTGCTTTGGTGTGACGTAAGCAGAGGATGTGAAAAGTTGGAAAACAAAACATTGCTCACAATACAAAATTCATAAAAGTTTTAACTTGCATCATTGACTTGGCAGCACTTTCTATGTAAGTGACAGTTACGTCACAACTAACTTGTAATTAAATTTGTTTTAATTTCAACCCATAAAGGATACAGCCCATTCATTCAAAGTATAAAAGAAAATAATTGAGAAATGCATAAGTTCGTGACGTGGTTCACTCACATCAGCATTAAACTCTTCTTTCCCTTGAATTGTAATACAGGAGAAAATATTCCCAAACGGAGAGGAGGTTAAGCAAAAATGGTTGGAAGGATAGGCATAATAATTTTAAGATTATTTTTGCACCTAAAACTAACTACATCAGAAACACCATATGACGTAAACATTGTGTTCAGTCCGGCCATGAACGACATTTGTTTTATTTCTGACGTTTTGACGCCAGCTAGAAGTTTTCAAACTACTAGAAAGACAAACTCGTAGTCTTGAAAGTACTCTTATTGCACATTCACCTCGCTTGATAAAGCAAAATTTTGCAAACTGCTGCTGACTCATTTGATAATTGATAAGACTAGACTTTGCCTCCCGTTTGCAAAAATTAGGTGAGTCCGTACATGTCACGTTTCTGATAACCACCATGTCCATATGCAATTCAAAATATAAAACAATGTTTAATGATTATAACTTACCAAAGTAACAACTTCGGCATCAATTGGAATAGCAACTTCGGTTCGCGGTGGTAAGCACTGCTCAAGTTCTGGAATAACAGAAACTGGAATCGTGTCGGGGAAGATCACTTCGAACTGGATGATCAATCGTCCTTTTTCTAATGGATTTTTGTAGTGAGGCATGCCCTCTTCCAAAACGCATTTAGTCTGATCATTCTTTATGACCTCGCCGGGTGGTGAGGTGATAACTAAATCACGATTATCCAGTGTCTTGACAACCCGTTGGAATCCGCAGAGTGCTTCAACCAGTTGAATCGGCATTTTAAGTGTAAGGTCATCACCAAGACGTCCGAACACTGAATGTTCTTTCTCCTCGAGCAAAATGATAATGTCACCGGGTTGCAAATCGGGTTCGTGATCACCTTCACCGGTGAAAACGATTTTCTGTCCATCTCGCATACCCTTGTCGATGTGCACTTCCAATACCTTGCGTTCACGCACTGTTTTGCGGCCGTTGCACTGTTTGCAGCGATCTTTCTCTGAAATGATCTCACCCTGGCCCATGCATTTGCGGCAAACCTGTTCAATGTGCTGCACAACGCCGGGTCCGATCTGTTGAACGCGGGTCTCGTATCCGTTGCCTCGACATTGCTGGCATTTCTCAATTGCTCCCTTCTTTCCACCACGTCCTTCGCACTTGTCGCAAATTACGTTCTTCTGTAATGCAAGCTTGCGTGTCGTTCCGTTATATAATTCCTCCAACTGCACAACCATTTGGTGGACAACATCTTTGCCGCGACGTTCGCGTCGTCGACCGCCACCACTGCCACCGAAACCACCACCGAAGAACTTCTCAAAGAAGTCCATGGGACTGCGGAAGTCACCGGCATCTGCGCCTCCCTTCTTAATAGCTGCCTCGCCGCCGTCATCGTATACCTGGCGCTTATCCGGGTCCGAGAGAACCTCATACGCCTGAGAGATCGCCTTGAATTTGTCACCCTCATTTGGGTTTTTGTCAGGATGGTACTTAAGTGCTAGTTTTCTGTAGGCTTTCTTCAGTTCTTCTGGTGAGGCATTTGGCTTGACGCCTAGAAGGTCGTAGTAACCGGTTTCCTTAACCATTTTTTCACTCGTTTTTTCAATGAGACAGCGATGTTAATCCTGTAAAAAAAAATAAAAAAATGATCAGCCGGTTGCGAAACGAATGGAATCAATGACATCCCCCCCATATCCCTGTTAACATTTACAGCGGGAACACATCAATCACTCCACCATGACCAGCCATGCATAGTTCCTATGTATGTATGTGGTTAAGAATCGATTAGAATTGAAAAGCCAGGAAATAAGCTGCTATCCAAATAACATCCAAATGTAATAGACACCAAGGTGTGCATCACACGGGGTGACCTTGATTTTTTTCCTTGGACAAGGTTAAAAAAAAACAAACAAAATTTCTTTGCTCATCAGTCTCTGCGCCCCTCCTACACGAGTGTAAATAAATTCTGCCGCTTGTATGTGCATGTTTGTCGCTAAGTGTGTAATGGAATAATTTGCATCAGAATCATCCACCGGTAGCGGGGAAGAACTTGACGAGAGAACACAGGTCATGTGTGGGTGGACTGTTGTTGATGTTGAGTAACACCCATGCGAGTCTTACGTTGGTAAAATGCGTCGTACTGAAAAATTATTCTTTTTTTTTGTTTGAGATGTAGGGAGCGTGCAGACTGAATGCAATATTCAACTCTAAATGGTTTCCAAATCGAAAATAAAATACATCCAGATGTGAGAGATAGGTGTCTTTTTTGGTAAAGAGATGACTCTGAATAATGATTGAGGCAGGCATAGCAGTGGAATCAAAAGCTTTCGTAGCCTCGTGTCATCGAGGAAAATTTTAAGACAGATTACTTGTCCAAGAAATTAACTTTTCCTGAAACTAAACTACTAAATCCACTCTGGGAATATTAAGACATAAGACAAACGACGTCAAGCACAACTAGACCGTGCTTTAACTTAACGTTGGGAACCGTACACTTTTACTGAAAATTATTCATGAGATACTTCCGTACTGCCAACAGCATGTCATAACAGTGAAACACGTTCTGCTAGGTTTATCTTGACCTATGAACTTAAAAACCAAGCAATAACTGCCCCTACTATTTTATTTTGTATCCAATTTGTATGTGAAGGCGTGAACTGAATTCTGTACGAGTTACTAGCTAAAACTGAAATGCATTCAGTGAATCTCAAATATTCCCACGATCCAGCTGTTTCCGATAAAAAAAAAAACACACACACACTTGCACTTGCTGACGTAAAAAGCAAAAACATGTACTGCCTCTTAAGTGCAACTGTAAGCACTTCAGCGTCTGCGACGAATTTACAAAGATTACTAACCCGTAATGTGTGATGAAGTTCAAACTATGAATGATGGGAATAAGCACTTTCTCCAATTAAGACTAATGGGGGATAGACCTTTCTTGACTGTGCAGAATCGTCATTACACAACAACTGTCACAGAGTTGAGTCATCGCATTATTTTAGTAATGATAACTATGAATGATTAAGCGCACGTTTTGTGTAGCCAAAGAAGTATTTTATTTATGGTCTAGTTGATGCAATTATTGTGTGAAATTTGTCATAAAGAAGTGACATGTTCTTGAGAGCATTCGTTTTATTATTTCTGAATTAATTTTTCTGACGACAATGGACATGTGCACAGCAACTTGTAGGACATTGTGCAGTGGACTCATAATTAATTTTGAAGAAATTGTCAATATGAAAAGTCCGTCCTACGTCTGCATAATAAACGCCTCTTTTTCGTTTCCCTGTTGCGGTGAATTTTCGTTCCTAAGTAGCGTCAGTCACTTATTAACGGATTATAAAGAAAACTGCGAACGCCCATATTGAGAGAAACCACCACGTTGAAACCAATGCAGGGTTAACAGCAGCTACGAACTTGTCCTCATATCCAAGTTTCTTGCAGAACTTCAGTATACAACTACAAAATAACGTACAACAAGGTCCAATGTCGCGTTTTACTTTGTCCATATTTTCAGCAGACACAACGTATGGTTATTGGATAACCATACCGTTAAACTTTAGTTGCGCAAATGGATAAAGACTTTCGGAGGAAGTGTTCACGTGACGACAATCAAAGGAATTCATCCATCCAGAAAAAAAAAAAAAAATGCAAACAAAAAGGATACCCTGCTGTTGAGAAAGTACTTTTGTTCGTGGCGGCATTTGTCGCGCACATAACTTCATTTTAAACTGAATACTCTCTCCCATCAGCATCAAAATGAGCTGAATGTGATTTTCATCTTTTTGGGGCATCAACTCTGCAGGGTGCTTTCAGGAATTCCTACAATGCACTTTTGATGCATGGCATACTTCATACTTATGTACAAACATGAACTCTTCCTTTTTCTAAAAGACCTTGGTTTTTGAATGATGAACACAAACTGATTTTATTCACAACGAAGGAGTGGAAGAGAAATTAGGTTATGTAATGCCGCAGATAAGCACTAAAAATACTGCTGTAGAAAAGTGGCTGTTGAATGGAAAAGGCCCACATATACCTTTCAAAGCGCACACTTGCATCCACTTTGCGTTGTTTGTAATGCAGCTTAAAAAGTTTTCGATCTCTTCTTCTCACAGCGCGAGTTCGCCATAAGATATCAGGCAATGTGTATGCAATACAAAAACAGAAACACATCTTCAAGGAATATGATGTTGTTTACCCGCAAGCAAATCGATAATGATATGAGGAAAGTGGAAAACGTATGTTGAGTTGAATCAATAAGCGCTGAACTGGACCTCTTTCGAATGAAGAAACTTTTCGCATATCATCAAGTGTGTTCTGCACATTTATTGATTGGTATCGGTGTGGACCAGTGCAAGTAAAAAGTTCTGAAGGAAGAGCGGGGACATTTCTAATGTTCTTCTTTAATTCTTATCTACGTCGTTTTTGCCAATAGGTAACGTTGGGAAGAAGCGTTTCCTGAGTTTGACAACGAGACGGGAAGTTTTAGTTTGAAAGACGCTTTTCTGAATTCAACTGTAACACGGGAGCATTTATGGAGTCATGGAAATTCACTGACAAACTCAAGCGACCGCAATTGCAAGGGGCGATAAGAGACTGAATGGATAGATCGTTTTTCGAGAGCATTAGGTTGTCAATCTACTATACAAAATCACGGAAGTGGTTTACAATGAACTATATGCAAGTTTTTTTTCCCACCAGTCTTGCGTCATTTTACGAAGTTCGGAACACAAAATCTGACAAGGCTACTCTTCACTTTGGGAACTTACTGTAGTCATGTTGAACCAGTAGGTGTTTTCTTCCAATAGAACTGTGAGAAAATGTTCAACATTTTGTGATTTTGTCAATTTTTTTCGCGTTTTTTTTTTTTAGTCTCTAGGTTTGCATGTTGTGTATATGGCATGAAAAACTAAATTATAATCATAATTAATTAATTAATTATTTTTTTCTGATAAATCTTTCCACCACGAGTATTTTATTTAATTACGGGCTTATCCCTGTGATTAAAATTAAAATTGTGTATTAATGCAGCAAAATCTTCACAATCTGAAAGGTTAGTAAGCGTTCAAAAGACATGGTTTTCCTATTTACAGATGTAAACGAGTAGAAAATAACTGAATTGACTTTGACAGGTAACCCTCGTGTCAAATGTACTTTTATTTAACAAGTATTTCCTAAATATGGCAATGGTTTAAGAAAAAAAAACTTTAAATGGCTTCGCATTAAATCCACATGCGCTCGTTAAAAGTATACCGACGGAATATATCCATTTGCTGTTTGTGGGGAAATCACGTGAATATGCGATTGCGAAAATTTTCTATTTGAAGAATTTTTTGTTCATGAAAAGCGCACATGCATACAGATATTCTTGCGGTTTCGTCTGGTAACAAAAACATTTTTGTTTGCGAAATAGATGATTCTGGCAAGTATCAAAGACCACAGCTTATGACGACTATAAAATTCAATCGTTACATCAAACGTTTGCAGTGCTAGAACTTCTATTATCTAGAAAACTGAAATAATTTGAACGTAAGTTCTCTAAACATCAGATGGAAAGAAGCAAGCTTCCTGTATGCATTAGTTTCTCATAAAAGTTCAATAGTTTCTACAATTCTCTATTTATTTTAAAAACTTACGATACACACGTTTCGCTCCCTCTTGATCGCTCACCAAATGTACAAGCTTTCAAAGCGATGACTAATCAGAAAGGAACACTTATTCCAGAAAGTTTTCGTCCTTAAATATTGATCAAACGTGCATCATGGCAGATGCAAACTTTTAGCTAATTTAAAGACCGGCCACGCACAATATATAACAGAATACTTTTTTCCAGTTGAAACTCCATTTTATAGTTCAATGGACAGATGAACTCTCCCGACTTGGCAGGTAGATATGTGTGTGAAACAAAGGAAATCTCCCACTTAAAGGATCTCGAATGAAAAAATAAACGGACACATTAGCACACACATACATGCAGCATTTCCACCTGGACGTCATTCAATTTAATTCGGTTGAACTTGGTTTACATTCCTTTTTCATATCAAATTCAAATGTACCCGGAAGCAGGCAAAATACGAATTTTTGTCAGCAATGTTGTTGTTGGTTTGCTTTGGGTAACCATCCCCGGATTACATCAAATAGAAACACCGAACATCGCCGACACACAGCTAACACACGACGTTATACATATACACACGAAACTCGTGTACATGCTCTGCTGACTGCCTCCCCGTGTCCATGTCTGCCCACATACATAGTATGTCTATCTACAGCATAAATAAAACGCAAATGGCAGACGCAAAGATAGAATTTTCTATCGATTTCTACAAGAGAAAAAATGTTCGCTCAAGAAAAAAAATATATATCAATAATCTGACGGAGAAAAAACTATCCAGCACCTTGAACTGGGGAAACTGCTCCCAATTCTCCAGAAACTTAGACAAAGGAAAACAGTTTCTATCGAGAATGTTCTCTTTCCCACATTAACTGGCCCCTATTCAGCTGCAATTTTTAGGTTCATTCAGTTTTTCAATTTTTTTTTTGTCCAATGACAAAAAAAAATCATGGCCGCGACATTTTTCGCACCGTAATCTTCTGACGTCTTTTCCAACGCGAAATGCATCAGAAAATTGTTATATAAACCAATTGAACAAAACGATCGAGTCAAGAGAATTCAACTAAATCGAGAGAATTGATTGATTCATTACCTTTTTCTTTTTTGTGTCTCCTGTTGTTTCGGAACGCAAGCTTTTCTTCCTTCACAGCAGAAAAAAAAATATTCCACAAAGTAGTTTTCCAAAGATTTCCTGACGATTGTCGTGTTTTCTCTGTGTTTTCACTTCAATTAAATGCGAAGGCGTGTTTCTTTTCCTCCCTTTCTATGTTGTAATACGAAAATTGTCATACACGAGAAACTTCCGTTTTCAACGACGAAAAAATTTATGAATTCAGTGTTTTTGGACACTAACGCGATTAAAGTTTTGTTTGAAAATACAAATAAAACAATCAAAGATCTAGGGATTCTTGGTGAAAAATTGCTTGAGAAATATTTTTTACTTCCAGCGAAGCTTCTTACAAAGAAACGTGGTGCTTGGTTGATTGCTCCTCGAACAATTTATTACAAATGTCTAGAAGAAACTTGGCGAAAAAATGGTTGCCTTGCTGCTGTTCTGCTGCAATTTCTGTCCGGAGGGAAGCGTTTTGAATTTTCTAGAATTGAACACATGTTGGTCAGCGAAAATATGATGGCGAAATATAGGAGGGGTTCAGTAATACTGTGACTGTTATCGATACATCATATGCACGATTTGGATAAACAAAAATATAATTTATTGCAGTTCTGTGCTGTAAGTGATACAATTTTTGATGGTTGGGTAGTCCATATGACTTATGACCATGTATTATCCTGATTTTACAGTTAATTATCCTTCAGAATAATATTAGGGACTTCATTAATTCATGGAGTCCATTCATATTTCTAATGTAATCAAAAATCGTACGAGATACATATCAGAGACCAATAATGGTGTCTGTTACATAAGCCGGAAGTTATATCATTGGCGATAATCTTAAAACACGGATATCCAACAAAGTTTTTGGACTCAGTGCATTAAGTTTACAAGAATGGATGTCATAATAGGTCTCTGCAATAAACCTTTCTGATCGATAACATTCCATGCGAACACTTCTATCGCACGCACACCTTTCGAACATACACTGAATTTTCGCTAACTTATCCCACCCTAATTTAGTGTCATGCTCATGTCAATCTGACAGAATATAACCTGAACTTATTTATAAGAAAAATTCACTCCATATTTCGGGAGCCCGATATAAAATAATTATATTCAATGAGACATCAATTGTATTTGGCACGTACTGTTTTGGTACAAAATAACAACGTTGAGGAAGCATGCCGATTGTTGAATCGTGTACTTGGAAAAGAGGAAATCTTCGATCAATTCCGTCGAACGAGGTTCTATGAGAAACCATTTCAAGTAATAGCACTTATATAAAAAACTTGCTTTGAAGATTGATTGTTGTTTTTATAGGTACGACGTAGAGTTAACTTTGAGAAGTGCAAGTCTATCTACAATGAGGATATGAATAGGAAGATCCAATTTATTCTCCGAAAGAATAGAGTTGAACCATTCCCAGGCTGCAGTTAAAGTTTGTCATGTCTTTGGGAAATTAAAGAATATATTTAGTTCACTAAGTTTAAAGAATTCTGTTAATTCACATACGAAGGAAGTAAAAGGGGATTTGGACACTGAAAAAAAAAAATGAAATTAAGGGATATGGTCTTTAATATATGTTCGTTTAGGAGTTTGCGGTCTCCGTGGGGTGGTCGATTGAATGCGACGCTTACATGTTCTATTCCAGGACTTAACAAGTAACATACTCACATCTTTTTAGCGTCTGACAAAATAATAACTGATGAACAAAAGCTTCTTTAATCCGTTAAGAGTCATAAAAAAATTCGTTTCTTATTTACTGAGGCAACAGGAGCAGTCACAACGAGTTGTCGCTGAAGAAGCTAGGCCTTGGACCTCTCGTGGGTACCATACATTGATTGCATTTTTTTGATAATGGTTCAACTAGTGACACCGGAAAATAGCAGGATGGACACAAGGAAGGCGACGTATCTTAAAATTTGATTTCAATATAAGAAAAACAAAATAAGCAACTTTTTTATGAAATGAAACTGATTTTGTAAATTTTGTGGAAGGGAGGCTATGAGGAATGGGATTTAGTGAAACTTTGTTTTAGTCATAGACGATGAGTGAATGAGTTTTAAAGATAATTTAACGGAATGCAACGAGACTGGGTAAAATTACAATTCCGAATGGTATCGGATTGTACATCGATGAATATAGAAAAACCTCTGTCTGTGAATCATGTAACAAAGAATACAGTGAAATGAAATCAAAAAGCCTTAGGCCAGGAAACTGTTAGATTCTTTTCAATCTTGGTGTCTTATTTTAAAGTAGCGCAATGTAAGGAAAGTCAAGGATGGGTACGCATGCCATCAAGCGTCATATGTAATAATAAGTGACTTTCTAACATAACATACATTTCTAATATAAAGCGGTGATGGCTACAGTTACCTGATAGATTCTTTCTCGAATGAAAACTTAATGCAGAAGACTTAAATTTGTATAGTCAGCATGTCAAATAATACGTTAAAACATGCGTTATTTGCGTTTAAGGGTGTAATTCGACTAAACGCTAGTGTGGCATTAACAAAAATATTTTACATTTACTGCTTTTTACATGTACAACACGAGGAGATAATAAATAAATGTTGAACAAGGTTTATTGCCATATCAGTTCAGCCATCCATACTAACAGTCACCATAACTGCCTCTAACGAGCATAAAGTGATGCCAATTATATTTAATTTCAAAACTCAAAGCAATAAGTTTCTACTAGGGCACTATATTTTGAGTCATATATGCTAAGGAAAAACATGTTTTGTCTATGCAGCTCAAAATACATCTTTGGTCACTGAACATACCCTAAAACCGGTAAAAGCGGCACTAAGCCCCACGACATCGTAGGTCTCAACCTTAGCCTATTCGGTACAACAACCACATTGCTTAGTGTGCCATTTCCGAGAAGCATTGCAAAACTTGAAAGCTGCTTATATCATCCCCCATTTCTAAATAACTTTTTTCACCCACATGTTCCATCCCTTTCTGTACATCCGACTCCAGCAAGCTACCACCAAAATAAAATCCTCAGTTCGAGTCAAAGTGTTTTTACAGTTCGCTCAGTAAACACTGCGTCGCTCCCAAGGAAGACGTACCTCCTTGCCGTAAGTGGATATACATCAATATAAAAACATCCATACACGCCCGCATACACCCATTCAACGTGAGGGCCAGTGTAGCTCCCTGAGGATACGCCACACACCGCTTCGGAGTGTCATTATTTTTTGTGAATTCTAATTCAAAGAAACAACATATTTTCTTTGTGAAAGTTGTGCGAGTGCAAGCAACATCCTGGGACAAGGATAGTGTCGAGAACCCGGTTCGTGGGCAAAGTTGAGAAGTGAAGATTCCGAGAAACGCATCAACCATCCGTTTGTTTTTGTATTTGTTCTTAAAAGTTGTGGTGTTTGTTTTTATGGTTATTATAACACGGCAATAATACACTAAAAAAACAGTGAGCGTGCAGAGAGCAGCGCGAGAGGGCAGAAATCTAAGGTCCGCAGAGCAGCAAAGCACTAAGGTAAAGCAAATTGGATTACCTTGTTAAGTTGGGGCATTTAGTCACTGTGGATGTTGTTTATTTAGGGATCCACCTCCGCCAATAGCCTTACGCGTGGACTGTCATTGTGTACACATTGTATCACCTACACACTCCGCCGCCCCCGTCTCCAGTGCTCCTGTCCGTCCTGCCGGCCAGCCGGACGAGCCTATAGGTACGCTTGCCTTCGTCCCCTTCCACATCTCAAAGAGGATACGCAAACCGTTGCATTGTCAGTTCGTTAAGTCCTTCAAGCAGGCGGTGGTGGATAACTCGTTTATTTACGATTAATTTCCACCCCATTTGCGCCCCTCTGGAAGTGTGTTAAGTCCATCATCGATTAGTTAGTGGAATGCTCTACTCAAAGTCGTATCTAGATACTTCCGCACCATTTAAAATCGATACACTTGGGCCCGAGCCGTCCGTGTCTCTGTCGCCGTTGACGTGATGTGTTTTCAAAGAGCCTTCTCTACCATCGCCATTGCCACCCCATCGTCATCGCGCTGTGGAGACAGTGCGGTTTGAATTTTGTTTTATGTGTTTCGCTATGCAGTCTTCTTCCCCCATCTTGTTCCCCGTTGCCTTTGTAAGGACAATGTTCGTTTATTACACGGCGGCATTAAGTCTGCTCCGTTGGGCGGAGGGTGGCCGACGAGAGACTCTACTGCTGGTGCTCCGGCAACCTGTCACAGTGCCGTCTTCCTTCAATTTACTTGGGCGAATTAAATATTCATTCTTGTCTCTCTGTTCGAGTAAGAACTAGTTTAGTCCTGGCCTTTGGGTTTCACTGCTCCCTCGCCACTCACACACACACTATCACTGAGGAGAAAGGATTCCTTTGTTTCTTAGGCTACCGGGGGAGAATTGCTGGTGTTTCCTTTCGTTTTTTATTTTTTGCTCTATTGCAGTTCGAATAGAGGTAAAAACATGCTCAGCAATTAGAAATTCTCGTTGAATGACAACGCTGAGGATGTGTTCCATATTTTCCTGTAATTAGTGCCAGGCTCTCTACATCAGCTACAAGAGTGATGGAGGCTAAATGTAATTATGTTGCTGCTCTCCATTTTGAGGTGGTTTATGATAATTGATGTCGTCTTCTTCTTTTTCGACGTTGTTCCTATTTTCTCCTCGACATCACTTAACTAAATGGATTTCTTGTGGGTTTTTGTTGCCTTGAGATTTGCATGAGCATCCTTGGCGTGTGTTGTTGGCTGGACTCATGCCGTGGCCTTTTTTTTGGCAACACTTAGGTCTCTTCTCTCTGTCCTTGGTACACTTTCGACCCACTCAAAGTGGACTTAAATTTATGCGCACTTCATTGGCCAATTATGAGGCATTGGCATCACTCGGCGACCCACGTGCCGTTGGGTGGTGGTTAAGTCGATTTGGGTTAATTTCGAGTAACGTCGATATCCGAGTATATTGAGGAACCTGTTGGATCTTTGAGAAACTGTCAAGAAGGTTGATAGCTTTCCAGGAAATGCTAATGGGCCTCTACTTCAACGTGAATTTAATCGCTGAAGGCTCGCGATAGGCTCCAGATGCTGCTGTATGTTCTTGAAATGGAGATTTGAATACTTTTTTATGTGGCGGTTACTTGTTGTGTGCTCTTTTGCACGGAAGTGGCTATAGATTGGCATATAACTGGTATGTCTGGCAATATATTTTGGCATGTGTGTGAATATTTTTGTGTGCCATTTATTGGGAGTAATCAGCAGCATTAGCACATCAACATCGGCAAAAAGGACTAACAGCGAATGTACTCTCTGAAGCACAAAATATTAACATAATGTGTTTCCCTTCTCCACTTTGATGGCAGTTTTTAATAACATTTGATCACGTGTGAACAGCATCAACGCACAACACTTGTAGGTGTGTGCTGTGTCGTCAAGTTTCTCCGCTGACAATGGGGTTTTCGTTTACGCTTTGTGCTTTCTACCGCTTCAATTATGGCACTTATGACGGTGATATTAGGGGCTTTTTAATAATAGGATGCAAGTTTTTGAGAGTATGGAAAAGAAAGTTCAGAAAAAAGAATTGATTTTTACAACGAACTGAATTTTGATTGAATTTTGACATAATGCTACTTTGACGCGAAAAGCGCAAAAAGAGAACGATGTCTTGTTTTTTTTTATTTTAATGAATACCTTTCAGTAATTCTTAGTGTTTGACACCTGTACGTTAGTTCGTTCTGGTGTTCGTTTTGGTGTTTCATTTCATTTCATTAAAAAGCTGTCAACTGAACCTGGAAGTCGTTCTCCATAATCTCTCGATTAAAATGTGAAAAGCTGGACTAAAATGCGATTTACAATTTTTACTCAACCTTACTCATACTATAAACTATTAATATCTAAAATTTAAATTATTTACATGGACAGTTTGTTAAAAATCGCGTTTAAAGTGTAATAGCCATGAAAAGTGTGACAGGCGTGGCGCAGGAACACACCAATTTGTTTTTCAAAAATAAAACCTTTCAAGTTTCTTTAAGAAAGGCAAAAGCAAATCTCAGCAAGATGGGTTTTCCGTGCTTAAAAACGTTGGTGTGCTTTGACTCTTCAAACTGGGAGATTTTTTCTGTGCGTAAAGGCTCCGGCACATAGAAAACTTTACACACATCAGCGTCAGCAGTACTTTGACAGATAAATAAAAATACATGTATTCTTATGGGAGGTGGTCCATAGACCAACGCTGCCACTCACCCGACGGATGTAGTAGCTCAACTTTTAACTTTTCTCCCTTTGTCAGCGTTGACAATCGACACTTTAGGTGTGTTCCAGTACTTTCTCTGAAGTCTGTCATTAGTTAAATAGTGGTGTAAATCTCTCTCAGAAAAAGGAAAAGTTCGAGAACGCATCTAAACTAAATGTGTAAAGTATGTCATTAAGAAATATCAAATTCCCTTTTTCGATGCAGAAAACAAAAACAACAACAAGGTTTGAGTCACATACACAGAGAAAATGGGTCAATGCTTACTTATCTCTGTACGCACATTAATTCATTTTACAGAACACCAACAACCTACCCATAAAAATGTTTTGTGTTAAAATAAGAAGGGTGGGGAAATATTTTACACTCTCGAGAGAGCGCTCATTTGACGTAAATCCATTTTTTCGGAATATGGGAACGCACATTGTTTTGGTTTGTGTTGTTTTTTCGGGTACGGGAACACATCTATTGTGACATTTTAAGAGATTTTTTTTTTTAAATTTAAATTAACGTTTGTTAGAATTAGGTTGACTGAATATTGAATAGTTAATCAAATATTTCTTTCTTATTCTCAAAGCCGTAAAAAAATATTCCAGATCGTCATTGTATGGTTTTTCAATTTTTAACGCAAAAAAACCATGCACATCTCGATCTATGTATAAAGTCGGCACCCAAAATCGACAGTTGATTTTGAATAGTATTAATATATTCTTTAAGTTCGAGCAGTATCATTAAGCTCATTATTTGATCCAATCCTCGTCTGGAGGCTTTTTTGCAAAATAAATATTAGACTGCTCTACAGTATAAGCAAAACAATTTGAACTTGAAGCTAGTGTCAAATAAAATCAGCTGAGCGTTGAAGTATTAATTGTGGCATACCCTTCCTTCAGGTACTTCACCGTCAATACTTTGCGGCTACGCATGTAAAGTATTCTATGTGCCAGAGGTAAGAGTGACAGGAGTGTTTTTCGTGTCAAAGAGGCACGAAAACACAGTATGATGTAAGAAAAACAATATGCCGTTCTTGTTTCAGTTTAAAGTATAAAATGTAGAAATAATGTTGCAAAATAAAAGAAGGAACAAACATTGTTCCTAACTAACTAACAATAAACTTGATTTCAAATTGTCGCAAATACCAGGTGAACCCGTATAAAGTAAGCGTCATGATACAAATGTCTCGATAGGGAATATTTGTTGTGAACGAGCCCTTATGTTTGCTATGACATCTGTGAAAAATATTTAGTATACATCAAGTCGTGGTCGCCGTGGCGTAGTGGGTAGAGTGCGACGCTCACACGCCGAAGGGTCTAGGTTCGATTCCAGATCAACACCAATTTTTCGAATTTTTCACGGCACCACCTCTTTCGAGCTGCTGACAACACTCAAAGAGTAATAACTGTTTAAGAAAGCTTCTCAAATCTCGCCGTTCGGAGTCGGCAAAAAACTGTAGGTCCCTTCTACTGATGAGCAAGCTAGGCCCTGGTCCCCCTTTGGACCGTAGCGCCAACAATTATTATTATTATTATACATCAAGTCATTGAACAGACAACGTCATATTTTTTTATCGTTTTAAAAATGTCGAATTTTGTACCAGAAAGTGATGATTTGCGGAAAGCATTAATTTTTTGTTTTCATTTGAAGAAAAGTGCTGCAGAGTCGCACCGAATGCTTGTCGAGGCATATGGTGATCATGCTTTATCAGAAGCAACATGCAAAAAATGGTTTCAACGGTTCGGAAATAATGATTTTGATGTGAGAAATGAAGAACGTGGAAGACCACCAAAAAAGTTTGAAGACGCCGAATTGCAAACGATATTGGGTGGAGATGACACTTTGAGTCAAAATCAAATGGCAGCAATGTTAAATGTTGCACAACAATTTCTGACCATTTAAAAGCTATGGGAAAGATCCAAAAGTGTGGAAAATGGGTGCCACATGAATTGAATGAAAGACAGATGGAAAACCGAAAAAACACTTGTGACATTTTGCTTCAAAGACACGAAAGAAAGTCGGTTTTGCATCGGATAGTTACTGGTGATGAAAAATGGATTTATTTTAAGAATCCCAAACGGAAAAAATCATGGGTTAATCTGGGACAACAATCAACATCGACTGCAGATCGATTCAGCAAGAAGACAATGCTGTGTGTTTGGTGGGACCAGAAAGGTGTGCTGTACCACGAGCTCCTAAAACCTGGTGAAATCGTTAATACTGATCGCTACCGACAACAAATGATCGATTTGAACCATGCATTGATCGAGAAATGTGGCCGCCGTGGCGTAGTGGATAGAGTGCGACGCTCACACGCCGAAGGGTCTAGGTTCGATTCCCAGCTCAACGCCAATTTTTCGAATATTTCACGGCACCACCTCTTTCGAGCTGCTGACAACACTCAAAAAGTAATAACTGTCTAAGAAAAAGCTTCTCAAATTTCGCCGTTCGGAGTCGGTAAAAAACTGTAGGTCCCTTCTACTCGTGAGAGAAGTAGTTCGCACAACACGAGTAGTTGATGAGCAAGCTAGGCCCTGGTCCCCCTCTGGACTGTAGCGCCAACAATTATTATTATTATTATTGATCGAGAAACGACCAGAATGGGCCAGAAGACACAGCAAGGTAATTTTGGTCCATGACAATGCACATGCACACAAAACAAAACCGGTTCAGGATACAATCAAAACACTTGGCTGGGAGCAGCTACCCCACCCGCCGTATTAACCAGACTTGGCTCCTTCCGACTACCATTTGTTTTCATCGATGCGACATGCATTGGCTGAGCAGCACTTTGATTCCTACGAACAGGTCGAATTGTCTGATTGGTTTGCTTTAAAAGACGAACAATTCTATTGGCGTGGTATTCACAAATTGCCAGAAAGGAGGTCAAAATGTATAGAAAACAATGACCAATACTTTGAATAACATATTTTTACTTCCCCATTAATAATAAGTGTTTTATTTTCAAAAAAAAACGTTCATAAGGTTGGTCGTTGAATCTTCTGCTCCAAGTGCCATCAACGCAAACAGGATCAAATATCGGGCGCAGAAGTTTTGTTTTTTAAAATACTATGGGCTGCCTCATCCCCCTTAAGAAAGGAAGCTTACATCTACTATGCACTAATAGGTACAATTAATAATAATACAACTAATAAAAATAATTTACCTCGTTTTTTGTGGACAAGAAAGTGTAAATGAGTTTACATCTGTAAGCGTCTTTTATTGTTTTTCAAAGTTTCGCGGACAATTTCAGCAGCCTTGTACTTTGTAATTTAGGATCGATATTCTTATCGGAACCTCGTCCTAAAATTGCAGTCAGGCTGCGAGAACTGGAGTCGAGCATTCAGCTTGACAACAGTATGTTTGCTGTTTTTGTTCCAAAGACTGCAGAATTATTTTTTTAAATAGTTGGGATAGTCAATGCAGACTGTGTGCTGTACCCTTTGTCCCTCGTAATACTTCTGATAGACCGCAGTTTTTGTTTGTTGTTGGTGTTTGAATTTTGAACATTTCGACAACACTTGTGATCTTCATTTCTGCCATATCCCATCTTTTTTGTTGCATGTTCTTCCTTTGTTGCAGCCCTATTGTCTGTTTGTGTTCAGCTGTGGCCGTTCGCTGCCATATTCCTGTTGATATGAACTCCAAGCAAATGCGTGTGTTACATTTTAGTCGGCACCAATCAGCTGTCCACCAAGCTACGCCATCTGTTGTAAGAGCTCGTGAATTAACCATTATACATCGTGTATCCATAGCAGGCGTTAAACTTCTTTCTTTCTTTTTCTTTTTATCCGTTCGTCTGCCACGGGGAAGTGCACAGGAATAGCACTTCCTCGTGGCAGAAGATAATTTAACAGTGATCCTTAAAATAAATGTTGTCCTCTAAGACCCTATACAAGTCTTAAAACGATGTGTATCTGGCCAAGGTCTAAGTGACAAATTATTTTCCGAAACTCAAGAAATTCCATTCACCCAACTTCATTACGCCCAATGACTCTTCAAATTACTTCGGACCATCTCTCGCAAATTGCATCAAATTTCGAACATTTTTGCGCTCTTAAATTCCCATGCTTCCCTGGCATTCCTACCGGGAAACTGCCTCCTGTAACGTTTCAAAAGCCAATTTAATCATTCATTGAGCAAATTCCTTTCGGAAAACTTGCCACTTCCAAGGCATTGGAATAAATCCCTGTCACTCCTCGAGATGCTCCCATTTCGAAGGAACTTTTACATTCTATTACCTAATGAGTTTTGGAATTTACTGCTCCTCATGCGTCCCGCATGCCTCATAAACGAATGGAGCTATATCCGTCTTATCTGATAAACATGTTCTCTTGCTTCCTGCCCATCACGCCTTCTAGGTCCTGTTGCCCATTCACAGATGACTCCTGATGTTTTACGTCCTGCCTGAGACGTGGGCGAGATAGAGATAGACGAGGAGAAAATTGAATTAATTCGGCAAAGTTTCCTTGTCAAAAAAGACACTCCCGTTGGTTTGAACCTTAAAACTTTTCCAATCAATGAACGAGGGAATTCCTCCCAATTATGCCAATTCAGATGCTCTCAGCCGCCCCTTGCCGGGAGCAGATACATTTCAGTGCAAAGCATAATAAATTGTTCTCCATAAAGCGCGATACACTTCGTTCGTCAATACTCGTATTCATCTTCACAGAACAGGAGCAGCAGTAGCAGCGGCAATTCACCCGGAAGCGGGCGATGCGATACTGTTGTCAGTTCAAGAGTTAAGCAAACCCTCCGCCATGTGACAATTTTCCACTTCGAGTACACAAATGAACTCAAATTGATGTGAATCGCGAACACAGCTCGCATCCAGGAGTGTGGATCACCTCCACCTTCCAGACCGACGTGACTCGCATTCCCGCGAGGACGCGTGTGTGCCTGTGTTGACTCTGCTGCTCTATTCATCTGGCAGAGACGAATGCGAATTGATCTGTCCCGACCCCCCAGCCGGGGGCGTGTATTCAGATTTTATTAGATTTCCCTTTGCCGGTTCGCGACTATTACCATCAGACCCGCACGAAATCCGAAATTAATTCCGCGAATGACTGCCGTCATAAAAGGACCTCCGCCAGGATGTACGAGTATAGGGGACACAAAATCACAGCACTGAGTGCCATCTGCGATATTTAATTAATTGGTAATTACGCTGGACGCGAGATTGGCCTTTGAACGACGTAGCGGGTGGTATGGCGGGCAAATTGAATGACCTATTGAACATCTGACCCAGGGGCAAGGGTCCAGCAGGCTGTGGGGACTCTCAAAGCTGCAGCTGATTGCTCTATCAGCCGCATAGCCCGACCCTTGTCGGCAGGGTTTGCGGCATTGGCCGCAATTCAAGGCACATTTCCATGAGCAAACACGCCCCACGCTTTGAGTTTACAGAAATGATGTTTGCTCTGGACTCTGGTGGGCGGCGGCGATATATCAGTGCTGAAGGGAGAACAAAAAAGGAAAAGAAAAAAAATACAAACGCAAAGCTTACTTGTCACTCACAGGAGATCTTATCTTAGGTCGTCCCCGCCGCGCTGAGGTGAATTTGATTATGCAAATAAATTATTGACTTTACAAGTTCTTGGATTGTGCCCGGAATATCGACGGCAGGAAATTGATTCGTTCGGGTGCAGACACGATGCTGGGATTGATTCTGTTTGAAGCTCTGCCGTTGGTTTGTTTTTGAGTTTAAGTCGATTTTTGATGGCTTTTAATGTTTGCATGATGCTCGATTCTTGTGAGTGATGTATGCTCGCGATGGATTTTCAAGTGAACGCGCTTTTGTCAAGGGGCTCTGATGGGTTCTTGAAATCGAATGCGTTGAGTTCGCCCCTGTATTTGTCTTCATCCATGCAACCGGTTGATAAGCAATCAATATTTTCTCCGAATTCGTAAATGAATAAATCAATAACACGTTGAAGAGTACTCGTCTGATGAAACGTGATTGGCAAGAATGATTGGCATGCATTACGACTGACAGGCACGTGGCCGGAAAAAAGTCTAATTTTGAAGTTCGGTCCGGGATGCTTTTATTAGTAGTCAGAATTAAATTTTCTTGTATTCGCTGCCTCACGTTCGCTGCACCGAAAGTAAGGTCTCCATCAACATCTTAAACCTAAATATTTGGATATAAAGGCTCCCTTCACCTAAAGGTTTATGTAGACAGAATTATTAAGCCAGCTTTCGGCTGCTAGTTTAGGTAGACCAAGGGAATATTTTGTTTGTGGCTTGGAATTAGACAATTTTCTATGGTATTATTTGTTTCTAAATTAGTTTTTGGCTTCCTTCTTTTTTAGTTTTTATTTCCTAGGCCCAGATCCTTTTGCATATTCTGCACTCGTCGGTGGTCCTTCAATTTTTCAGATGTACAATACATACCATACAAAATTTCGACATTTTGAGATAACTTTATTTTAAACAATTGTCCTTAATACCACAGCCGCCGTGGCGTAGTGTGCGATGCTCACACACCGAAGGTCTAGGTTCGATTCTCAGCTAAACACATAATAATAATAACACGTTGAGGACGGTGCGCAGTGATGCCCTTGTATAAGCAACACGGAAATAAATCTCATACTGAACCCATTGACCAATCTTGTTGAAATTTGGAATCAGTATCAGTGCTGTCAACAAATCATCGATATGGCATGAAGGATAACAGAGTAATCTTAAGTTCAAGTTGAATTGAGAACACGCACTTTTTTATTAAATAATACTTTTTGGCGCTACAGTCCACAGGGGGACCAGGACCTAGCTTGCACATCAACTATTCGTGTGGGCGCGCTACTGTTCTCTCACGAATAGAAGGAACCTACAGTTTTTTGCCGGCTCCGAACGGCGAATTTTGAGAAGCTTTCTTAGACAGTTATTACTCTTTGAGTGTTGTCTGCAGCTCGAAAGAGGTACTGCCATGGAAAATTCGAAAAATTCGTTTTGAGTTGGGAATCGAAATCGACTATCTACCACTACTCTACCCACTACGCCACGGCGGCCACAAAAGTGACAAATAGTTATGGCAACATTTTTAAAGCTTCATGAGTACCCTTTAAGTGTGGTCAGCAGCTTGAAAGGGTGGTGCTGTGAAAAATGAGAGATGTTCAGTCCAGGAATCGGAACTGGAACCTTTAGCGCGTGAGTGTCGCTTATTACACACTACGCCGAGGCGGCCACAGAAGAAACAAACTTGGCAATTTTTGCTTCAAAACAATGCAAACACAATTCTTTAGAATAACTTTTAAACTTAGGACTGGAACTTGACCTTCAAAAGATAAATAAATTTGTCTATGTGTAATCATTTTGACGCGTCGTGCTCCGCTGCAGTGATCAAATTTCGTGGCTCTTTTCCATTTTGGAAAGTTGTTGTAGGTCGCATTTTGTCTTTTGCAGTTGATGCCGCCTGTGGTCACCGCGGCGTAGTGGCTAGAGTGCGACGCTCACACGCCGAAGAGTCTAGGTTCGACTCCCATCTCAACACCAATTTTTCGAATTTTTCAGGGCACCACCTCTTTCGAGCTGCTGACAACACTCAAAGAGTAATAACTGTCTAAGAAAGCTTCTCAGATTTCGCCGTTCGGAGTCGCCAAAAAACTGTAGGTCCCTTCTATTCGTGAGAGAACAATAGCGCGCACAATACGAGAAGTTGTTGAGCAAACTAGGCCCTGGTCCCCCTGTGGACTGTAGCGCCAACAATTATTATTATTATTAGTTGATGCCGCCCATAACGATGGCGTTGTGAAAAAGTAACTGACAGCATAATGATACAAATGCACTTCAAAAGGAATTTCTTCCAGTGAGAACTGAAAAACATCATTTCAACAAAATGATTGATAAACTCGGAAGTTTAAACAGTGTTCTTGACTGTTATTAAATTTCTCCTTAATATGGAAGTGAAATACGGAAATGGATATGTTTAGGGCATGTTGCCCACTGCAGCACCCCTGTTTGGGTCCAGTGCTCACGGTGGGAGTCTCAGCATAACTGCTTTTAAGCATATTTATGTCCACTCGAAGAATCAGATTCTATCTGCCGCCAAGTATGGAACTATACACTTACTGATGTCCGTAAATAATCCCAAGCATTCAAAATGCTGCACTCATGCTAAAATACGGTTTCAAACTTAACATAATTTGCAAAAGTTACCCGCATCGGAAGCAAAAGTTGCATTAGTACAAAATATCTTACTTCAAGTTGCCTGAGTGCAGACCTTCAGCGCCTGCCTTGAATGAAAGCGCCGCTAAGAATTGAACTTTTTAAAGAGTTTGTCTGTAGGGAGAGGCGTCAACGTTTTCCATTCACAGAAACGCGCTTTCTTCGAAGTCAAAATTAATTAAAATAATGATGTTTAATTGATTATGTAACGGAATTATAAATTGGTGGATGATGTTTTTGAAGAAAGAGCAACTAATTTTAGAAATATCGGAATTGAGACCAGCAGATGACTGGAATAATGAATCCCCTGATTAGAAAACTCAACCCCAACACTGGTTTTAGCGTCAATAGAAACCCTGATGACACCAAGGACCATTTGGTGCACTTTCTTTTTTAAACCAGATTCAGGTATTGGGGGGATCTGAATAATAGTGACTTTACCAGATCCTTTATTCTGTTGCCGCGGAAGGAAAGCCGTGGTAATTGTTCCAGTGACAGGCTTTCTTGTGCGAACATTGTAGTAGATGTAGTTAAAACCCAACATAGTAGAGAGTCGAACCGCGCTGTGCTGAATGGTCTAAAGCAGATTATTTATCTGCTTGACCTAGACCAGACGGTTTCGGGAATTTCTCGGCTAAGTATGGAGTTGCATTTTCAAGCGGTTACTGTGGCCTAGCGAGGTGAAGAGGCTTACGAATGGCTTAGGTGCATTAGTTTTTCCTCAAGCATAAACTCAGATTAGAACTTTGGTACCTTTGGCGATTAGTCTTGCATTATCTATCATATGATTCAGGAGAAATTGAACACCACGGTATAACACCGCCAATGCAGATGCACCAAAACCCACATCTGTCACCAAAATCAATAACCACAAAATCAAAACAGAACAAAGCAGAAGAAGCTTTAAAAAGGCGGAAATAATGATGAGGGGATGATCCCACAAACATACGATTACACCATTCAAAGCACCGCTCACAATATCCACATAAACATCTCTAGAGCCTCAATGACTGAGGCAAATCCCCCAAAACGACGATGCACCCATTCCGACAACACCAACATAAAATAGAAATGCATTCAATTGAAAAACAAAGCACACCACAATTGAAACTCTGAAACTGAACTTAATTGAAAAACATTTTCTATTATGGATTTGTTGGAATTTTCAATTTCATTCGCTCACAGTGTCAATTGCAGACAACGCCAGTTCGAATTCCACCCGACCTGCCACAGAATGGAAGCCATACAGCAATTGCTAGTCCAATTAAAAATCAAATTCCACTCAATCCTCCGGTCCAATAAAACAAGCAAATGTCTATTCTGTTCTATGCTAGTTTTGTGTTCCGAAACTCCAGTATGAGGTTCCGCAACCAAACCCTGCTCTTGGCGTGGAACAATCGAATTTTGACTCCATTCATAGTTTATCACTTTATCAGTGTAAATGCATTATGCCCGACTAATCCTTGTGATTGTGATTCGTCAGAGCAGAGAATACATTACTGTAGGGGACTTAGTGAAATCCACATGGAAATTGAGAGGCAAGCGTCGAATCCCTGAAAATCCATAATCTCGATGCGAAAAGTGTCCGTTCGACCCGAGGACGAGTGCCATGACAAAGCACTGGGAAACGTGAGACGAGAGAAACTGAATCAAAGCGCCAGATGAGCATCGCCGGAGGGACATCCATAAAGCTGATTTACATCCGAAATGATAAAAATATTTTTGTTTGGCTGTCAGTTGGAGGGCTCCATTTGACACAGCACCGCCATATCGCTATCAAGTTTGGCTACAATGGAAATTTGAGGCACGGGGCAGCCAACATTTTATTACACAAGGAGAGGGGCGAGGTTGGCGCGTTGGCACCCGTGTTGAAGGCACGTCATTTGAGGTGATGATTTAAGGAATTAAATAACTTTGTGTTTATGATCATTAAATGGGTGGTGTTTCTGGAAAAATGAAATTTCACGACTCCCTGCCACAAAGGAGGCAGCAAGGGAATGAAAAGATGAAAATTTATTTTATGCAAAAATTTCTCAGCGAAACGTAACTCTGGACCAGATGGACCCAAGGAAATGCCTCGAAAAAGCCATTAAACAGGAAACAGAAGATTCCTACAGACCTTGCTTGGTAGTGTAGTATAATCATGCGGTATTTTGGTTTTGAGAAATCTGATTCTACTGCCGAGCAGGTATTTCATCGTGTAATTGGATCTCATGACGGATGCTATGTATGTGGGTTGTATCACATTCAATTGGTAACATGGAAACCATGGGCCTCGGTGAATGTTTCCGCCTGCCGTGGCATTGATAGCATCTCTATGCCTGAGATATCTGTTGGAAGAGAGAAGAACTTAACGCGAATGGTCTGGTAAATAAATCCCAATGATTTTAGATATAATTGAAGAAAGGAAATAAATAATTTCCATCTAGAGTCAATCAATTTTTCGCAGTGAAATTTTTTATTTGAAAGTTTGGAAGTCGTTGTCACTCTTTTATCGCTATTTTAACAAGAAATGCTCAGATGAATTAGCCAGTTGCATTCCTCCCCTTCAAGAATTCACCCGCAATACACGCCTCGCTAGGAATGCCCACCAATTCACCCTCAAGCCCTCTTTCGGACGTACAGTCAAATTCAGAGACTCGTTCTTTAGCCGCACTACACGAATCTGGAATGCTCTTCCCAGCTCGATTTTTCCTCCTCATTACAATCCACAGGCATTTAAAACCAATGTGCATCGGTATCTCCTCTCCCTCTCTTCCTCTATACCTTCGGCCCGTGCTGTGACTTGATCCGGTCACTTAAGGGTACTCTCAACCCCTTTTGCACGCGTCAATTATAAAAAAAAAAAAAGAGAAAAATTGCGATAAGAGCACGAAGTGCGTAGAAATGTTGCAAACTTAATTAGAAGGATAATTAATTTTCTCTAAAAATCTGTCTCGAATAACGATGATGACGAGAGATTCTACAGATCCACCCTGGACCGTAGCGCCATACAGAGAAGAAGATGAAAGTTATCGAGACAGCTTCTGTCGACTATGCATACTGCGAGATCGCAGTCAACTACATATTTCGCGACATAGTTTAATGTTTATTCGTATTTAACAAAACTGTGCATTTTTGCCGCTGCTGCGGAACCCCTTCCCAAGCCATGAATAAGTTAAAAGACGAAGTTAAGATAGTAATACCGAGACTGAAATCGAACAAAGCTTCTAGAGCGGATTGACCGAAGAACTATTTGAAGCAGCTGGAGATGATCTGGTTGGGGACATGCATCAGCTTATCTGTCAGATATGGTTGGACTAAATCATGCCGATACGTAGGATCTTAGTGTCGATTGTGCGGTTTACATATTGACTGCGCCAACTATCGAGTGTCAATCTCCTCAACATGAAAAAAAAGATTCTCTCCGCTGTATTAAGTGGGCGCCTGTATACAACCTGATAGGGATGCATACGAGTAAGTATAATTTCAGGCCAGGGAAGTCCACGGTAGACCAGATCTACACTCTACGGCAGATCCTGGAAAAGACTCAAAAGTACAGATCGACACTCACTACCTATTCGTCGATTTTAAAACCGAATATGTCAGTGTGCATAGCAACGAGCTATACAGCGGCATGTTTAGTTTTGACATTCGTACCAAACTTTTGCAGATTGATCAGGATGAAGATAGAGAACTTGTCCCGGTATATCAAGTTCGGCAATAACTGCACCAAGGCCCTCAATTTTAAAAAGGGTTCCCGACAAGGGAACGCGCATTCATGTGATTTCTCAAACATTGTTGTTGAAAATATCGTGCGTACAAGACCTTGCAAATGTCAGCTCAACTCCTAGTTTATCGACTAGTATAGCGACTAGTTGTACTTTTGGGTGTAGAAACCATGAAGTTTCATAAAATCGGATGAGGAAGCCCTTTTTCTTTCGAGGGAAAAGTTTTGAGTTCTGGAGAGGATTTAACGACGAGCTTTATGGGCTGTGGCCGCCGCAGTGTGCGACGCTCACACGCCGAAAGTCCAGGTTCGATTCCCAGTAGAACACCTCGAATTTTCCACCTCATTCGAGCTGCTGACAACACTCAAAGAGTAATAACTGTCTAAGAAAAAGCTTCTTGAACTTCGCTGGTCGAATAGTTGATGAGCAAGTTAGGCCCTGGTCCCCTGTGGACTTTCCCGCCCTATGCGAGGGTTGCCTTTTATATAAGGTTGCCAAATATCTCCCTTCCGCTTTTTTGCTCTTCATAAAAAGTGTTACAGTGATCGGATTTAGTTCAAATATACGCCGTTTGGTTCGATAATCTGTTTCCATCTAGACGGCAACTTCATAATACCCACTCGCAGAAGCCCCCCTCCTTATTTGCGAATAATTCGGACGGACACTTTTCACAAGCCTCTTTTGAATTCATTTTCACACCACCAGGGGCGGTCTCCATGGACAGGAACAGGTGGTAATCACTTGGCGCTATTTCCGGGCTATATGGTAAATGCGTTAAAACCTCTCGTCGGGACAAGAGTGATCCATCTTCGGCGGTTGGTTTTCCTGATTTCTTGAAATACAACTGGCAAACAAATGGTTGTGTACCACTCAGAATTGACTGTTCTGCGTTGTTCTCGTGGTACGGTTGCGATATGTCCAGTTTTTCCGAAAAACCAGGCGACCATTTGCTTGGAAGTGGTTCTTGCGCGAGCAACTTTTGTTGGATTTGGCTCAATTTGAAACACACATACAGTCGACTGCTGTTTACTTTCGGGCTCAAACGCGTAAATCCACGATTCATCACCTGTCACGATGTCATAGACGTGTTTCGAAGCACCGCGGTCATATTTTTGGAGCATTTCTTTCGACCAATCGACACAAGCCTTTTTTGAGCGATTGACGAATTGTATGGGATCCAACGCGAACAAATTTTTTTGACGGTCAAATGTTCATACAATATTGAATGTATGCTGATCCCAATGATGCCTAAGGTTGTCTCAATCTTACGATAGGTCACATGACGATCTTGCAGTATCAGTTGGCGCACAGCATCAATGGTTTCCGGAACAACAACTGATTTTGGACGACCTTCAGGAAATTCGTCTTGGAGTGAACTACAACCTCAGTTGAATTCACCATGTCATCGATAAACACTGATCTTTGATGGAGCTTCATCGCCAAAAATTTAATTAAGTTCATCGATGCACTGTTGTTAAGTTAATCCACGTCGAAAGTTGTAAAAAATAATCGCACGAAAATTTTCATGATTTAATTCCATTTTTTGGGCCAGATGAATCTTTTAAGTTACTGTAAACAACACAAACAGCGCTCATTTGTCAAAAAGTTTTAAGAACGTATAACCTCAAAAATGTTAAACTTTACGATAGAGCTGGGAGTAGCCAGATTGCAACCCTAGGGTTGACCAATCCCGACGTATAAAAGGCAAACTTCGTAATTATTATTTATGGGCTGTACGACGATATGCGCCTGGTCAACCGTCTTCAGTTAGCATTTGGACGCCACTGATTCAGGCCGACAAGACTTTGGGAAAATGCAACTGAGGAAGTCTTAGATTGAGATGGCGCACACAAATTGAAAAGGGTCTCAATTAAATTAGAGTCCGCAATTGGTGACAACTCACAAGTGGTCTATTTGGCTAGAGAAGCATGTTTGTTGAGGCCCAGATCCAGAATTTTCAAATGACCTAACGTTCAGAACGTTTTCGTAAAATTTTGAAAAATGTTTAAGGCATTTTCATTGGCTGGTAGACTACCTAGAGAAGGCCTATCAACGTCAAAGTTATCCGATGAGGAACGAGTTAGATACGTCGGTGCAAATTTTTGGCCTTTAAAATCTCTCCCACCTTCAGAATCTTGCAACTCTTCTACCTATCATAAAAACGCGATCTCATTTTTCCAGTTTCTCGTTTTTAAATGCAGTGTTTTCCAAAAAAGAAAACTTACGAAGTCACCTACAGCATGAACTTCTATACAAGCTTCTACGATAGCTTGTAGTACAATTAAGCATGACATTTTGAACAATGCTTTGTTTTCTATAAGCTTCAAGGATTTGCACAGTTGCGAGTTACCCTCGCTCAAAAATGGTTTCGTATTTAATTTTTTTTAATTAGTAGAATCCAGAAGAAATATTTAACTTTAGTAAAATAAACAAGTGACTGCCAGGGTGTAGTGGAAGGTCGCCGAAGGTCGCAGTTTCCATTAAAAAAAAATCAATAATAATAATTGTATGGCGCGACAGTCCACAGGGGGACCAGAGCCTAGCTTGCTCATCAACTACTCGTGTTGTGTGTGCTACTGTTCTCTCACGAGTAAAAGGGTCTACAGTTTTTTGCCGACTCCGAATGGCGAAATTTGAGAAGCTTTTTCTTAGACGGTTATTACTCTTTGAACGTTGTCAGCAGCTCCAAAGATGTGGTGCCCTGAAAAATTCGAAAAATTGGTGTTGAGCTGGGAATCTCACCTAGAACTTCGGTGTGTGAGCGTCGCACACTACCCACACAGTACAGCGGCCACAATTCCCGGACTGAAGATTTTGTATTTTTCAAGGAACCATCTCCTTCTATAAAGGAAGCTCTCTTCTAAGTTAACAGTGGATTATTTTGTATGGTCTTTACGGTTGGATTCTCTTTCTTCAGTCCGCTGTCGTTGGTGGACTTGTGTAAACACTTTGTATTTCAAATAATCATAAAACTTAGTTCTTCAATAAATTACGATTTGCTTTTACTTTTTGTGACATTGCTATTTATATTCTCGCGTTCCATCATTTTACTTAAGAATGAAATAATGTTCCTAAACTTTTCTTGGAACACATGATTAAGTTGATTTTTTTTTAGATTTTGAATTTGGCTAAAATTGCGTTTATGTGACACAAAGTTTTATAAATCAATGCAAAATGTTGGGGGAAAACAAACAGAAATCTGAAAATCAAACAAAAAGACAGATACACAAACAAACTAACAAATGGGTGCTCTGAATTTACAATTAGCACAAGCAGTACCCACATTTTGCGGGAATTGTATGCGACTTGAGTCCTACCTCAAAGTGGAAGAAACATCTCAAGACATTCACCAATTACACCCTATGTTGGGTGATCCCGCAACACATCCATATCATCCATATCATAAAAACTTTCGCTACCTTCAACCTTGTCATAATTCATAAGGCAATCTTCAAGTTCGTTTAAGCTCCGTTGATAAATTTTGTCCCTGGTGTGTCTTCGCGAAGAAAGTTCCCGGTGCAAGTGTGCTCATTGAGAATTAATGCACTTAGCCGAGTTGAGAACCGTGTAATTATTAGACAAATGATAAAGTTTGTAGTAGATGTCTGTATTGCTGGTACACATAGGGACAGTTTTACACCTCTAATGGAATGACCTAGATTTTAACATAAAACCCATTGACAGAGAGCAGTTATTTATTGTTGATTCGTTTTTGTTTGTGTTCTCTTTCAGGTCGACAATGTTTGCTAACAACTTCTACATCCTGCTTGGCGTCGTTTGCTGTTTACAGCAACTGAATGTGAACGCATATCCGACCATAAATATCCGTCGTCTCTTTGGTAAGTGTGCCCAAGTCAAACTGGTTTATTCCTTTCAATTTATCAATAAGTCCTTGTATCGAATGCGGCATATTTATGGCTGTGTGTATTTGCGTCCAATGCGAGTATATGCTGCTTGCAGTGCCATTGAATCAAACCGTTTCCGAGAAATCGCTGGATCGACCATTGGCCCTTTGAACATCACAAAGAAAACGTAAAGAGGACCAGGGGCATAAGTTGGAGCAGAAGAAGAAGCGCAAATGAATGAGACGAAACAAGCGCAGAGCAATAGAGGATTTCATGGACTTGTCCGACTTGCAGTGAATGTTCTTTTGTGCTCGGAAACCCGCATGCTGTTCAGATACATACGAGGACTCCTACTCTGGCGCTTGTACGTCGTAATTGTTAAATCAATACTCGGTTGGCTCGGCCCCAAGTCCCCCATGGGGATGTTACACGTGTTGATCTGTGTGTGTGTTCTTACACTGTTTTGAAAAATGATAGGACACAAGGTGCTCGGTGGCTCTTCGCATGTGTGTTGAGTGGCGCTTCGTAAGCATTTTCAGCTGCTTGCATTTGAAGTGTTTTTCTAGAAAGTTTGCAACCCTTCCCATTTTCCGAAGAAATTGCGGTGTGCACGTAAATTGCATAATTTCCTGATTCCGATTATGTAATGTCCACATTCGGCACACTACCCAGAGTCGCTGAGGCGCCAAACAAAACCCGTGATTAATCGAAGAAAATGCTCGAAAGTTTTAGCTATATGGTACACGTGATTTTTGTTTTGTCGCCTGTCTTTACGACGTCCTTGCGTAATACGAAGAAGGAATATTTGCACTTCAGCACATTCAATTTACACATACACCACACTGTTAATGGGCCATACATTCACTGGAGTCCTCAATGAAACTCGCTACCGGCAAGGCCATGCGACGACATGGACGGGGTGGGCACAGCTGTTATGTGAGGAATCTATTTCTGGTGGACGACGCTCTTAAAGGTGTCATGCGTGGTGCGAGCACGAGTGATGGAATCAATTAGGCAAATGTTTATTTTTGTAGCAGTTGAATATTAATTCGCTTATGTGTGCTGAACATGTCTGTACAACGACGTACATGCCATGAATTATTTAGGGGTAATAGTTGACAAATTCGTTAAGTGACGTGAACATGGGAAACTGTGTCTGTTAGAGATTTGGAAGGTTCTTGGGATGGATTTGGATAATTTTCAGGTTTTCTTTCAGGGAGGGACTGCGTTGATGAAAGTGCTGCAATTGTCAGTTGCCGCAACATTTTTATTTACTTTCAAGCTCTGTGTGCATCGAAGAGCTTATGTTATTCTTTGAATAAAATCTTTGAATAATTCTTTAAATAAATTAAACTTTCTGTATAAATTCTAAAGAGGTTTAGTTTTGATGTGGTCTGGCAGCACTTTTTAGAGTTATCCCGTTTAGCAATGTTTGAATAAAAATAGAAATACATTTGGACTGCTATTGAACTTAAGAAATGTATGTGTAAATAGGCATTTAGCTTTTTAAATATGTTGGATGAAAAATCTTTCAGTTAATTATCTTTAATTAATTGTCGTACCCTTTTTCATAATTGGCGCACGCTAAATGGATTTTTAGGTACTCTTAAGTGACTAGATTTAGGTCACATCACGGGTCGAAAATGTGTTTCAATTCCTTAAATAAAAAAAATGCCTACAGATTTTATTAATAAAATTGTCTGTGACTTTCTGCGAACCATCGACGTCTGTCGGAATTTAAGTGAATTAGTCTATGGGATGACCTGGTTGGGCGTATCGAATATCAACTTCATTTGCCCGGTACCCAAGAAGAGAGACCCCTTTGACTGTACCAATTACCAAGTGATTAGCCTTCTTAACATCGCCCACAAGATCCTCTCTGCCGTATTGTGTGAGCGTCTGAAACCATTTCTCCATAACCTGATCAGTGTGGTTTTAGGTCAGGGAAATCCACAATACAGCAGATCTTCACATTACGACAGATCTTTGAAAAGACTAAAGAAGTGCAAATCGACACTCACCACCTATTCGTCGATTTTAGGCCGCATATGACAGTGTGCATAGAGACGAGCTGTACAGTGCCATGTCTAGTTTTGTCATTGCTACCAAACTCGTCAGATTGGGTAGGATAACGATGGAGAACTCTCGCTGCTTCGTCAAGGTTGGTAAGGAACTCACCGACACCTTCAATGTCAAAAACGGTTTTAGACAAGGCAACCCACTGTCATGTGACTTCTTTAACATCATTCTCGAGAAGATCGTGCGTAACTCACAAGTCAACACCAGAGGCACGATCTTCCAAGAAGTCAGTTCAATTGCTAGCTTACGCTGATGACATTGACGTGATTGGACGAACACAGTGAACCGTCAATGACGCGTTTGTTGGTATTGAAGCGGAAGCGGCTAAAATGGGTCTGGTGGTAAATGAGGGCAAAACTAAGTACATGCTGTCATCAAGGAAGGACACACAACATCGACATCTCGGACAGAGCGTCACACTAGGCAGCAGAAACTTCAAAGTAGTCAAGGACTTCGTCTACCTTGGCTTCGCGGTAGACAGGGACAACAACACCAGCACCGAAATCAAACGCAGAATTACTCTTGCCTTAAGTGTCAATTGAGTATTAACGCCCTCTCTCGAAGGACTAAGCTCGCTTTATATAACAGCTTGATGATCTCAGTCCTACATCATGGCGCGGAAACATGGATGTTACTATAATCGGAAAGGGAATCCCTTAGTCTTTTCGAGAGACAAGCTTTGTGTGCTATTTTTGGTCCTGTTTGCATTGATGGCATGTGGAGGAGAAGATATAATGATCTACTCTATGGGCTATACAGCTACATGCGCCTAGTCAAGCGTCTTCTGATACAACGCTTAAGATGGCTAGGCCATGTAGAGCGTATGGAAGCCGATGGTCCGGCCCCAAAAAGTCTTAGAATCCGAGACATTGGGACAACGCAACAGAGGACGACCTAGGCTAAGATGGTGCACACAAGTGGAGAAGGACCTCAACCAACTTGAAATGCGCAATTGGAGGCAACTAGCGAGAGACCGTGTATGGAGAGGCAATTTGGTTGAGGTCCAGGTTCACCCAGGAGTGTAGCGCCACGAGAAGGAAGAAGTCTATGTGGCGAATACATCTATGAAGCGAGTGTACTAAAGAATTAAGAAATACGATGTAGATGATATGATGGAATATGATTGGAGATCTCTTCTGTTAGAAGGAGACAAAATTTTGTTACACGCTTCTTAAAATGTCGCATCTCGGTTCTTAACGACCCACGTGTACGTGCTTTTAAGATCTTTAAATGGCGAATCGTCGAACAAAAGTTGGAATATCACCATTTGTGTGAAATATTATCGAAGGTGTTTAGAGCTTTGAGAAGGACCATGCATAATACAATACGAGGTATTAATTTATTTATTGATTGGAGGGCACGACAGTCCAGAGGGGGATTAGGGCCTAGCTTGCTCATACTACTTGCGTTGTGCACTATTGTTTTCTCTCGAGTAGAAGGAACCTAAAGTTTTTTGATGACTCGAAGATTTTCCATAGACAATACATTTGAGTGTTGTTAGGAGCTCAAAAGAGGTAATGCCGTAGAAAAGTGCAATGGTCAGCCTGGAATTCTATCCTCGACCCTTCGAAGTGTATGTGTGACACTCTGCATACTACGCCACGAAACGGGCTTTTTTGTCTGATGCAATTCAAAACAAACCTTTTTTAGACAGAAAACAAAACATTTTCTCGAGGCAGCTACTTCACATTTGAGCATTGCAAAAACAATCCATCTGACGTCTCTGTTGCTGTTTTAATGAAGAACTTTTGTAAAAGATCGTATTGTTATCATTAAATATTCATAGGCAATTGAAGGAATATTTTGTTCTTTTCGTCTTGTGTGTTTTTGCATTTTGGCAAAATCCTTATATTTTATTTAAACCGAAAGCTTGTGGAATAGGTGAGCTGTGATCTCAATGAAAACGACTAGAAACTATTTCAGAGCTCTAAATTAACGTAAAATGTGACGAAAAATGGTTATTCACCCGTGTTTTTTAAATATCTCGAAATTATTTTTAAATGACGTTAATTATCAAGTTGAGTTGGACAAGGAAAATTGTTCCATTTTTGGTTAAAACTTTACTCGGTTGGCTTTCTGGCCGAGTGAAAAGCAGTAGTTTGATTGCTTCGTCAAGTCCTTATGTGAGGCCACAATTTTTGAAACGATAAAAACACTTCTACACAGCAGCATTTTTAAATGTCCTTTGTTTTGATGTCCCCTAGCAAAAACCCATTCTTTGCCGCCTTGAACTCTATATAAGAAGAAATCATTGGTAAACTATTTGTTTAACATTTCATTTATTGCGGCGTAAAATCTTTGTACAATTTTAAAATTTTGAATTACAGAGATATGGTAAAGGTACCTTACTACTATAATATAAATACAATTGTTTTTAATAATATCACATAACTTATCAAATTTAGAAGGAAAAGCCACTAAAAGCCTTCATTAAAACGGAGAAAAAACAATAAAGAAAAGAAATACATATTGGAGAGTAGAGAGAGAAAAATCACTCATGGAATAGTGGTTCTATTGTAAATTGGTATTGAAGCAATAAATAGTTAATAAATAAATGGGTAATAAATGAATAGATATATAAATAAATAAATAATATGTAAATATATAACTAAATGAATAAATACAAAAATAAATAGATAAATAAATAAATAAAAAATGAATAAATAAATAAATTAATATATCGCTAAATAAGTATATAAACAAACAAAGAAATTAATAAATAAATGAATATATTAATAAATAAATAAATATATAAATAACTAAATAAATACATAAATAAATAAATTAACTAATTAATAAATACGATAAATATACACAAGTTATAAAGCCAGATTTGAGATGTAGACATTGTCAGATAAACATGAAATATTGTATTTCAAACTAATTTGTTCAATCCTTTGTGCTATCATTTCAATGTTGGCCATTTCAGAATTTGTTGGAAAAAGCCATGGCAAATCCAAAATCATTTTAAGCAGAATATTTTGAGCTATCTGAAGCTGGCGTAAGTGACTGCTTTCACATTTACCCCAGGCAGGAGTTTGTTAGCAACATTGAGTTTTGATAGTCTACATATAAATGGATACAGTATTCGTGTCGTTGTGTTAACCTTCTTTATTGTTTCTTGCACATGAAGATTGAATGTTAAGTGCTTGTCTAAATAAATAGCAAGGTATTTTGCATTCGGTTTCCATTCGACCGCTATTCCATTGACAATAAGTCTATTGGTAGGAAGTTAACAAGATTTTCTATTACGAGTAAAAAAGATAGCTTGTGTCTTAGAAGCATTAATTGTAATTTTCCAGTTAATGCAATATGTTTCGAATGCATTTAAAGCAGATTGTAAATTAGTTTCAACATTGAAACCAATTACATCTGATGAATAAATGCAATTATCGTAAGCGAAAAGGGCGATACTACAGTTTGTCAAGATAGGAAATCGGATGTATAAATGTTATGTATATATACAGATATACTGGTATGAAGTGAGCGTTAAGCTACAAATGTCTCGATAGGGAACATTTGTTGTGAACGAGCCCCTATTTTTTTTTTGTTTGCTATGACAGCTGTGAAAAATATTTAGTATACATCAAATCATTGAACAGACAACATTATATTTTTTCATCGTGTTAAAAATGTCGAATTTTGTACCAGAAAGTGATGATTTGCGGAAAGCATTGATTTTTTGTTTTCATTTGAAGAAAAGTACTGCAGAGTCGAATCGAATGCTTATCGAGGCATGCTGTATCAGAAGCGACATGCAAAAGATGGTTTCAACGGTTCAGAAATAATGGTTTTTATGTGAGAAACGAAGAACGTGGAAGACCACCAAAAAAGTTTGAAGACACCGAATTGCAAACGATATTGGATGGAGATGACACTTTGAGTCAAAAGCAAATGGCAGCAATGTTAAATAATTTCTGTCCGTTTAAAAGCTATAGGAAAGATCCAAAAGTGTGGAAAATGGGTGCCCCATGAATTGAATGAAAGACAGATGGAAAACCGAAAAAACACTTGTGAAATTTTGCTTCAAAGACACGACAGAAAATCGGTTTTGCATCGGATTGTTACAGGCGATGAAAAATGGATTTATTTTAAGAATCCTAAATGGAAAAAATCATGGGTTGATCTGGGACAACCATCAACATCGACTGCGAAACCAGATCTATTCGGCAAGAAGACAATGCTGTGTGTTTGGTGGGACCAGAAAAGTGTGCTGTACCACGAGCTCCTAAAACCTGGTGAAACCGTTAATACTGATCGCTACCGACAACAAATGATCAATTTGAACCATGCATGATCGAGAAACGACCAGAATGGGCCAGAAGACACGACAAGGTAATGTTGCTCCATGATGATGATGCACCTGCACACACAGCAAAACCGATTCAAAACACTTGGCTGGGAGCAGCTACCCCACCCGCCGTATTCACCAGGATTGGCTCCTTCCGACTACCATTTATTTTCATCGATGGTACACGCATTGACTGAGCAGCCAATATCCATCCAATATCGTTTGCAATTCGGCGTCTTCAAACTTTTTAGTTAGTTGGTACGACTCTCACGTGTGGGTAGAGAAGGTTTCCGCATTCCTCTGACATAGCGGTATCCATAACCATAAACTTAAAAACGGTGCTTTGCGCACGACGTCCGGCCAAGCAAGCAAAAGTAGGCTTCTTCCCTTCTTTAAGTTGTTAGATCGGTCCAAAATCTGATGCTTTTTGAGTGATCTGTTACATCTGATCTGAACAAGGTGTTCAGCGCCGTAAAAACAAAAAGAATTTAAAAGTAAAGAAACAAGAGAACACGAATAAGAAATAAAATAACAATTTTCTAGCGAAAACAAATAATTGCAAAGAATTGAACACCAACAAGTAACGAATGACATTTTGAAAGGAATACGTATTTAGTTTAGAAATTTGATCATCCTAGTGCAGTCCCAAAACTCTCATGTGGTATTTTGTAAAAGGCGGTAGAGAACCGTCCCTAGGCGGAATTCCAAACGAGAGTGCTCGATCGCTGCGCTGCAACAGTTTTTATAGATTATGCCGAGTAGCTTCTTATGAAAAGAAAGAATCAATCGCCTCCTGATTGGCTGATGAAAAGGATCTTTACTACTTTACAAGGTTCCTTTATTGAAAGAAGTAGTTAAAAGTTGGTGCGTTACAAACTGATTTTGTAACTACTTGATTTAAGCACCCTTGCTTTGCCTGCAGAGGTCTGTTGTTTAACTTAGCTCTGCTCCACTTGTGTTTGTTGAATTATTGTCGTAACAGTCTCTCTCCGACCGCTTCAAAAAAACATAATGACACAAAACGCCGTTTCACTTCCAAACATCAGCTTAAAGTGGATTTTAAGTCCATTCGAAATTGACTTGATAGTGTTGGTAATCCTTCTTGCTTTCTAAAGTTGATCTGTCACTCTGGAGGACTTTAATCTCTTGTCCATCACTATGCATACATATGGCACTAGCTCTTGTGTCACCACATGCACTCAGTAATCCGCTTTTCTTCTTAGCAACGACATAAGGACGAAGTTTGAAAATGTCCAACAAATTCCGCTTCCTTCTCTCAAGCAAATGGATAGGATTTGTCTGTACGGTGAGACGTTGTTTGACACTTAATTTCCAACTCAAGCCCCACAAGTTCAAGTCATTATTTCCGGTTATCAAGACACACGTCACGTGGACCATTAATCCTTGTGGTCTGCCACTTTGATTGTTTATTGCATATCCGGCTAACTAAATTAATTACGTTCAGCTAGAGCTGACATTGATATCCCTAATCAAATAGAACGCGTCCCCTCGGCCACCGCACAGTGAAAGCCACAAGTACACAGCATCGTGTGGGACGCGGGCGTTGAACGTACACCCTGAAAGTTCTCGGTCAACAGTCAAACTGCAATTATTCCCTGAAAGCAAACAGGAAGATTGGAATTAATGGGAATTCACTGGAAATGTAAACCGAAACCGTCTGCGGGGTTGTTCGGATTAAGGGTCGGGGACCTCGAGAGGGAGTTTTCGTGCTGCCCTCCGACAAGGGGCGCCTGTCACGAAGGGGTGTGTCCTTGGGCGGAGTATTTGATGAAACGTGTCTGCGCCTGATGACTTGTCCCTCAAACTCGAAAAAGAAATTGGAGATCGTTCACAACTCGCACAGTCGAAGAAGAAGTGGGTTCAGACTGCCTGTCACAGTGACCGTGATGATGTTCTGCAGGGGGCAGGTTGGGCGTGTCGAGAGGTATTCAAATTTCATGCAGAACACTTGCTGTGTCATGTGTCCTGGTATTGGCGTTTTGGGATGGTTTTGGGTGCATTGCCATTCCTCTCACAGTTGACTATCTTTTGCTGTGTTTGGGGTTTATTTTCAACTCCTTCCGGCTGTGGAAAAGCACTTCATTCAAAGTGTTCACACGAGTGACAGGGAATGACAGGAATGATGGTCTAGCATCGTCGGTCTTGGACAGGAATTCAATTCGGGAGAGACGAGTTTGCCGAGTTGTGCTTTGTAATTATTCACACTTGTTATTTGCTAGCGAAAATTGACGTTTTAATGAAGAAGACTAGTCAGATAAATGAAGGAAATTAAAGAGGAGCTTCAGAACATGAAATGTGGTGTTGAAGTGAACCCATGAATAAATGTTTCTTTAGGATAGGACACTTGGTACAAGAGGGAGAGAGAGAGAAAGAGAGAAAGAACAATATGTGGAAAACTTTGATTAACTCAATTTTAGGAAAAGAAAAAAAAATACTCAAACTAAGCATAAAGAGACTTCAGGGTTCAAGATGTCAGTTTACTTTTGCAGTTTTATTATTATTATTCTTATTGGTGTTTTAGTTTTCTTATAGATAGCAGTAATTCGGAACGTTTTTTTTGCATCAATTTCTGTTTATTGAAAAACATAAGAAATACGTCACTTAAAGTATTGTCCGTCAAAAGTAGCTTTCGAAAACCATCTCTAACCAATAAGTTCCCTCTGGAATCGATCTAATCTTTGAGTCATTCTTCGATTTCGTCGAAGCACCCTAAATGGTGACCTACCAAATCGCTTTGTACCCGTCAAAACATCTAACAGTTCAAAGGAGTAAAGTTTGGAAAATATGGCAGCTCCCATTTCAGGTTTTCAGGTGGTTTTTGACTGCAAAAGCCACTTGGAGCTGAGCATTGTTTTGTCACAAAATCACCTAGTCAAGCCTAGGTTGAATTTTTGGCTTAAACGCATTAATTGTAGTCGATAATATTTACTATCAATCTTTTCGCCTGGTGCTATCAGCCTTACGTAAGCCACAATCGTCTGGCTCCACCATATGCAGAGCATGATGTTTAAATCGTGGATTTGTTTCTTTCGCTCCACTTTTTGAAGCTTCGAACCACTCTCTGAATGCTTAATCGGCCGGGACATGTTCGCCATTAAATTCTATAAGCATTTAAGCTGCACTTTTCTTTTAATTAAAAAATAAAATAAAAATTTTCAGGAAATGCTGTTTATTAAAGACGCATCCACATATTTTCGTAGACATCAAAAACAATCTCGATATCTAAAACAGTTTCTCAAAGAACCATTTTAGCGCCGCTAAATATACAAAAGAATAAGCCATTCAAAAACGACGATCACACAAAACCTATCTCTCACCTATTTTCGCGAAAACGCTTGTTTCTATTATAAGTGTTGCCATGCACACGCAGAAGGTTCTCCTAAAACCATTGCGCCCACCACAACATTAATTTGGTTTCTTTATGATACCTTTGGTAAATTTGTTTGATATTGAAAGTGTAAAAATGTGAGGAAGAAATCCTTGAACTCCATCACATCACATGAAAGAAACCATTTAAATCCTTGTCAAAGGCACCCATTTAAATTGTATGGTCTGCGGTGTATGCAAGCTTAACATTTTTTCTTTTGAAGTTGAAGGTTGAGGTTGAAACTTATTAGCGTGTCGCTGACAAGACTCACAAAATTGAATTCTTAATGAAATTTCTTCGATACTTTTATATTTATATATATATACATATATATATATATATATATTTGTATATAAATATATATTTATATGTATAAAAATATATATATATATATAAATGTATATAAATAGAAATATATGTATATATATATATATATATATACTGTGGGCGTAAAAATTGAGTAAACAAATATCTGATTACTGTATAAAGATGAAAGTTGGGTCAAAACAACAGCAAAACTCAAATTCCATTGATACACAAAAACAGCTTTCTTCAATGTGATCAATTATTCAAAACATTTTATTTACATTAACATATTTAAGAGCCAAATGAATAAAAATATTTGGAGGCAAAAAATGAAGAATTTACTGAATAAAATATTAGGCCGGTCGTGAAACGTGGGGAGGTTCAGTGATGGTGTAGGGGTGTGTAGCAGCATCTGGGGTCGGTAATCTTGTCTTCATTGATAGTACAATGAAGAAGGAAGATTATCTTAATATTCTCAGGAGCAACTTACAACCGAGCGTAGACAAATTAGGTTTAGTGCTAGGAATTGGATCTTTCAGCAAGACAATGAACCTAAACGTACCTCACGTCTTGTTATGGTTGAATGGTTGCTTTATAGGACCCCAAAACAGCTTGATCATCCCCCGCAATTACCAGACCTTAACCCAATAGAACATCTATGGGAGCATTTGGATAGAACAATTCGACAGAGTACTATTATCAACAAGGAAGACCTGAAAAAAGCTATAACAGAAGAATGGTCAAAAATTTTTCCCGATGTTACCAATAAACTGGTAATGTCTATGCCACGGAGACTCAAGGAAGTAATAAAGTCTAAAGGATGAAGAAAGTACTAAATTTATTTTTTTAAGCAAGTAATAAGTACATTTGTTGATAGAAATGTATACTGTTTACTAACTTTTGACTCGTAGTATATGAATTTTCATTAAAAAAATGTATTTGCTTTTGTTTTTACCATAACTTATTTTTTGAATAATTGAATAATAATAATAATAATAATGAATAAAGCTATTTTTGTGTATCAATAGAATTTGAGTTTTGTTGTTGTTTTGACCCAAATTTCATCTTTATACAGTATATATTTGAATGAAAGTTTAAAAAATGATTCGACTAGCGAAAGTGCGACGCCCACACGCAAAAGGTCTATTTTCGATTCCCGGCTGAAACTCTCGAATTTTTCGCGGCACTACCGCTTTCGATCTGCTGGAAATACTCACAGAGTAATAACTGTCTAAGAAAGCTTCTCAAACTTCACCGTTCAGTGTCGGCAAAAAACTGCAGGTTCCCTTACTCGTGAGAAAACAGGAGCGCGCAAAATACGAGTAGTTGATGAGCAAGCTAGGCCCATGTGGACTGTCGCGCCATACAATTATTATTATCATTGTTATTCAATAGATAACTAGGTATAGGATTCAAAATCAGCTATGGACCAAAATATTATTTTGTGCAATGCGACTACCAGGCCAAGGATTTGAAGGAACTTGACAAATTATGACAACTCGACTCCAGTGGCTTTGTATCACTTCCATGAGCGCTCAGGAGCTCCTTAAAATTTGTTTTATTTTGGCAGAGTGATCGGTTTAATATCGCAGACAGCATTATGGTAAGTGTATATTTCGGGATTCGAGAACAAAAACAAATATTAATCATCGAAAATAGCTTTATTGTTTTTGAAAATATTCCCCATTAAGATCCATACACTTTTACATGCGTTTGAACAAATTGTCGAATCACTTTTTCCCTTCTGATTGAGGTATCTCCAAAACATGCATTCTGAATGCATCAACCGCTTCTTCAGGTGTCGAAAAACGTTGACCTCTCATTTTATTTTTTACATACGGAAATAAAAAGAAGTCATTCGATGTCAAGACGGCGGATGACTCATCAAATCGATGTTTTTCAAAAATGCAGTTGTTTGAGTGATTCTTCTTCGGCGGTTGGTTTTCCTGATTTCTTGGAAGACAACTGGCAAACAAATGGTTGTGTAGCACTCAGAATTGACTGTTCTGCGCTGTTCTAGTGGTACGGTTGCGACATGCCCAGTTTTCCGAAAAACCAGGCGACCATTTGCTTGGAAGTGCTTCGTGCGCGAGCACCTTTTGTTTGATTTGGCTCAATTTTTTGACGGTCAAATGTTCATGCAATATTGAATGTATGTTGGTCCCACTAATGCCTAAGGTTGTGTCAATCTCACGATAGGTCACATGACGATCTTGTAATATCAGTTGGCGCACAGCATCAATGGTTTCCGGAACAACAACTGATTTTGGACGACCTTCACGAAATTCGTCTTGAAGTGAGCTACGACCTCGGTTGAATTCACCATATAATCGATAAATACTAGTCCTTGATAGAGCTTCATCCCCAAAAATTGAATTAAGTTCATCGATGCACTGTTGTTGAGTTAAACCACGTCGAAAGTTGTAAAAAATAATCGCACAAAAATTTTCACGATGTAATTCCATTTTTAGATCGAGATGAATCATTTGGGTTGCCCAATTCCGAAATATAAAAGGCAACCTTCGTACTAAGTGGATTGGTCTAAATCAGTTTTGTTGACCCAACTGACTCATGCCAGGCGGTTTGCGGACTTTCCCATTGCAACCGGATGCTGCAATCCAAAGAAACTCCCCTCTCTTCCAAGGTAAAACCATAAGCATGGATTAAGTTAGGTACTTGGGTAACTAAGGCCATCGTGCCTCATTTACTCTTGAGTAAATGGATTTGTGGTATACGACCACCGAGTATTTATTTCATTTTTAAATCTTATTCGGAGACATAACATGATTTCTGTTTTCGAAATTAACCGGTAAGGCGTGGAATATGAGTTCCGTATGGCGATGTTGTTATAAAAGCACAAGGGTTTTGCCAGGAAATAGATGGTGCTAAACGTGCACCCACAACTTTTTCAAAACTAAGAATGTGCACAATTCACTTTGTTTTAAACTACGGTTCCCAATAAGTAGCATATATTAACGACAAGTTTTAGCAAGAAAACTTTAAAAAACTGCAAGCACGACAGAGCAAGATCCCTTTTCTATAATTTTACCTCCTCGATGAGTATAGACTGTGCAGAAGAATCAGTCATTGGAAAAACAATGATCACACAAAACTACCATTTAGAAAACCACGAAAAAGAAACAGAGTTACTTTTTTTTGGCACAGATGCTTTGATTTTAACAGGCTTGTTTCATGAGCCGAAAGAAGAATATGGCAGCTGTTGTTTACCCGGTCCACAAATAAGGAGACCCCTTTTGACAGCGGCAACTACCGAGGGATTAGTTTCCTCAACATCGCATAGAAGATCCCCTCTGTCGTATTGTGTGAGCGTCTGAAAACGTTTGTCCATAACCTATCAGAAGAAGAAGAAGAAGAAGAAGAAGAAGAAGAAGAAGAAGAAGAAGAAGAAGAAGAAGAAGAAGAAGAAGAAGAAGAAGAAGAAGAAGAAGAAGAAGAAGAAGAAGAAGAAGAAAAGAAGAAGAAGAAGAAGAAGAAGAAGAAGAAGAAGAAGAAGAAGAAGAAGAAGAAGAAGAAGAAGAAGAAGAAGAAGAAGAAGAAGAAGAAGAAGAAGAAGAAGAAGAAGAAGAAGAAGAAGAAGAAGAAGAAGAAGAAGAAGAAGAAGAAGAAGAAGAAGAAGAAGAAGAAGAAGAAGAAGAAGAAGAAGAAGAAGAAGAAGAAGAAGAAGAAGAAGAAGAAGAAGAAGAAGAAGAAGAAGAGAAGAAGAAGAAGAAGAAGAAGAAGAAGAAGAAGAAGAAGAAGAAGAAGAAGAAGAGAAGAAGAAAGAAGAAGAAGAAGAAGAAGAAGAAGAAGAAGAAGAAGAAGAAGAAGAAGAAGAAGAAGAAGAAGAAGAAGAAGAAGAAGAAGAAGAAGAAGAAGAAGAAGAAGAAGAAGAAGAAGAAGAAGAAGAAGAAGAAGAAGAAGAAGAAGAAGAAGAAGAAGAAGAAGAAGAAGAAGAAGAAGAAGAAGAAGAAGAAGAAGAAGAAGAAGAAGAAGAAGAAGAAGAAGAAGAAGAAGAAGAAGAAGAAGAAGAAGAAGAAGAAGAAGAAGAAGAAGAAGAAGAAGAAGAAGAAGAAGAAGAAGAAGAAAAAGAAGAAGAAGAAGAAGAAGAAGAAGAAGAAGAGAAGAAGAAGAAGAAGAAGAAGAAGAAGAAGAAGAAGAAGAAGAAGAAGAAGAAGAAGAAGAAGAAGAAGTAATCTCATAGTATTAGACTATCGACAAAAGGTCGACGCCAATTAATTGAAAGTGTCACTTATTGCAACGAACGCAGTCGTGAGTTTCAGTGTCGAGTTCAACGATGAACGGATCCATATCAAAAGAGTGTTGCGGTTCAGATGTTTTTGAATTTCACAAGGTGTTATGGACTGTCATGAATGGGCAAAATGACCACAGAATTTATCTAAATTGATGCATAGATAACCGCCTCGAATGCCGTTTCATACATCAGTTTCTCTGTATAACGCTAGAAATATGTGATCCATTTACTCTCTAAATTTGAGAAGCCATTCGGCCATTCGTCAGACAGAAATTTGAGTTGAAAGAGGTGATTTTTACTGTCACCAGGGCCTACATTGCAAACCTCAAAAATAAAACAAACTGTCGAACGCAATATCCAAACTAGCGTCGTAGGTTACGTCAAGACCTTTCAAATGATGTATAGTATTGCCAGATACGAGCTCTGTAGCGCTTTGTACATAGCCGGAAAATTCAAAAGTCAAAAAGGCGGAAGGGAGATATTTGACAACCTTATATTTTTCAGACGATCTCTTAAATCATTTCAGACGAAATCTCTTAATTTGGAGCATAGCTAGGAAAAGCATGTTGAGCTAAAGGGGGACTGTGTTGAGAAGTTAATCGCTTTCTTTTTATGGTATTTTCCAGCTATTGAAAGTCTGACCCAAAAAAATAGTACACACAACTTGACATTGTTTTGCATAGCACACCATCTGCTGCTTTTTATTGTATCTGCCTTAGAGAATGACATTCCAATGAAACAATGAATAACTTTATCGACGACTTCATCGTCAACTTGACTGCGAAGAAGTTCCCCCAACGAGTAGCTCTTCCACTCCCTTTGTTGTCACTGACCTCCATTCGTCGTGCCCAACCTATTGTTATTCAAGGATTAAAGGAGAAGTTGTTTCCCCAGACAATCGAGTCAAGTTTCTATCGATAGGTGCGAATAAGTACTTCAGCAAAGAAAAAGTTTACCCCTTCCTCCTCTGTGCATTGTTTTCGTAAATTCAGATTATTGAATCCATCCCCAGTTGCAAGAGGACACAAATGTTAAATTCGTTATGATCCTGTGTCGAGCTTCCCCACTCCTACACACGTGCGTAGGAGTGTATATCCAACAACGCCATTTAATCCCATAATCAATGCACCCACAGAGATAGTGTCACTGTTAAACACGCGCAAACCAACGTCTCGACAACGCAGCTCAGACGTCGGGCCTGCCGTAAAAGCCCATTGTAAAGAAACTCTGGCCAAGTTTTATCTCGCAGGCTGTTTTATTTGACCGTCCGCAAAAGGAAAATTGAAGGAAGGATTATCGCTGCGCAACCAGTCTTCAGGAAGAGATTTAATGCCCCTCCGAAACGGGCAGACGAACGATGATTGAATGAAATTACGTAGAAACACATTCAAGTCAGGCTTCTCCGCGAGCTGTTGAATGTGTAATGAGGCGTTCATTTTCACGTGATCCTACAGTGACAGGACACTGCACACAGCTGACTGGCAGCAGTAAATGGAGAGGCTTTGAAACCCGCTGACAGTAACGAGGTGATGAGTTCAGGTCTGGGTGGGATTTTGCCTTAATTGGAATGGTATTGCGTTGCGTCGATTATAACTTTTAATTGGAAATTCATAATTAATCGACGAAGTGGGACGTAAAACTGTCAGCGGGGTATTTATTCAATTTTATGATTATTTCAGTGACTACTCACTGCGCTTTGTGCATGCATTATTGGTCGCGGATCATAAGAATGTGAATTTAAAAACAAATGCAGGCCAATGAGACCACAATTGGTTGAGTCATTTTATTCATTAAAACTGCGAGAGGATTATCGCAGGAAGTGGTGAACGTGATTGATATTGATTTTACGGTAAATCTCTGCTCATATGGTTCTCGGATGGTTTATTTCAATTTGCCCGCACTGCAGTAAGGATGAGGAGGTCAACGAGGTCGGAAGCAGTGGCAGTGAGTCTTGTCAATGGCCACATGCACCCGAAGTCTCTACTCAGTCAGGTCCTTGTGTGCCTATATTTGCTTTTCATTGCTGTTTTCTGCATTTTGCATTTTTGTAAGCATAAGAAAATCGATTTTGTTGGTGAAAATAGAAACAGAGCAGGAGGAGGTTCCTTTCATTTACTCTGTCCTGATGTGAGCGTAAACATTCAGTTATATTTAAAATAAAGCCCTGGTGTGAGCGCAAACATTCAGTTTTATTTGAACTAAAGCTTGATGTAGATTTTCGATGTTTGAGATCATCTCAGTCTTCACCGATTCGTGGCTGTAGCACTCTATGTCGTGCGTTATGGGCGTTTGCTTCTAATGAGAATTCTTTAAACTACCAAAAAATGTTAAATTTGTAGTAAACTGAAGAATAAATCTCACGAATGCTTCTGCTTTGTGGGACCACATTATTGACAGGCCGATGTTTTGGCAGGTTATGTATGCATACCCAGACTAATTCGATTTGCAACTAACTCCAGACTCCCATACTTTCCAAACATTTCATAAGCACAAATTTTAATACGCGACAGATGATTTAACTCTTTGAAACAATTTTAGTCTCTATTGTGTTGCAAAATTTTTTAGTCGAGGGAGAATTTAAGTGTTATTGTCTTATATTGGGTTCATAACTTAATTCGTGCGGTTTGCTAAGAGAGGGCGTAACTGGTATTATTCCATTATTATTATTCCATTGGAACATGTATTGGAAAGCTGCTTTTGTACGTCATTTCAGTATATTTCATTTATTTGAAGCGTAAACAACAATATTTCTTTCACTCTAATGTGTAAAGGGTAATTTTTTAGAAGCTATAGAAAAGTTTTTCAAAAAAAAAAAAACAAATAAAATTCAGAAAAATTCATGAAATCTTTATTTGAATCGATAGTATGGTCTATATAATTTAGTGTTTGAAGATTATTTCAAACTGATTTATTTCAAAACTGCGCCTCAAATGGTCCATCCGCTTAGTCCAATTTTGGCATACTTTTTCCTCATTTCGGCCGGTATATCATGAATAGATGCTTCAATGTTGTCTTCCACTGCGTCAATTCAAGCGGGCTTATCTGTAAAGACATGAGCTTTAACATAGCCCAAAACCAAATAGTCTAAAGTCTATAGTCTAAATCGCACGATCTAGGCGGCCAATTGACCGGTCCCGAACGTGAAATAAAATGTTCACCGAACTCGCCTCTCAATTAATCCATTGTTGCGCGTGCCTTGTGGCATATGGCACCGTCTTGTGGAAACCACATGTCGTGCAAGTCAAACTCTTGCATTTTGGGGAAAAAAAAGTTGGATGTCATCTCACGCTAGCGCTCACCATTCACAGTTACGTTACGATTCGCATCATCTTTGAAGAAGTACTGTCCAATGATGCCACCAGCCCATAAACCGCACTAAAGTGTGACATTTGGATGCATTGGTAGCTCTTGCAATGCTTCTGGCTGATATTCGCTCCAAAATCACAAACAAACAACAAGTCTGCTTATTTACGTACCCATTGAGCCAAAAATGAGCTTCGTCCATTTTTGACCGTAAAATGGAAGAAGCGCGCGATAAACTTTCTTAACAGAGTACACATTTTGATAATAAAATTCAATAATTTGCAAGCGTTGTTCGTTTGTAAGACGATTCAGGCTTAAATTATAGACCAAACTGAAGATGTTTGACAGTCAAACAAAACACGAAACGTGCGTCAGCTGCTTTAACCAGTGTTGCAAAAAGATAATACCTAAAAAATCACTCTTTAGAACTTGTTTCTTCGGGGAGTTCTTCTTCATTACTTAAATATGAAGAAAACTGCTTCCCAAAGTCCTGGTATTTTGGTGGAAGTTTATGATGAACATGCGCTATATGATCAAAAGCTGTTTGCACGGTTTGAAAGTGTTGATTTTTGCTTGGAAGTCGATAAACGTCCTGGGCAGCCAAAAAAGTTTGAAGATGAAGAATTGGAAGCATTATGCTTTGAAGATTGTTGCCAAACACAAGAAGAGCTTGCAGAATCTTTGGCTGTAATAAAAGCAGTCATTTCAAAACAGTTAAAAGGAACTGGATATATTCAAAAGCAAGGAAATCGGGTTCCACATGAACTGAAGCCGAGAGACGTCAAAAGGCGGTTTTGCATATCCGAAATGCTGCTGAAATGTCACAAAAGGAAGTAAGTTTTGTATCGGACTGTTGGTGATGGAAAATGGATCCATTCTAAGTACAAAAAAATAATATGTGAAACCCGGTCAACCAGCCAAATCAACGGCAAAAGCCGAATATCCATGGGGTGAAGGTTATGCTCTGTATTTGGTGGGAGTAGAGGGATTTCCTGTTTTATGAGCTGCAAAAACCGGGTGAAACTATCAATGGACAACGCTACCGAACATAATTAATCCGTTTGAAGGGAGCGTTAGCCAAAAAGCGCCCGAAATATGCGACCAGACACAAGGCAAAAATGTTCCATATTGATAACGCTCGGCCCACGTTATTTTTTGGTTAAAAACTATTTGGACAAAAGCGGGTTGGACGTTTTACCCCACCTGCCTTATAGCCCAGACCTTGTCCCTCCTGACTACCATTTGTTTCGGTCGATGAAGAACGCCATCACTAAAGTACGGTTCATATCAGAACAGAATTGTAAGAAATTGGCTTGATTCAATCTTGGCTGCCAAACCGTTTATGGGTCCTTTTTTGTTGGTCCAAGTCAAGACATTCTTCTGAACTTGGATGACCCTCTATGACTGATATCTGATACTATTTCTCAAAAAGTAGATTTTTAACTTACTTCTATTAAACTCTGGAATCGCAAGTCGTTGAAACATAGAATTGAGAAAAGGAAGGAGAAGAACTGGAACACAGTTGAATTATTTTCTACAATGATCGTCCGATTGACTCCCATCTGTCAAAATTTGTTCACGTTTATACTCGCAGAATACTCGGGTTATGTATACCCAGATTTGTTGTAATAACAAAAAGTAACAACGAAAAAGGGCAAGGACACATTCCCAAGGGAACGAAAATCCCCCGCCGCCATTAAAAACAAACGAACGAGATTACAATTGTTTTCCAGAGCAATTCATCAATTTACGCCCCCACTGCCCTGCCGCAAATCAAGAAACAAACAACATGATCCCCTTCCCGCAAACTGGACCTTATTGGATTGCTGTTGTTTGCGCCCTTTAAATCATTGCTGTGGCGAGGCTGTGCGAACATTGAAGAATAACTTACATTTTTGTGAAAATAATTGAATTTATTAATCCACAAAGCTCTTTGCTGCCCAGAGATGATGCCAGGCGTTCAGACAAATATTCGCAGAAATATTCCTAAATTACATTTTTACCGTGCTCCCGACAGTGTTCCTCTACACCGTGATGGCCCGCCAGCGCGATCTGCGTCGAGGCTCAAAAAACATAAACAAAGAAGAAATCATACGGCAAAGAAATTTCATTAGTTTTGCCAAAAATAATTTCATCAAACTAAAATCCTGCTGCAGGGAGCTGCGTGCTAGGCCCCTACCGCTTGAGGGCGTGTGCAAGAACTCCGCTGCCATACGAGGTGATTGTTTTCCACAATCACAACTTTCGAGAGAAAATCAATAAGCCAACGGCCACCCACGCACGCGAATGTATGATACGTCCTTAACGGCCGCTGGCCAAACAAGGAAAGGTACGCCATCATTAAAAATGTATCAACGCATGCATGGCGCAAAGAGCATGGCTGCGGTCACGCGATCGAAGAATTAGGTCCCTCTGTTGTTAAACCTTTTTGTATTGATTACACGACGGCTCCTTGCTCGTTTTGGATAATTAATTCATTTCAACAGCGTCCTATCCAGGGAATGGTTAAAAGAAATCTTTTCCCTTGTGTGAGTGTTTGTATTGGCAAGCCATAGCCGATGGGAGACCTACAGACGTTTGGGAAGGCGTTTCATTTAAGGCGAATACTTGGTCGGAAGGCCTGTGCGGTGAGTCGTAAATCTTCAAGGATTCCGTATTGATTTGGTGAAAATAGACGATAATTAAATGTGAGCCCAGTTGAAATATGAGTTATAGCTCAGGCAGAGGCACAACCTTGGGTCATGCCACGATGGAGGAACTGTGGTGGTATTTCTTTCGGGTTTGTGATGGATTTCGTATCACGTGTGTACTTGACTGTGATTTTATTTTGCTCTTTCGTGTGTGGTTTTTGGTGGGCTGCTCTGAAAACGGAGTTTCGCGGTGATCTCTTTTAAGGGATTAAGCGTTTGCAAAGGAGCCACTTAAATGAAAAATGGGTACCTTAAGTCTTAACTCGTTAAAGAGGCAAACTCAACGAATGTCACTGATTTTCCTAGAGTGTGTTCTGTGGTTTTAAGGTATAGATATGGCGGTGAAGAATGATTGAAATGTAGAAGTCATAGTTTCAGACTTAAAAATAAGAAGAAGAAAAATAAGAAATAAAGAGTGACGGAAAGTGAAACCGCTCTAAGTCACAATCATTGCTTCAAGGCTAAGTAAATCGGAATTGAGTAAGATGTAACGCCCACACGACCTCGCATTTTTCATGGCATCATCTCTTTCGAGTTGCTAACCATACTCAAGGAGTACCAAACATCTTTAAAAAAACCTTCTATAATTTTGGCGTTCGAAGTTGTCAAGAACTTCTTGGTTTATTTTACTCCTGAAAGAGCAATAGCAATTTGGTGCAAATAATGGCCTTGAGACACCCAAATGCACGCAAATGGCTCTACGATATTTTGATTCACGCCAGCGAAAAGCTTATTTGACGTGGTCCAAATAGTGGTATAACTTAGTGTTCTCCAAGCTGAAAATTTGAACGGATCTGCATCCGAAGAATTTGCGGTCTATTATATTGAAAAAATAAATTGTGGATCATGATATTCAACCAATATCATAATCATAATAATTTTTGTCGCGACAGTTCACAGAGGGATCAGGTCCTAGCTTGCTCATCAACTACTCGTGTTGTGCGCGCTCCTGTTCTCTCACGAGTAGAAGGGACATACAGTTTTCTGCCGACTCTGAACAGCGAAGTTTGAGAAGCTTTCTCACCAGGTATACCAGTATGAGTGTCAAGATACAAATGTCTCGATAGGGAACATTTGTTGTGAACGAGCCCTTATTTTTTTTTGTTTTTTTGCTGTGAAAAATATTTAGTTCACATCAAATCATTGAACAGACAACATCATATTTTTTCATCGTGTTCAAAATGTCGAATTTTGTACCAGAAAGTGATGATTTGCGGAAAACATTAATTTGTTTATTTTTATTTGAAGAAAAGTGCTGCAGAGTCGCATCGAATGCTTGTCAAGGCATATGGTGATCATGCTCCATCAGAAGCAACATGCAAAACATGGTTTCAACGGTTCAGAAATTATGATTTTGATGTGAGAAATAAAGAACGTGGAAGACCACCAAAAAAGTTTGAAGACGCCGAATTGCAAACGATATTGGATGGAGATGACACTGAGTCAAAAGCAAATGGCAGCAATGTTAAATGTTGCACAACAAATAATTTTTGACCGTTTAAAAGCTATGGAAAAGATCCAAAAGTGTGGAAAATGGGTGCCACATGAATTGAATAAAAGACAGATGGAAAACCGAAAAAATACTTGTGAAATTTTGCTTCAAGGACACGAAAGAAAATCGGTTTTGCATTGGATTGTTACTGGCGATGAAAAATGGATTTATTTTAAGAATCCTAAACGGAAAAAATCATGGGTTAGTCTGGGACAACCATCAACATCGACTGCAAAACCAGATCGATTCGGCAAGAAAACAATGCTGTGTGTTTGGTGGAACCAGAAAGGTGTGCTGTACCACGAGCTCCTAAAACCTGGTGAAATCGTTAATACTGATCGCTACCGACAACAAATGATCAGTTTGAGCCATGCATTGATCGAGAAACGACCAGAATGGGCCAGAAGACACGGAAAGGTAATTTTGCTCCATGACAATGCACCTGCACACAAAGAAAAACCGGTTCACGATACAATCAAAACACTTGGCTGAGAGCAGCTACCCCACCCGCCGTATTCATAAGACTTGGCTCCTTCCGACTACCATTTGTTTTCATCGATGATACACGCATTGGACAAGCAGCACTTTGATTCTTACGAGGAGATCGAAAATTGGGTGTTTGAGTGGATTGCTTTAAAAGACGAACAATTTTATTGTCGTGATATTCACAAATTGCCAGAAAGGTGGTCAAAATGTATAGAATAAAATGTTTTTACTTTCCCTTTAATAATTAGTGTTTTTTTAAAAAAAAACTCTCATTTCATACTGGTAAACCTGTACCTTTGTTCTCAGTTCACTGTATGATTAATCTATTAGCAATCTTTACGATAACCTTGCTTATGTAAGGGAGGAGACTTATCGAATGAAGATTTTTCGGAAACGAGGATTCTTTCCTCTTTGGGGAGATGACGCTACACAATGTTTTGTATTCCATCTATTCCTGTGAACTTTTTGTTCTTCAAATTGTTGAGGGATCTACAGTTTTTTTTCCGACTCCAAACGGCGAAGTTTGAGAAGTTTTCTTAGACGGTTACTATTCTTTGAGTGTTGTCTGTAGTTCGAAAAATTTGGTGTTGAGCTGGGAATCGTACCTAGACCCTTCGGCGTGTGAGCCTCGTACTGTACCCATTACGCCACGGCGGCGAAAAAGTTAGACGAAATAAAAATACGTCTTGGTCTTGTAAAACAAATTGGCCAATTTGAACTGCTCTAAACCTTGAAATTCGAAACAATATCGGAGGGAAGAGGCGACCGCCTATAATCCCTAAGGCAAATGCACCCAATATGCAAATGGTCCAACACCTTTTTACAAACTTTTCTAGATGATCTTCGTTTTACACTCACATCCAGTGCAGCCCTATTTTCATTCATGCAAACTGTTTAACGACTGTGACCATGAGTGATATCTGCTTTCATGCCACCCTCACAAAATTTTTTTACAAGCAGTACAGACCTTGCCTTGAACGCCCTTTTAGAAATGAAGACTTCTTTAAAGAAAACGGACAATTTATGCTGTTTAGCTCTCGGTTTTCAAATATATTTCTTTTATTTTCCAACACTGAACAATCGTAAACCAACTTACTTTACTCCCCGGAGGTGTGCACAACTTGGTTAATAATGACACAAGTTGCGTACCCTACATGAGTTAGAAGATACTGACTTGCATCACAACAATATGACTATGTCTGAAAAGTTATATTTCTTGTGGAAAAAGTTTGAATACGAAGACAAACGAGGTTGTGTGAGCTTACTTAAAAGACCTCCCGCGAGCTTCATTTGAACACCTAATTTGTATAGAAACGCTTTCAGTGGCCAGCAAGGAAACAATTAGGATGAAGTTAAATGATTGGATCATAGAAGTTTTTTTTTCCATTCACTAAGTATTTGCTGAACTACTAGTGTCTAGCTCTTGGTAGACAATTAAGCAACGAGTAGGAATAAAATCTCGTGAAACCGATTTCTTAACCTATTTCGTCACGGTTTTCTATGAACGAGTTCTTCTCTACCTCTCTGAAGACAACTATATGTTTCATTTGCTTGTCCTCTTTCCCGTTTCAGATTCCGCAATCGACACCAGATACAAGAAGAGTGATGTTCCAGTTCCCCAGGTAAGTAAAAACTCACCCTTCACTTCTTCCTACAGCTGCAAAATAAGTGATAATCCAGAAATTCATCCCGGAAGGTAACAACTTCGGATTTCCTACTTCCCTGCGGAAAAAACAGAATCCTCTCGCTCTGTATTCAAATGGAAATGCTCGTCGAATGAACAAAATTGCCACAAGCCCATATTTCAAATCGTTTCAATAAAATGAATAAAACGTAGTAATGTTCCACATACGCCCCCTTGTTGTCGCATTGAGATTCAAATTGACTTGAATATCTCTCCCGAAAAATCCCCTTCTCCATCGACTGAGCACTCTTATGCTGGCCCAAAATTAAATTTGAAAGTCAAAGCAAAGGACATAATCATCCGAGAGGCAGAAGTCCGCCAGACCCTCGTCGGATAGGGAAACGTGCACCTGCCTCGTCTTATTGCGTCTAATCCCTCGCAAACCGTTCTTGGTTTGAGTAATTAAATTGATTACGTTCACAATAAACTGCGTCATTGTCAAGGGATGCGTCCTTGAAGGTTGAATGGCGCTCAAGCTGCCACCACGCGACCGGGGCCACATTGCCACGAGAGACCATCAAACAGGGGTTATGCCTCGTAAATGCCTCTTATTCCGTGGTCGGTGTATGGAAAAAATCATTCGTTTGATACTTGTCACTGAAATTGATTTTTTCCCTTCTTCCTGATGAATGTGATGATGCGGTAATTCCAGTTTTTACAGCCCCAAGAGCCGGCTGGTCGGGTTGCTGGTTTTCTCCTCGTCGTCTCGTGGTGAAAAGTTGGTTTTATGGGTGGTTCGGCAGTTCGGGTGTTAAGCAATATTTTGCGATGCTGCCAAAGTGATGGATTAGTGTGACCTATTGAGACGTGACCGCCTTTTGTACTGCGAAGGCACCAAACCGTGTGTAAAAGCCGGATTTGTCGAGCTCTTGTAAAAGTTTATTTGACTGAATTGCGGCATTCAATTCGTGGAACTTTTATTACTGGGAACGGTCTTATATTACATACCTGTCGTGCTAGGTCAAATCGTCCCGTTGTTCTTGGATTAGAAACGATTTCTTAAGTTGCACGAAGAATACACAAATTTTGGCAAGAAACAGGCAAATAAAGCAGTGACACGAGAGACTTAAAGTACTTCTGGTAGGTCACGTAGCGGGATAATGAGGACGTCAGAGGTTTTTAAAATCAGGAAATAGTATTTCCAAGTGACACTCAACACAAATTTCAAATAGATTCCTTTTTGTGTCTGAAGAGGAAGAAAAGAATGATTAAATGTTGTGGTTTCGTGGTTTCTGTTTTTTTAGAACTATGTCTTGTCAGAGTTTGACTTGGCTCAGACTGAGTCTACATGCTTAAAGTGTGATGTTGGGCACTACGCTTTCCGTCAAAGAATAAGAAATTCCAAATTCCAATTTTAAAAAATGGATAAGAGTGAGTTCTTCTTACACGTTTATGGTTACGTTTTTGTAACCATTTTTATGCCAACTAATCCGAACTTCGAAACGGATGCGAATTGCATGCGATTTAGACCTGTGCCCGGTTTTCCTGAAAGTCAATATAGGCAACACATTGTGTGTACCAGAAACCACTGGGCATTCCTTTCTTGGGCGATATGCAACAGTCTTTGGTCGATTCGAGCGAGAGCGACAACATTTTCCACAGGACTTGGACAGGACTTGGACACGACTTGGACAGGACTTGGACAGGACTTGGACAGGACTTGGACAGGACTTGGACAGGACTTGGACAGGACTTGGACAGGACTTGGACAGGATTTGGACAGGACTTGGACAGGACTTGGACAGGACTTGGACAGGACTTGGACAGGACTTGGACAGGACTTGGACAGGACTTGGACAGGACTTGGACAGGACTTGGACAGGACTTGGACAGGACTTGGACAGGACTTGGACAGGACTTGGACAGGACTTGGACAGGACTTGGACAGGACTTGGAGAGGACTTGGACAGGACTTGGACAGGACTTGGACAGGACTTGGACAGGACTTGGACAGGACTTGGACAGGACTTGGACAGGACTTGGACAGGACTTGGACAGGACTTGGACAGGACTTGGACAGGACTTGGACAGGACTTGGACAGGACTTGGACAGGACTTGGACAGGACTTGGACAGGACTTGGACAGGACTTGGACAGGACTTGGACAGGACTTGGACAGGACTTGGACAGGACTTGGACAGGACTTGGACAGGACTTGGACAGGACTTGGACAGGACTTGGACAGGACTTGGACAGGACTTGGACAGGACATATACAAGAATTTTTAACAGAACTCGAAATGTGATAATAGAAAAAATAGTCCTTAGACAACAACTGGGTTAAGGACTCGGAATAATAATTAAAATAATTGTTGGCGCTACAGTTCACAGGGAGACCAGGGCCTAGCTTGCTCATCAACTACTCGTCTTGTGCGCGCTACCGTTCTCTCACGAGTAGAAGGGGCCTACAGTTTTGTGCCGACTCCGAACGGCGAAATTTGAGAAGCTTTCTTAGACAGTTATTACTCTTTGAGTGTTGTTAGCAGCTCGCAAGAGGTGGTGCCGTTTAAAAATTTGAGGTGTTCAGCCGGGAATCGAACCTAGACCCTTCGGCGTGTCAGCGTCGCACTCTACCCACTACGCCACGGCGGCCACTCGGAATAGAACATAAAAAAGATTTGAATCAGTACTGGGGCAAGATCTTCGACAAATGAATAAGAAGTGAGACAAGTACATTTACAAGAACTTCGACGAAAAATAGACAAAAACTTAAGCAAGAACTTTGAGAAATGTTTGAACAAAAACTTACACGAGAACTGAAAGCAAAATTAAAGCAGCAGATATATAAAGCTAATAACACGCGCAATACATGACATAGTTTTTTTTCGATTTTATTTTCTATTAGCGTGCTTTAAAGGGATTATTTGTTACCCTAAAGTGACCGGGATTAAGCCACAGCACGGACTGGTGTTGTAGAGGAAGAGAGGGAAGGGAGGTACCAATGCACATTGATTTTAAATACCTGTTGATTGTAATAAGGGCGAAAAGAGTATTCCATATGCGTGTGGTTCGGCTTAACCGAAACGAAAGTGGACTTAAGGGTGAACGGGTAGACATTCCTAGTGAAAAGTGTAAATTCTGGAAAGAGAGGAATCCATCTGGCTATTTCTTCAGAACACTTTTTGTCGAAATACCGATAACTGAACGTCGATGATCGAACGGATTATTTGACGTTGTAATTAGTTTTGCGTGCGATTTTTGGTCCTGTTCGCGCGGATGGCATCTGGAGGAGAAAATTTAACTCTGTGGGCTGTACAGCGACATGCCCCTACATATATTAAGCAGAAGATGCTAGGCCTAGGCCTAGGCTATGGTGGTGCACACAAGTAGAAAAGAACCCCAACCAACTCGGAATGCGCAACTGGAGGCAGCTGGAGAAAGATCCTGCTGTCTGGAAAGGCATTTTGGTTAAGTCCCAGGTCCACTCCGGACTGTAGTGTCACAAGAGGAAGAAGAAGAAGAATTAGTTTGACCGCTCGCTGTTGGATTTTATCTAGTAAGTGCAAAGAGGTCTTGGGAGCTCAATATCGGATAGGAGCGTTATACTCAAGCTTTGAGCTACTATATATTGGATGATGTGACAGTCCACAAAGTGACCAAGGAGCAACTTCTTCATCAACTTCTTGTATACTTCAAACGATGAACTTTGAGAAGCTTTCTTAAAGACAGTTGTTAATTTTTAAGTGTTGTCAGCATCTAAAAAGAGGGAGGTGCTCAAACTGGGAATTGAACCCGGCGTGTGAATGTCGCGTGTGAATATCGCACACTATTATGCCACAGGAACCACTGGGTGGCGGCCTTGTATACTGTACCCTGATCACAAGGACAAAAATATTTCTTGAATCGCTTTAAGAAACCTAGACATTTCGTTGCATTTTTGGTGATCTCAAATAGGTGATCGTTGCAACAAGAATAGACGGTTATTCGGTTTCAACAATGCAAAAGCTGGGAACGTTTAAATAACAGTTTGTAAGTTTTTAAAGCATTCCACTCTTTTTACTTTGTTAATGGGCTTAACATGCATTATTATTTCGAGTCTATGGCCGAAGAGGAGGACAAGAGCCAAGGAACGAATATGAAAATCTGAAAATTCAGTGAAAGTCTGTATTGGATAAGAAGACATACAAGAAATCATTTAGTGAAAAAAACATAGAATGTAGGAGTCAAAACGGGGCTTTGGAGAACTCCAGCAATTATTTTGTGAATATCAGACTTGAACCCGTCCAATACAACTTATATTGAATAGTTTGAAAGAGAATTCATTGAGGAAGATATTCATAGACACTGGCCTACTGGCAGACTCTGCCAAATGACTTTGACGTATCAAGCGCAATGATCTTGCTTTCTTATATATATATGTCTACTTTTGGGTTTCCATGTTGTTCGCCACCCCTTCAAACCATTATTCGAAGAGTGTCCATTTTTCTGAAAGAATGTAGTTCTACGTTTACCGAGTTTAAATTCATACCAATATTGTGTAAGCGAATCTTTAAGAACAAATTTACTCTACAGACGGATAGATTTTCTCATAGAAAAAGCAAAAAACCAAAAGGTTATCGATAACCCGCTGGTGTCGGGTACTTGTCCTCTGTACCAGTTAATGTCGGCAAAGGACAGCAAAGATAGCTCAACAAACTTCAATGTAAAAATTATTTTCCCCGGTACTTCCTTGTTATTCCATACCAACAGACCGAAAAAAAAATTCCAATCTCAAGACATCCTCGTTAACCTCGCCACAGGAGACCGTAGTCATAAGTTTTAAACTAGTCATCTCGCAGAGCCGAAATATGCCAGGGGGAGTGATTTTCCTCAGATCCTTTAAAACGCCTAATCCCGCTCCACCACCTTTCAACATAATTTTTCCATAAAAAGAAACTGCTCAAACTCATTGAAGGAGGAACTTTCCCTGTGAACTTTACCGAACTCATAATTAATGGCCCTCAACCTGAGACGAGGTGTGTGCCGGCCGCTTGTCCCAGATTCCGCAGAAGGCCACTTGAAAGAGGAGCAGAACTGCTTGATGCACATCAACTGGGATTATTTTTAACTTTTTCCAAGTAATCCCTTACAGTCCATTGCGTCGTCGGTGGCGACCGCCTAAACTATGCAGCGGCGGCCGACTGACTCTTTCAGCTCCTCGTTGATTTAATTAAAGCCCCATCAGAGGCGCTTAGATAACCAGTGGCTGACATCGTCTAATCCAAGTCCCCAGTCAGCAGTCCCCTGCCCGTGCCGCAATCCACCGAGCATTACGAAACTGCAGCTACGCCGTCGTCGTCGTCGGTTTTTGTTTTCGCTTTTGTTTATTCAGGCACAAGCACCAATTTGCATAACGCCCAATCCAAGAGTGGACATGACACATAACCGACTCTGGAGGGGTGGCACGGGCGAGAGTTGAAAAATCGATGACGAAGTGACGGTGGAAACCATGAAAAAGTACGCCGCAGCTATTTTGAGGAAGGCTCTCTTGCATGACAGCCTATCCCATGGTGTGGTCTAAATTTGGCCACAGCTTATGCCAACGAGGCCAGTGCCTTAAGAACACTGGCGTGCCACATGGCCAATGAGGCTGGACGCCGAGGACTGGGACCGTGATGGAAGCATTATTATTAGCGCTTTAATGTAAATCAGTTAATTCCCCGTTCACACGTCCTCTCTGTGTTCCTTAGTTGCCTCAGTGGCGAGGTGCGACCTGGCGGTGGTGAAGGTGGTACTGAAGATCATACTTTCGTGCTCCGGCACGAGCCTCCCATTCCTATCGAACAGCACCGTGCCGAAGGCTTCCGAGGTACGAATCAATAAAAATCCCATTTGCATGGTAATAAAAGCCCATTAGCATGTTGGCTTCACTTCCCTGCTGCTGTCGGCGGGCGCCCTCTCGTTGTTGGAGTGGGTGGCGGCCTAGTTGCGGCAATTCCACATCTGGCATTGTGTAATCCCATTGACATTACTATTATTTGCAGCACTTGAGGCGGTTAAGAGTTGCGAGATATGCGAAAAGTTTTTATGAACGGCGGATGCGTAAAGTGGATTGCAGTTTATTGCGAAGAGACTGCGTTGACGACTTGGTTTGCGGTAGAAGTATGGTACATATACCGCTCCACAGTCAGACGCATAAACTTCGACAAATTGTTGTGAGATTGGAGGAAGTTCTGAAGCGTTTATTCTGCAAGCAGAATCTTATCTCTGTTGTGGTAAGGACTTACGCTTAAGCTTAGGCTTAGGCTTGGTCTTGGTCTTGGTCTTGGACTTGGACTTGGTCTTGGACTTGGACTTGGACTTGGACTTGGACTTGGACTTGGACTTGGACTTGGGCTTGGACTTGGACTTGGACTTGGACTTGGACTTGGACTTGGACTTGGACTTGGACTTGGACTTGGACTTGGACTTGGACTTGGACTTGGACTTGGACTTGGACTTGGACTTGGACTTGGACTTGGACTTGGACTTGGACTTGGACTTGGACTTGGACTTGGACTTGGACTTGGACTTGGACTTGGACTTGGACTTGGACTTGGACTTGGACTTGGACTTGGACTTGGACTTGGACTTGGACTTGGACTTGGACTTGGACTTGAACTTGGACTTGGACTTGGACTTGGACTTGGACTTGGACTTGGACTTGGACTTGGACTTGGACTTGGACTTGGACTTGGACTTGGACTTGGACTTGGACTTGGACTTGGACTTGGACTTGGACTTGGACTTGGACTTGGACTTGGACTTGGACTTGGACTTGGACTTGGACTTGGACTTGGACTTGGACTTGGACTTGGACTTGGACTTGGACTTGGACTTGGACTTGGACTTGGACTTGGACTTGGACTTGGACTTGGACTTGGACTTGGACTTGGACTTGGACTTGGACTTGGACTTGGACTTGGACTTGGACTTGGACTTGGACTTGGACTTGGACTTGGACTTGGACTTGGACTTGGACTTGGACTTGGACTTGGACTTGGACTTGGACTTGGACTTGGACTTGGACTTGGACTTGGACTTGGACTTGGACTTGGACTTGGACTTGGACTTGGACTTGGACTTGGACTTGGACTTGGACTTGGACTTGGACTTGGACTTGGACTTGGACTTGGACTTGGACTTGGACTTGGACTTGGACTTGGACTTGGACTTGGACTTGGACTTGGACTTGGACTTGGACTTGGACTTGGACTTGGACTTGGACTTGGACTTGGACTTGGACTTGGACTTGGACTTGGACTTGGACTTGGACTTGGACTTGGACTTGGACTTGGACTTGGACTTGGACTTGGACTTGGACTTGGACTTGGACTTGGACTTGGACTTGGACTTGGACTTGGACTTGGACTTGGACTTGGACTTGGACTTGGACTTGGACTTGGACTTGGACTTGGACTTGGACTTGGACTTGGACTTGGACTTGGACTTGGACTTGGACTTGGACTTGGACTTGGACTTGGACTTGGACTTGGACTTGGACTTGGACTTGGACTTGGACTTGGACTTGGACTTGGACTTGGACTTGGACTTGGACTTGGACTTGGACTTGGACTTGGACTTGGACTTGGACTTGGACTTGGACTTGGACTTGGACTTGGACTTGGACTTGGACTTGGACTTGGACTTGGACTTGGACTTGGACTTGGACTTGGACTTGGACTTGGACTTGGACTTGGACTTGGACTTGGACTTGGACTTGGACTTGGACTTGGACTTGGACTTGGACTTGGACTTGGACTTGGACTTGGACTTGGACTTGGACTTGGACTTGGACTTGGACTTGGACTTGGACTTGGACTTGGACTTGGACTTGGACTTGGACTTGGACTTGGACTTGGACTTGGACTTGGACTTGGACTTGGACTTGGACTTGGACTTGGACTTGGACTTGGACTTGGACTTGGACTTGGACTTGGACTTGGACTTGGACTTGGACTTGGACTTGGACTTGGACTTGGACTTGGACTTGGACTTGGACTTGGACTTGGACTTGGACTTGGACTTGGACTTGGACTTGGACTTGGACTTGGACTTGGACTTGGACTTGGACTTGGACTTGGACTTGGACTTGGACTTGGACTTGGACTTGGACTTGGACTTGGACTTGGACTTGGACTTGGACTTGGACTTGGACTTGGACTTGGACTTGGACTTGGACTTGGACTTGGACTTGGACTTGGACTTGGACTTGGACTTGGACTTGGACTTGGACTTGGACTTGGACTTGGACTTGGACTTGGACTTGGACTTGGACTTGGACTTGGACTTGGACTTGGACTTGGACTTGGACTTGGACTTGGACTTGGACTTGGACTTGGACTTGGACTTGGACTTGGACTTGGACTTGGACTTGGACTTGGACTTGGACTTGGACTTGGACTTGGACTTGGACTTGGACTTGGACTTGGACTTGGACTTGGACTTGGACTTGGACTTGGACTTGGACTTGGACTTGGACTTGGACTTGGACTTGGACTTGGACTTGGACTTGGACTTGGACTTGGACTTGGACTTGGACTTGGACTTGGACTTGGACTTGGACTTGGACTTGGACTTGGACTTGGACTTGGACTTGGACTTGGACTTGGACTTGGACTTGGACTTGGACTTGGACTTGGACTTGGACTTGGACTTGGACTTGGACTTGGACTTGGACTTGGACTTGGACTTGGACTTGGACTTGGACTTGGACTTGGACTTGGACTTGGACTTGGACTTGGACTTGGACTTGGACTTGGACTTGGACTTGGACTTGGACTTGGACTTGGACTTGGACTTGGACTTGGACTTGGACTTGGACTTGGACTTGGACTTGGACTTGGACTTGGACTTGGACTTGGACTTGGACTTGGACTTGGACTTGGACTTGGACTTGGACTTGGACTTGGACTTGGACTTGGACTTGGACTTGGACTTGGACTTGGATTCACTTCCTTCGGCATTTCACCCAAATACGGCAACATTTTTATATTTCAATTTATATTGACTCAATTTATAACTGACTAACGCACATTAATTTTGCCTAGATTTAAGGATTATGTCACATATTTATATATTTGTTGTAGTTAAAACTTAGGGGTGGAAAGACTACAATCCTCCTAAAAACAGTTTTTTCATTCTCTTATCAAATCCATCGTATCGATGTTTAATTTGTCCTTCATTCATTCCAATTCTTTTCTTCTTTTTATTTCAGTCAGACGAAGATGTCCTTGAGCTGGAGCATCTGAAGCACGACGAGCCTGCGGACTCTGGCGAGGGGGGCGACATTCATTTCGAAATCCCTTCGGCAATACGCCCGCCAGCGGAGAAGGCACCAGTCAACCCAACTGACTTAATGCCAGATCTGGAGCAGCAACTGGAGGAGGTGACAACGGCAAAAATCACCACAATCAGCAACGCAGGCCAGCGCGAAGAGGAGGAGACACTCGCCGGTGAAACGCACCATCGTCCACCCATGTTGCCTCAGCACGACGGAGGGAAGATGGCCAATAATCAACACCAGCAGCAGTCCCCAACAGGCCGTGGCGAGGCGAATACACCAAATGAAGGCAACGGCAGTCCTCCAATGTTAACCAAGGTGAGTGCAATTCGACACGAGTTCCCGTCACTCTCCACCGCCCATGAATCATGCAAACAAAATAGATATCCAGGAGTCAACAACAGCTCTCTGCAGCCAGTATCAAACTTTTCAAGGGACTTGCTCTGCAACAGAATCCTCTCTGTGGAAACTCCCTGCAGCAGATGCGCTCTGCCGGAGAAATTTGTAGCAAGACTAATTATAGTTGGTTTAGGGGTGAATGGATTTTCAAATTTCACTTCCCCGCAGGGACCGAGTTAATTAATTTTCAGGATTATCCACCTTTAGGGGACTAGCGCGTCGGGCTGTATGCCAATTATTTGTGTTCCGGGTGCTCTGCTGCATGGTTTCTGCCTCGATTGCTTGCTGAACATCCCTACTGCGAAGGCATTAGATGCGCCAAACCCATAAAAACACACGCACACTCAATCACAGTGAAATTGTAGGCGCAACATCCTCCCTCCGCCACAGCCATTAGCTGGAGAAACCGGACCTATCTAATCGGAAAGGAGCCTCACGGCTGTCAATCTGTGTATGGGTGTGGAGGAGGTCTGTGTGGCTTGGTCGTTTTACCTCCTTCAGGTGACCTGCTGTAGCGCGACAGCCACAAGTGCCTTTAGGTTGACTCGATAAGAACATTAGGGTGTTAGACAGATGACTATGCGGACCTTCTTGCTTGCGGTTGTACCTGTGAACTATTTTGGAAATTCGATGCGCTGTCATGGCAGAGATCTCATTTTCCTCCTCAATTTATCAGCGTACGCATTCGTTTAGATGGAGATGCTTTGGTTTATTGGTGCGGCTTAAGGGTGATTTAATCATTTATTTAATCAGACATTATCTTACACACGTATCGCGAATTTTTTTCTCTGATTTGGTGGACTGCAGACTTTATTTTATCTCATCAAGGAATCAACAGAAGAGACTAGAAGGTGCCAGAATATGAAATGGATATTTAATTTTTGCGTGTATGCTTGGAACCGTTTTCGACTTATCCTCACATTTCTTTTAATTTTACAGACAACATTTTTTTCAAATGTTCTTATTTTTGCTAGAAGATAGCACCGTTACCAACAGTAAAAAACAAGCAGATGATACAGTCAATTCGATTTCAAATAGAAAAGGGTAAATGTTCGATGTTTTCCGTTGTGGTTCTAATGTTTTGTCTATAACTGTGACTTCTTCAGTTACTACCTACGTTTTACATGCTATTGTTCTCACTTACGAGTGGGACCTATCGTTTTTTTTTAACTCCGAATGGCGATATTTAAGAAGCTTTTGAACACTTTGAGTGAGGTCGACAGCCTGAAAGGGGGAGTGCTGTGGAAATGCGTGGTGTTCTGGTTAGTAATCAAACATGCGACCTTCCTATTCAGAAAAGTTAAAGACGCCACATGTCAAGTCTGCCTCTTGTTGCAATCAACGTCATCTAAAACTTCACTAGAACAATTCACCGGAAGACAAGGAAATGCAGCAAGGCTCCTTGCTCAAACCAAAGTCTGACTGTAGTTATTATTCGCTATCAGGGAAGTAGAAGGTTTAAAACCCTTTCTTTGCTTTCCCTGCAATTTCCCAAATCTCCAGGTCACGTTCTTGGATCACGTGGACTATATGAAATGCGTGGTGTTCTGGTTAGTAATCAAACATGCGACCTTCCTACTCAGGTCGCCACGTGTCAGGTTTGCCTCTTGTTGCATTCAACGTCATCTAAAACTTCACTAGAACAATTCATGGGAAGACAAAGAAATGCAGCAAGGCTCCTTGCTCAAACCAAAGTCTAACTGTAGTTATTATTCGCAATCAGAGAAGTAGTCGCAATCAGAGAAGTAGAAGGCTTAAAACCCTTTCTTTGCTTTCCTTGCAATTTCCCAAATCTCCAGGTCACGTTCTTGGATCACGTGGACTAGATGAACTCAATGATAACCAACATGGACACCATGACTGGAGAAGCAATCATCTCCAGGAAGTCATTTCGAGGACACTCCTTAAAATGTTTAGATTGCTTCCACAGTTCTTCAATTAGGGCACTCCTCACATTCTGTAGCAAAACGCATTAAGATGACAACGTCAGCCAAGCCTGTCTCTGCCAAGCAGCCACCGCACATGTGTCAAGTTAGATGCGCCCTCAGACTCATCATCATCAAATCTCCATGAATTCATTTCCATTTAATCACGATTTACATTAAAACGAAGAATGGAGGGGACCATCTGCCAAGTCAGCCGCCCACGGGATACCCAAGCAAGTGCTCTCTTCTTGGTGATGGAGGTGCGTTTGCTTTTCATAAGATTAGGGTACAATTCCCTTTGAAGTCGTGCGAGTGCATTCCATGGCACAAGGTCGCAGTCGGATAAGGGAGATATCTCTCCTCTTAGTAACCTACCCTTGTGAGCAAGAATTAATTAAACGATAAAAACCGCAATAAAAAGCCTGGCATTTTCATTCTTCGGGCAGATAGAACGCACTTCCATGCCATCCCGTTGGGCAAGCCTCCAGCCCACGCAACCGGTTATTTTTATTTTTGGGTCAGCGGTCTTGGCTCCGGAGGCTGGACGCGAGAAGCCCATGAAATTCTTTGTGCCTCGCACTGTGCAATTAATGTCCTGGAAAATGAAAGGAAAACGCTCCCTTGGCCTGCCTCACTTCATGATGACACACATTTATAGGAGGAACAGAAGGAACGCCTAATGTAATCATATCTAGCCCAATAGTCCCTTTCGGCTGATGTGCAGGACTTCCTTTAAGCCCCTATTCAAATTCAGAATGAATTTCTCGTGTCTGCACAACCGGAAAACATCACATGTTTGTTGTCTAACAAGGAATGAGTGCTCGTGTGGCTTCGTCCTTCATGAAATTTAATTCTGTTTTCATTCGTTTCGGCTCAAGTTGTCAATGAAAGCGGAATGTTTGGGTTATCCTTTCTTCACACGAGCACAAGTGCTCGCTACTGTGTGCTCAGCTGTGTAATTTGATTGTAGACATAAAAGCACTCGCTTCCTGCGCCAGGTGCAAATACAGTCTGTTCAGGGAGCGTATGGGCGCTATGATCCCACAAGGATTTGTGGTAGCAGAGGTATTTTCCACTGAAAACTTATGGTAAAATGTGTGTGGTAAATGCAATTAATTTGATAATATTGCGGGTGAATTGGGGCTTTCCATTAGCGCACAACACTTCATCGAGGTATGATCTGGTTCTTCACATTCCTTAAGTGTCGTAGGCATAATAAACGATCATCAGAGTATGCAAGCTTGTTTTTAAAAGGATAAAGGACTAGCAACAGCAATAGTACTTAAATGAATGTGCATGAAAGACAGGAATCAACTTCGATTTCAGTTGTGTTTATTTCTTGTAAGCACACTTAACAGTGGTGGTCATGGACTTCTAATTACTTACAACTGAACGGACGACGTCTCTATAGTCAAAATTATGGAAAGTCCAAATTTATCAGATCTTGAAAAGTCAAAGTATCAATCCCGCATAGATAAAATGCCACACCGATCAAAATATTGAAAACCCAACATTTTGTTGAAAATTTCGAAAGTTTAAAGTCCCGAAACGACCATAATCTTGTAATCACAAATTTTACTTGATATAAATTGACATAGCCTAAACTAAGTGTGTAGTCCAAAACCTAGGGGGGTCGAAACAGAGAAGTTTTCAAAGAATGTCTCTTATTTCTATTCCTCTAAAGTACATCGTTTGAGATTGCAATATCAGAATTTGGCCTTACATAATTTTTGTGCACAACGAACAAAGTATTCTCGCTTGTATGAAAGAATGTGTTTGTTAAAGCATTTGCACAAAAAATAACGGATTGTTCCGCATGTAAGTAAGAGCGGAAGAGTAAATCTTCTTCTTCTTGTGGCGCTATAATCCGGGGTGGACCTGGGCCTCAACCAACATGCTTCTCCAGCCAGCACGATCTTTCGCCAGCTGTCTCCAGTTGCACACTCCAAGTTGGTTGAGGTCCATCTCCAATTGTGTGCGCCACTTTAGTCTAGGTCGTCCTCTGTTGCGTTGTCCCAATGGCACGGATTCAAAGACTTTTCGGGCCGGAGCAGTGGTGTCCATATGATCTACATGGACTAACCACCTTAAGCGTTGTATCCGTAGACGCTTGACCAGGCGCATGTCGCTGTACAGCCCATAGAGTTCGTCATTAAATCTTCTCCTCCAAAAGACATCAAGGCAAACAGGACCAAAAATCTCGAAGAGACTTAGGGCTTCCTCATCTGCCTTTGCTAACGTCCAAGATTCCGCGCCATAAAGTAGGACGGGGATGATCAAGCTGATATATAAAGCGAGCTTCGTCTTTCGAGAGAGGGCTTTATTACTCAATTGCCTCTTGAGCCCAAAGAAACAGCGATTGGCAAGAGTGATTCTGCGTTTGATTTCGGTACTGATGTTGTTGTCCCTGTTTACCGCGGAGCCGGAGTTAACTAAAAGTAAATAATAATAATTAAATGGCGCGACAGTCCACTGGGGGACCAGGCCCTAGCTTGCTCATCAATTACTCCTGTTGTGCGCGCTACTGTTCTCTGACGAGTAGAAGGGACATACAGTATTCTGCCGACTCTCAACAGCGAAGTTTGAGAAGCTTTCTCACCAGGTATACCAGTATGAGTGTCAAGATACAAATGTCTCGATTCCCTACATTTGTTGTGAACGAGCCCTTATTTTTTTTGTTTGTTTGCTATAACATCTGTGAAAAATATTTAGTATACATCAAGTCATTGAACAGACAACATCATATTTTTTCATCGTGTTCAAAATGTCGAATTTTGTACCAGAAAGTGATGATTTGCGGAAAGCATTAATTTTTTGTTTTCATTTGAAGAAAAGTGCTGGAGAGTCGCATCAAATGCTTGTCGAGGCATATGGTGATCATGCTCTATCAGAAGCAACATGCAAAACATGGTTTCAACGGTTCAGAAATGATTATTTTGATGTGAGAAATGAAGAACGTGGAAGACCACCAAAAAAGTTTGAAGACACCGAATTGCAAACGACATTGGATGGAGATGACACTTTGAGTCAAAAGCAAATAGCAGCAATGTTAAATGTTGCACAACAAACAATTTCTGACCGTTTAAAAGATATGGAAAAGATCCAAAAGTGTGGAAAATGAGTGCCGTATGAACTGAATGAAAGACAGATGGAAAACCGAAATTTGTGAAATTTTGCTTCAAAGACAAGAAAGAAAATTGGTTTTGCATAGCAAAACTGTTACTGTTAAACGGAAAAAATCATGGTTTAATTTGGGACAACCATCAACATCGACTGCAAAACCAGATCGATTCGGCAAGAAGACAATGCTGTGTGTTTGGTGAGACCAGAAAGGTGTGCTGTACCACGAGCTCCTAAAACCTGGTGAAACCGTTAATACTGATCGCTACCGACAACAAATGTTCAATTTGAACCATGCACTGATCGAGAAACGACCAGAATGAGCCAGAAGACACGGCAAGGTAATTTTGCTCCATGACAATGCACCTGCACACAAAGCAAATCCGGTTCAGAATGCAATCAAACCACTTGGCTGGGAGCAGCTACCCCACCCGCCATATTCACCAGACTTGGCTCCTTCCGACTACCATTTGTTTTCGTCGATGGGACACGCATTGGCTGAGCAGCACTTTGATTCCTACGAGGAGGTTGCAAATTGGGTGTCTGATTGGTTTGCTTTAAAAGACTAGCAATTTTATTGGCGTGGTATTCCCAAACTGCCAGAAATGTGGTCAAAATGTGTAGAAAACAATGACCAATACTTTGAATAAAATGTTTTTACTTTTCCATTAATAATTAGTTTTCCAAAAAAAAGCATTTCATAATGGTATACCTGTACCTTTGTTCTCAGTTCGCTGTATCATAAATCTATTGGCAATCTTTACGATAACCTTGCTTATGTAAGGGAGGAGACTTATCGACCGAAGATTTTTCGGAAACGAGGATTCTTTCCTCTTTGGGGAGATGACGCAACACAATATTTTGTATTCCACCTATTCCTGTGAACTTTTTGTTCTTAAAATTGTTGAGGGACCTACAGTTTTTTACCGACTCCAAACGGCGAAGTTTGAGAAGTTTTCTTAGACAGTTACTACTCTTTGAGTGTTGTCTGTAGTTCGAAAGAGGTGGCGCCGTGAAAAATTCGAAAAATTTGGTGTTGAGCTGGGAGTCGTACCTAAACCTTTCGGCGTGTGAGCGTCGCACTCTACCCACAACGCCATGGCGGCCACAGGAAAAATAAATAGAGTACATTAATATAACGGCACTCTGTATAGTCTTGAAAGGTATTTATATTAACAGTAACAAGTACAAGCTCTTTGTCGTGTGTTCGATGACGAGGAAGCTCTTAAGTAAAGTAGTTTTCAGAAAAGAAAATCTTCTTATAGGCCAACACAATATTCCTTACACAAAGCATCTGGCAAGGTAGAATGCGTAGATGGCGCCACCTGAGAGACGGGTGATCATGGAAGCGATAACCTACTTCTTTGGGACGATGTAACATTTGTTAAACTCTTTTTAAAGTATTTATTATACCGGCTGCCCTAACAAGAACGCAAGATTTAAATGACTGATGCAACAATTGGATTGTTTCTCTGGCTGTTTGAGATGTGGCCCCGTCTTGTTGAAACCACATCTATTTATTTAAAAGTTACTTGTGAGAGCAAAACACCCTCTGCACAGCATACGAGGGTTATCTTTTATATTTTGAAACTAGAGAACAAAAACATATATTAGCCATCGAAAATATCTTTATTGTTCTTCAAAATATTCCCCATTAAGATTAATACACTTTTGCATGCGTTTGAACTAATTGTCGAAGCACTTTAGCCACTCTCATTGAGGTATCTCCAACGCATCAACCGCTTCTTCAGGTGTCGAAAAACGTTTACCTCTCATTTTATTTCGCACGTACGGGAATAAAAAGAAATCATTCGGTGCCAAGTCAGAACTATTCGGCGGATGACTCATCAAATCGATGTTTTGAGTGCTCAAAAATGCAGTTGTTTGAGACGATGTGTGAGAGCTTGCATTGTCGTGGTGAAGAGTGATCCGTCTTCGGCGGTTGGTTTTTCTGATTTCTTGGAAGACAACTAGCAAACAAATGGTTGTGTATCACTCAGAATTGACTATTCTGCGCTGTTCTAGTAATACGGATGCGACCATTTGTTTGGAAGTGCTATGTGCTCAAGCAACTTTTGTTGGATTTGGCTCATTTTAAAACACCCATACAATCGATTGCAGTTTACTTTCGAGCTCATACGCGTAAATCCACGATTCACCACCTGCCACGATGTCATAGCCGTGTTTCGAAGCACCGCGATCGCATTTTTGGAGCATTTCTTTCGACCAACCGACACAAATGAGCACAAAATGAGCGATTGACAAACTGTGTGGGATCCAACGCGAACAAATTTTTTTGATGGTCAAATGTTAATGCAATATTGAATGCATGCTGGTCCCAATAATGCGTAAGGTTGTCTCAATCTCACGATAGGTCACATGACGATCTTGCAATATCAGTTGGCGCACAGCATCAATGGTGTCCGGAACAACAAATGATTTTGGACGACCTTCACGAAATTCTTCTTGGAGTGAGCTACGACCTCGGTTGAATTCACCATATAATCGATAATTACTGGTCCTTGATGGAGCTTCATCCCCAAAAATTGAATTAAGTTCATCGATGCACTGTTGTTGAGTTAAACCACGTCGAAAGTTGTAAAAAAATAATCGCACAAAAATTTTCACGATTTAATTCCATTTTTTGGTCGAGATGAATCTTTTAAATTACTGTAAGCAACACAAACAGCGCTCGTATGTCAAAAAGTTCTGAGAACGTATAACCTCAAAAATGTCAAACCTTACGAGAGAGCTGGCACTTGCCAGATTACTACATTAGGGTTGCCCAATTCCGTAATATAAAAGGCAACCTTCGTAGTCCTTTACTCCATTTCAAATAAAAGACCCTCATGGCGACACTACTGATGACAAGCAAAGATTAAATCAGGATGCATTTTTTTGAATTACTCGTAATATGTTCCGCCACGTTTTGTACAAAGTCCAGAGTTACATGGCTCTTATTGAGTTGAAACCAGTTGAACCCAGTTGAACTCTTCCCAGCAAACAGGACCAGCGACCTTCAACATGAATTCAGTGGTAATTCCGTTCCCGGTGTTACAGCATTCAAATTGAATACTTATAATCACTCACCGACGTTGAATGCAATGTTTTCGTCAGACCCTTCAAATCAATTCATCAACGCCCACCTTCAGCCCCCAGCCACGGAAAAACATTCCATAACTCAGCCATTTGTCATGTTTGACATCAATACTGTCTGAGAAATGTATCCTTACAACAAATTTTCAACGCATAGTCTCACAAACTTGGAGCAATACCAACCAATCCTATTGTCATTTCAAAGTTTCTCAATCACAGCTTACATCACAGTGTCCACACTGTCGCCAACACCCACTCAGACCGATTCGAAAATCGACACAGCTCGAAAACAAATGACTCACCCTCAAATGCGCACATACCACTTCCTTAGAAACCCTCGCAGGAATTCGCCCTCAAAGGGCACCGACCAAACCGCAAACCATCGAATCCCACTCACGATCGATAACACGCTTTTACGACTTCCTCCATCGAAGAGGGAGGCAGCGAAACATCCACATCCTCACAACTATTGCATCGAAACAATGCAATGCAATTTATTGCTCTCGGGCGAAACCTCAAATCCTACTTTCATTTCAACGGTCGGCATTCAGAGGTAATCCGTTCTCGCACCCCCGCGAATTTGTTTTACATTTACAGGAAATAGAAGCAGGTGCACGTTCGAAGCTAAAGCACGAAAAGGAGGATACCCGCAGGAACAGAAAAATCCACTTTGCCATCACTTTGATCCCGGCAACCCTTTTGATAGTCGTTACGGCAAAAACAAACCCTTTGTTCGAGTCAAGCGGAGTGGTGGGCTACCCCAACTGGGTGTTGGGAAGTGAAAACTGCTGCTTTTAGCCTAATTTTTCCTGAACGATAAATTCATTCCTGCTCTCTTCGTGGCCCGTTCCGCCCTTCAGCCTGCTGGTGGCCCCAACCAGTGCCGTTAGAAGCCTAGAGAGTGGGGCTTGCTAATGACGCAGTGTTGCCATAAATCGCAGCGTCAATTGGCGTTGTGCTGGAAATGAGGCATGACACGTCTCGGAATTCGGTCGCGCAGTGATGTCGATGACGTCCCGCATTTTGTTGTCCTGACAACCCTTCAACCTCGACCGAAATAAACACGAGCGTGGGGCGGCCATTCCACCGACATGCCAATTAGGCCTCGATGTTCAATTTCCCTTCCTATTCAGGGCGTGCATGAAGTGCTTCGCATTCTTCGGCTATTCTTCTCTTCCCAGAAGTCACACCCTTCCTCCACTCATGTCCCGAGGAATTTTGTCCTTTAAAGAATTTCGCACTTAAACACCAAAAGAAGGCTGTGTCCCTATGGGGGGGAAGGTGGAGGTAATTTTCTCGGCGCGCCGACGGCATGAACGAGCATTCTTTGATCTGCGAAGTGAAATGGTGTTTGGATTGGCCAATTAAACTTGGCAGCTAAGCAAGACAACGGAGCGGGCTGCTAAGACGATTACACAACTGCGGGTCTGATGATGTCCTTTGACGATTAAATGAAGACTTCCAGGCGGGAAATTATGAGTTCCTTAGAAAAACATTCTTCGTGCTTATGATGTGGACATTTACAGTTCCCTGAGGGGTGTGGATTTTCTGAACGCCACGATGGCTGCGACTCGCACACACACTCGTTGATGGGATGAAGCGCGGCTTTGCAGATGAGGCAATGAATGGATAATTTTCTTTGGCCGGAAGGACTTTTTCTGATTCAAAGAAGTGTGCTCTAGGGCGAAAAGTCTGATTTAACAGTTCTTATCTGAATTGTTAAATCAGAAAAATGAATGCTTGGGAAATGCTTGTCGGTCTTGCGGCAACAAGAGATGAGTACTTAATGGCCTGCAGAACTAACGCAGAAATACGGAGATATTATATATTAAGATCTTCTAAATCAATTGGAGTAGAATGCACTCACAATCGAGAGGGCAAAGGGCAGGATAAAGTCACGTTAACCGTATGTTGCTTCTCTAGACAGCAATCTCTACACATTTCGTTTTGGTTTAAATCCCAGCTAAAGACTTGTGTCTCAGCTGTCTAGTTCAATGACTTTTACTACATCCCGTTTTATGCGATTTACGAGGGCGCACAGATATTTTAAACGGCAATCGACTGAGTTGTTCAACCAAAAACTAATTTCTTTGTCGTCCCGCCACTCCCGGCCTAGACAATGAAACGACTTCGAGAAGTTTTAATGACATCATCGCCCGCTCGCATTGACGACATCCAGCAGCAGCTCGTCACAAAGCATTCTCAAATAAATTAGTTTTACGACGCACGCGTCCGCCTTCGCTCTCCAAACAATCATTGCAATCGATTACAGATTCGCTGTTAAGATACTTTGGCAGTCCACAAAGGACAGTTCATAAGACATTAAGCCATCATTCGGTTGCTCCATCACATTCGTCTCGGACAAAGACACCAACAGAGATATCCCCAAATTAGTGCGGTCTTAAATGCCATCCAAGGGTCATACTGGACACGCGGTTTTGTGGGGGGTTTTGCGTGATCGAACGTGTGGGAAGTAATCTCGGATATCCGCCGACATCAGTGGCGCAGTGGCACCCCAGCAACGGCAGGTCAATTTAGTTATGCACCCAAAAGCCAATTAATGGAAATTGTTTCGCAAACCATCGAATTCTCATTCGCGTGTAACTTGATTAGATCCTGGTTCAATTTGTTGCGGGTGCAGTCATGCGTGCAAACTCGATGCCGGGGAATATGGGCCACGTGCAGCGATGCGCACTGAAAATTGCATGTCGCTGCGAAATGAAGTCGTGCTAGGCGAACTGAATGCTAAGTGCCGTCGGTGTAGGGCAGGGCGGAGTGAATATTATTTGGTGGCGGTGGAGTGTACCCACTGGATGTTCATCTTCTTAGACGCCCACGTAGGCACTGATCACTAGAGGGTTTGTGCTTTGACAATATGCAACACGTTGCACAAGCTTTCATGTCGCTGCAATTTGGTTGTGTCTCTAGTGAAAGGCGCTTAACATTTTATTACAAACCAGGAATAAGACGAACTTGGGCTAGATATAGCAAAAAAAATCAGAAATTGACGTTAAGGTGCCAAACTTGCTAGAAGTTGAACGACGACTAGGATGCCTCGTGGAAACCAGTTTTCAATTATCTTTCATCTCCGATGTGCTGTTGAAGGAGAACTCGAATGTGACTGCACAGAGTTGGCGAGCTCAATTCGTCAGATTGATGTCATTCAAAGAGTTTCAACAGGCGAGTTCCCGTCTATTGTTCTTTGGATTCCAAGAAGCATTCTTGTGGAAGAGGTCGATCCAAGAATTCATATGTCATAGAACAAGCTAAATATTGACGCATATTGTATGGATGATTTCGAGGAATTCATATGGCTCTCTGATTTGATTGATGTCACTGTTTGTTTGCTTTTGAATTTATTAATGTGTGCAAAGGTCACATAAATCTATTTATTTGAAACAAGCCAAAAGACCTTGAGATATTTTCAGTTTCCCTTAACTCCGATGCGTTATAAACAAGGTTTTTAATTTAGGAGAAACCAAGGATTTCCTTAAGTATACTCTAAAAGTGTAAGATCTTGTTGTTTGTTTAATATTGTAAGTAAGAGATTAAGAAGGTTAACAAGGGAACTTAAGTAACACGTTTTGCATACCTCTTCCTTCTACGTGGTCTTTTACAAGACTACCGAAGTTTGTTTTGAACTGACCAAAAATTATGGACATAATAGTAATAATTGTTGGCGCTATAGTTCAAAGGGAGACCAGGGCCCAGCTTGCTCATCAACTACTCGTGTTGTGCGCGCTATTGTTCTCTCACGAGTAGGAGGGACCTACAGTTTTTTGCCGACTCTGAACGGCGAAGTTTGAGAAACTTTCTTAGACAGTTAGTACTCTTAGAGTGTTGTCAGCAGCTCGAAAGAGGTGGTGCCGTGAAAAATTCGAAAAATTGGTGTTGAGCTGGGAATCGAACCTACACCCTTCGGCGTGTGAGCGTCGCACTTTACCCACTACGCCACGGCGGCCACAAAAAAATTATGGACATTCTCATTATATGTAACGTACAACGTCGGGGCTGCCTCCTCTGGATTGTCATTCTTCTTTTCCAAAATCATGAGGCTTGTAGTTGGGTGACATTAAGAAAAAGTATGTAATGGAAACTCCAAAGAAAAATTACAATCGAAAAAAAAGAAACGTCCAATCTATACTAGCTCTTCTTTAATAATGAATAATCGCATGACTTTCAATGGTAACATTTCTTTGTCATAATGTGGAGACATTTCGGATAGATCATACGATCGGATGACGATACATCTTCATTCAGAACACTTACTAAAACTACGTTATATGACAGACATGTCGAAAAGTTTTCTGCTTCTTTGCAGTTAATCTGCCTACAAGTACTTGAATCGTTTCTTAAGAGTTGGCTTCGAATAAGTTCTGCAAAGTTTTCAATAAAACTCAACTCAGCCTTGAGGAAGTTTCTGAGGCTGATTAGATGACTTTTAAAATTCGGGTGCAAAAGATCTACTGTGAGCTGAAAGGAATTGCTCGTCTTGTTACATAACTTCGAGGGCCCTTCAATATATTCACGGTATCGGGGCTAAGCTGTTGTTATAAAGGTTGTCCCAACAACAACGCAAGATTTAAATGAATGATGCAACAATTGAATTGTTTCTCTGGCTGATTGAGATGTGGCGCCGTCTTGTTGAAACCACATCCTTTCCACATTCATTTCTTCAATTCTAGGCACGAAAAAATTGGTTATCATTATCATATCAAATACCATTGACATTGCGCTTGACCTGACTCATTTTCACAAAAAAAAGGTGCAAAGATTCCTCTAGCCAAAAATCCACACCACACAGTGACACGTCCAAGATGCATTTGCTTCTCGTGAATCACTCGAAGATTTCCCTCGCCCCAATTCTGCCTATTGACGAAGCCATCAAGATGGAAATGGGCCTCGTTACTAAAGATGATTTTATCGGCAAAATCCGCATTTTCAGGTTCACAATGAGAATGCGTTGTTCATTCGTGTAGGGCTCCAGTTTTATTAACCTTATACCTTCTACTAATAATTAATAATAATTGTTGGCGCAACAGTCCAAAGGGGGACCAGGGCCTAGCTTGCTCATCAACTAGTCGTGTTGTGCGCGCTACTGTTCTCCCACGAGTAGAAGGCACCTACAGTTTTTTGCCGACTCCGAACGACGAAATTTGAGAAGCTTTCTTAGACAGTTATTACTCTTTGAGTGTTGTCAGCAGCTCGAAAGAGGTGGTGCCGTGAAATATTAGAAAAATTGGTGTTGAACTGGGAGTCGAACCTAGACCCTGCGGCGTGTGAGCGTCGCACTCTACCCACTACGCCACGGCGACCACATACCTTCTACTAACACACAATAATAATTGTTCAAATGTCAAACAATGACAATTCGAATGGTGCCAAATTTAAATCTTGCGTTTTTGTTGGAACACCTTTTGAATGCACTAAAATAATAGTATTAAATAAGTCAATATATAAAGACTTATTTAATACTATTATTTTAGTGCAATCATGTAAAATTTCATATAAATGTGATTATTAATTCGCGTTGTATCCCTAGTTAAACAGAATCATAATGTCAACTGAGACGATGATGGAGAAAATTGAGCATCGCGCTGTAATTGAATTTCCCACTAAGCAAGGAAAAAGTCAAGAAACTGTTCATGAAGAGATGGTGGCTGTTTACCAGATTTCCGCGCCTTCATTATGAACTGCGCTAAAGTAATCAAGTGAGTTCAGGAGCTCTCTGCCTCTCTTGAACTCACTCGATTACTTTTGCATTGAAGACGACCCCAGCTCTAGCCCCCGGCTACTGCATGTACGGGAGAAAGCATTAAAGAAGTCGAAAACTTGTTCTTGAGGATGCCCGAATAAAGGTGAAAATAATGACAGAGATCACCAACCTTTCAACTGGTACCATTCACACCATTCTTCATGACCATCGTAACCTTTCAAAGGTCGGTGCACGTGCGCCTCAGAAAAAAGTGAGCATCGCATGCTGTAGAGAGCTTTTGGAGATGTATAATGAGATCATGGACTGTGTTATGGATCGAATTGCTACTGAATACGAAACATGAGTTCACCACTATGACCCTGAACGCAAACAGGGTTTTTTATGCAGTGGTATGAAAAAGAAACAGACCCCCCGAAGAAGCTCAAAGTCACTTCGTCTGCCGAGAAGCTCATGGCCACTATGACCCTGAACGCAAACAATAGTCCATGCAGTGGCATAAAAAAGGAACAGACCCCCCGAAGAAGTTCAAAGTTACTCCGTCTGCCGGGAGTTTTTTGGGACTCAAAGCCAATCTTGTTCATTGAGTCCAAGAAAAGGCGAAACCATCAATGCCACATCCTACGCTTCCACTTTGCATAATTTGCGAAAGGAAATCAAAAAGAAAAGACGGGGTAAACTCGCAGCGGGTATGTTGCTTCTTCATGACAGCGCTCCTGTTCACACGGCGCGTGTTTCCAAGGTTGCTGCGCGAGACTGTGGTTTCGAAGAAATCCAACACCCACCCTATAGCCTAGACCTTGCTGTGATTATTTCCTGTTTCCGGATTAGAAAAATGTCTTCGTGGAAAAAGATTTTCGGATGATGAAGAACTGAAGTCGGCAATAAATAGGTATTTTGCAGAGAAGGAAGACATTTATTTTTGAGGACTTAATAAAGCTTATCTCAAGCTGTAACAAATGCATTGATGTTAGGGGAGTTTATATTGAAAAATAAAAACAATTTAAATTGAATTCGCATTTTCTTATATCTATACCTAGAATATATTGAACGCCCCTCGTAGATGGAGTCCAAATTCATTCTCTCAAATTAAAGAAAAAAAGTAAATTTACTCAGCCTCCATTGTTGCCCGAAGCGATGTTGTTAGGATGCCATTTCCGTCTTTAACAACCCACGCGAATCTGTTACTATCTGTGGATGAAAGCTGCTCTGGGGCTTAATATGCGAACTATACAGAGGGGAATAATCTCGCAGCTTCTTTATATGACAAGAGATCAAACAGCAGAAGAACAGCAAGTCCCTTCAAAAAGGAATATTCTTTTTCTTTTTCTTGTGCCACTACAGTCCGCGGTGGATCTGGGCTTCAACCAACATGCATCTGCAGCCAGCACGATCTTTCGCCAGCTGCTTTCAGTTGCGCACTCCAAGTTGGTTGAGGTCCTTCTCCGCTTGTGTGCATCCCTTTGCCTTGGCCGTACTTTGTTGCGTTATGCCAATGGCTCAGAATCGAAAACTTTTCACCAGCCAGCCTTCGAATCAGTTCATTTTATTTCACTTCTCATACTGTAACCACACTCCTTTCACACTCAAGCGAGCGGTCGAAGCACACGTGCGCCTCAGACGCTTTCGTTGGAAGGGACGATATAAACGTTTGTGTCAATTGGATTTTTTTTTTGGCCGCCGTGGCGTAGTGGGTAGAGTGCGACGCTCACACGAAGAAGGGTGTAGGTTCGATTCCCAGCTCAACACAAATTTTTCGAATTTTTCACGGCACCACCTCTTTCGAGCTGCTGACAACACTCAAAGAGTAATAACTGTCTATGGAAAAGCTTCTCAAATTTCGCCATTCGGAGTAGGCAAAAAAGTGTAAGTCCCTTCTACTCGTGAGAAAACAATAGCGCGCACAACACGAGAAGTTGATGAGCAAGCTAGGCCCTGGTCCCCTGTGGACTGTCGCGTCATATAATGATTATTCTTTTTTTCTTATGGCGCTACAGTCCGGGGCGGGTCTGGGCCTCCACCAACATATCTCTCCACAATCTTTCACTAGCTGCCTCTAGTTGCGCATTTCAAGTTGGTTGAGGCCCTTCTCCACTTGTGTGCGCCACCTTAGCCTAGGCCGTCCTCTGTTGCGTCGTCCCAATGGCTATGATTCAAAGACTTTGTGGGCCGGAGCAGTGGTGTCCATATGCTCTACATGGCCTAACTTCCTTAAGCGTTGTATCCGTAGACGTTTGATCAGGCGCATGTCGCTGTACAGCTCATAGAGTTCGTCGTTAAATCTTCTCCTCCAGATGCTATCAACGCAAACAAGACCAAAAGTCGCACACAAAACTTATCTCTCGAAAAAACTAAGGGCTTCCTCATCCGCTTTTAGTAACGTCCATGTTTCGCCGCCATAAAATAGGACTGGGATGATCAAGCTGTTATATAAAGCGAGCTTAGTCCTTCGAGAGAGGGCTTTATTACTCAATTGCCTCTTGAGCCCAAAGAAACAGCTCTGTTTACCGCAGAGCCGAGGTAGACGAAGTCCTTGACAACCTTCGAAGTGTCTGCTGCCTAGTGTGACGCTCTGTCCGAGACATCGATGTTGTGTGTCCTTCCTTGATGACAGCATGTACTTAGTCTTGCCCTCATTTGCCGCCAGACCCATTTCAGCCGCTTCCGGCTCAATGTCAGCAAACGCCTCATTGACGGCTCGCTGTATTCGTCCAATCACGTCAATGTCATTAGCGTAAGCTAGCAATTGAACTGACTTCTGGAAGATCGTGCCTATGGTGTTGAATTGTGAGTTACACACGATCTTCCCGAGGAAAATGTTAAAGAAATCACATGACAGTGCGTCGCCGGGCCTTAAAACTTTTTTGACATTGAAGGTCACGGTGAGTTCGTTACCAACCTTGACGGAGCAGCGAGAGTTCTCCATCGTCACCATACCCAATCTGACGAGTTTGGTAGGAATGCCAAAACTAGACATGGCATTGTATAGCTCGTCTTTATACAGTGCCGTGTCTAGTTTTGTCATTCATACCAAACTCGTCAGATTGGGTGGGATGACGATGGAGAACTCTCGCTGCTCCGTTAAGCAGCTCGCGGCGCCCAGTGAATAGCTATCACAACACCCGTTGTGTGGGGAACAAATGTATGCAGCTAGCCCCCCTGCCCGAGGGTTAAATAATGGGCCTGTCCGGTCAGTCTGTGGGTTGTGCGTGAGTTAAACTTCCTCACCACTTAAAAACTTTAGTACAGAAAAGCCGATATGCCTCGGATAAGGCCGGTTCAACTGTTGACTGTACTTACTACTTACTTTAAAAAAGTGATAAATCAATTTTTTCCCTTACCATTGAGCGTGTTGCCAGGTCTCCAGACAATATAAGTGCTATAGATAGTCAATGAAAATCACCATTAATATCATCGCAGACGCGTCGCATTAGATCGACTAACGAGAACATACCAGAATCAATTATCACATCTCCTTCTTCGGCGCACTCGGTGGAGACATCCGCCACCGTCCAGCCCCCAGACGATCCCAGTTGGGTCAGTCCCCTCCTGGACAGCACAGGCACAGGCGAGATAATATCATCTCAGACAGGGCGTTGCGTTAGATAGCAGAAAGTTGATTTATGGTACCCTCATTTAAGAAACTGTACTGTCTTTGATCAACAGTCCAGTCCAGCATTACAAAGCAAAAACTTAGACGTTACTAAAAGCGGATGAAAAACCTTTTAGAGATTTCGAGAGAAAAGTTCTGAGTGCAAATTTTGGTCCTCTTTGGCCGGCACGACAGTCAAACACAGGGAGGCCATAGCTAACTGGTTCATCACAACCTTTGGCGCGTGAGTGTCACTCTCTCTACACATTACGCAACGGTGGTAGAGCGTATTAGGATACAACGCCTAAGATGGCTAGACTTAGTAGAGCGTATGAAAACAACTCCTTCGAGACGAAGAGTCATCGAATCGAACCCATTGGGACAACGCAATAGAGGGCTGCCTAGGATGAGATGGCGTACACAAGAGGAGAAGGACGCCAATGGAATAAAATGGAATGCGCTTTTGGACACAGTTGGCGAGAAGTTGTGCTAGCTGGAGAGACATGCTGGGTTGAGGGCTAGATCCATGCCAGACTGAAGCGCCATACAAAGAAAACTTGAGTCAAAATCTACGTACTTAAGTGAGGAGGACAAAGTCGACAGTACAGTCCTTACTAAACTCCCTCTGCACGTCTCAAAGAGAGCGGAAAACATAAGGAATTCGAGCAGCTTAGTTCAGGGCGGACAAAGCAAACAAAAATACAATAAAAATAAAATAAAAAAATAAAATGTTTTAGTTGTTATAAAAAAAATTGGTGTAAAATCAGAGCTTTTTCCATATTTTTGTTTACCCCCTTTTACTGCCAGCAAACAATTTAATTTCAAAATTAGAGAAATTCCAGTTTCCGTTGGAAGAATTTCGGAAAATTTACGTTCCCAAGTTCATAAGCATTTCCAGTGGAAGAAAGGAAGAAAACATTTTAGGAGCAAAACAGTTCAAAAGTTCAGAACAAATAGCATCCCATAAGCTTACGAACGTCATACGACTTAACACCATGCAATAACCTGACAGTGAAAACCTGCCCTCCATGGCAAGTGATCTGCATTGCCGGTTATTACCTCTTTACGACTTCAGGTGTAAAACGTGTTCAGTGTCGCAGCACTCTTATGTTCATGGTTTACCCCTTTTTAGGTTTAACGACTTCGAGTGTAATCCACTCGATTGACCACTCCGCTCATAAAGAAACGCTCACAAAATTTTATCAGGTAGAACCGCACTTGCCTGAAAATAAAACAAAATCTTCCCTCATCCATACCATCATAAAGAAAACATTTGGATAGGTAGACCCTCCCCTTGTTTAATCTTCCAGCGCACATCCCTTGTGCTGTGGAGAAAATAATAAAGCGTTCTTGACACCGAGTTGTCATATCTTTTGTTCGATTTATTTACTTTACACGAGAGGGCCTTCTATTTCTTGAATTATGTTCCGCGCTCAAGCGGAGAAGATGGTGAACATGGCAATATATCATTCCCTGCCGAATTCGATCAAAAAATGCAATCAACGGCACAGCTGTCAAAACATACTCCCCCTTCCTGCTTCCCCCAATTCACCCACCAATATTCCATGGATACTGACAGGATAAATTTTTAGCCATTCTATGGAGCCGCACGACTAGCGTTCGGTCAAAATCCCGAAGTTCTTCCGTCCACGTCGACAACTACAACCACCACTACCACCACAACCACAACGACAGCCTCGACCACACCGCTTGCAGCCTCATCGACAAACGAGAACATTCCAGAATCAATTATCACGTCACCCCCGTCGGCACACTCGGTGGAGACATCCGCCGCCGTCCAGCCCCCAGCCGATCCCAGTCGGGTCAGTCCCCTCCTGGACAGCACAGGCACCGGCGAGAGTCCAGCATCGCCGGGTTCCAATGAAAAGGAACAACTTGCCGACGGTGGGGTCGTCTCAGACGGCGAGGAAGCCGCCATTAAATCAGGACCGGAACGGCGTTCGTTGACCATGATGCCCCCAAAGGTTCTTATGCTCAATTTTTTGCACTTTTCACTTACGTTTTCAGTTTTACTTGCATTTCTGTTCAAAACCTCACGCAATCGGCCTCCTTTTCTCTCTCTCTCTCTCTCTCTTTCTCATTGACTCTTCAGTCCACACACACATACACTACCTCCGGGTGCTTTTGTTTTCGTTTTACGTGCACCGAGCGCTGCTCCCCCTTCCCCTTCCCAACGCTTTTGTTTTGCAGTAGAGATTTGAATATCCTTGGTTTGTCCTTATTTTTGGTTCTCCTTTTCTTTTGTTTGCGAGAAGCACGCTTACCAGCAAAGCGGGGTAAGAGGAGTGTGTGCGAACGAATTTAGAATTTTGTTACGTTTTTCATTTGCGTTTTGCGCCACAATTGTACTCGTAGACGTAGATGGAGCCTAGAACGTGCTCCGCTTCGCTAAGCCACTCTCCCCTAGATAAGTAGATGCTTGTTGTTATTGTTTAGATTCAGTTGGAGCACTCAGCAAAGGACCTGATGTAGTTAAAGTCGCATATAGCTTTTTCAGATTTTTGTTTTTAGCTGCTCTCCGTTAACAGAGACGCCACCACCACCTTGCTGGTGGGGGAAGCTGTCCTTCCGTGACCCACTCCCTGCGTTGTTTTGCTATCATTTGGTGACACATTTGTTTGTTTTGTTCTTCTAGACGGCAGAGAACCTGCTGAAGCACAAGGATGGACAGTACTCTTCCTTCGACATGGCGCAGTATGTCTTCTGGACCGGCGACGAAGCGGGAGTGGCCAAGGCCGTAGAGGAATTCATTGAACAAGGTTTGGTGAGTATCACGCTGTTTTCGTTTCAGTATTTGTGTGTGCAGTTCCTTGGACGTGATGTGATTGATTGTTGCCATGGCAAGAACCCTCTTGGTGTGGTTTGTGTGATTTTCTGAATTTATCACCGTTTGCGTGTCAAAGAGAGGGGCGGCCGAGGGGGAAAAATTAATGACCGCGGTGCACGACATGAATTTTAACCACCACATGGGATATATTTAGACTTGACTTTAGTTACAGACCTTACGGCACTTTCTGGGGCATGCCCCGTATCTGGGGCATTCAAATGAAATTGTTATGAGAACTTTGGCCCTGCAAGGAAAACAGTGTCGTTTCCGACACGCTGACTTTAATATGCAACAGATGCGGCTGTTGGGAACACAGGCACATGGGATCGGGATTATTTGTTGTAAAAGTGATTCGAAAATCGGCATTAAGAACACGTTACACGTGCCCGCAGAGAGATGATGGCAAACTTCAGGCGACGTAATTTGCGCAGGCAGGATCTGCTTTCTGCGTGTACTGACTTCATAGAATAGAATCACTTGTAGGAATTATTAATGCATAAAAGTATCAAGTCTTAAAACGGCACTTATGATATTCACCAAAATGAGCTTTGTTTCGATAAAAAGCGGGAATGAAACGCTTTTTATTTTATAAGATGTGTTCCCTTAGACAGTTTGGCAGTCGTCGGGTGGTGGGTAGATGGCGACACTTATATGTCGAAGGTCCGGGTTCGATTTCCGGCTGAACACCTAGGATTTTTTACGGCAGCAGTTCTTTCGAGCTGCTGACAATACTCAAAGAGTAATAACTGTCTAAGAAAGCTTCTCAAACTTCGCCGTTCGGAGTCGGCAAAAAACTGTAGGTCCCTTCTACTCGTGAGAGAACAGTAGCGCGCACAACACGAGAAGTTGATGAGCAGGCTAGGCCCTGGTCACTTGCGGACTGTCGCGCCATCCAATTACGGGGCATTATCTTTTACCATATTTGGCAGCACTATCCGAACCATAGCACAAGTTTCCCTACTTCCGTGCTCGACGCATTTGTCTAAATAAGTTGAAGCTGTTAATAATGGGGGATAGATTATGGCGTAAAACAAATCACTCATTAAGTCCCGGAAGATGTAGGGGGCGCCACTAACAAACAATTCATAGTCGACAATAAGAGAGGCGGTAAATTATAAGCGCACTGCGTACATCATATACAGATTAGTTGGATGGGAATTTTTGGCAATAAATTCAGCGGTTATAGACCACGATAGGCTTCTAAATATGCTATCAAGTTTTGCCGGCAAACGTAGAAACTTCCTGTAGTGCTTCACAAAAGTTTCCGTACAAGGGTAAAATCGAGGCAGAGCCATAGCAGACTAACGGTAAGTTACAGAATTCCTTTTACGAGGGTTGTCCCTTATATTTCCGGATTAGAGAACAAAAGCAAATATTAATCATTGAAAATAGATTTATTGTTCTTCAAAATATTCCCCATTAGGATCCATACACTTTTGCATGCGTTTGAACCAACTGTCGAAGCACTTTTGCCACTCTGATTGAGGTATCTCCAAAACATGCATTCTGAACGCATCAACCGCCTTTTTAGGTATCGAAAAACGTTAACCTCTCATTTTATTTTTTATGTACGGGAATAAAAAGAAGTCATTCGGTGCCAAGTCAGGACTAAACGGCGGACGACTCATCAAATCGATGTTTTGAGTGATCAAAAATGCTGTTGTTTAAGCCGATGTGTGAGAGCTCGCATTGTCGTTGGGAAGAGTGATCCGTCTTCGGCGGTTTGTTTATCTGATTTCTTGGAAGATAACTGGCAAACAAATGGCTGTGTACCACTCAGAATCGACTGTTCTGCGTTGTTCTGGTAGTACGGTTGCGATATGTCCAGTTTTTCCGAAAAAAACAGGCGACCATTTGCTTGGAAGTGGTTCTTGCGCGAGCAACTTTTGTTGGATTTGGCTCAATTTGAAACACACATACAGTCGACTGCTGTTTACTTTCGGTCTTAATCGCGTAAATCCACGATTCATCACCTGTCACGATGTCATAGACTTGTTTCGAAGCGCCGCGATCGTATTTTTGGAGCATTTCTTTCGACCAATCGAAACGAGCCTTTTTTTGAGCGATTGACAAATTGTGTGGGATCCAACGCGAACAAATTTTTTTGACGGTCAAATGTTCATGCAATATTGAATGTATGCTGGTCCCGTTAATGCCTAAGGTTGCCTCAATCTCACGATAGGCCACATGACGATCTTGCAATATCAGTTGGCGCTTAGGATTAATATCAGTTGGCACGATCTTGCAATATCAGTTGGGGCACAGCATCAATGGTGTCCGGAACAACAACTGATTTTGGACGACCTTCACGAAATTCGTCTTGGAGTGTAGTACGACCTCGGTTAAATTCACCATACCATAGATAAACACTGGTCCTTGATGGAGCTTCATCGCCAAAAATTGAATAAAGTTCATCGATGCACTGTTGAGTTAATCCACGTCGAAAGTTGTAAAAAATAATCGCACGAAAATTTTCGCGATTTAATTCCATTTTTTGGGCGAGATGAATCTTTTAAGTTACTGTAAACAACACAAATAGCGCTCGTATGTCAAAAAGTTCTGAGTACGTATAACCTCAAAAATGTCAAACTTTACGAAAGAGCTGGCAGTTGCCAGATTGCAACACTAGGATTACCCAACCCCGAAATATAAAAGGCAACCTTCGTAAATATATTTCAATAAAACAAAATAAACTTCGTCGTATGCATTGGATCTTCCTTTCTAGAGTGTATCGTTGCTTGCAAATTTTTGTGGAGAACTATAAATGTCTTTGAAGAAATTATTGGAGGAATCAGAAAGTCATGTAGCCAGCAATGGGAGACTTGGCAATTACAACGATAAGTTAAAATATCAGAAGCTTTAAACTTAGAAAAGTTGAAGATACCAAAAATCTAAAATTCCAGATACGTTGACAATTAACAGTTACGTTTAAAAGATGTTGTGGTTGACTTTAACTTATCCTAATTCAACATGTGCGAGTTCACTAAACCCTCCAGCCACGTAGAAAGCAGTTTTGGAGTATTCTCCTCCACCGATATCTATTCAGATTTCTTGGAATTGTCAAAGTATTATGCAGAGCTTGGAATTCTCCGAGTATTATGCAGAGAACGGCTACAATTCAGTCCGTCTTTTAGACTTCATGTTGCTACTGCTGAAGTGTGCAGGTACTCTCATATCGACGGTCCCAGATTCTATATCAGGTATTGCCACTTTCGAGTTGCTGATAGCACTTAACGAGCACTACTTGTTTAGGGAACTATTTTTCAGAAGACTGCGCGAAACAGGCCCTTATACTTGTAAAGGATATTTAACACGCATGTCTGCGAATAATGTGGTCGCCGTGGCGTAGTGGATAGAGTGCGACGCTCACATGCCGTAGGTCTAGGTTCGACTCCCAGCTCAACACCAATTTTTCGAATTTTTCACGGCACCACCTCTTTCGAGCTGCTGTCAACACTCAAAGAGTAATAACTGTCTATGAAAGCTTCTCAAATTTCGCCGTTCGGAGTCGGCAAAAAACTGTAGGTTCCTTCTACTCGTGAGAGAACAGTAGCGCGCACTACACGAGTAGTTGATGAGCAAGCTAGGCCCTGTTCCCCCTTTGGACTGTAGCGCCAACAATTATTATTATTATTATTATTGTGAACAAAACGCAAATATATCCATACAACAAATTCAATTTTACTCGATCTGTCAGAACACATGCATGTTCACAATAATGTTATGCAAAAATATACAATCTTTAGCATCCAGGTAATGATTAAGAGAAGTTCCTTAAAACGTTTATTTAACTCGGATACACGATCGAATCTGCGTAAACCATAAATCTATCTAAGAGCATCATTAAACGCTACGTGCATTTTTCGTTGGGGCAGGGCGTCAACTTTACTGAAGACAACCTCGGCGTATGTTATCCGTGGAAGGATGAGGGCGGTAACCAGTTTTCGCCTAACATCTATTGGAGTATAGTTAGCGGTTAGCTAATAACCTTGTTTATGTAGTCATATCCTGACAATTTATTGTTAATTGTGAATCCTAAGCTGTTGACCGTACTTACAATTTCGAGTTTATCGTCAGAAAGTATGATATTCCGCAAGGAGCGAAGGGGCACAACCAAGTTTGAAATAGGAATTACCTGAGATTTCTTCGGGTTCAGTTATAAACCGTTTTTTAAAGAATGTTTGCGAGTTCTTCATTCATTAAATGTATTAACTCAGCAATGCTAATAGGATTTTTAGGGTTAGGATTTGTACATCGCCAGCATAAAGGTGGACAGTGGAATGCTTACATACAGACGGAAGATCATTAATAAATAGGGAAAATAAAATAGGTCCAAGGATTGAACTTTGCGGTACACCCTGTTTAATAGATAAACAGGGGTTAACAACAACTTTCTGATATCTGTCGGCCGGGAAAACTACGAATTAATCTCACAGCACGATCACTAAATGAGAAGAGATTTTCCAACTTCCAGCAAAGTATCTTGTAATTTACTTTATCAAAAGCCTTAGAGAGGTCTAGCAGGCACAGCAGTGTAACTTCTTTCCTATCATAATTCTGCCTTATATCTTTCATGACGCAAACCATAGCTGTGGAAGTACTATGGTTAGCTCTGAACCTAGACTGTGCCTCATATAATAGGATATTAACAGACAGATGCTTAAGAAGCTGCTTGGCTATGAGTTTCTGTAAGACTTTTAATAAACGCGGAAGAATACTGATAGGTCTATAATCAGAAGCAGTTGTGAGATTAGATCTTTTCGCGATAGGGATTACACGACCTTTTTTCCAGGATCTGGGAAAGGTAGTTGAGGCAATGCAATGGTTAATTATATGGGTTAAGTGGGGTATTATAAAAGGCAAGATTAACCTAAGATAACAAGACAGGCAATCATCGTGCGTATGAAAAACACGGAAAACTCAAACTCTCATGCGGGATAAGTACGGCCAAAAAGGCGTCTTTGACGAACCGCTGCAATTTTTGAATTTGGGAAAAATAATTTTAAAAACTAGAAAGAGAATTTTTTTGGTATAAATAGAAACAGACCACTGTTCTGATTCGAAAAGTCTTTGAATCCGATGTATTAAGACAACGCAGCAGAAGATGGTCTAGGCTAAGATGGCGGACACAAGAGAGGGACCTCCACCCACTTAGAGTGCGCAATTAGAGGCAGCCAGCGAGAGATTGTGTTGGCTGAAGGGGCATGTTGGTTGCGGTTCCGGTCCACTCCACACTGTACCGCCACACTAAAAAGAGCAAAAATACAGAAAGCAACGATTTCTATGACAGAGTTAGAGTGTTACAAAGCACTGCCTAATGATAGATAGGAGTTCAAACCGTGAAACATTTTCAGGATAGACAAATGGTTACCAAATAAAGATGAACAGTGCTAGCTTAAGAGTTGGTTAAGTGCAATTGAAAAACAAAAAAAGTCAGAAATTTCCCCATCGGTTGACATACAACGTATTCAGTTTCTCCCAATGGACAAGAAGTTTCAACATCGGCAGAAAACAAGACCCTAAACTCTTCATAGAGTTGATTAGATAAAGCTTGCGAGAGAGTAAGGGAAAGTGAGAGTATGATTGACTCTTCAGACTTTGTCTCAACAGTTTCCCAGCAAACGAAGACCCTAGAAATTAGCTTAAATCATCTTTTTCTCTTAATGAAACGCTACCGAAATAGCCGGCAGAAGTTCTGAGTGGACCAGGGCTTCATCAAAATATTTCATTCATCGGGCAGGCCTCCTACACATCTGTTTCCAAATGCCTATAGCAAGCTGGTTCAGGTCCATCTATAATAATAATAATTGTTGGCGCTACAGTCCAAAGGGGGCCAGGGCCTAGCTTGCTCATCAACTAGTCGTGTTGTGCGCGCTACTGTTCTCTCACGAGTAGAAGGGACCTACAGTTTTTATCCGACTCCGAACGGCGAAATTTGAGAAGCTTTTTCTTAGACAGTTATTACTCTCTGAGTGTTGTCAGCAGCTCGAAAGAGGTGGTGCCGTGAAAAATTCGAAAAATTCGTGTTGAGCTGGGAGTCGAACCTAGACCCTTCGACGTGTGAGCGTCGCACTCTACCCACTACGCAACGGCGACCACAGGTCCATCTCCGAATGCAACATCGTAGGAGGCCTTCAACTAAATTTTTCATCGATCGGCTACGCCTCCCACACAACTGTTTCCAATTGCAACATCTTAAGAGGCCTTCAACCAAAATTTCCATCAATCGGGTGTGTCCTACATACAACTGTTTCCAATTGCGCACAGTACGCTGCTTCAGATCCATCTCCGAGTACAAGGTTTTTAACCGGCATCTAACCAAATTTTCATCGATCAGACACAACTTTTTCCAGTTGCAACATATGCGCCATACAATTAAGCTTAAGACTTAACTTAACATCTTAAGTGGGAACGTCCATTGTGCATTGTCCGAATTTAAAGACTGTATAGGTTCAGAAATGAAGACTTTTGTTTCAAATCTTTCCCTTAAACAGAAGGCAGAAAGTCCCTTGTCGTTTAACCTTTTCAAAATTGTCGCCTCAAGGCCTATGCAGTTGGCTTCTTCTACCCACAGTCGACTACCGCCCAGACAGACATTCGAGACACTTTAGACTGTCTCAACAACCTTCGAAAGGTTCAATTTATTGCTCCTGACCCTGAGCCTCCTCACCCCAGCTCCGCAAAATTAACTCCATTCCTCCCTCCTGTAGAATTTTGAAGTTCAAAATGAAACGTGCACAACCACCCGCAACCCGCTGCGCAACCTTCACAAAAATTGAATTATTCTAATTGCCGCACGTAAATCAGCTCGTAATTCACTGGGTACGGATTCTGCGAATTTTCTCTGCCCGCGTGACGGTTCTAAAACCAGCGAAGAACGATTGCCATTCTCAAAAAATGCTTTGTTTCAATTTTCAGCACCGCACGTCAACTCCTTAAATCCTTCGGTTCCATCAGCCGTCCGTGCTTCCCAGGAATTCATTCGTCTTTCACGTTTTAACCTCGCAATTGCGCCTTAAGTGTCTCAGAAATAAATTTTCATGTGGGGATAAATTGTCGTGGAGATGAATGAATGTGCTCGCTCGCACGTAACAAACCTCCTTCCACCCCACTTCAGGCAATCCCTATGGTTTTGTCATTTCTTCACAGTTGGTTCCCCATGTACCCGCATCTGCACGTTGTGTGCATTAGGAGGGTCTTTCAGGGAGGGAGAGGCACAACAGCCACTTCGTGCGCGGCGTGCGAAAACCCTTTCTCGTTGACCACCGATAACTTTCAATCCCTTAAGCAGTTCACTGAGAGTGCTTGACACACTTCGGGTCCCCAGCGTCCTGGCAACTTGGTCACGTTCGAGAGCAATTAAAGTCGTTACTTTTATTGGATTTTCCTTTCGTTCTCAAACCTCCCGTCACTTTGCAGATGTCGCGAGAGAGTGCCATTAAATTCCTGCGAGACATTCGTCTTGGCATCGAGTACTTGCAGAATTCTTATGCCAACCGAGTCTTCCCCGACCAGCTGAGGGACAACTACATCAAGGTCAGTATTCGATTGCTTTCACGAGTGGCTGCCGAGAGAGCAAGAGATAAATACACTTTCGGAAGCGGAGCAATGTCATATACTGTTTCTTTAATGAAATTACAGAAGCACTCGCACAACAAGCATCCAATTCCGACCCCGGCTACAGTGGCACCTACAGTTGCCACAACAACAACGACAACAACCAGGCGACCAGCACCACCTCCAGCACACCCAGCTCCGGCAGTCGCACGGGACGCCGCTCTGGCAAGACAGTTTGCCGCTAGCCAAATGGTACTGAATCAACATTTGGACAAGACACTGGAAAGTGTGCCATCACTCTTGCGATTACAGGATATTAACAACGCTCACGACACAGGTACGTATGGGGGCGCCATGGAATTGCTATTCAGCGCACGGAGCACTGTTGAGGGTAATCAAGTTGATGGGCTCGGAATATTTATCTTTTCTGTCGTTTGTTTCCAAGGGCTGTCTGACAGCTGGGCGCACAATTGACATCCACTGGTGTCGGAGTGTCCTTAATCTGTTCGACTGTTGACGGAGCTACACAAAGGCAGTATAACGGGGGCAATTCAATGTGATTCCGAGAAAAGAAAAGAAAACCGTTTGCCAGTGGCCCAGTTTCGAGATACACACAGACGCAGGTGCTTGTTTAGACTGGTAGTGAGCAATGGTACTGTGGAGTGGTTTCATAACGTTGCGTAAACGATGTAAATGGCACCAATAGATTTGCATTTAGAGAGTGCTTTTAGTGTGTAAGTTATGAGAGCCGCGATTGTGGTATTCGGCAGGGCTAGAACTTTGGATGACATGCTCTTTTGTCGACTAAAGTCTGAACTTGACACTTTCCAAACGCCGAAACATTGTGAAGCAATTTTAAAAGATTACTTTTTGTAAAAGATTTTGTTACATTTTCCGTGGATTGTTTAGGGTGGCCGCCGTGGCGTAGTCGGTGAGTGCGACGCTCTCACACCGAAGATCTAGGTTCGATACCCGGCTGAACACCACCTCTTTCGAGCTGCTGACAACACTCAAAGAGTAATAACTGTCTCAGAAAAAGCTTCTCAACTTCCCGTTCGAAGTTGGCAAGACACTGTAGGTAACTTCTACTCGTGAGAGAACAGTAGCGCGCACAACACGAGTAGTTGATGAGCAAGCTAAGCCCTGGTCATCCTGTGGACTATCGCGCCATGCAATAAGGAAGAGATATACAGTGGCATATTTAGTTTTGGCATTAGCGCTGTCATGTGACTTCTTTACATGAGACACTGAGAAGATCGTGCGTAACTTATAAGTTGACCCCAGAGGTACGATCTTCCAAAAGTCAACTCAATTGCTGGTTCACGCGGACAACATTGACGTGATTGGACGAACACAGCGAGCCGTAAATGAGCCGTTTACTTGCAATCGGAAGCTGCTAAAAAGGGTCTGGCGGTAAATAACAGAAAAGTAAAGTACATGCTGTTTTCATAGAAAGACACACAACATCATCGTCACTGTAGACAGCAGGAATTCGAACAAGTCAAGGACTTCACGTATCTTGGCTCTTTAGTAAATAGGGACAACAATATCAGTATCGAAATCGAATGTAGGATGACTGTTGCCAATCTATGTTTCATGGGACTCAAGAGACAATTGAGCATCAGAGCCCTTTCTTGAAAGAATATGTTGGCTTTGTAATGCAACCAGTCCTACTTTCGGCGCTTAAAATTTGAACGTTACTAAAAACGGGCCAAGAAGGCTGTAGTCTTTTCGAGCACTGTATGCATGCATGGTCCTCTTTGCGTTGATAGCTGTTGGAAGGGACAATTCAACGACGAACTTTATGGGCTGAACGACGACATGCGTCTGATCAAAAGTCTTCTGATATAACGCTTAAGATCGTTATGCCATGGAGAGCATATGGACACCACTGCCCCATACAGAGAAGTCTTTGAATCTGACTTAGTGGTTGGCCACAAGTAGAAAATGACTACAACAACCTGCAATTGGAAGCAGCTACCGAGAAATCTTGCTGACTGGAAAGGTATGTTGGTTCAGGTCCAGTCTTCCCCAGATTGTAGCGCCACAGAAGAAGAATCAATGGCTACGAACCACATCAACGAAGTCAAGCTCCATACATCAATGTCTTAGCTGATTTATTCAAAAAAAATAGTTATCAAGTCCTTATTGAAAAATCCTTTATTGGGACGTTGAGACAGAGAAGATATAATTATAATCGAACCAAATGGCGCTTCTGCTCATTCCAAGGAGCTTGCTCCACATTTAGCGATTGAAAAAACGCGCGACGAGAATCACACTGCTTTATGTGATATGCCACCAAATTTAATCTGTGATTACACGTCGACCCTAGTGTCATTCTTAAGGACTGTTGCAAATATTTGATCAGTGCTGAATTCATCTTGACTTCATTCCGCACAAAAGACTTTAGGCGACGTCAGAAGATGGGGAAATACACGTCGTGGGGGTCGGTTTTGGAGAATCAGTTAAAGATAATGAAATTTCATTAGTCGGGGAAAGACGGTTAAAATTATGCAAATGGTGATAAAAAATAGTTAGCAGCTTTATCGATGGCATCTTCTTGGACTATTCTTCACTGAAATCGATTGGGTGGAGTTGATGTCCACTATCACCTATCTGGGGTGAAAATACAAAAATTTCATCATCTTCCTCAAATGAAAATAATTTCCTGGATCATTATTTGGTTTACAATTTAAAATAGAAATATTTTCTAATACTTTGTTTTTGTAAGCATACAAAACTTGTCCAAAATTTCATACAGAAAAGGTTTTGTCCTTGAAAATAGACATACCTTCCACAGCTCTCGTGATTAGATTTTATTTCCTCTTTCCCCCCTCAGATGTTCATTGTCCCTGTGCAAAAAAATAACATTATTCCGCGTGTCGCCGTTGCTGACCACAAAGTAGTCGAATTTCAACCCGCCATTCGCTGATTTCTCTCAATTTCACACAAAAATTTCAGTCGTTAAAAGGAACTGACCCGATATCCCCATTAAATCGCTTCATTTAACATCTTCACTTCCACGGCTTTGCTTCGCATGCGAAACTTTATGGACCATGTCTGTAACGTTCCGGTCGAGACCATAGCCAGTGCCAGGTCGCTTTGAGTCATCCCTCAATTAGGTGAGGGAAGATCCAAGGATTTCATCAAATCACCGCCTCATCAAGATTACCATCCGGCCGCAAATCGTATCGGGTGCCAATCTTTACGACAACATCCGCACTTCAATGAACCGGCAAACCAAAAGATTACCCAACGTCGTAAAACAACTACACAGCTTACAGCGCAGTGTTCCGTATGACCTTCGGACTTGGTCCTTTCACCACGATAAACTTTCGGCTTTCGCTTCAAGTGACACTACGAAACGTGAGGTCGTTAACTCATCGCTCGAAGCTGTTTAATTCTTGCACCGAATGAATAATGGCCCGTGTCCTCACATGCATCTCATTCCCTTTGCTTTCCCTTTTCAGAGAACATCGAGTATGATGAAGCAGCTGGTCGTGCCAAGATAGCTAAATTCCTCTACACGGAGTTCTCCCTGGAGGAGGTGATTTATCAGCTGGCTAAGGTAAGCGGGGAGAGAGTACAAGTGGGGTGCACTGCTAACCCAATTCTTTTGTTTCCACTTTCCTCCCTCTTCCTCAACAGGTTATGTTCTCGCAGTCACTGGCACACGGCTCGGATCAAGCACAACAGGCACTGCAGCGATTAACTGACTTCTTGGAAGTGGAGGGCAAGCACGGAATGATTTCGCCAGAGCTACAGAAGAAGGTTTTAGGTGAGTGTCGAGTGTAAATTGGCTCGTCAAAAAAAAAATCCACACACACGGCGGGAGAGGTAAACTTTGCGCACGAAATAATTGAGAAACTTGTGCAGAATCAGCAGGGAGCCATGAAATGGTATCCATCCAGATTCATGCGATGCCTCCTCTTTTCCACATATTTTATTAATCCTCATGTCTAGCTAGCGCCGCCAGAAGCAGAAGAGGAAAGAGTCTCTCGGTGGCGCTTGTGGTTGCGGTCATTTTGGGGCCCTGTAGCGGGAACAGATTTTGAAATGTGAGCGGCATACGAAATAACCATGAGGTGCCGGTCTAGTTTTCGTCGAATCGCCTCCAACAGGAGGGTGACTTGCGGTTGGGCTGCCGTCCCCGGGACGATGCTAATGAAGATGTGGTAACAAGCTCATGCCGGTATGGGTGGTTTTGAAAAAGTTTTGCTTTTGATATCAGGAAATATTGGGCATAACGAGTGTGGCTGCGGACTCTAACGAGTGCAAGGATGTATTACTTTGCGAAAGGGATAACGACAGGGTGGCTTGTCCGGTTTGCCAAACTCATTGGATAGAAGTTACTTCTCATGAGTGTTGGCATGGCCGCCTTTGTTGTGTTGCGGAAGTAATTGGAAAAATTTCTCTTCCAGGAGAGAAGAAAATTTAAATTTCTCCAGCTTTAAGCGGTTACATTGTCCTGAATTCGGGCGAGTCATGAGTTCAGACATGCTGGAAGATGTTGACGGGGAAGTGATGACTTAAGTTTCTTATTCGGATACTACTCGTGTACTTTAGACTTCATAAGCACGGCATGTGACTTCATTGAATGGGTTAAGATAAAGGCACACAATCTAACTTAGAGTTCTATGTTCTTATTCTTCTTCTTCTTGTGGCGCTACAGTCCGCGGTGGGCCCTGGCCTCTGCAGCCAGAACGATCTTTCGCCAGCTGCCTCCAGTTCAAGTTGGTTGAGGTCCTTCTCCTGCCCGTCCTCTGATGCGTTTTCCCAATGGCTCAAATTCGAAGACCTTTTGGGCCGGAGGAGTGGTGTCCATGCGCTCTACAGGGCCTAGCCACCTTAAGCGTTGTATTTGAAGTCAAAGTCTTCTTCTTCGGATGCCATCAACGCAGAACCAAAACTCGCACGCAGAGTTTTACTCTCGAAAAGACTAAGGTCCTCCTCATCCACTTTTACTAACGTCCAGGTTTTCGCACCAAATTGTAGAACCGAGATGATCAAGATGTTATATAAAGCCAGCTTAGTCCTTCGAGAGAGGGCTTTAATACTCAATTGCCTCTTGAGCCCAAGGAAACAGCGATTGGCAAGAGCTATACTGCGGTTGATTTCAAAACTGATGTTGTGGTCCCTATTTATTTTCAAAGTTTGAGGTTATGTTGAATCAAATATTAGAAGACGTAGTCCTTTCCATACTAGTTTGTCGTTCGCATAGGTTTTATTAATTATTTGAGACATCTATTTTCTGATTATCGTTTTAAACTTCCTCGTCAACACAACGGATTTCATTTATGCCGTTCAGTGCAGTGCTTAAAATGATAGGTTGTTCTCTAATTTAGAGCCGACTTTCCTTTAAAGCAAGTTTCTATGTAATTTCATCGTCTCTCCTTCGTCAGGGCGCATTCTTTTTGGGCAATCGTTTTTCAGAGCACCAACAATTTTGGGTAGAGTGCAACGAGTTCGAACACCTCGAATTGTTCACGGCAGCAGCTCTTTCGCTGCTGACAAGAGTAATATCTGTCTAAGTAAAGGCTTCTCAAAATTTGCCGTTCGGAGTCGGCAAAAAACTGTAGGTCCCTTCTTCTCGTGAGAGAACAGTAGCATGCACCACACAAGAAGTTGATGACCAAGCTGGGCCTTGGTCCCCCTATGGACTGTCGCGCCATTCAACTATTATTATTATTAAGTTTTGTCTGTTCAAAAAAATAAGTGAATTTCTTGAGCTACGTTCATTCGATTGCTGATTTTGTTTTGTTTTTTTTTTTTTTTTGTTTATTTTGTTATGTTGGTAGACTTGTTGCGAACATATGTTTACAGTTTCACCTATAAAGAATATTTATAAGGCTGGAAAGCAAGTATTTGCGGATTTTTTTTTAGAAAATAATTTTTGTGGAACGAAATAACTTTATCCTGTAATGTATTGCCCATTTTAAGGAATAACCATTTGCTGCCTGTAACAGCATCATAATTCCACGTTCATAAAACTTCTGATTTTTATCATAAAAAACCGAACCAGGTACGATTTGGCATCATCATTATTCTTTAAATTTTAATCATTCAAGGAGTTTTGCAAAGATCGTAACAAAAAGTCGTCATATGGTGCAAGGTCAGGACTATATGTTGGTATAAGCTAGAAATATTTTTTACCGAAGGCGTGTGTGGCATTGCATTGTCATGATGGAATACATCACCTTTTCAATTTGTCAATTCGGGCCGCTTTTCTTCGACTGCATTATCCAACTTTGTTAGTTAGAATGTAGACATCTGAATTCACCGGTTGGGTGGTAAAAGTTCAAAGTAGACAAATCCTTTGTAGTCCCAACAAACTGGTAACAAAATTTTCTTTTGATGAATATCGCCTTTTAATGTTGTTTGAGCTGGTTCAACTGGCTTGCTCCACGATCTTTTCCGATTGAAATTGTTGTAAACAACCCATTTTTCATCACCAGTTATCAATCGTGTTGGAAATGGAATTATTTTCATTGCGTTTCTTTAACAAATAGCAGATGTTAATGCGTTGTTTTAAATGATTTTCTTTCAATTCATAAGGAACAAAAATGTATTGAGTTTTCGTACAAAGCAAAGTTATTTTAAGCGATTTTCAATGCATGTGTGTTATACATTTAGATTTGCTGCAATCTAACATGTAGTACTGTGACGATCCGATTCGATTGTTGCTTTTGATTCGGTCGTCATCCACTTCAAATGGACCACCAGAGCGTTTTTCATCTTTGAATAAAATATCATCAGAACGGAATTTGGCAAACCTATTTTGACACTTCCCTTCTTTTAAAGCTTTGTCAACATAAACAGTTTTTTTTTCTTTCCGGAAATAAAAAAGCAAAATATGACGAAAATGTTTGGTTTGATGTTATATTTTTCAACAGACGCCAAACAAAAACTATACAACCAATCAAACAATTTTTTTGACTGAGTGACAGTTGAAGTTCCAAGGAGGTATATTCCAGTACACAAAACAAACAACACACAACAGTACAAAACAACTCAAACCAACACAATGTCCCTTCCCGTATACCGAAAAAATGGCTTGAGTTTGAGTTTTTAACGCATTTTTATTAAGACTTTTCAATTCGTTAACTTTGTGGCCGCCGTGGCGTAGTGGGTAGAGTGCGACGCTCACACGCCGAAGGGTCTAGGTTCGATTCCCAGCTCAACACCGATTTTTCAAATTTCGCCGTTCGGAGTCGGCAAAAAACTGTAGGTCCCTTCTACTCGTGAGAGAACAGTAGCGCGCACAACACGAGTAGCTGATGAGCAAGCTAGGCCCTGGTCCCCCTCTGGACTGTAGCGCCAACAATTATTATTAATTCGTTAACTTAGTTGCTAAACAAAAATGCTTGAAACTAGCTTAAATATCCATTCTGAAATATTAATCTTATATCTTATTTACTGACTGCAAGCTAATCTATGTTCGTTTTTTCTGCCTTTCAACATCTTCTGTATTTTTATTAATTCTAAAGTCTACTGTTTTTGATTTTCGTTGCCGAAGAAAATTTAAAAAATTGGACTTTCCTTATTTAATGTTTTGAACTTACTTGCTAACTAAATTTACTTATCCTAAATCAAACTTAAATATATTTACAAATATCTTACAACTTGGTAATCTAAACCTAACTATATCCGTAAGGCAATACGGACGCGTGCACCAGGGAGTATATGCTCTTTATACGCTTGACATATATATCGTATACTCCGTGGTGGGCCTTTTTTGTGCTTTTTTGTTTTGTTATTTTTTTCGGATTTTGTGTTTTTTATATTTTTTTTCTTTCCTAATCTACCCTAAAGCTACCTTAAACTATGTAAGTTGGCCCTAATGAGTCAACTACCCTGGTCCTGTGTGAGAAGTTGGCGGCATCGAAGGCTGATTCTGATGCAGCCACCAGAAGAAAAGCCGTTCTTTGTCAGAGACTGCTCTATCGCGGGCAGAGATCGCTCCACCGAACCGTAAGAGGCCCTCGTGGCTGCGAGCGACGTCCGGCTCGTATTGAAGTCGCCTTTCCACTGTTCGGCATGCGACATGAAAGATGAAAGGGCAGCCTTCCCTATCTTGTATCAGGCCTTTCATGTCCAAATAGAGGAACGCTTCAGGTGGGATACAGCCGTTAAGACGCACCTTCTCATGGTACATTTCATTAGGGCAGTAAGCCCCAAAAATCAGACTGTTGGTTGAGATCATGGCTCGAGCTATGTGACCCCGAATCAATTTAACAATAAAATTATCTATTCTGATCAGGTTTGCCTCATTGTACAAAACCTCGTTGGGATGGAATTTTTTGTACTGGGATTCGGGTGTACGATGAAACTGGCTCTCGAGCACCCTCATATTTTCCACCGAAAAAATGAATTTTACGTCAAATGGGCGCTCTCTCGAGTGAGTACAATATTTCCCCACTGTACCCATTTCAACACAAGAAATTTTGGTGGAGAGGTTGTTGGTTTTCTATTAAATTAAATGGTGCGCACACGGAAATAAGTGCGCATCGACCGATTATCTCTGTTTGTGTATCAAATTTTGTCGTTCTTTTTATTTTATGTGTCGAAAAAGTGAAATCGACATTTCTCAATGACATATTATACACATTTGGCTTTGATGCGTTCCCGTACTTTGCCTCTTTCTGAGAGAGATTTATCCCCACTCCTTATCAAATTACAGACTTCAGAACTTGAACACACCTAATATCAAATAACAAAATGTGATTGACATTTCGGTTACATCAGTGAAAATCAACTAATGTCGTCAATGAGTGAACTCCGCTATTACTAACTTGCCAACCCAATATTTTGTTTGGGAGAGGCTTAAAGTTAAACGTGTTCTGAGTGTTAGGATATTTCCTGCTGGCGAAAAAATGGACTTATGTATTTAATTTTATGTGAAAAATGGAATTAGGTGCTCGAAAGCATTTGAAATGTTGACAGTGGCATACAGTGATTGTACACAGAGTCAAAAAATGTTTCTATGTGGTACAACCCGTGAAAGAAGGTTGAGAAGATATGAATGACGAAACTCGCCCTGGACGCCCCAGAACATCAATAAGCGATGAAAATGTGGAGAAAGTTAAGAAAATTGTTATGGAAAATTGTAAAATCGCTATTAGAGAAGTAGCTGAAGATGTTGACATATCGGTTGGCTCATGCCATGCATTTTTTTCGGAAATTTTGTGCATAGAGACTTTGGCAGCGAAGTTCGTTCCAGAATTGCTGAATTTTGACTAAAAACGAGGTCGCGTTAGCATCGCTCAGAATTTGTTAAATGACGTCAACGACGATCCACATTGGCTTGGAAGGGTCATATTGGTGAAGAGTCATGGGTTATGACATCGAAACCAAAGTGCTAATGTCCCAATAGAAGAACCCAAGAGACCCAAGGCCAAAAAATAGCCGAAGTTCGATCGACTTTGATAGTTTTTCTGATTGTTTTTTATTTTTCGATTACAATGGTGTTGTGCAACTGGAGTTTTTACTATATCGTTTTACGGTCAATAAGGAGTATTGTCTTGAAGTTATGCGCAGCTAAGAAGAAGCAATGTGAAGGAATCGTGGAAACGCAATTCATGGTTCAAAATAATTATAATAATTGTGGGCGCGACAGTCCACAGGGGGACCAGGGCCTAGCTTGCTCATCAACTTCTCATGTGGTACGTGCTACTGTTCTCTCACGAGAAGAAGGGACCTACAGCTTTTTTCCGACTCTGAACAGCGAAGTTTGAGAAGCTTTATGAGACAGTTATTAATCTTCGAGTGTTGTCAGCAGCTCAAAAGAGGTGGTGCCGTGAAAAATTCGAAAAATTAGTGTTGAGCTGGGAATCAAACCTAGACCCTTCGGCGTGTGAGCGTCCCACTCTACCCACTACGCCACGGCGGCCTTTCAAGGTTTGTGCATCACGAAAATGCAGCTGCTCATTCGTCTTTGATTGGTCGTATTTTTTTTTTAGAAAAAAAGAACACACTTAACATGCGTTAGCCCCCGTATTCACCAGATTTGGCTCCTTGTGACTTTTCCCTATTCCCAGGATTGACGAGACCCACAAGAGGACGGTTCTTCGCGAGGAATGAGGAGATAAACAGCGAATCGCTTAGGGATCGCTCAAGGGAATACCGCAAGGTGCATAACAGAACTCCTTCGAGTTTTGGAAAAAAAAAAACACTGACACATCTGAGAAGGGCTACTTTGAGCGGAGCAACATAGAAATCGATGAATAGATAAATATTTATTAAGAAAAGTCAAAATTCGAATTATTTGAAATGGCCTCAGACATTTTAAATTCCTGGTGTACTTTTCTTTTGCGTCATTTATCATTTTAAACTTGCTTCTATTGTATTCGAAATTTTCGCTTTTGGCTTCTCGTTTATTAGACTAGGAATATTTAAAGCCCAAAGATTTATGATATTTCTAACTCTCCAATCCTTTTTCAAGGACATTTGATTTTGATGTTCTTAACACTATATTTTAACACCTGAGATACCTAGTAGCTGTGTTGCTCGATGCAGGTGATCGTCTACGCCTTTCCGAGTCCTCTGTCCTTTTGGTTCCATATTCAACCAACCGCAAATGAAATCGGCCTCCGTCAGAAACTTAGGGACATACGCTCCAACAAGAAGAAAAAAACCTCAATCCACGGAATCAACCTGTTTTTTGGTTTGGTCTTAGGGACAACACTTCCTCTCTATGTACACTAATGTTTATGTCTATATTCACTTTCTTACTGTTTCACTTTCTTATTTTTATTTTTTCATTTTTCTCGACAACCACTCACTCCTACTGCTTGTCTTCCTTTTCTGTTTCCTGTGTCGACAAGAGAAAGACCCTAGACTGGGTATTGGCGAGACTCGGTTTCCTCGTTGGCCTAACTGAGAAGCAGTTACTGGTTTCATATCACTCAACCAACCATCTGGCCCCACAACTAAGACATGTTCCAAGGGAACCCACAATTTCACAAAAAAAAGAAAAGTCTTTTTTCGAATCCCATATGGGGGGTTGAACCCATAACCGCCGATTCGACGGGTGATCCCCATCCACCTGAGCCACCCCCTCACTCGGAAAATTCTTTGTGTCAAGGAGCCTCTTCCTATGGTCGCGACTCCTGACACTCGGAAGACATTGCCTAATTGTAGGCGAAAACCTTTAATAAGGAAAATTCATAATATCGTCTTTAACGTCATTCTTGTTTTATTACCAATTGAAGGACTTTTGGTTTTTTAGGTTTCCTGTCTTAAGATCACTCTTCCGTTCGCTCACTTCTTACACATCTCGATTTAAGACCATATGTCTATTAGGCCATTTGTCCTTTCTGTTATTCTTTCATGTCATTCGCTTGTATAGGGATTCATACCTTTAAGAACAACCATCGTTTAGAGAATTCTTCATTAAGGGCAGTTGCTCTTATCCGTACGTCCTCAAGTCTTCTAGGACTCGGGTAATAAAATCCCTGTCCTTAATAAATCTTGATTTTGAAGACAGCCCATTGTTTAGTCAAAATTCTTCCTGGCCTCTCGTATCATTATTCCTTTCTTAAGGATTCTAGCCTTTTAGGTCACTTTCATGAGTCCACTAATCTCTTAGCGCTTAGCTTTGTCAGAAAATTTCAGGGTGTAGAAGAACTTTTTTTATTTTTAAACCGCGCACCTCCATGAATTCAGTGGGTTTGTGTGCGTTTTGACAGTTTTTCAAATTTATTATTTTTGTTATTGGTAGAGTTAAAGTAAGTGAATATCATGTTAAGAAAACACGGTGTTACACTTCTTGTGGTTTATATTGAACTGGAGTAGAATTGGAGTTTTGCAACAGGAATTTATACAAAGTTACACAAAAAGTGATTGCGTATAAATGATAATGTACATAGAACATATTATTGACTCCAAGAGTGTGAAACATATGTATGTATGTAACATATCAGAGGAAGAAGGTTTGATTCTTCTGATAGTTATAACAAGTGACAACAAATTACAGTATAGCACTGCGTTGATTTTACTTACATATTTTTAAGAGAAAGCATGCGCTAATTTAGTTTAAAACTAAAACTATATTTCCATAACAGCAATTTTTTACAAGAAATAACGCTTGTGCATCAAAATAAAACGATTACTCACTTATATAATCTACATCTTTGTATTTAGAAATGAAATTGTCAAATTAAACGCACCAACGCAACAATTAGTATCAGACTCTTCTCCGTTGTGTTGTTTAAGTTTCCCACTTTTACAACAATTCTGTTGTCTGAATACCAAAGACTGCCTTTCCACCTCTCTCTCTCAACATTCACTTTATCATCCATAAATTATAAAAACAAACCAAACCCACAAAGAATTCAAGCCCTGTACCTTACAACAACCATTGCGTAAAGGACAACAGAGAGCACCGACACAAATTCAGACAACTCTGCTATGCACCACACAAATACATACTGCGTTGAAGGACAAAGAAATGAATCAGCGAAATGGAACCAATCGCAGCACGTTTGCTACAGGATTTGAGAATGTTTATACCTGATTAATTTACGTCCACTGAATGCGCACGTTCCTCCTAAAGGGAAGGACGGAAAAGGAAGCGGTGGCGTGCGTGAGGTACGCACCAAACTCAATTAAGGAAATGGGGAAAATGTGAGTGAATTGCTGACATGGTTGAAAGGACGTTGAAGATGTATTCGTGTAAGGTCTTCCCTCTCTGATAACTGCAGATTGTGCAGAGTGTGAATACCGCTACTGAACAAGGTTAGTGTTCGTCCTCTTTGTAAGGTAACCTTTATTCATTTTCTGTTAACCTAATGACCCCATTTTAATACACTTGCTAATCAGTGAGTCCTTTCCCAAACCCACTTAATCCATTTGGAAGCCGTTATGAATGCTTTTCACATTGTCTCTCCATATCCCTGCAACCCTTCCCCCCGAGGACTTCAAGGAAGTCCCTTGAATACGAAGCAAAAATCCATCAACCGGGTCGGCACATTGTTCGTACTCATATTTGATGTTGACCAGCAACACGTCCTTTCCTGGCGTTCGTCGGTATCCCGGCAGAAACATCACAACTCCACATGCGTAAAATTAAATTCCAGGCACACATGGTACCTGGGAGTTCACTGACCGCTTTCTGGCTAAATAAAAAGAATCTGAAGTTGCCATTTTTTTTAATGTGTATCGGATGTAGTGCAGACTCACTACTTGCTGCACAGTCATGTGAACTGCGGCGGAGAAATATCCGTGTAGCAGTGTTGTTTGTGACAAGTTGGTTGAAATTCCCGGAATGGGTTGATGAGGACGTTGTCAGAACTACGACCGGTGTGTGTGTGGTTGTGGGATTGTATTTTATAACAGAGTTAATTTTTGCTTTTAAATTTAGTCACGTGAATAGTTGAGTAAACAGTTGGAATGGATTTATGTCACCTATCGTTGTGATGTCTAATATTGACTTTAAATTTCTATTTCTCTTCACAGATGTACTCCTCTCTGCTTTATCAGACACATTGGTGGAACATCCGGAACTTCTTGCTGCAGCCCGAGCTAATCTTGGCAGCTCGTTCGAGAAGATTCCCATCAACTCACTGGAAGCAGTGAAGAATTAAATACAAAAACAAATCTATATCCAACACAATAAAATATATTCCCAAAAATAATACATAACATGAAAGGCTAAGCATTCATCAGAGTATCACTCGCATCGCGAGACTCAATAAGATATTCAAATGCGATTATTCACATAAGCAGATATGTATCTATTTAAAAGTAAACCAATGTGTAACCATCACCCACTCCCCGTGAATATTAGAGAATTTTATAAAATAAATTAAAATCTAACCACTGGCAGAAACTAGGCTTTAGTAACGTACATACTTAGAGGAACATGTGGTCTTGTGTAACGCGTTACGTTTAATTGCTAAATGTTTGTTGTTTATATTGATACTTATCCCTTGACGGATGCAGGAGACAGGGCGGCTTGCAAAAGGAAAACGCATTTGGTGCGTTCTTATATATCAGTATCACATAAATTGACTTGGACCGAATTTTCCGTTCACCGTTAGGAATAATTTGTTAATCCCACATGTAATAAATGAGGAAATGTATTGAATAAGAGGATAATATATAATACTTGGTAACACTGTAAAATAATGTATTGAAATAAATATATAATAAAAATTAGATTTTAGGTAAAGTCTTGTGTGTTTTCTTGGGAGAAGGCTTAAGGATAAAAGAACATTTGATGTGATTTACTGCTTTATTTACAACAGGAAACCCGTGATTTTAAGGGGAAGTCTCAATCAGGCCTTAATTAATGCTAAAGGCACGCATTAATTAAGGCCTGATTGAGTTCTACTTTCCTCTAAAAAACGACTAACTCTTGTTTATAAATTGCTGACCACCCTTGTGCGACACACACGCCGATGATCTCAGGTTCGATTCCCTGACAAAACGTTTGACAATTCACACAACGCCACTCTGCGGGCTGCTGATGTCACTTAACAAGTAATAACTGTCCATAGAAAAGGCTTCTCATATTTGCCCATTTTAGAAGGGAAAGAAAACATAATTTACTTATTACATTCAAAACATGGAGGTTGTTTTTCTGAAGAGTTTTCCTTCATTATTACGCGTGATCGCTTTAGAAAGAGCTCTAAATATATACACCTCTCCATTGTGTTTCAACCTTAAATTTCACCAATTCGATTCTAGCGCCAACATCGACATGTTGTACCACACATACCGGCCACAGAACAGCTGCTAGTCAAAAACGTCAAACCAAAATTCGTAAACAAAACTAATTATATTTCGTTCCCAAAAGTAAATATTCAATTTCCTAAGATGAATGTGGATGATTCTCCAATGGATATGGACCCGAAAGTCGCAAAACGTCTCTTTGCCCAGGGCGCCGTTCTCATTATTGCCGGTGTTCCTATAGGCACTCAATTCGGCATCGATCTCTGCAGCTATACAGTGGGTGAGAATTTTCGTGGAGTGAAAATGGTTCCTCCCGGCCCACATTATGTCTACTGTGCGTCACAAGGACCCTACGGGGACTCGGCGCCTCGGGTGGGATTCGTACATTACTTCCACTGTAACGAGATTCTTGTTCGCGAATGGAGCAACGAGCAGGAGGAACTTCGTGAAAGGCAAATAGCTGATCCAGAGTTGGAGAAGAGAAGGATTCGGGAGAATCTCCTTGAGCTGGACAAATTTCTTGCTCCCTATGACTATAGATATGCTGGTGATTGGAAGCATCTGACAGACACAATCTCAGAAGAGGCTGTTGCCCGATGCCGATCAGCTTTAGGTACTATCAGAACAAATGTTGAACTACAATCGTGCCCTGATGCAGAGAGACCTCGAGGAGCACCAGTCTCATCCCCACGCGTAAATAAATCAATCACTGACGAAAATGAATTGTTACCCCATCTGAAGCCAATTGAAGGAACAGCACCACGGTTCACAGAGCTTCCAGACCGCGTTCCAAAGAACGCCACACCCGAAGAGATATCCAAACACTACATGGATTGCGCCCAAGCTGTGGACACGCTCATGGCTTTGTTCGAGAGTCCAGAAAAGCTCATAGAGGAGGTACAGTTGTCGTTTGTCATGTTCTTGATCGGTAATTCTGTGGAGGCTCTAGCCCACTGGAGGAGGACTCTTAATCTTTTGGCGAACAGCGAACTGGCAGTGCCGAACTACAAGATTTTCTACATGAAGTACAGTGAAGTTCTTCAGCACCAGCTGCCGCATCTCCCTGAGGAGCTTATGGAACCAACGGACCACAACACAGTCTACAAGGATGTTCGGAATCTGCTTATTAATCTAACACTGGGAGGACTAAGTGTCAGCGCTGAGAGGTTGCGAAAACTTTTGGCGAAAACCATGCGCTGGGAATTCGTTGGGCTGCTGGAAGATGATCCCGAAGATCTCCCCGTTGTTGTGGAAACTTAAGATAAATTTACTTGGACAGGGAATTGTGTCTTTTATTTGAAATAAAATTGAAAAAATGTGATAACGAGATTTCCATGTTCACTTGTCCTTCTTCATCTCGGTATCGGTGACATCCGCTTCCTCTTTGTGATCCTCTGCCAGTGATTCTTTAACAGAGTCGGTGTGCTGCTCTTTCAAATTGATTGAGTAGGATTCAGCCAACTGCTCTAGGCGCCTTTGATTCTTCTCCAAGTATCGTGGTAACCAAAAAATTGTTTGGACCATTCTGCAAAGAGGAAACATTTCAGGAGCCCATATATATCGTTTTTCGTTTAACAAGTAACGTGTTCCATTCGATGCTTCAGTGTAAAGGCCCCTCCTATGTATTGCCTGAAATCAAAGGTCACTTTGAACTCCTACTCACTTCATTAACACATATCCCGACAAGGCAAGCAACAAAAACAATCCAGACGTCTTCACCATCTTCCAGTAATCCACCACAACTTGTTGATGTTTCATTTTGGCCAATTTTCGTTTGAAATACAAATTTGCACAGCAATGAAGTGTCTTCAGGATCCGTGTGGGTATAGACGTATTCAACCTTGCCAACGACCACGTACTGTCTTCTGCAGGGGGTTATTTTGGTCTTCTTTGCCCAGCGTCCACTGTGATGTGAATATGTTTGAAGGAGCTTCTGTTGTGGCGCCGGCGGACAGTCCATGGCAACGATGCTAACAGACACTTTGATATCTTTATCGAATCGATATGAATAATTTTCGTTGCTGATGATTTGTGAAGGGGTGAGTGTTTGGAAGTGTTTTCCTTCGACGTGGAAAGGTTTGGTGCTATAATAGCTACCGCCGATTGATGGTGGTGTTGGAGTAATTTAACATTTTAACTTGCGGAACAATCACTTTGTCATGCGTTACGTTAAATAATGTTAATTAGCTGTTTGGGGTTGGAAATGTTATTGTTTGTTGGGTAGTATTATGGGAAGAGCTTGACGTGCCAATTAATTGCTAATGAGCTTATTGTAGTGGCAGAAAGATTCATTTTTATGCGATTAGTGTATTCTTATTTTAGAATGGAATATGCAGCAAATTTTTCTTGATGTAGTTTCAATTTTGGCTTCAATTAAAATGAAACTTTGGCAGATTTAAATAGTTCTGTCTTCATTTGAAATTCCGTTAACTATAATGAAAGGTGAAACAAAAGTAAAACGCCGTTGTATTAGTGCTGAGATTCCAAAACCAATTTTAGGACACTGGGCACTGGGAGAATTTGTTGCACAAAATGCTTTGATTAGTTAAGGTGTAACTAATATATGTACAGTGGTGGAAAAAATAATAGAAACAAAGATGATCATAATGCTTAAGAGTCAGTAACTTCGTTCAAATAGATTTTCCTTTGTCACTAATTCAATAATCACATCGTACATAACAGTACTTTGATATGGTGAGTCAATTTTTTGTTTTTGTCTAGTGGTGACAAGTGGAAGCAAAAGTGCTGTTTTCAATGGAAAAAAATAATAGAAACTATCGTCGTATCGTAATCGTCATTTTTTAAAAAATCTACTGTTTCGTCATCAGTAAAATCTACGTGAACTTGTTTGACCTGTGTTTTAGTGTTTGTTAGTGCAAAGAGAAAAAAAATGTATGAAAACATTTTGTGAAAATGGGTCGTGGAGTACATTCCACCAACTCCGATCGTGAAATTTTAAAGATTTTAAGAAATGAAGGAAAAACAATGTACGAAATAGCTAAAATAATGAAGTGTTCTAAGAAAAAGGTATTCACAGCTCTTCATTCAAATGTTAGAAAGGAAACCAGAGGCAGAAAAAGAATTACAACCCCACGATTTGATAGCATGCTCATCCGACTCTCCAAGAACAATCCGTTTTTATCTTTGAGGGAATTAAAACAAAAATTAAACGCACCTTGTACGAGTCGTACAATTAGACACCGTTTAATAGAAGCCGGTCTTCCTGGAAGAAGTGCTAGAAAATGTCATATTTGAGCAAAAAAAAATATTAAGCAACGACTCGCGTTTGCCAAAAAACACCTCAACCGTGCAAATTGGAATACCGTCTTATGGTCGGATGAAACGAATGTTAATTTGTTTGATTCAAAGGGAAAAATGTAAATTAGACGACTAAAGAACTTAGAATTCGATCCAAGGTACACGAGAAAGGCAGTGAAATATGGTGGAGGAAATTTAATAGATTGGGGGTGTTTTTCTACATATGGTGTCGGTCCAATTTTCCGTATTGAGGGTAAAATGTGTGCTAAAGATTATGTGAACATCTTAAACACAAGAATGCTACCATTTGCTTAGGAGGAAATGCCTCTCAAATGGGAGTTTTTGCAGGATAACGATCTCAAGCAAATCTCAAAACTAGCTAAAAATGATTTTTTGAAAACAAAGTAAGTGTTATAGAGTGGCCATCACAGTCTCCAGATCTTAACCCAACAGAACATCTTTGGGGCCTTCTTAAGAGCAATATCGGAAACTATAGAGCTAAAAATAAAGAAGAAATTTGGTCCAAAATACAATACGAATGGTACTCTATGCCACCCAATATTTGTGACAAATTAGTCCATACAATGGGGCGGAGATGCGAACAAGCAATTATGATGGAACAACCAAGTATTTAAAGCAAAGAATAACTTTTATTGTAAGTTAATTTTCAACAATAATTAAAAAAAATACAAACGGAAACTTTATGTGTTTCTATTATTTTTTACAGTTAAATTCAACAAATTCAACAAATTAAATTCAACAAAAGCTGGAATTCACATTTTTATTTAATTATTTCCTTTAGCTTTAGCATTTCCTATAAGTATCCACTTAATCCATATTATAATAATATCCACTTATAAGTAATCCACTTTAAGTTTTGACTTTTCCCAAAATAAATTTGTATTGAAGCTTTGAAGTAAAAGAGTAGGCTTGTTTCTATTATTTTTTCCACCACTGTACATAAATGTTACTGTAAGTCGTCGCCGGTCATTTTTGCTGTGTCAGAACTTGTACATGTTTTGTAAGTAACCCCATATTAAAGAAATTCCATATTATCATAATGCAGGTATGCGTCGCATTTTGTAGAGAACAGCACATGGTCTGTACGACAAATTGGTGTTTGACAAAGAGGCACCTATAGTAGCTTTCTTCTCGCATTGTAATTACCGCATCATGTTGTTTTTCGTATAAAAAACTACGGGTGATGGTTGACTGCCAATGGGAATACTACAAATGTAGGATAGGAAGGAGGTTAACCCAAATGTGGTCGCCTTATCATATTGTTGCAGTCCTCCGACTTACACAGAGCAGGTTCGAGGCTTGATTTCTGGAGTGAGGGCAAATCTCACGTTTTTACAGATCTGAAGTGGCTACTGATCTTTTCTAAAGGGTGTCCCAACAAGAACGCAAGACTTACATACATTTCAAATAAAACGCAGATATTTAAAAAATATCGGGAATTCTTTATTATATCGTAAAGTAGACAGGGTGAGGTTATGTGTGGAATAACACATCGGCCAGATGGCCGCCGCGGCTTTGCTGGGACATACGCGATCTTTTAATGAAATTTTCAATGACCGTTTTGCATAAATGATGCGGTATTTCATAAAGGCAGCGTTCAATTTCCTCTTTTAAGGCCTGAGTCGTGGTCGGTTTATTCGAATAAATCATCGACTTCAAAAAACCCCAAAGAAAAAAGTCGAGTGGTGTTAAGTGGCACGATCTAGGAGGCCAATTCTGGTCTCCAAAACGAAAAATAACACGACTGATTCATCAATTGAATTGTTTGTTTTTTCATTTCATTTCATTTCATTAATTAGTTAAGGTTTGCTATTAGATACATATTGATTTTTTTACATCACATTTCTCTTAATTGCTAGTTACTGTACATTTCAATTAAATTTTATTTTTGCATAGTCTATTATATTTCTTTAAAAGTCTTTTAAATGGGTTTCTTGTTTCAAATCGTTTAGTAATTCGTTCAATAATTTAAATCCTTTATAAAATATAGTATTATGTGCTCGAGTTGTTCTAAACAGTGGAAGACGGAAATTATTTTTGTTTCTTACATTATAATCATGTACTAGGTGTACCTGTATGAAGTGAGCGTCAAGATACAAATGCCTCGATAGGGAACATTTGTTGTGCATGAGCCCTTATTTTTTTTGTTTGTTTGCTATGACATCTGTGAAAAATATTTAGTATACTTCAAGTCATTCAACAGACAACATCATATTTTTTCATCGATTTAAAAATGTTGAATTTTGTACCAGAAAGTGATGATTTGCGGAAAGCATTAATTTTTTGTTTTCATTTGAAGAAAAGTGCTGCAGAGTCGCATCGAATGCTTGTCGAGGCATATGGTGATCATGCTCTATCAGAAGCAACATACAAACGATGGTTTAAACGGTTCAGAAGTAATGATTTTGATGTGAGAAATGAAGAACGTGGAAGACCATCAAAAAAGTTTGAAGACGCCGAATTGCAAACGATATTGGATGGAGATGACACTTTGAGTCAAAAGAAAATGGCAGCAAGGTTAAATGTTGCACAACAATTTCTGACCGTTTAGAAGCTATGGGAAATATCCAAAAGTGTGGAAAATGGGTGCCACATGAATTGAATGAAAGACAGATGGAAAACCAAAAAAACGCTTGTGAAATTTTGCTTCAAAGACACGAAAGAAAATCGGTTTTGCATCGGATAGTTACTGGCGATGAAAAATGGATTTATTTTAAGAATCCCAAACGGAAAAAATCATGGGTTAATCTGGGACAACAATCAACATCGACTGCAAAACCAGATCGATTCGGCAAGAAGACAATGCTGTGTGTTTAGTGGGACCAGAAAAGTGTGCTGTACCACGAGCTCCTAAAACCTGGTGAAAGCGTTAATACTGATGGCTACCGACAACAAATTATCAATTTGAACCATGCATTGATCGAAAAACGACCAAAATGGGCCAGAAGACACTGCAAGGTAATTTTGCTCCATGACAATGCACCTGCACACAAAGCAAAACCGGTTCAAGATACAATCAAAACACTTGGCTGAGAGCAGCTACCCCACCCGCCGTATTCACCAGACTTGGCTCCTTCCGACTACCAATTGTTTTCATCGATGAGACACGCATTGGCTGCACTTTGATTCCTACGAGGAGATCGAAAATTGGGTTTCAGATTGGTTTGCTTTAAAAGACGAACAACTTTATTGGCGTGATATTCACAAATTGCCAGAAAGGTGGTCAAAATGTGTAGAAAACAATGACCAGTACTTTGAATAAAATGTTTTTTCTTTCCCATTAATAATAAGTGCTTTATTAAAAAAAAAAAACGCTCATTTAATTAAAATATGTAACCATCGAAATTTATAATCGCTCAATGATCTAATGATCTAACAGACAAGTCACACGACAAACTTCCACAGACTTGACTCAGCACGAAATTCTCCTGCTAGAATAAGCGATTCCCAATTCCGCAAACTCAATCGATAACCAATTATCGAGCCTCCAAGCAGAAGCTTAGCACGACAAGCAACACACGTTTTGCTTCTAATTCAATTTGAGCGTGACAGATACAAATCATTTCATTTGCTAAAAAGCTGTCGCATGGGAAAAAGACGCTTGAAAATGTACACCGCGACCGAGCTTCGAACGAATAACAGCTGAGTGACTTGCCCGCCACTCACTTGTGTTTATTTTGTAGATTGCTAAATAGAGACTTCTGATCAGTTGAGATCAGTTGAAAGAATCACTTCAATTCGTAGTAGAGACCAAGAGTTAGCGTTGCTTTGTGAATGTTTCCGACTTTATTCTTCTTGAGAGTAAAAAGATAAAGAAACTGGTGTGAATAGAATTTTTGTTTTGTAAGTTCTTAAAGCCTTTTAGTCTTCTTGAACTTGTAGTTTGTACAGTGCAAATTGTCGGTGAAGTGTTGGACTAGTTTATAATGCAGAATTTAAAGAGTTCATTGAAGAAAGCATAACGTGGAAATATATATTTTTGAAATCATATCATGTGACAAAAATCAAAACAAAAATGTCTGCAAAGGGTGCAGCAAAATACTGTTCCGCTTAATCTCTGTGTTAAAGGGCTCAAAGAGCTCAGTCTTTGCCAAATTCGATTTCCTCACATCGCGTTTGGGATTTACTTGCATTCTTGAAGACCTAACAATCCACGTGGCCAAAACTGATATTTTAAGTTTTTCCACTGTTTTTTTTTTCTAATAAATTGATCTACACATTCAAAATTTAAGATTCCTAATTATTAGTAAATACGCCGGGTTCACTTTGTCAAGTGTTTACAATTTCGTTTTAAAGAAATTATAATGTTGCACATTAAAATTTGTCTGAGTAGGATTCTATGTCAAGCATAAGGTTGACAAATATCTCCCTCTTCATTCAATGCTTAATAAAAAGTGTTACAGTGATCGGGTTGAGTTCAAATATGCGCCGTTTTGTTCGATAATCTGTGTCCATCTGGACAGAAACTTCATAATCCCCCCCTCGTAGAAGTCCCCTCCTTATTTGCGAAGACCTCAGACAGTCAGACAGGAATAGGTGGTAATCACTTGGCACTATGTCCGGGATATATGGTGGATGCGATAGAACCTCCCATCCGAGCTCCCGTAGTTTCTGACGAGTCATTAACGAAGTGCGTGGTCTGGCGTTGTAGAATAAAGAGTCTGTGTCATATGGGAGCACCTCATAGTGGATGATTCCCTTCCAATTCCACCAAACACACAGCAAAACCTTCCTGGCCGTAAATCCTGGCTTGGCCACTGTTTGGAACGATTCACCGGCATTCAACCACTATAGTTTTCGCTTGATATTGTCGTGTGTGATCCATTTTTCGTCGCCAGTCACCATCCGCTTCAAAAATGGGTCGAGTTCGTTTCGTTTCAGCAGCATATTGCAGGCGTTGATTCGGTCCAGAAGGTTTTTTTGCGTAAAATCATGCGGCACCAAAACATCAAGATTTTTTTGTATCCAGCCTTCTGCAGATGGTTAAAAATGGTTTGGTGACTAACTCCCATCTCCTGGGCGATGTCACGAGATGCCACATGCCGGTCTTACTCGATGATTTCCATGATTCGATCGGTACTCGTCGTCACAGGCCTTCCGCCGGCTGGCTTATCTATGGTGTCGTTTTCACCGGCTCTGAATCGTCGAAAGCATTTCTTCGCGGTTCGAAGTGATAGAAGATCATCTCCCAAAACACCATCAATCTCACGGAACGTTTCTCTAGCGGATTTGCCTTTAACGAAGGAAAACTTTCAAATACCGCGAATTTCGGCGTTAGTGAACTCCATGTTTACACGTCTATAACTATTGAACGTAATATTCAAACTAATCATGCATAGCCTCGGTTTATAGGTTATATCAATGCCTTTCAAACGATGTATAGTATTGCCAGATACGAGCTCTGTAGCGCTTTGTACATAGCCGGAAAATTCAAAAGACAATATGGCGGAAGGGAGATATTTGATAACCTTATATTTCAGTCTGGACACAAGTTAAATTATTTTTCAAAAGAAAAAGTGCCAAATTTTCTGAAAAGCTAAATTTAATAAAAATTCAATGATAGATGTGCAAAAATCAAAGCTCAATCGATGTATTTTTATGCAAAACCTATGTTTTTGTTCAAAACTTAAGCCATTCTTATGGCTGGCTGGTAGTCTTTCGGATTAAGGACAAAATTCCTAAGAAATTGCATGATTGCCGAACCGAGTAGTGGTGACCATACGCTCAACTGGGTCTAGGATTGTATCTGAAGACGCATGACCAAGCACATGTGGCTGTACAGTCCATAGAGTTCGTCGGTAGATCTTCTCCTCGATATGCCATCAACGCAAACAGAACCAAAAGTCACTAGGTTTGTTATTTAACATTTTAACTGTGCATACCGTTAAAGACTCCTCAAAAGGTTATGCACCAATATTCCAACAAATCTGATTTAATCTCAGGACATTCTTTTTTTGAAAGATCATGAATGATTAATGTTAAAATTGAATTAAAATTGCCATGAAGTGGTTTAGTCAAAAGACAACGTTTGACGACTTTGCGCAAATATTACATAACACAACGCTATATGCATTCATTGAAGAATTCGGAGCGATATCGTATGTTTCAAACTTCGTCGTTCGGAGTCTGCAAAAAACGGTAGGTCCCTTCTACTCGTGAGAGAACAGTAGAGCGCACAACACGAGTACCTGATGAGCAAGCTAGACCCTTGTCCCCCTGTTCACTGTCGCGCCAACAATTATTATTATTATCGTTTATTTAAGATAATCCAGCAAATCAAATCACAGTGGCAACCGTAGCGTAGAGGGTAGACACTCAAACGCCAAAGGATCTATGTTGATCTATGTTGGTTGAACACTTCGCTTTTTCGGCATCACCAATTTTGAGCTGCTGCCAACACTCAAGGAATGATAAATGCCTCAAAAATTCGCTGTTCAGAGTCGGTAAAAGAAAGAAAGAAAGGTAGCTCGAGAGACACCAGTAATTGATTAGGAAGTTAGGCCCTATCCCCTTTGTGGACTATCACTTCATTCAATATACGAGTAATTCGAGTACATAAATCAAATCACAAATTCATTTCAACCTCTCATCTTAAAACACACAATTGTCCGTATGGTCTGGGTATAATTCTTGGGTGGCGGATGAAAATAATTATATTGAGTATGGACTCGCGATTAGTTTATATGTAAGGTTCTAGGTTTGGAGTGTGCCCAGGCTTGGATGACCTTTGCAGTGAATGTATGTATATGCATGGAAAATATTTATTCTCTTACTTTATGTTACATTGTTGTATGTTAAATACTAATTTCGTGTTTTTAACTTAAGTGAATGTTTGAACTAATTGTCTCAAATGTCTATAACAAGAACTATATTCAAGCCGTGTACATACGAAGTTCTGTCCAAAAATAAGATCTTCACTTTTCTTATAAAATATTTATTTATTCATAAATTTTCATTTTGTTCCCTCCAAAATAGTCCCTCTAAGATATTATACACTTATGGCAGAGTTTCTTTTCAACCAATTCTGATATGCACCTTTTTGGCCCTTGAGCTCTCTCTGCGATTCGGTTCGTATTCCATCAAACCCCACCCTTTCATGGGTCCCTTGAATTTTGGGAACAGGATAAAGTAGCAGGGGAACAAACTCGAGGAATATAATAGCTGAGGCAAGACGCTTGACCAGGCGCATGTCGCTGTACAGCCTATAGAGTTCGTCATTAAATCTTCTCCTCCAGATGCTATCAACGCAAACAGGACCAAAAATCGCACGCAAAACTTTTCTCTCGAAAAGACTAAGGGCTTCCTCATCCGCCTTTGCTAACGTCCAAGATTCTGCGCCATATAGTAGGACGGGGATGATCAAGCTGTTATATAAAGCGAGCTTAGTCCTTCGAGAGAGGGCTTTATTACTCAATTGTCTCTTGAGCCCGAAGAAACAACGATTGGCAAGAGTGGTTCTGTGTTTGATTTCGGTACTGATGTTGTTGTCCCTGTTTACCGCGGAGCAGAGGTAGACGAAGTCCTTATCTACCTCGAAGTTTCTGCTGCCTAGTGTGACTCCGTCCGAGACGTCGATGTTGTGTGTCCTTCCTTGATGACAGCATGTACTTCGTTTTGCCCTCATTTACCACTAGACCCAATTTTTTCTTTGTTTCTTTGCCGACAACAAGAATGAATTAATTTGATACCCACATAGATGTACCTGCGAAATTTATATCTCACTTTACTTATTGAATATTAAAAATTACAAAAACTAACCAATGACGAGCGAGCAAGTGAAATTTAAGTATCAACTTATCTTTGTGGCCGCCATGGCGTAGTGGGTGGAGTGCGACACTTACACGCCGAAGGTCCAGGTTCGATTCCCGGCTGAACACCTCGAGTTTTTCGCAGCGCTACTTCTTTTAAGATGCTGACAACACTCAATTAGTAATAACTGCCTAAGAAACACCTTCCCAAATTCTTCGCCATTCCGAGCCGGCAAAAACTTTAGATACCGTCTACTCGTGAGAGAACAATCGCGCGCACAACACGAGTAGTTAATGACGAAGGCAGGCCTTGGCCGCCTTCTGTTCTGTAACGCCACACATTATTATTTTTTGAATATACCTCGTATGTGCAAGTGGAACCTGAACATTACAAACTCATAAAGAGATTAAAGTATATTGGTATGAAAACTGATCGGCTGCGAAGCGGCTGTCACTCAGAATCAGCACAATCATTCTTAGTTACGTTTATCCGGCCATTCTTTAAAATGTCTTTTTCTCCCCATTTTTTAGTATTACGAGGGTTGCCTTTTATATTTCGCAATTAGAGAACAAAAACAAATATTAATCATCGAAAATAGTCTTATTGTTTTTCAAAATATTCCCCATTAAGATCTATACACTTTTGCATGCGTTTGAACCAATTGTCCCTCTGATTGAGGTATCTCCAAAACATGCATTCTGAGCGCATCAACTGTTTCTTCCGGTGTCGAAGAACATTGACCTCTCATTTTATTTTTTACGTACGGGAATAAAAAGAAGTCATTCGGTGCCATGTCCGGACTATACGCCGGATGACTCATCAAATCGATGTTTTGAGTGCTCAAAAATGCAGTTGTATGAGCCGATGTGTTAGAGCTCGCATTGTTGTGGTGAAGAGAAATCCGTCTTTGGTGATTGGTTTTCTTGATTTCTTGGAAGAAAACTGGCAAACAAATGGTTGTGTACCACTCAGAATTGACTGCTCTGCGTTGCTCTAGTAGTACGGTTGCGACATGTCCAGTTTTTTCGAAAAAAACAGGCGACCATTTGCTTGGAAGTGCTTCGTGCGCGAGCAACTTTTGTTGGATTTGGCTCAATATGAAACACCCATACAGTCGACTGATATTTACTTTCGGGGTCAATCGCGTAAATCCACGATTCATCACCTGCCACGATGTCATAGACGTGTTTCGAAGTGCCGCGATTGTATTTTTAGAGCATTTCTTTCGACCAACCAACACGAGCTTATTTTTGAGCGATTGACAAATTGTGTGGGATCCAACGCGAACAAATTCTTTTGACGGTCAAATGTTCATGCAATATTGAATGTATGCTGGTACCACTAATGCCTAAGGTTGTCTCAATTTCACGATAGGTCACATGACGATCTTGCAATATCAGTTGGCGCACAGCATCAATGGTTTCTGGAAAAACAACTGATTTTGGACGACCTTCACAAAATTCTTCTTGGAGTGAACTACGAGCTCATCATACCATCGATAAACACTGGTCCTTGATGGAGCTTCATCGCCAAAAATTGAATTAGGTTCATCGGTGCACTGTTGTTGAGTTGATCCACGTCAAAAGTTGTAAAAAATAATCGCACAAAAATTTTCACTATTTAATTCAATTTTTTTGCGAGATGAATTGTTTAAGGTACTGTAAAAAACACAAATGGCGTCCTTATGTCAAAACGTTCTGAGTACGTATAACCTCAAAAATGTCAAACTTTACGATAGAGCTGGCAATTGCCAGATTGCAAAACTAGGGTTGCCTAATCCCGAAATATAAAAGGCTACCTTCATAACTGTCTTCTGCTGGATTATCAGAGGGCGTATGTACTTTCAAATCCTAGAATACAGCTTTCTATAAAAAAGAAATGACAAAACGCATCCTTTCAAAAGTTGCTGAAATTAATCATGTCTGCATTTTTCATACAGAGGTATCAGGCTTGAATCTAAATTAAATGCTTTAGAAACTCTTATTCCATCAAGTTGCTAAGGACGCTTTTAAATTATAACCTATCTGTCGATATTTAAACGTGGTCGCCGTGGGTGGGTGGGTAGAGTGCGACGCTCACACGCCGAAGGGTCTAAGTTCGACTCCCAGCTCAACACCAATTTTTCGAATTTTTCACGGCACCACCTCTTTCGAGCTGCTGACATCACTCAAACAGTAATAACTGTCTAAGAAAGCTTCTCAAACTTTGCCGTTCGTAGTCGCCAAAAAACTGTAGGTCCCTTCTACTCGTGAGAGAACAGTAGCGCGCACAACACGAGTAGTTGATGAGCAAACTAGGCCCTGGTCCCCCTTTGGACTGTAGCACCAACAATTATTATTATTTATTACTGTCTTTAATCAACAGTCCAGTCCAGCATTACAAAGCAAAAACTGTAGCGCCATCAGTTATTATTATGCCGATATTTAAACAGCGCATCTCACTCTCTCATAAAAATCGGACACATTATACGCAATAGGCAGTTGGAGAAGTCCATCTGTGGACCTCATTTTTTACGCTTGTCTTGTACACATATTTGTAATAAATTAGAAAAGAAAATCAAAACTTTTATCCCAGTTGAGGAGCATTGTAGAATATTCTATGTAATCGATTTCTGTTGTTGAAAATTGTTTTGCGGAACGGTTTTGTGTATATAAGTTAAAGGAAATTTAAATAAACATGAACCCCCGGGTTGGGTTACTTTTGCAGCAAGTTCTACATTACACATTTAAAAAAGACCTGGGAATGCAATAAAATTACCCAAACTTCTACTAAATTAAGTGATCATTAGAATTCGAAACGAAAAATGTAATGCAGTGATGTAATGAGCAGAAAGTTAACAATTTTGCATTCACGCGATTAACACTCTGTCAGAAATTCATTTCCGCTTGTCAGCCTTAGGCAGATATAAAACAAAACATTCTGCCTATCGTGCAGTTAATTTCTTTTCATTGTTCTTGAAGTCACGGTATAGTGCATCAGAAGTTATACGTGACAAAGTGACAACCTGTCAGAGAAATGCGAGGCAATAGTCATTTACTGTGGGAGTTATAAATTAGTTACACGAAAAATAATAGATCAAGTGCTGTCAGAAGGCAAACGGTCGTTATTCGACAAAAACTATATAGGGTAGTGAGGGGTAATATTATAGCCGAAAACACGGTAGGAAATGAAGGTTCACGAGAACCAAGATTTATTCGCATGACATTTGATTGATTTCCCGGTTGTTTGGCCTTAAAATAAATTTTGGGGTCTACGCCTCTCGAAAGACCATGGTCACAACGGACTTCTCTTTTCATTACATGAGAAATATTTACTCTAAAATATACGTACTTTAATCTTTTATACACAATTTCATTTCATGAACATTAAGCAGATTTTAAAAAAATGGTGGAGGACAGGCGTTTTTCACAAATTTATTCAGACGTTCGTACTATTGTACTTTTTTATGTTAGGTGTGTTCTGGTACCCGAAAAAACAACACAGAACAACACAATGTCTCTTCCCGTATTGCGAAAAAATGGGTTAACGTCACATGAGCGCTCTCTTGAGAGAGTAAAATATTTCCCCACCCTGCCGATTATAACACAAGCAATTTTTGTGGGTATGTTGTTCGTTTTCTGTCAAATGCATTAGTGTGCGCACAGAGAGAAGTGAGTATTGAGCCAATATCTCTGTGTATGTGTCTCAAATCTTGTTGTTGTTTATTTTTTCTGTATCGAAAAAAAGAATTAGATATTACTCAATGACAAACTTTACACACTTAGTTTAGATGCGTTCCCGTACTTTTCCTTTTTCTTAGAGAGATTAACCCCCACCTCTTAACAAATGAAATACTTTAGAGTTTAGCACAGAAAGTTCTGGAACGCACCCATTGTGTATTTCGTGTACACGAACACATTTAATTAAAATTTGACATTTCATAACTGACATCCTGACTTTTAGTTAGGACTATACGGAGGATGACTCATCAAATCGATGTTTTGATTGCTCAAAAATGTAGTTGTTTGAGCCGATTATGGGAGTTAGCATTGTCGTGGTGAAGAGTGATCCGTCTTTGCCGGTTGGTTTTCCTGATTACTTGGAAGACAACTGGCAAACAAATGGTTGCGTACTACCCAGAATTAACTGCTCTGCGTTGTTTAGTGGTACGGTTGCGATATGTCCAGTTTTTCCGATAAAACAGGCGACCATTTGCTTGGAAGTGCTTCGTGCGCGAGCAACTTTTGTTGGATTTGGCTCAATTTGAAACACCCATACAGTCGACTGCTGATTACTTTCGGGCTCAATCGCGTAAATCCACGATTCATCACCTGTCACGATGTCATAGACGTGTTTCGAAGGGCCGCGATCGTATATTTGGAGCATTTCTTTCAACCAATCGACACGAGCCTTTTTTTGAGCGATTGACAAATTGTGTGCGATCCAACGCGAACAGATTTTTTTGGCGGTCAAATATTCATGCAATATTGAATGTATGCTGGTCCCAGTAATACCTAAGGTTGTCTCAATCTCACGATAGGCCACTTGACGATCTTGCAATATCATTTGGCGCACAGCATCAATGGTTTCCGGAACAACAACTGATTTTGGACGACCTTCACGAAATTCGTCTTGGAGTAAACTACGACCTCGGTTGAATTCACCATACAATCGATAAACACTGTTAATTCACATCGAAAGTTGTAAACAATAATCGCACAAAAATTTGCACGATTTAATTCCATTTTTTGGGCGAGATGAATCTTTTAAGTTACTGTAAACAACACAAATAGCGCTCGTATGTCAAAACGTGCGTATAACCTCAAAAGTGTCAAACCTTATGATAGTGCTGGCAGTTGCCAGATTGCAACACTAGGGTTGCCCAATACCGAAATATAAAAGGCAACCTTCGTATAAAAACGGTCCACAAGAACCGTTCAAAACTAGACAACGATGACGTTGCGCCATCGTTTTAATGCAGCATTCTGTATCTGCCAATACTTCAAAAACAGCTCTCATCAGTTTCTAGGCTTCTCCTTTACAAAATATTCTGTCTTTAAAGTTTTGAATTCCCGTTTTAAATATTTCCAAAGATAATTCCACAGGCAAAATGCATATATATGGAAATAGGGTTTACAAATATTTCGTGAAAAGTTTTTCAATTCGGAGATTCTTATAATTAAAACGTCACATATGCACATACAGTATGTACACAACACAACATTCAACAAAACTCAACGTTTATCAACAACAACTCAAAAAACACAAAATAAAACTTTAACAACGGCAACTATACGCCGTAGAGAAACAAGTTGTTAAATAAACAAGCATACAGAGATTGGCAATCTGTTAAAAGAGATACAAATTGAAAAAGAAAGACATCATGGACACATCAGAAATTATTCAAAAATTAAATGCGGACACTGCTTTTATGTCACAAAGGTCAATGAAATGAGGCGTGATCTGGCAAAAACCCGGCCTTAAAAGTAAAAACCAAACAGGAGACGAGATGCGCTCAATCTGCACTCTACGAGCGGTGCTTTTGATCATTTCCATATCGCCATCTCCAGCGATAAGATCGGTAAATTCACATCGATTCAAGATTTTTTACTGCATTGATACATACTACGCATTCTTACAGGATGAACGAATCCGACGAGCGGGATATCCCGTAGAGGAGCACAAAGTTCAAACAGCAGATGCATACATCCTGACCATGTTCCGGATCCCACATCCCTCCGATTGGAAATTGAATTCAGCCAGACCCATCGCGTTTCTTCAGCACGGTTTATTGAGTTCCTCCGACTGTTGGCTCCTTAATGGACCAGGAATGGCCTTGGCCTACATGTTCGTTGATGCCGGTTACGATGTGTGGTTGGGAAACAATCGCGGGAACACTTATTCAAGGAAGCACGCATTTTATTCACCGCTTTTTCCGAATTTCTGGCACTTCGAATGGCACCAGATGGCACTGTACGACATGCCTGCCATGATTGAGTATGTCCTCTCAGAGACAGGACAAGAATCCTTGCATTATGTAGCGCACTCCCAAGGCACGACCCTCTTATTTGTGCTGTCTTCCATGGAACCGGAGTACAATGCTAAGATCAAATCTGCCCAACTTATAAGCCCCATAGCGTTCATGTCCAACGCCAGGGGACCAGTTATATCGGCGTTCACTCCACTGGGACAAAACGAAGCACCCATGGAAATGCTTGGAAGCGTAGAGTTCCTGCCCTACAACAAACTGATTAGTGTTCTCGCAGCCAAAGCGTGCATTCATGACTTGCCAGCATATTACTTCTGTTCCAGTTTCATGTTTGCGTTGTACGGTTGGGATCGGGATGGTTTCAATGTGGTGAGTCAGGTGGCGAGCTGGGCATTAGCCAAGCTAACTTTGATGAACGATTTCTTCTAGTCCCTCTTCGATGACATTCTTGACACACATCCGGCGGGGGCATCGATGAACCAAGTAATTCACTTCCTGCAAGAGCGGATATCTGGTCATTTCCGACAGTTCGATTACGGAATCCTTCGGAACTTGTTGATTTATGGGGACTTCACCCCTCCGGATTATGATTTGAGCAGGACCACGGCGCCTGCATTCCTGTACTATGGCGACAATGACTTCGTGGCAAGTTATAGAGACGTTGAGAGGCTGGCAAGGCTGTTGCCAAACGTAAAATATAAATTCAGAGTTCCCAATCCAAACTGGAATCACATGGACCACCTCTGGGCGAACAATGTGAAGGAAATTATATTTGATAAGGTGCTTGAGAACGTTAACAAAATGGAAGAGAATACGACAAAGAGTTGAAATGTTAAAGGATTTTGAAGATTGTCAAGACTTTGTCAAAAGCTCGTTATAACGTCGTAATTTCACGCAATCCGAGGGAACTTAATTTGAATGTCAATTAGGGTGAAGATCATTGTAATAAATGATTGCATTAATTATGATCATTGGAAGACCTTAGCTTTGAGTTAGTCCATTTGTTTCTTTTAAACCTAACTACTAAGCAATATTTTAAAGAGGTGCTTCGACGAAGAATCGGTTTAGAAAACTCCGTTCAATATAAAAACCTAACTCTATTTAATAATAAAGGAGAACGTAAGTCTTAAGATAGCCGCCGTTGCGTATTGGTGCGACACTCGCACGTCGAAGGTCCCAGGTTCTATTTCTGAACTGAACATCTCGTCTTTTTCAAGGCACCATCTCTTTCTTATTTCTGATAACATTCAATGAAAAATCTTCTCAAATTTTACCGCTCCGACCCATAGGTTCCTTCTACTCGTGAGAGAACAGAGCGCGCACAACGCGAGTTGTTAATAAAGAAAGGTAAATTTAATTATATAAAAATAGTGTTAAGCATCAAGCTGAAAAGCTTCGTTGTTGACAGCATTTTGCATTTGATGGGATGAAAAAACAGTCTGTCTAGGCTGCAGAAGAACTTTCTTAGCACTTCTGCCTCTGCTTTGCATTGCTGGAGCTTCGTTCCCTTGAAAAAAGAAAGAGAAAAAGAATTGGTCTTTCGTTCCATTTTGATAACCCCGCTCACCGTATCGCCTATGACACAAGTCTCACGCACATGCCATCTGACGTGAGGACATCAATAACCCAGCTATAAAACGCTTATACAAAGTATTTCTTTCTTTCAACGTTCCTTGTGTACAGGACTGGCTCTGGCCAAAAATAAGTTAGGGAGGGAATGTACTCGGATTTCACGGACTGCTAGCATATGACGGAGGGATCTGGAGCTTGGGTTTTGTGTAAAATGACGACGTTAGACTTCACATCTCTTAAGGTAACTTCCCGCCGGTCTTCCAAGTGGAAAATTTTGGCAAACTAATGACCACAAATGAGATTGTGAAGAACAAGTGGGGAGACAGCCGGCTCATTCAGTCCTATGCAAGTTTTCACTTAATTTGGCAGGCAGCCCAAGACCGCTATAACTTGTCTGGGTCCTGGGACACCATGCGATCATGGAAAATGAGATTACCGATGAACTTGCTAGGCAACGATCAAAAGAAGCATTTACAGAGATCAAACCCACTTTGGGACTGCCCGCATCATTGAGAGCAGGCCCAAGGTTTCCATCAACAGTTGGGTCTCTTGACGACTCTGCCAGAGATGGCATGACCAAGCGCATGCTCTCAAACATAGGCAAGAAATCCGCGGCATTTCGGCTATAACCAGACGGAAAACACTGCAGACGGCTTGTTGGCGTACCAACGGAACACTTGACATTCCGCGCTTTGTCTGAGCGATGGAACTCTCTGCATTGCGTGTTTTAACTTCTCTACACGCGACGCAGACAATGCAGAGCACCTCTTCTATCACTGTCCCTTGGGCCCAGCTCAGGTGGTGGCTAGTCAGTGCTGATGAGGTTGGGGATGAAACCTTAGGCTATTATCACAGAAGCGCTTGTTGATATTCCTCCAGGAGAATAAGAAATCACATTAAATGTAGGATGCATGGTAGCACAATGAACCAGTTTTCGATTCTGAACAAAATTGAATGCATGACATGGAAACATGCAAGACTCCAATTTCATGGAACAATGAGTAAGTTGTGGGTTAATCTCAAAAATGAGATTTGTTGTTTTTGAAATCAAGACTGCTATTTAAAGAGGTATAGAGTGTACTTGAAGACGGCTAGGCCATGTAGAGCGCATGGACACCACTGCTTCGGCTCTAAAAGTCTTTGAATCAAAGCCATTGGGACAAAGAAAAAGAGGAAGGCCTAGGATAAGATGGCGCGCACAAGTCTAGAAGGACCTCAACTAACTTCGAGTGCGTAGTTGGAAGCAGCTAGCAAAAGACCATGCTGGCTGGAGAGGCATGTTGGTTGAGGTCCAAGTCCACCCCGGACTGTAGGGCCATAAGAAAGAAAAGAAGAAGGCTGACTGCAAAAAGATAGCGACAAATTGAGAAGTGACTCCTTCTTATTCTTTAGATCTCATTTGAAAGTCAGCCTTCCAAAAAGTTGTTTAACACCTATCTTCCACTTATGACGTTCACAGGATGAATGAACACACCGAGCCTTAAAGGGAGCGTTTTTTGGTATTAAGACGAAAGCGAATTACCAGCCATTGGCGTTGAATTTGGCAAAAAAGATGCACAATATTGTATTGATAAAGATTTTCAATAGGTAGCCTCGACTTGGTAGTAGACAGAGACGTGTATACATATATTGGATGGCGCAACAGTCATTTGGAGACCCGGGTCTAACTTCATTAACAACTTCTCCTTTTATGGCGCTACTGTTTCGTCAGGAGTAGAAAGGACGTACTAACTGTGAACATTAAGAAGTCTATTTCTTTGGCATGTAACAGATCACTCAATAAGTGCAGGGACATGTAGGGGGCGCTACTAACAAAAATTAATTATTTATTTATTTATATTATTAATTAATTTATTATATATTATTTAATAATTACTTAATTAATTTATTATATATTATTAATTAATTTAATATTAATTTTTTTGTTAGTGGCGCCTCCTATATATCCCGTGACTTATTGAGTGATGTGATATTACACTTTCAGTGCTTTCAGCAAATCGAAGGATGTCAGTGCCATGATATATGCGAAGTGTTCAGTCCAGAAATCGAACTTGGGACCATCGACGTGTGAGTATCCACCTTTAACCACTTTGCCACAAGTGAGCGTTTTAGTTGTTTTATGTCGCTCTATTACGCAATAACTTGGACAAGTAAAAGTGGAGAAGGAGTGTTCTGTTCAATGGAGAAGTTCTACGTGAAAAGATTTAGTACCGTACTCTGTTTTCCCTGAGTGGATATACATTCTATTTGATCCAAGCTTCTTGGCGCTGCAAGACTCCAGGCTGTTACACACAGTTACACAGCTTACAAATTTCATTAATCTAATGACCGCGGGATTCACTTTTATTTCACACTATAAATATATATTATAAATATTATAACGATATTTCAATTAAAATCAATTTTCAACATGGTTCATATATATTTTATTATTTTACAATATTATCGGACATTTTTTTTTGTGCTCGCCGTGGAGTAGTTGGTAGAATCCGACGTTCACACGCCGAAGGGTGTAGGTTCCACTCCCAGCTCAACATCAATTTTTCGAATTTTTCACGGCACCACCTCTTTCGAGCTGCTGACAACACTCAAAGAGTAATAACTGTCTAAGAAAGCTTCTCAAATTTCGCCGTTCGGAGTCGGCAAAAAACTGTAGGTCCCTTCTACTCGTGAGAGAACAGTAACGCGCACAACACGAGTAGTTGATGAGCAAGCTAGGCCCTGGTCCCCCTTAAGACTGTAGCGCCAACAATTATTATTATTATTATCGGACATTTTTGTACTTTTCACAACGGTCTTTTATGAATCGCGCGTGCTACAAGGTTATAAACGTGAGCGGTTTAAGTTGAAGCACATGACAAAAGCATAGAAGGGAAGGAGAGGAGGTGCCAATGCAAATTAATTTTTAATGCCTGTAAATTGTAATGAAAAGGAAAAGAAAACGGAAAGCTACAGAACGAGTCTCTAGATTTAACAGTATATTCGAAGGAGGGTGAAGCGTGAACTAATGTAAAGCGTGATTTTTTTAAAATCTATAGGAAAATTTTTCAAAAAAAAACACATATAATTCAGAAAAATGCATGATATCTTTATTTGAACCGATAGTACGATCCAGTTTGAAGATTATTTCAAACAAATGTTGACCTTGACTGCGCCTCAAATGGTAGATCCGCTTAGTTCAATTTTGGCATACTCTTTCCAATATTTCGGCCAGTATCTCACGAATAAATGCTTCAAGGTTGTCTTCCAATGCGTCAATTGAAGCGGGCTTGTCTGTATAGACATGAGCCTTAACATAGCCCCACAACAAATAGTCTAATGGCGTTGAATCGCACGATCTAAGCTGCCAATTGACCGGTCCCGAATGTGAAATAAAATTTTCATCGAACTCGCCTCTCAATAAACCCATTGTTGCGCGTGTGTGGCATGCGGACCCGTCTTGTTGAAAGCACATGTCGTGGAAGTCAAGCTCTTGCATTTTGGGCAAAAAAAAAAGTTGGATATCATCTCACGGTAGCGCTCACCATTCACAGTTGCGTTACGATTCGCATAATCTTTGAAAAAGTACGTTCCAATAATGTCACCAGCCCATAAACTTCACCAAACTATGACTTTTTCTGGAATCATTGGAAGCTCTTGTAATGCTTCTGGCTGATATTCACTCTAAAATCGACAATTCTGCTTATTAACGTACCCATTGAGCCAAAAATGAGCTTCGTCCATTTGACCGTAAAATGGAAGAAGCGCACGATGAACTTTCTTAACAGAGCACGCATTTTGATAATAAATTTCAATAATTTGCAAGCGTTATTCGTTTGTAAGACGATTCAGGTTTAAATTTTCGACCAAACTGAAGTTATTTGACAGTCAAACAAAACACGAAACGTGCGTCAGCTGTTTAAACCAGTGTTGGCAAAAAGAAAATAGCTGGAAAATCACACTTTATTATACCCTTTAAATTCCTCCGTTGGCGTTGGTGTAATGCGAGCAAATTCTTGAAGAAAAGACTTATGACATATTCGTTTGAACATTTCTTACTGAAATAGCGATAAAACAGTGACGCGATATTACGACGGTGTTCTATAAAGCTTAGATATAATTTTTTAACCTCCCTGTTGAATTCTATCCAGTAGGTGCAGGTATTGGGAGCACCTGACTAGATAGAAGCGTTATACACAAGCGTTGGGCAAATATATAATAAAATAATAATATAAAACAAATATAATAATTATATATTGGATAGCGCCACAGTCCACAAGGCCTAGCTTCTTCATCAAATACTCATGCTCGTTACTGTTACTTTTGTTTTGTCGACTCCGAACGGTGAAGTTTAGGAATCTTTTTCATAGGCAATTGTTAACTTCTAAGTGTTGTGGCCAGTTAAATGCAAGATGCTTATGCCGGGAATCGAACCTGGGATCTTGGCGTGTGACACTCATTTTCTTCGCCACTGCGGCTATTGATCGAATGTACGCCCTGTGTATTGAAGCCTGATCAAAAGGGGTGAAATATTTCTTGCATCTCATTAAGAAACCTAGACATTTAGCTGCATTTTTGGCGATCCCAAATCTACGATCGTTCTAACTTAGGGTTTAGTTGGTACACATGTGGAGGATTGCTTCAACAACGCAAGAATACTGGCCCTCTGATTTGGAAAAGCTTGAATGACAGCAGACAGGAGTAGAATCAATCTTTATACTTCTTGGAGTACGTAGTCCATTCGCAATTTGTTTCCGTTTGGGAAATGTGCAATTCCAATGTTTTTTGCGTGAACCAGCAATTAAACGACTACTTTCTAGAATGCTTATGGGGCTGTCTTAAAAAAAGACTGCTTGACTAGTCCTGTTTCCCATTGTATGTACTATTAGGCGACTATTTGTCGAAACTTCCTAAGAATATTAATGCAATTACAAATAAGATTCGTTTGTGTACAATCACTGATTGATTCCATGATAGGCAAAAAATGTTATCAAAAACTGCAAAAATAGCGAAAAAACAAAAACGAAAGTGTCTGTCGTTAAGAAAAAAACGAGTCCTTTGAAATTGAATGTGACACTTCTGCTAAAATTCAAATTCAAAACTCGCTAGAGGAGAACATTAACCTTTATCAGTCAGATGACTCAATAAGGTAGTGCTAGGTAAGGTAGTGCCAAAAATTTCAAAACAGATATACAAGTTTAAAAATAGTCTATCAGCCCACGTGCGTCAGTTGATTAAAAGCGTGTCTGAATTTTGTCCTTTTCTCACTTTCTTAGTGTCGAAATGATTATGCTGTCATAAATTACTTCCTAATCGGTTACAAGCTAATCCACGCCACCGAACTTCCACGTTTGATAAGCAAACCTACATAACCTTGTCTGGCGTGTTACAAGCCCCAGACTTTACACGGGTACGACGGCAAAGATAAAGTAATTCAATGTAAAGGAAGGTCAGAGATATGATGTAAAATTTGGTATTTGATATAAATTGAAGCACTGCCCAAAGGCTAGGTTCCAAATCAAAGATTTCCACCGGACGTGATGAACGCCTTTGGTATTCTACGTGCGGCACTTTTCACCATTTTTGTATCGTCAGCCGTAGGTTTGACAACGGTAAGCGGACATTGATACCATTGCATATCAGACAAATATCCACCAGGCTTTTCTAGGATGAACGAATACGAAGAGATGGATACCCCGTTGAGAGGCACGTAGTTCAAACAGGCGATGCATACATTCTGACAATGTTCCGAATTCCACATCCCTCTGACTGGAAGGGCGATTCTCCCAGACCCGTCGCATTCCTTCAACATGGCCTTCTGAGTTCTTCAGACTGTTGGATACTGAATGGACCAGGCATGGCCTTGGCGTATATGCTTGTTGATGCGGGATACGATGTGTGGTTGGGAAATAACCGCGGAAATACATACTCCAGAAAACACGCTAAATATTCGCCACTGTTTCAAAAGTTTTGGCGATTCGAGTGGCACCAGATTGCAATTTATGACATACCCGCGATGGTTGACTATGTGCTTTTCAAAACTGGACAACCGTCCCTGCATTACGTTGGACATTCTCAGGGCACTACGGTCCTCTTTGTATTGACATCCATGATGCCAAAGTACAACGCGAAGTTCAAGTCCGCCCAGCTTCTGGCTCCAGTTGCGTATATGGATAACATTCGGGGACCGTTGGTTAAAGTTCTGGCTCCTTTTGTTGGACAACCTAATGCCCTGGTCGAGATTTTTGGAAGCATGGAGTTTCTGCCTAACAACAAGCTGACGAGTGCCATCGCTGTTGAGGCATGTAAGGAAGACACTCCGGCAAAGCATTTCTGCTCCAGCTTTATTTTCGCCATTTGCGGCTGGAATCGGGAAAGCTTCAACATGGTGAGTAAAGGGAAACGAGCTTTCCAGTTCTAATGCTAACGGTGTTTTCTTACAGTCTCTCTTTAACGATATCATCACCACCCATCCAGCGGGATCTTCAGTTAATCAAGTCATTCACTTCTTGCAAGAACACTTATCCGGGCAATTTCGGCAGTTCGATTATGGATTTCTGCGAAACAAATTAGCTTATGGACACTTTGCACCGCCGTCATATGATCTAAGCAAAGTGGTGGTGCCAACGCACTTGTATTACAGTGACAATGACTTCCTGTCCCATCCCAGTGATGTGGAGAGATTGATGGCGAAGTTGCCAAACGTCAAGTATGCGTTCAGAGTCCCCAATCCTAAGTGGAACCATTTGGATCATCTCTGGGCGAAGAATGTGAAGGAGATTATATTTGACAAGGTGCTTGAAAATGTCAATAAAGTGGAAGCAAATGTGATATTTAGTTAATACGAGTCTTTCATTGAATGTGGCTTAATAAGAGATCTCTTTTTTCAACGGAGATGGCGTTATAGTCGTCATCTAGATTTTGAATGATTTGAAGTAGCTTCTGAGAAGATAAAATTTGCGTTATAACAGTCGAAAAATTCGACGTGATATGCCAAAAGTAAGATATATTCGAGTTTAGGGTTTTCTTAACGATGTTGAATTGAAGAGCGTCGGTTATACAGTGTTGAAGAGAAAAGAATTTACCGGTAAAGTTGTTTGACAAGAGTTGAAATTTGTTTTTAAGACTAGCTAGCGGTTCTACATATCAAAAGTTGTTATTATGTATTACTACAATTAAAAAGAGGCTTAATGTTGCTAAAATAACAAAACAATAGGACACAAATAAATAACTTACTGCCCCCGAGTTCGCTCATCAATAAGCCCACTAGCAACGACCAAATAAGAATCCGCGTTCGATAACATCACCATCGACCCCTAATCAATGAGACTTCACGCAGAAAGCAGAAACCAAAGTCGCGGCATTAAATCAATACCAAGTGCGACAATCTACCGATACCATCTGCAATGATTTGTTTCCCCACAAGCAAACACTGCGATCGCGCACAGGGTGATCCGAAATCATGTGGTTCATAAGCCCATGTTGAAAAAAAACAAATTCGTGCACTCTGACGTGCGCGATCGTATTCTTGGTCATTCTGCAATCAAGATCACCTGTCAAGATACTGTCTCTCAGTTGACAGCCTCTCTTACTTATCTTAAGTATTGCCACGATTAATTGGAGGCGGACCGACCAGCAGCGGTGGTGGACAACGAAAGCCAACTTGTTCGGGGGCTCTGCCGAGCTTTACCACGTGTCAAATTGTTTTGTTCTGAGATGTATACATAGGCAAGAGATTAGATATTCCAAACAGGCTGTAAATCTTCAAATTTGCCTCTATCGAGGTGTAGTTTATAGCTAGCGCGGGATATTGTTCGCAACATGTTGCACATTGATTGGCGAACCGTTATCACAACATCTGAGAAACGTATAAAAAGAAATTCGCACACAGCTAGAAACAATAATTTTCAAGCAACGATGAAGCTACAGTGGGCTCTTCTCGCTGCCATAATTCCCCTTATTGCAGGGGCTCCGAACGTAGAAAGGAGCAGTTCCGTCACAACGGTAAGTCTTTAAGAACCACTCTCTCCTTCGGGAACATTCAAAATTGACGTTTTCTCGATACAGGAAAGCCTTGTCCGAAAACATGGCTACCCCTTCGAGGAGCATTCAGTTCAAACCGCTGATGGCTACATTTTGGGCGTCCACCGCATCCCATATTCGTCCCGCGTCAAATATTCCGGACAGAGACCAGTCGCCTTTTTAATGCATGGTCTTTTATGCTCCTCCAGCGATTGGATTCTGCTTGGCCCTGACAATGGCCTGGCTTACCTCCTCTCTGATGCCGGATTCGATGTTTGGATGGGAAACGCCCGCGGCAACACCTACTCCCGTAAACATGTCAAGCATAACCCTTTCTTCCAACCGTTCTGGGACTTCGAGTGGCACGAAATCGGCACCATTGATCTCCCAGCAATGATCGACTACGTGCGCTATGTCACTGGGGAAGATCAGGTCACATATTTCGGACACTCTCAAGGCACAACCACCTTCCTCCTTCTAAACTCGCTCACCAACAAGTTCAAGACCCGTATCAGGTCGGCTCACCTCCTCGCCCCAGTTGCATTTATGGATCACATGGAATCACCACTGGCCAAGATCGGTGGACCTCTCCTCGGTCAACCAAACGCATTCGTTGAGCTTTTTGGCAGCATGGAGTTCTTACCCAACAGCAAGGCCATGGAGCTCTTGGGCTACACAGCCTGCAGGGATAGCTCTCCATTCCAAGACCTGTGCGCAAATTCCCTCTTTCTCATTGCTGGCTTCGATCAGGAAAATTTGAACGCGGTAACTTACTGAAGCCACCATTTCCTTTGTCTTTTTACATCAAATTTTTTTCACAGACCTTGATTCCCGAAATCACAGCTACAACTCCTGCTGGAGCGTCTATCAATCAAATCTTCCACTACCTGCAGGAATACAACTCTGGCTACTTCCGTGAGTTCGACTACGGTTTTGTCAGGAACGAAGTTGTCTACGGAAACAAGAAACCGCCAAGCTATCCTATCGAGACAATCGACGTTCCAATTTTCCTGTATTACAGTGACAATGATTATCTCGCAGCCGTTGTTGATGTGCATAGACTGATCGCCAAATTGCCTGAATCCACATTGATGAAAGCCTACCGAGTACCACACCCCAAGTGGAATCATTTGGACTTCCTGTGGGGTCTCAACATTAAGGAACAACTTTACAACACCGTCATGGATGATGTTATGTCAATGATGTAAGCGGCTGTTGGTGTCGGTAATGTAGTAAAATACGAAAACTGCATGTAACTGGGTTATGAAATAAACTTTTGACTCTGTGATGAAGATGAAGATACAACTGTATTTGTTTACGTTTCCGTTTCACGAACAAGTTTCCCAGGCGTGGCTTCCAGAAAATTTTAAGCGCACCCTCTTTTAAAAATTCCCATAACCAGTTTTTTTTATTGAGCTCCGATTTCTCAGAAAGCCTTTATCCGCAGCCATTATTCTTGCCTTCGTGCGATTTTATATCTGCTTATATATATATATATCTACTGATATATCTTTTATATCAGATGGTCAAATATTTACTGATTGTAAAAATCTGTTCAATATATCAAAAAACACGATCTTTTTGAAGATTGGAAATTGTTTCAAGTGCGATGATTGAGCGATGAGATTTAACTTTCTTCAAAAATTCAAAGCCACCCCTAACCCAATAACAAAGTGCTACGTTTTTTTGGCTATGCTCCTTAAAGGTTGTGTACTTAAACAACCAGGAAGTTAAATAGTCCTTTCCAAATGAAAATATGAAACACCGAGAGTCGGTGCTTCTGGACATGTTTTCATTTACACGTATATTCAAAATCAGACTTTCAGTAAAAGATATTTTAAACTAACGAGGCTCTGTATAGCAAGGCAAGGATAGACAACTTTTTATTAAGTTGATTCGTACTCACACTTCTGGGGCCACTACTTCAACCAAAAGTCTAATAATTGAAGCTTACTACCCAAATTAAATGTTAAACGAAAGGGTACGTCTTAACGTTTTCATCCCGCGTGAAGCTTTTCTCTATCTGTATGCGAAAGACCTGATTCAAGATAGGGAAAGCTGCTTTATCATCTTTAACGTCACACGCCGAACAATAGAAAGGCAACTCCAGAAGTACTGAAACCGACCACGAAGAGCTCCTATGGTTCAGTTGAGCTATAGAGCTATAGAGCAGTAACAGACAATGAAAGTAATTTTTCAAGGTGGCTGTAAAAGAATCAGATTTCTATGCATTCATTCATTCATGTAAAAGAATCAGATTTCTATGCATCATTATTTCCGAATTTAGTCACAGTAGAAGGTATGGAGGGTGGCCGCGGTGGCGTAGTGAGTACAGTGCAACGCTCACACGCCAAAAGGTCTAGGTTCGATTCGCTGCTGAACACCTCGAATTTTTCACGGTAGCACCTTTTTCGAGCTACTGACAACACTCAAAGAGTAATAACTGTCTAAGAAATCTTCTCAAATTTCGCCGTTCGGAGTCGGCAAAAAACTGTAGGTCGCTTCTACTCGTGAAAGAACAGTAGCGCGCACAACACGAGTAGTTGATGAGCAAGCTAAGCCCTGGTCCCCCTATGGACTGTAGCACCAACAATTATTAGTGGAAAATTTAGTTACAGCGCGATGCTCAATTTTCACCATCATCGTCTCAGTTGCCATTATGATTCTGTTTATCTAGAGATAAAACGCCCATTACCGATAATATATCGAACGCACCTCGTAGTTCCGTTGTGCCCTTGTAAAAATACTGTGGACCGACCATGAAGCTGCTGTGGCGTCCCATTCTAATGCCACTTAGCTCATCTGGGCTGTCGAAAATATTTTTCTGCCGCTTTATTCTTCCTGTTGCAAGAGGTTGGCAGTTGCAGTGGAGACGAGAGGTGGTTTCCATATTGTCCGCATGTCCTTAGCTTCTGCAGAATCCATCATTAATTATTCTGTTGAGGTTGGTCCTAAAATGTGTGCAATTTGAGAGACGTTACTAATAGTGGATAAGAAGGCACTTAGTGTTTTCAGGAAAAAAAAGTTCTGCAAATGTTGATCATATTTGCGCTGATGACATATTGAGGGGACGATTTGATGATGAACTCTATGGTCTGTGCGGCGGTATGCGCCTGGCCAAGCGTCTTTGGATAAAAAACAAAAGGTGGCTAGGCCATGCAGACCGTATGGACACCGTATGACCTTGCTGTTTAACTAGAGATAAAACGCGAAATCATAATCACATTTATATGAAATTTTTGAGTGCACTAAAATATTAGTATTACTTTATATATACTTCAATTGATATATTTAACCAGAGCTTCACCCCGATACCGAGAATTTATCGAACACCCCTCGTAGATTTATCCATTTTTTTCGGTGGTAGGCCCCAGGTCTTTGAATCCGAGCCATTGGGACAACGCAACAGAGGACGACCTAGACTAAAGTGGCGCACACAAGTGGAGAAGGACCTCAACCAACTTGGAGTGCGCAACTGGAGATAGCTGGCGAAAGATCGTGCTGGCTGGAGAGGGATGTTGGTTGAGGCCCAGGTCCACCCCGGACTGTAGCGCCACAAGAAGAAGAAGAAGGCCCCAGGTCTTACCTAAGACCCTCTTACCCTGCTAGAGGACTTAAGACGCCTTGCAAGCTTTCATCAAGACGTATTTTTTTCAAAGAAGTTTTTTTTTTATAGAAGACAAATCCTAGCTTCATCGGAAACGGGAATGATGACTCTTTTTATTACTAGTTGAGTCACACCAGTCAAACCAATCAGATTCCTCCTCCTCGTGAAAACAAAAACCTTGGTTTTAAGAGGATTGACTGAAATCCCGTTTCTGGAAAAGCAGTCATCAATCATGTCTAGAGCCGCCTGCCCATTTGCACATACACCCGTAAGACAGACACGTCTGGTGAAGAGTGCGCCTGCATCATCCGCTGAATAATAGATTTCAAAACTTCCAGCTCAACCTTTCCCCATAATTACAATTCACTAGAATTTGAAATCAATGTGCCCCGGTACCCGCTCTCCTTCTCTTCTTCTATACCTTCCTCCGGTGCTGTGATTTATTCATGGTCACTTAGGGGATCCAAACATCTCTTTAAGCACGCGCCAGTTACAAAAAAAATACCTTTTTCGTGTCAAGTCTCCAACAAACTTCTACTCATTATTCAGAATCCAGCGCAAAAATGTTTCAAGTTTACGTACAATAATGTCTTTCTTCAAAATTGAGAGGTTCACTTGTATTCATTCGCAACAAACGTATACGCCTTTAATCTTGACATTTGCAGTGATAAAAGAATTCAATCGCCTGAATTTACAATTTCCAAAATTATCAGCCCCCCACAGCTTCGTTGTGCACTCTTCTAAAAAAAACCCAAACGTAAGCCGTTTATTAGATGTCAAATAGACAGTAAATAATCTGATTCAGATAACTGATATCACACATTTCACCGCCATATCGCATTTAATTCATTAAAGACTCAATCTAATTTCACTAGCATTCAACGCTGAATTTTATTCCAATTTAGATAAACCATCAAGGATGACGTCATAGACAAACTTGTCAGCGTCCATTCCCCAGATGAAGTCCAAGTGACTCCACTTCTCGAAAGGAACCAAGTAGTCGAGGGCCACATTTGGCAGTTCACTGATCAACTGACGCACATCGCCGACATCGCAAAGCCAGTCGTTGGCACCATAATACAAGTAAGTTGGGACCTTGGTGTTCTTAATTGTGTAGTTTGGTGGATACCAGGTGCCATACTCGTAGGGGTTGCGTGCAACACTGTAGTCGAACTTGCGGAACTTCTTCGAATTGTACTCCTGGCAGTAGTGAAGGTTCTGGTTCACTGATGCTCCTGCAGGTGAGGTGGCCTTAATGTCAACGAGGAGATCCTGTAAAAATGCGCACAAGTTTTTAACTGTACATCTATGCGGAGAGTCCAAGACTTACTCTGTCCAATTGCTCGGTGTCCCAGCCTCCGATGAGGAAGATTTCGTTAGCGCACAACTCCTGATACAACGATCCAGCCTTGCACATCTCGATTCCCAAGTCCTGCTTAAACTGATTGGTCGGCATGAACTCCATGCTGCCGCAAACCTCAACAATGGCGTTTGGCTGTCCCAAGATCGGAGCGAAGGCACGGGTGAGAGGGCTCTTCATGTTGCCCATGTATGCAGCTGGACCGAGAAGGTGAGCAGACTTGATCTTTGAGTTGTATGATGACTTCTCCGACAACATAACCAAGTAGACAGTGGTTCCCTGCGAGTGTCCGATGTAGTGCACTTGTGACTCTCCAGTCTTCTTGAGGATGTAGTCAATCATGGCGGGCACGTCGTAGATGCCGATCTCGTTCCAACTGAAGTTCCAAAAGACTTGCCAGTATGTTGGCCAGATGGTGTGCTTCTTGGAGTAGGTGTTACCACGAGCATTGCCCATCCACACGTCGTAGCCGGCATTCGAGAGTTTGTATGCCAAGGCCTTCTTGGGGCCAAGGAGAATCCAGTCGCTGGAGGAACTCAACATACCGTGCATAAGGAATGCCACTGGACGCCTCTGGTTGGCGTTCTGGAGGATGGGAGAGTAAGGAATCCTGTGCATCAGAAGCACGTAGCCATCATCGGTGGTCACCGTATGCTTTTCCATCGGGAATCCATCGTGGATGATCCTCTCGGCCTAAGAAAAGAATTTCCGCAGTTTAAAATGGTGATTTTAAACGGCCTTGCGTTTCTTACGGCATCCGAAATGGGACGATCATCGCTTGCTGCTGCCGCAGTGGCAAACACCACGGCCAGTGTTAACGCAATCAACTTCATTTGAAAATGATACCTCCAAAGGCAGAAGCCCTGCTTTTATATTCGACGATGATCTCGATTTGGAATCATCCAATTAAATAGATCAACTATGGTATCTCTTTAGATTTTTAATTTCGATGAGCTTGTATCAGTCTTACGCCTAGCGTATCTTTAAGAGCCGCATATGTGACCGAGATTAACTTTAAGGACATATTTGTTGCGGGTATTTGACCACAAGTACTGTGCAATTGTGACTTTTAAATAAACTCACTCGGAAGGCTTAACGGCTGGAAGTCCCAAAGATAATTCCTCTAGTCATAGAAAAGTCTGAAATGCGGGCGCATCTCTCACTCTTTAAAGTAACTCTTACAGAGAATGTAACTCTGTTTTCTATATAACGTACAACCGTTGCATGTAAGTCAAATGCATGGAATCCAAAGTTCTTCGTCTCATCACGATTATACCTCGTGCTTGTAGCTTCAGAGGCCCACAGCATTTTTGATTATTTTATAACTCTTGTGAAATGGAGTAGAATTCTGCTGGGGATCCTCTTACTTATCTGTTCTCAAGCATTCTTTAAAAATAAAAACAAAAGATAAAATTATTCGCACGTTTCGTGATAACAACGACCACCTACTGAAAGTGAAATTAAATTTCATCCCCTTCCCCACAAAATTAAATTTAATTTCGGTAGTTTAATTGATCAAACGCGCAGATACATATATATTTTTTTTTGGTCAAAACAAATCAATTATTTAATCTTTCTCGAGTGAAATCGATTAATTCGATTAAAGTGCGGGATTTTTTTTTAATGGTTCGTTGTTTGAAGAGTGCTCAAACATTTGTTGGCGTATAATGTTGTTTTGTGTTTTAATTGCTTATTTTTCTGTACATTAAATTCTTTCTATAGTTACAAAATAGTTCGTTGACCAAAAAATATGAGAATCCTTTTTTTTATAAAGTAATTTTACTCGAAGGAAATTGATGAGGGAAATTAATGATTAACGTCACTCCTTCGGAAGAATCATACACCAAGTATGCCGGTATGAAATGAGTTTTTTTTAATGGGAAAGTAAAAACATTTTATTCAAAGTATTGGCCATTATTTTCTACACATTTTGAGCACCTTTCTGGCAATTTGTGAATACCACGCCAATAAAATTGTTCGTCTTTTGAACCAAACCAATCAGACACCCAATTTTCGACCTACTCGTAGGAATCAAAGTGCTGCTCAGCCAATGCGTGTTCCATCGATGAAAACAAATGGTAGTCGGAAGGAGCCAAGTTTGGTGAATACGGCGGGTGGGGTAGCTGCTCCCAGCTAAGTGTTTTGATTGTATCCTGAACCGGTTTTGCTTTGTGTGCAGGTGCATTGTCATGGAGCAAAATTACCTTGCCGTGTCTTCTGGCCCATTCTGGTCATTTCTCGGTCAATGCATGGTTCAAATTGATCATTTGTTGTCGGTATATGATCAGTATTAACGGTTTCACCAGGTTTTAGGAGCTCGTGGTACAGCACACCTTTCTGGTCCCACCAAACACACAGCATTGTCTTCTTGCCGAATCGATCTGATTTTGCAGTCGATGTCGATGGTTGTCCCAGATTAACCCATGATTTTTTCCGTTTAGGATTCTCGAAATAAATCCATTTTTCATCGCCAGTAAGAATCCGATGCAAAACCGATTTTCTTTCGTGTCTTTGAAGAAAAATTTCACAAGTGTTTTTCCGGTTTTCCATCTGTCTTTCATCCAATTCATGTGGCACCCATTTTTCACACTTTTGGATCTTTCCCATAGCTTCTAAATGGTCAGAAATTGTTTGTTGTGCAACATTTAACATTGCTGCCATTTACTTTTGACTCAATGTGTCATTTTCATCCAATATCGTTTGCAATTCGGCGGCTTCTAACTTTTTTGGTGGTCTTGCACGTTCTTCATATCTCACATCAGAATCATTATTTCTGAACCGTTGAAACCATCTTTTGCATGTTGCTTCTGATAAAGCATGATCACCATATGCCTCGACAAGAATTCGATGAAACTCTGCAGCACTTTTCTTCAAATGAAAACAACAAAATTAATGCTTTCCGCAAATCATCACTTTCTGGTACAAAATTGGACATTTTTAACACGATGAAAAACTATAATGTTGTCTGTTTAATGACTTGACGTATACTAAATATTTTTCACAGATGTCATAGCAAACAAACAAAAAAAAAAATAAGGGCTCGTGCACAACAAATGTTCCCTATCGAGACATTTGTATCTTGACGCTCACTTCATGCGGGTATACCTGGTATGTTTGTGTCTGTTTGAATCTACAAAGTCTGTGCAAAAAATGTCGTGAATTATCAAATGTCGCGGGCTACGTACATTCGATTACACGGCGACGCACAGTGGGGCAGCTCCATACAGATCAGTGCACAAAAGGTCACTTTCAAATATTAGCTAAACAAGAAAAAACAGTTTCATTTCACAAAGTCTACGGTATTTGTGATATGAAAAATGCACTTTCCTTTTCTTTCATGTTTCGCTTAGAGTACGTTGTATCATTGTGGCTGACGTGGCGTAGTGGGTAGAGAGTGACAATCACGCGCCGAAGGGTCTAAGTTCGATTCCCGGCTGAACACCTCGAACTTTTCACAGCACCACCTCTTTCGAGCTGCTGAAAACACTCAAAAGCTAATAACTGTTTGAAAAAAAAGCTTCTCAAACTTCGCCTTTCGGAGTCGGCAAAAAAAAAAACTGTAGGTCCCTTCTACTCGTAAGAGAGCAGTAGCGCGCACAACACGAGTAGTTGATGAGCACGCTGGGCCCTGGTCCCTCTTGGGACCATCCAATTATTATTATTTTTATTATTTCCTTAAATAATTATACTCACCGGGGCCATCAAAATCAAACTTCTTCTCATCCAAAACAACACCAATTCCAAATCATATGGAGTCGACTAAATTGTAAACGGTAATTTTTGTCTGTGCTCGTTTGAAGGTGTTTTTTTTAAAGCTTCTTACTTAGCATATGGTTGGCATTCTTGATCACACTCTGGACTTATGACACACTTGCACTAACATCAGTTTTTTGATTTATTTTGGTCAAACAGGAGTTAGAAGCGCACTTTACAATTGCTCTTCGGTCGCGCACTGTTGTTGCCGTTTTAACGCCTTCTTTCGTATTTTTTCCAAATGAATTTCTGTTTCTCATGCAGGAATAAACCACGCTAAGGCTTCTATTAATGTTGCCTGCTGTTGCACGAACGGTTAGTCCTGATTCCCTCAACAAATCGATCTTAACTTTATTTAAGGCTATTTAAGGATTTCGATCAACCCATTTTTTAAACTTCACGATTATAATTGAACTTGACTATCGATCTGCGCAAATGGATCATAAACAATGCAGATAATTAGTTTTGGTCTATTCAAAAAAAGAATGCATTGTCAATAAGCCCGAAAAAATTCCTTATTCCTTATTCCTTTAACCTTATTCACCCTTATTCACCTTATTCATTTGACTATGCTGTTTTTAACAATGACTTAATAGCTTTGTGACAACATTAAACGTTGTCACAAACAAATCTGTACTTTTGTTGATGGAACATCAGACTTGCTGTAAGTCCCCCAACACCATCGCTTGAATACTAGGTAGGCAGGACAATGTACACCATTACGGATATACTTCAAGCCACTTGGTGCTAATGTGGAAAATGTGGAATAACACGTTTCGACAAATAAAATTGGTTAGGTATTTGCAAAACAAAGCGCGAGGGCAAAGATACGTTTTTTAGTTTTTCGTTTGTTATTGAAAGACATAGAAAATTGGATATTCAACGTGGAAAAACAGTGTTGCCACTTTCATGTAATATTTTCCCAAACTCCTTCATATCGATCAGGGATCAATAGGGAGACAGTCAACTCCCTCGTCTCCCGCCCTTGAATTCATTTTGACAGCGTTTTGTATAGCATTTCCCCTCATTTAACCGCTTATTCACAGATAGGATTTTTTTGTTTTTAATTGAGAATACGTGTGAGTTGCCCGTACGGTGGATCTCCTCACTCTTCAAATTGTTAGAAGGGGAGGGCATATAAATCAGACAATTAAAGGAGAGAAGGGATAGTTTTTTTCTACCACAAAGTGATGTTTGCCGATAACCGCGTTCAGAAATTATGTTTATAAGGCAGTGGTTGCATAAGAAGATATTATTTTTGTTCTTATTATTTGATATAGTACTCAAAAGGTATCTTTTCATTTATATTTTTATTGAATAACTACATTATGGTTCAAATCATAATGCCACAAAATAATAATAATAACTGTTGGCGCTACAGTCCAAATGGGGACCAGGGCCTAGCTTGCTCATCAACTACTCGTGTTGTGCGCACTACTGTTCTCTCACGAGTAGAAGGGACCTACAGTTTTTTGCCGACTCCGAACGGCGAAATTTGAGAAGCTTTCTTAGACAGTTATTACTCTTTGAGTGTTGTCAGCAGCTCGAAAGAGGTGGTGCCGTGAAATATTCGAAAAATTGGTGTTGAGCTGGGAGTCGAACCTAGACCCTTCGGCGTGTGAGCGTCGCACTCTACCCACTACGCCACGGCGACCACATAATGCCACATAAGGTCGCATAAAAACATAATGTAACCAGAGCATCAAAATGCCTTAGGCTATCAAAAGCTATCTTAGTTTTGTAAAAATGTTCTTATTTCGAACCAACTTAATTGTTTTAAGTATACTCAATGTATTATAATTGTCGTACATCCTAGTTTTGAATTAAATTAGACAAAAATGTTTCGCAAAATATATTCGTTTTATTATAATTGTTTTTATTTTGATTACAGAAAACATGTTTATTATTTGTTTTTGAATTAGGTTTCATTATTTTTTTTGATTACAACACCTTTCACATTAAATTTATGTCATTTGGGCAGTAAAAATAACATTTTGTAATAATAATATGTAACACTAAATATTTATTTTAATTATAATACGCGTAACTTGGAACATCAATTGATAATACATTTTTTCCAAATGTGCGACTTTTCAGCACACGTTACTCTCTTGTGTTTCTACATATTTTATAAGTTATTATAAATATAACTGCTATCAAATTATTCATTTATTAGAAAGAAATCCTATTTAAAGTTTCGGTTACATTAACTTGCGTAAACAATTTGCAGTCGATTTTCCGAACGCGTTTTGTTGAATGTACACAAAATGGCTGACGAATTCTCGAACAGTTTGCAATTTACGAGTGCTTGACACTTTAGAGGGCAAAAATTGACGAATTAGCCGCCATCTTGCGAATTTTGGAGGGGAAACGTAAAGATGTGTGGGTAAAATGTTCGATGTTACGTAAATAACTTTCAGAAATTGGGTTTTTTTCTACAAGAACACGTCAAACGGTCGATAGACAGAGGGAAATCATCTGTTTGATCAGCTGTTCAGTTGACCTGATCTCCTTCCCTAATGGTTTCTGATATCGATGTAATTCAATATTATTACTACTAATGCTACACAAAAAATCAATAGGTTTATTAAGAGAAATAAAACTTTTACGAAATACAAAACCACAGAGAACCAGAATATTCAACAGATTAAAATGCCAAAAATTGTTATTCGATAACACTGAACATTAGTTTATATTTTACAACATCTTCCGCCTGTTGCAATATCATTGTGATTTCATAGCTTCCCTCGGTAAGATAACTTTTGAAAATATCAACATCAAATGGATACTGAGTGGCTCTATACTCTTGGGGTTCCAGTGGACAGGTCTCATAATGTGGAGCATTCGAATAGTTTTTGAGAGTCTTATAAAAGAACGTTTTGTATTCCTTTTTCAACAGTTCGCAAATACCCCTTCCCTCTGGTGAGGGATACTTGAGAATGACAGGTTTTTCAACAACATTTTTGCAGTGAGAAATTTCAAAGTGAATCTGAAAAGAAGAAAACAGTTAATATTATTTAAAGATTTTATTAAATGAGTATCCTCTTCAGATATGAAATCATCTTGTTTTTATATAATTTTGACTAGAAGTGCACTTTATGAAGCAAACGTGAATTATCGTTGTAAAGCACACGCTGCGTTGCATCTTTTGAGTGTACAATGTGTGAACTATTTGGAATTCAATAAAACATAGAATTTCATAGAACAGAAACCAACGTTGAAGGTTAGCACTTTTAAAAAGCACAAAATCTAGGAAGGATCTCAATAGGTCTAAAAAAATGGTGAACAATATACCTTAATTCATACACAACACGGAACAACCTGCGCAATTTACTTTTTATGAAAGTTCTACGTAAAACTTCAGAATTCTCACCTTCCATTTGTCATCGAACGGCTTGGTATGCTTCAGGGTTACGTTGACAAGAAATTTTGTTGGTCCAATTTTATTAACTTCCGCATTAAGCTTCATGATCTCCTCGCCTTCCATCATTTCCAGTCCCTCATATATTATATCCTGAAAATAAATCATTTTACATTAGTTCGAGCAATTAGTGAGGAATTTTGTACTTCACCTTTATTTCACCACCATACGATAATCCCAACAGGACCGTAACTAAGATGATTTTCAAAATGATTTTCGGGGACATAGTTTTACTCATATTAAATCACCAACCTTCACGTAGGCCGGGACAGTGCTACACTTGTCCCCTATATATTGGATGCATTGCGTGCAAGAGCAATTAAATTCACAGATAAGGAGACATTTGTGAAACATGTACCGCAGTAATTCAAATGAAATTATCATGAGTGAAATCAAACATAAACTTGTTCAAATGAATACAATTTGAATGACGAGTTATTTAAATAGCTGTGTGGAAATTGTATAACTTATATATAGATGAGATTATTATGGAAGAGGTCATCATCATCAAATTTACGGAAGATGAAATTTAAAGGCTGTAATTTTTTAAACTCGAAATACTTTTATGCCCATCGCCTAAGAGTACCAAATCATTTGATAACTTTCGGACTATAAATGCTGTATGTACACTAAAAGACAAAAGTTTGAATTCACTTTCACAAGTACAAGTTGTATTGGATGGATTTAAGGCTATTATTGATGCTGACGTTCCCCAGTGCTCGGTTTTGTCCCTTGCACTTTTTCTCATTTCTATATATTATATTTGCCTGTCCCATCTGATCCAAATCACTTTTTCGCTAATGAGAGTATCCAGGTTTTCATATTGGTCGCTTGGCTCTGGACTTTTACCTTTGCTCATGGACTTGCAAAGGCATCGTATTTAATAATTCCATGGTGCGACAGTCCATAGGTGACCGGGATCTAGCTTGCTTATTCTCTCACGAGTAGAAGGGACATACAGTTTTTTGCCGACTCCGGACGGCGAAGTTTGAGAAGCTTTCTTAGATAGTTTTCTTTTCTCTTTGAATGCTGTCAGCTGTTCGGAAGAGGTGGTGCCGTGAAAAATTCGAGGTGTTCAGCCGAGAATCGAACCGAAACTTTGGGCGTGTGATCGTCGCACACTACCTACTACGCCACGGAGGCACATAAATGAAAATCATTAAATTTTGATCCTGAAAGCATGATTGATGGGAGTAAAAAGAGTAAAATTTAATGCTGCAAAACTTCCAAAATGTGACTTAAACTAATCGCTGGCAAAGTTTAAGTCGCAGTTTGGAAGTTTTGCAATGGCTGGCTATTGCGTTTTTGAAATCATCAACAAACACTAAGTGTGGGATTGCCAAAATACTGTGAAAAGTCAGGGTTTCCTTGAGTGATGAAAAACATATTTCGCCCCTTATGATCTGGCTCCCCACTAATGAAATATACACTATACCAGCAAAAATCTTTAGAGCATGTTTTAACCATTTTTTTATCTTATTTTTGAATTTTTTGGAAGAAATCTGCGTTTTTGATTTTACATGCTATTCCTTTATAACACGTGTGGTGTGGTTGGGGTCGTAATCATGCTGGAAAATGTACGTAACGGGCATGCATACGAAGCAGTAGTGCTCAATTGTATAAAGTACATACCTTTTATATTTCGGGATTAGAGAAAAAAACAAATGTTAATCATCGAAAATAGCTTTATGGTTTTTCAAAATATTCCCCATCAAGATCTATGCCAGATATATGTATGAAGTGAGCGTCAAGATACAAATGTCTCGATAGGGCACATTTGTTGTGGACGAGCCCTTATTTTTTTTTGTTTGTTTGCTATGACATCTGTGAAAAATATTTAGTATACATCAAGTCATTGAACAGACAACATCATAATTTTTCATCGTGTTAAAAATATCGAATTTTGTACCAGAAAGTGATGATTTGCGGAAAGCATTAATTTGTTGTTTTCATTTGAAGAAAAGTGCTGCAGAGTCGCATCGAATGCTTGTCGAGGCATATGGTGATCATGCTCTATCAGACGCAACATGCAAACGATGGTTTCAACGGTTCAGAAATGATGATTCTGATGTGAGAAATGAAGAACGTGCAAGACCACCAAAAAAGTTTGAAGACGCCGAATTGCAAACGATATTGGATGGAGATGACACTTTGAGTCAAAAGCAAATGGCAGCAATGTTATTTGTTGCACAACAAACAATTTCTGACCGCTTAAAAGCTATGAGAAAGATCCATAAGTGTAGAAAATGGGTGCCACATGAATTGAATGAAAGACAGATGGAAAACACTTGTGAAATTTTGCTTCAAAGACACGAAAGAAAATCGGTTTTGCATCGGATTGTCACTGGCGATGAAAAATGGATTTATTTTAAGAATCCTAAACGGAAAAAATCATGGGTTAATCTGGGACAACCATCAACATCGACTGCAAAACCAGATCGATTCGGCAAGAAGACAACGCTGTGTGTTTAGTGGGACCAGAAAGTGGGTGTGCTGTACCACGAGCTCCTAATACCGGATGAAACCATTAATACTGATCGCTACCGACAATATATGATCAATTTGAACCATGCATTGATCGAAAAACGACCAGAATGGGCCAGAAGACAGAGCAAGGTAATTTTGCTCCATGACAATGCACCTGCACACAAAGCAAAACCGGTTTAGAATACAATCAAAACACTTGGCTGGGAGCCGCTACCCCACCCGCCGTATTCACCAGACTTGGCTCCTTCCGACTACCATTTGTTTTCATCGATGGGACACGCATTGGCTGAGCAGCACATTGATTCCTACGAGGAGATCGAAAATTCGGTGTCTGATTGGTTTGCTCTAAAAGACGAACAATTTTATTGGCGTGGTATTCACAAATTTCCAGAAAGGTGGTCAAAATGTGTAGAAAACAATGGCCAATACCTTAAATAAAATGTTTTTTAATATTTAGTGTTTTATTTTCAAAAAACCGCTCATTTCATACCGGTATACCTGGTACACTTTTGCATGCCCTTGAACCAATTGTCGAAGCACTCTGATTGAGGTATCTCCAAAACATGCATTCTGAACGCATCAACCGCTACTTCAGGTGTCGAAAAACATTGAGCTCTCATTTTATTTTTTACGTACGGGAATAAAACGAAGTCATTTGGTGCCAAGTCAGGACTATACGGCGGATGACTCATCAAATCGGTGTTTTCAGTGCTCAAAAGTGCAGTTGTTTGAGCCGATGTGTGAAAGCTCGCATTGTCCTGGTGAAGAGTGATCCGTCTTCGGCGGTTGGTTTTCATGATTTTTTGGAAGACAACTGGCAAACAAATGGTTGTGTATCACTCAGAATTGACTGTTCTGCGTTGTTCTATTGGAACGGTTGCGACATGTCCAGTTTTTCCGAAAAACAAGCGACCATTTGCTGGGAAGTGCTTCGTGCGCAATCAACTTTTGTTGGATTTGGCTCAAAATGAACAACCCATACAGTCGACTGCTGTTTACTTTCGGGCTCATACGCGTAAATCCACGATTCATCACCTGTCTCAATGTAGTAGACGTATTTCGAAGCACTGCGATCGTATTTTTGGAGCATTTCTTTCGACAAGCCTTTTTTTGAGCGATTGACGAATTGTGTGGGATCCAAGAACAAATTTTTTTGATGGTCAAATGTTAATGCAATATTGAATGTATGCTGATCCCACTAATGCCTAAAGTTGTCTCAATCTTACGATAGGTCACATGACGATCTTGCAATAACAGTTGGCGCACAGCATCAATGGTGTGAGTTACGACCTCTGTTGAATATCATCGATAAACTCTGGTCCTTGGTGGAGCTTCATCGCCAAAAATTGAATTAAGGTCATCAATGCACTGTTGTTGAGTTAATTATCGTCGAAAGTTGTACAAAATAATCGCACGAATATTTTTACGATTTAATTCCATATTTTGGGCGAGATGAATCTCCTAAGTTTCTGTATACAACATTAATAGCGCTCGTATGTCAAAACGTTCTTAGTAGGTATAACCTCGAAAATGTCAAACTTTACGATAGAGCTGGCAGTTACCAGATTACTACGCTAGGGTTGGCCAATCCCGAAATATAAAAGGCAACCATATAACCCGTTATGCACATTTGTATATATAGAGCTGATAAGTGGTAAAAGTGTGGCCGCCGTGGCGTAGTGAGTAGAGTGCGACGCTCACACGCCGAAGGGTCTAAGTTCGATTCCCGGCTGAACACCTCGAATTTTTCACGGCACCACCTCTTTCGAGCTGCGAACAACACTCAAAGAGTAATAAGTGTCTAAGAAAGCTTCTCAAACTTCGCCGTTCGTAGTCGACAAAAAACTGTAGGCCCCTTCTACACACCAGCGCACAACACGAGTAGTTGATGAGTAAGGTAGGCCCTGGTGCATAGAGACTGTCGCGCCATACATTTATTATTAAGTGGTAAACACAAAAATTTCCTTGGCCGTTACAGTGACCTTCAAAAGAGCAAAGAACTTGCCGATCTTGTATTTTTGCCGAAGTTTCGGATTTTTTGGCCAAGACAGTATATTCGATAGCGCGACAGTCTACGGACCAGAGACATGAGTGAGCTACTCGTTCATTAATTGCTCGGGTAAGAGGGATCTACAGTTTTTTACCGACTCAAAATGACGAATTTTGAAAAGCTTTTCCATAGACAGTGATTACACTTTGAACGTTGTAAGCAGCTGAAAAATTAAATGTTCAGTTCGGGAGTCGAATTAGGGACCTTTGGTGTGTGGGTGTCGCACTCTACCAACTTCTTCTTAAGTTTACGCGCGGAGCACTTTAACTCCACTTAAAAACTCCCCAATCATAGGGTTCAAATTTTATTATTTCGGTAGATTGTCATAGCTCTTACTCCTACTTTCGTAAGATTGCAGCGTCAAGACTTGAAATTTAGGATTTCAAATTTTTCTGTACTTCTTTTACTTAATTTCCTGGTTTCAACATTGAAAAGAAGTAACACAACAAAAAGTTTGTTAAAATTTTGTGTTTAAGACTATTGCAATTCTATCAATATTTTATAATAAGATAAAGAGTTCATTAATTCTTATTTTATTATTCGGTTCTTCAATTTTGCACAGCTGACCGGCTTCGTACACTTCGCGTCACAAGACAAGAATAAACGGAAATCCAATACAAAATACATTCCATTTAGTTTACTTGGAAAATCAAATTTTGTTTGCCCAGCTCATGTTCAGGAAATCCATGAATAAATTCTAAGTACTGTGAAGAGCAATGTTCCTTTTGCTTTTCACAGGAATTCCACAATGTTGCAGTCATTTTCATTCTGTCCTGTGTATCAAACAAGAACAAATTTAACTCTGCAAAAAATCATGGTTTTGCTCGATTTCTTATCGCACCATATACACCACAGGACAGCATTTTTGTACATTTTACACGCTTTAATAAATATACTCATATTTTGTCATGTTTTCCGCTTCTGCCTTACATTGTCCCTTGCTAACTGCCCCAAATTTCAGGTCCAGGCCCTTTTCCTCTAGATTTGTGCTGCAACTTAATAAAGAGCTATACAATATCCACAGCTAGTCTCAAAAAATGAATTGCGATTGAATCCGAAGAAGTCACATGTAATTCCTGTTTCCAATTCGACTGTGTCCTTCGATAATTTGCCGAGTATAGTACTGGGTGGTGATGCACTCAAAGTAGTTAATACTGGTACCAGTTTAGGTTTTATTGTCAATTCAAAGTTGTCTGGATACGACCACACAAATTTCGTAATTAGAAGAGTATATGGTTGTCTACGCAAGCTATGGTTGACCTCTAACTACACAAAACTTGTCCAAACCCTCATTCTTCCTTTAATTACTTATGCTGAAGTAGTATACAGTAATGTTGACTCTCTCAACGAAAAATACAGGTGGCATTGAATGATGCGGTCAGATATGTATATGGACTACGAAGATTCGATCATGTATCTCAGTACAGTAAAAGCTTACTGGGAATTTCCCTAGATCTTCTTCTTCTTCTTCTTGTTGTGGCGCTACAGTCCGGGGTGGACCTGGGCCTCAACCAACATGCCTCTCCAGCCAGCACGATCTTTCGCCAGCTGTCTCCAGTTGCGCACTCCAAGTTGGTTGAGGTCCTTCTCCACTTGTGTGCGCCACTTCAGTCTAGGCCGTCCTCTGTTGCGTTGTCCCAATGGCTCGGATTCAAAGACTTTTCGGGCCGGAGCAGTGGTGTCCATACGCTCTACATGGCCTAGCCATCTTAAGCGTTGTATCCGTAGACGCTTAACCAGGCGCATGTCGCTGTACAGCCTATAGAGTTCGTCATTTAATCTTCTCCTCCAGATGCCATCAACGCAAACAGGACCAAAAATCGCACGCAAAACTTTTCTCTCAAAAAGACTAAGGGCTTCCTCATCCGCCTTTGCTAACGTCCAAGATTCTGCGCCATATAGTAGGACGGGGATGATCAAGCTGTTATATAAAGCGAGCTTAGTCCTTCGAGAGAGGGCTTTATTACTCAATTGCCTCTTGAGCCCAAAGAAACAGCGGTTGGCAAGAGTGATTCTGCGTTTGATTTCGGTACTGATGTTGTTGTCCCTGTTTACCGCGGAGCCGAGGTAGACGAAGTCCTTAACTACCTCGAAGTTTCTGCTGCCTAGTGTGACGCTCCGTCCGAGATGTCGATGTTGTGTGTCCTTTCTTGATGAAAGCATGTACTTCGTTTTGCCCTCATTTACCGCAAGACCCATTTTGGCCGCTTCCGCTTCAATGCCAGCAAACGCCTCATTGACGACTCGCTGTGTTCGTCCAATCACGTCAATGTCATCAGCGTAAGCTAACAATTGAACTGACTTCTGGAAGATCGTGCCTCTGGTGTTGACTTGTGAGTTACGCACGATCTTCTCGAGGATGATGTTAAAGAAGTCACATGACAGTGCGTCGCCTTGTCTAAAACCTTTTTTGACATTGAAGGTCTCGGTGAGTTCGGTACCGACCTTGACGGAGCAGCGAGAGTTCTCCATCGTCATCCTACACAATCTGACGAGTTTGGTAGGAATGCCAAAACTAGACATGGCACTGTATAGCTCGTCTCTATGCACACTGTCATATGCAGCCTTAAAATCGACGATTCCCTAGATCATTTCATGGAAATGAGAAATTTGATATTTCTGCATAAAATAATTGTCAACAAGTCTCCATCGTATCTTAATAACAAACTTAATTTTGGTCGATCTATCAGAACACATACTCTTATACCATCTCTTCATCTTTATTTAAATTCATCGCGTCTTGTTTACATGGAACTCTCTACCAAATCACATAAGAACAATTTCTAATGCCAAGCGGCTTAAACATGCCATTTTTCTACACTTCTCTTTCCTTCCTTAAGTCCCCTTCCTATACCCTTTTATTTTGTTTTTTGTACTATTAGTTTTAAGTAATATGAAAAATTGTATAACTTTCTAATTTTTTCACAATTTAGTACTATAAAAGACTCATGTCTTATTGTACCTTCACCCTAATAATAATAAATTGAATTCAATTGAATTGAATTGAATTGAATTGAATTGAATCGAACCTAGACCCTTCGGCGTGTGAGCGTCGCACAATACCCACTACGCCAAGGCGGTCACAAAGTACAATTTCCTTCACAAGCAAATGTGTGTTTAAGTTAAATTTTGCAAAAACAGAAATTTTTGGAATTCGGTTACTATTACACAGCATGACAGACATATTTTGAACTCCATGATGCATGATGTAATCCAGATGATGTAATGATGTAATCAATATCTGTATTTGGATGCACAATGTTGCAAGTATCACACCTTCCCTTAAGTATACAATTTCATTCAGAATAGTAAACCAATATCCAAAAGAGGGACATTCAATTGCAATTATAAACATTTATTTGAAACCCGCCATCTTTTCAAGTATCACATCATACACGTACTTGTCAGCGTCCATGCCCCAGATAAAGTCCAAGTGACTCCATTTTGCAAAAGGCACTAGGTAATCCAAAGCGACATTTGGCAGCTCTTTGATCAATTGACGCACGTCCTTGACGTCACACATCCAATCGTTGGCTCCATAGTACAGATGAGTGGGCACTGTTGTTTTAGAAATTGCGTAGTTTGGTGGGTACCAGGTTCCATACTCGTAAGGATTGCGTGCAACGCTGTAGTCGAACTTGCGGAACTTCTTCGAATTGTACTCCTGGCAGTAGTGAAGGTTCTGGTTCACTGAAGCTCCTGCAGGTGAGGTGGCCTTAATGTCAACGAGGAGATCCTGTAAAAATGCGCACAAGTTTTTAACTGTACACCTATTCGGAGAGTCCAAGACTTACTCTGTCCAATTGCTCGGTATCCCAGCCTCCGATGAGGAAGATTTCGTTAGCGCACAACTCCTGATACAACGATCCAGCCTTGCACATCTCGATTCCCAAATCCTGCTTGAACTTGTTGGTTGGCATGAACTCCATGCTGCCGCAAACCTCAACAATGGCGTTTGGCTGTCCCAAGATCGGAGCGAAGGCACGGGTGAGAGGGCTCTTCATGTTGCCCATGTATGCAGCTGGACCGAGAAGGTGAGCAGACTTGATCTTTGAGTTGTATGATGACTTCTCGGACAACATGACCAGGAAGACAGTGGTTCCCTGCGAGTGTCCGATGTAGTGCACTTGTGACTCTCCAGTCTTCTTGAGGATGTAGTCAATCATGGCGGGCACATCGTAGATGCCGATTTCATTCCAACTGAAGTCCCAGAAGACCTGCCAGAACGTTGGCCAGATGGTGTGCTTCTTGGAGTAGGTGTTACCACGAGCATTGCCCATCCACACGTCGTAGCCGGCATTCGAGAGTTTGTATGCCAAGGCCTTCTTGGGGCCAAGGAGAATCCAGTCGCTGGAGGAACTCAACATACCGTGCATAAGGAATGCCACTGGACGCCTCTGGTTGGCGTTCTGGAGGATAGGGGAGTAAGGAATCCTGTGCATCAGAAGCACGTAGCCATCACTGGTGGTCACCGTATGCTTTTCCATCGGAAAACCATCACTTATGATCCTTTCCGCCTGAAAAATATGAGAAAGAAATGTATTTGCAAAATAACACCGAAATGAAAGGCTTATTTACCGCATCAGATATTGGCCTGTCTGCAGCCGCGAGGCTGATGGCGAGTACGAGCCCCAAAGTCAAAAGAGTCTTTCTCATTATGTTTTGAGTAAACAAAGTTGAAGCTCGTATTTATATATTGAACTGGAATACAGATAGGGACAAACGCAATGCTGCTGAAGTTAATCAGAAGCGGTGCCATAAATTATGCTCTATCGCTAAACGAGTTCTCGTTGTAATTTACTGCATTCGGCACACACGGGCGTGGAGCTTTAATCAGAGATTCAGTGTCAGGAATGTGAATCTTACCAGAAATCGTGAAGAGCTTATTTTTTGGCAATAAATTTAAACTACAAGAGGTTTAGTAAACAAACATGATTACAATCTACCGACTTCTGTTATACTTTCAGAATTATTCAGTTAGAAGTAGTTTGATATTCGATATTGATTGATATTTGATATTGATTGATTTGATTCATTATTAGACATTGCCTCTGCGTCAACTTTTCATGAATAAAATACTTACCCAGAAGGGACTTAAGTTTAAATTCACGGCGTTGAAACATTGACTAAGGCAAGAAGGAATTGACATTTACAATCCCCTTTAGTAAACTGACATTTGAACCTAATAATAATTAATAATTGTTGGCGCGACAGTTCACAGGGAGACCAGAGCCTAGCTTGCTGATCAACTACTCGTGTTGTGCGTGCTACTGTTCTCTCACGAGTAGAAGGGACCTACAGTTTTGTGCCGACTCCGAACGGCGAAATTTTGAGAAGCTTTCTTAGACAGTTATTACTCTTTGATTACTCAGCAGATTGAAAGAGGTGGTGCCGTGAAAAATTGGAGGTGTTAAGCCGGGAATCGAACTTAGACCCTTCGGCGTGTGATCGTCGCACTCTATCCACTACGCCACGCCGGCCGCTGGAAGCTAATACCCAACGATAATCTCAGACTAGAAATGCATAGAAAAGAACAAAAGAATGGAAACCACTCAGCCTCATCTGAAAATTGTGATAAAAGATAATCTGCGGAAAGTAATGTAGTAGAATGAGTGACATTCTGGGTTTTGTGCAGACTTAAGTGAGCATCAATGTGGCTAGACTGCATTCCTATTTGAGAAATCAGAAAGAAATGGCACAATTGAATCAAAAATGGAACAAAAGAACCTTACTGGCTTTCGATCGAACAGCATCTACACATATACACCAATTGACTAAGGCTGCCAACTGGTCTTTAAATTTCTTTGTCCTTCACCACCATTTTTTTAATGTCGAGGGATCAAAAACTATATTTCTTAAGACTCCTGGCTATGGCAGTTCTTGCATTTGACATCGATTCGGTTAAGCAGTACCTCTAATTTTGCATTTTCAAGCATATTCCGGCAGATGTTTTATATCCTCGAAATCATTGCCCTTTTCTTTTGTTAAATAAACGACTCAGTTATGTTCCAGGACAAGTATGCGGTTAACGGTTGAATAGCCAGTCAGGAAGGGCACACCACATCAACATCTCGGACAGAGCATCAAATAAGGTAGCAGAAACTTAGAGTTAATGCTTAAGATAATCACGCAAAGTAGAGTGTATGCACATCACTGCTTCGGCCCGATCCGAAAAATCTTCGAATCTGAGCCGTAGCCATTGGGAAAACGCAACAGAGGGCGGCGCAACGGAGGACGGCGTAACAGAGGGCGGGGCAACAGAGGCGACGGAGGTGGCGCAGACAAGAAAGGCTTCCACCAACTTGGAGTGCGCAACTGGAGGCAGCTGGCGAGAAATCGTGCTGGCTAGAGCGGCATGTTGGTTCAGGCCCAGGTCCACCCAGGACGACACACGAAGAAGAAGAAAACCGCATTGAGGCACAGAGAACTAAAAAAATCTTAATAAATAGTAATGATATCAATCTGGTAGACAGCAAAACCACGAAAAATAGATTTTCTAACAATTTATAATGTGTTACGATATAATTTTCGGGATTTAATTCCTTTTTGGGGCGAGATGAATCTTTTAAGTTCCTGTAAACAACACAAATAGCGTTCGTATGTCAAAACGTTCTGAGTACGTATAACCTTAAAAATGTCAAACCTTACAATAGAGCTGGCAGTTGGCCAGAAAATAAAATATATATATCAAATAAAAAAAAACGCAACCTTCGTAAGGCAGTACATGATATTTGAATTCTAATCTAATTTAATTTTAAATCACTGCCTCTAAAGTGCCAGAAACGATCATAAAACCTTTTCTTTCTAAGTGTGTCAGCCATCATATCTTAGAATCAAATTTTTGAATTCAGAAAAATTCTAACGATCCGTCGTATTTAATGCCAACGCATGTCTAAAAACAATTTGTGTATAAGAGACGATGACGCTTAGATATGTCAAAAATAATGACAGCTGCACTTATAATTACCTCTCTTGTTTGAGAAAAATTGGGCACCCAGTTTGATTTCAAACCACACGGGATCCAATGAAAAATGAGAACTCACATCCTTTCTTCGTCTTACTTGCTGATACAAATATGCATATAACGATACAAAAACTTGAATTTTGTTCATCCTACTTCAACTTACACACACTTGGCTTTGAAAAATAAGTTTTCATCACAAAAATTTTCCTAATAAGTAAAAGGAATATGACATGAATTAGTTGGAATACCCTGTTCAATGTACAGTGGCGAGCAAAAATGAGTACATGTTTAAAGAAACTATAACTGTAAAAGTAAATAATACAGTTTCTTTGCCTTTGGCTTTTTCTTAGACAATTATTACTCTTTGTTGAGTGTTGTCAGCGGCCACAAAAGAATAAGCTTAGGTCTGAATAGGTTAGTTAGCTTAGGTACACAAGAAACCTTCCGGCCTTGTTTGGCGGTAAGGTCATAGTGCTTGAACACCCTTTTCTATACCGCCCCCTATTTTCTTTCTTGCTCTAGGTGTTTGTCCGCTCCCCGCTTAGGGTGTTAGGCTTTCTGTTTTGTTTTTTTCTTTCTCTTTCTTCTTTCTCCCTTCAGATAGCTTAGGTACGATACTTTTGTGTGCAATGGGAGATATGCGAGTGAGGTAGGCAAAAACGGCCCCGTCCGGCCAGCTTAGCCAAGCAACCGCAAGCGTGGCGCCGTTCTCCGTCTAATCATCATAGCTGCCTCTGTTTCTAACCCCCAACTGCAACAGGTTTCAGCTGGAGTTTGTTTACAATTAAAAATTAAAATCAAAACTTCCCGCAAATTCTGGAAAAAAGTCGCTTCCGTTTCAAAGCCAACAAACGCCTCATTGACGGTATGCTGTGATTTAATGCCAACAAACGCCTCATTGAAGGCTCACTGTGTTCGTTCAATCAGTCAACGCCGTCTGCGTAAGCCAGCAATTGAGCTGACTTTTGTAACATTGTGCCTCTTGTGCTGACTTGTGAATTACGTACCATCATTTCAAGAATGATATTGAAGAACTTCCATGATAGTGTGTCGCTTTGTCTAAAACCATTTTTGACGTGAAATGTCGATAAGTTGGTTACCTACCTTAACGGAGCAGCCATAGTTCTTTATTGTCATCCTACAGATTCCGACGAGTTTTGATGGGGTGCCATATGCGGCCTTAAAATCTTGGGTCTGTTCCGGTATCTGATTATTTATGGGGAGACAATCAAACTTGTATACAGGTGCAAGGATGGATTTGTAAATGATGTTCCCTTTGTTCTCTGCTTGTTTTGTTTTCCAATGAGCACTCGCGAAAATTATCCACACAATCAGCTGTGGTTGAGTATATTCTACTTTGATTTACATTTCCGATAAATTCAAATCAATTCATAATGTCCATGTAACCAATGTAGAACAACTTTAATTACAACAACGAACAAGCTTGTTTTGTGTTGAGACCAACACTCGGCCTCTATAAATTTCGAAGGGGTTACATGTTCCAGTTACGTTGCTGCCCTAAATCGCGTTAGTGCAGATGTCCAGTAAACTCGTTCAAGCTTTAGGCCTCATTGCCAGGTGCTCCTTGATCCTTTGCGTAGCACCATTAATGGAGGTAAAACAACACGTCTAAATTTTCCTGCTCATTCCAGTACCGGCCATTTATTGGTTTTTTCATTTAAGCCGGACTGGGATTACATGTTCGTCAAGAACGCTTGGAACTCTACAAACGAAGAACTGCTTAGAATTGACGTTCGCCCTATTCGAGTCGAACGTGGAGTGTATGCCTTAAATGGAACAGTTGTTGTGGGCACTGATGTGGATGACTCGTTCATTGTAAGCTCGATATATTTCTTTAGATTTCAGTTTGAGATTCCCGACTGTTTGCAGTTAGCCATACAGATTCTATTCAATCCTATTGGAAGCGGACAATGGGCGATTACCCCATTCCAAGTGAAGCCAATGCACTTCTATCAGTTCATGAACACAATTTTCAAGGAGTATTTTAGTGAGGACTTAAGCAAGTGTGCCGGATCTCCATACGTCGGCGACGAAGAGTACAAGGAGGTAATGAAGGCAGCTACATTTTACGTTAACAAGTGCATAGTTAAAACTAAGACGTTTCCAAGACATATGCGCCCGGGATATTATAAGCTAGCCATATTCGTCAATGGACCACCGGTTGAATTTTACTGTGAAATTGTTATTAAAATCTTTAAAAAAGACTGGTAGGACAGTTTTTGAGGATTTGCAAGTAACCGGTGATCCCTCTAAGTTGTTATTGGCAGAAAGATGCAAATGAATAAAATTTCTTATCAGATTTAGGAGCGACGAGTGTCATAATTTTCGTAACACTTGGTAAGTGGTTTTATTTGCAGTGCACATCTGTATATATTGTTGAATACTTTCAAATACGAGTGACTACAATTAAAGGGCTGCTTACTTTTAAGACTATTTTGTTCAAACCATGCAGGAGGCAGCCGCATCCATTATTGGCTACTGGCTACCTCCGACACGCAACCCGTGATACGGCGAGTATAAGCAGAAAAAGCAGGCAACGGACAAGGCATACGAAAAAGCGCTGCAACGGAAAACTAGGGCAGCACGGCAAGAGCATAGGGCTAGAAGAAGGGCGGAGAACAAACTTGTACGCGTGAAAAAAGGTCTCTCGACTCACAGCTTTAGGACATCAAAGAATCTAGGGATAAACACAAAATACGAGCCTTTTATATGGAAGCCAAGAGCCTGACAGCAGGCTTCCAGAAAAGTAAGCAGGCTCTTCGAAATTGAGAGGGTAACTTAGGTACTGACCCACAGGGAATTGTGGACGTATTTAGGCAGCATTATCAACAGCTGTTTAGTGGGCACGACCAGGAGAGGGTAGCAGGGGACGAGGAAACCCCAACTCCAATCGATAAAGTAGTTCTCCCGTCTAGTCTCGAAAAAGTAGGTTCGAAAAAGTAGGAAAAACAAAGCCGCAGGTTTTAATGGCTTGTCATCAGAGCCCTTGAAGGTAGTGCTCTGGCTGCTAACCTGCACCAGATCATTTGTAGAATTTGGGAGAACGAAAACATCCCCGACGATTAGAAATCTAGCTCCATACTTCCCATCCACAAAAAAGCGATTCTACCTCAGGCAAGAAATATCGAGGTACGAGGGTTGCCTTTTATATTTCGGAACAAAAACAAATATTAATCATCGAAAATAGCTTTATTGTTTTTCAAAATATTTCCCATTAAGATCTATACACTTTTGCATGCATTTGAACCAATTGTCGAAGCACTTTTGCCACTCTGATTGAGGTATCTCCAAAACATGCATTCTGAACGCATCAACCGCTACTTCAGGTGTCGAAAAACATTGAGCTCTCATTTTATTTTTTACGTACGGGAATAAAACGAAGTCATTTGGTGCCAAGTCAGGACTATACGACGAAAGACTCATCAAATCGATGTTTTGAGTGCTCAAAAATTCAGTTGTTTGAGCCGATGTGTGAGAGCTCGCATTGTCATGGTGAAGAGTGATCCGTCTTCAGCGGTTAGTTTTCCTGATTTCTTGGAAGACTACTGGCAAACAAATGGTTGTGTACCACTCAGAATTGACTGTTCTGCGTTGTTTAGTGGTACGGTTGCGACATGTCCAGTTTTTCCGAAAAACAGACGATCATTTGGTTGGAAGTGCTTCATGCGCAAGCATCTTTTGTTGGATTTGGCTCAATTTGAACAACCCATACAGTCGAGTGCTTTTTACTTTCGGGCTCATATGCGTAAATCCACGATTCATCACCTGTCACGATGTCATAGACGTGTTTCGAAGCACCGCGATCGTATTTTTGGACCAATCGACACCAGCCTTCTTTCGACCAATCGACACAAGCCTTCTTTTGAGCGATTGACGAATTGTGTGGGATCCAACGCGAACAAATTTTTTTTGACGGTCAAATGTTCATACAATATTGAATGTATTCTGGTCTTACTAATGTCTAAGGTTGTCTCAATCTCACGATAGGTCACATGACGATCTTGCAATATCAGTTGGCGCACAGCATCAATGATTTTCGGGAAAACAACTGATTTTGAACGACCTTCACGAAATTCTTCTTGGAGTGAGCTACGACCTCGGTTGAATTCACCATACCATCGATAAACACTGGTCCTTGATGGAACTTCATCGCCAAAAATAGAATTAAGTTCATCGATGCACTGTTGTTCAATTTATCTACTACGAAGGTTGTAAAAAATAATCGCACAAAAATGTTCACGATTTAATTCCATTTTTTGGGCGAGATGAATCTTTTAAGTTTCTGTATACAACATTAATAGCGCTCGTATGTCAAAACGTTCTGAATAGGTATAACCTCGAAAATGTCAAACTTTACGATAGAGCTGGCAGTTACCAGATTACTACGCTAGGGTTGCCCAATCCCGAAATATAAAAGGCAACCTTCGTATAAGTCTGTTCCCACGAAGATCCTTCTAACCGATCCACCTGTTGGATACCTGAAAAAAATTTAAGTAAATAGAAAAAATTGGCTAGAGAAATTAAAATACTTATCAAAACAATACACGCGGTTAACTAGACACTAATAACAATAGATGAAACCAGAGACAACAGACTAAAAGAAACGACTCTTCCAGGCTGGAAAGTAAGAAATGAACGGGGTGGAGAAAAAGTTCGAGATCAAAAAGTCAGTACACTTAGGAGGAACAAAGAAAAACAGAAGGCGTCGTGAGACAAAGATCAGAAAAGCTGGAGTATTCCTACTGAGGCGGAAGTTTATAGTGCGGTAATGTAAAGCAAAAATAAACAAAAAAAAACACCCACAAGAAAAAACAATAAAGTGTAGTGCAAACAAAAGAAAAAAACAAAAAACAAAGGAAAGAAAGTTGCAACATATTAAATAATAGAATAATACTTGCGCATCATAAGTGGCGGGGTCTCCGTACCAGGTATACCGGTATGAAATGAGCATTTTTTTTTAAATAAAACACTATTTATTAATAAGAAAGTAAAAACATTTTATTCATACAGTACATGTACATACAGTATCGGACAAAACTATGGAAACTGAAATGATTGAAACATTAGGACACAGGCAAAAATAGGCAACTTTTTCAAATTAATTATAATAAATTTATTTCCCCTATTAATACTGTCAAAAACTTAATTAATAATTTAGTTAGAACAAAAACATACTATTCTGGGCGGACAGAACCAAGGAAACTGGTTTGGTATTGTATCACTTCTATATCTTAATTAATATATTGTGGGGACACCCTTGTTTTTGAAAACTGCTTGGCATCGTCTTGGCATAGATTCTATAAGATTGTTTACAAAGGTTTGTGCTTTTTTTGTCCATTCGTGAAAAGCATCAAGAGGTTGCTGTTGTTTTTCTGAAGTGTTGCCCCTTTAATTTTCTTTTGACTATTTCCCATAGATTTCCAATGAAGATTGGGATAATCATTTAATAACATCAATCATCAATTCGTTTTACCAGAAACCAATTTCGGATGTATTTTGCCGTCTGCTTTGGATCATTATCTTGCTGAAATCTCCAACGAAGGGACATGTGATCCTCGACACAGGGTAAGATTGTATTGAAATCGAACCATTGGTTCCTCTGTTTTTCGAAGAGGTCCCAACCCTTGGAAATCCCCACACCTTTATGTAGCCGCCACCTTGCTTCACAGTTTTGTTACAATAGCTTGAATCGAGTCTTTTTCCAGCTGGTCGTCTTATGCGCATCATTCCATCAGAATGAATTAAATTAACTTTTGATTCATCGGGGAAAAGTGGGGTTTACCATTTTGCCGTTCTCCACCATAATATCATCGATTCTTTTTTGAAATGATAGGTTGTTTTGAAGGTCGACTTGAAAAAAATACGCCCTCTGCAGTTCGTCTACAAGCCGCTCTTTCATGGATGTTTAAATTAAATTCTTTTACCAGTGCCCTTGCGGAAAAATCAGGCTCAGCTTTTATTTTTCCGATCAGCAGATGCAATGCTTTGATGTAGTTTTCCTGGGCCTGCCTCCTCTATGAACTCATTCAACCGAACCTGTGTCATTATATTTTTTTTTTAAGTTTAGATGTAACTGATTTTGGGATTGAATATTTATTACATGTTTCTTTTTGAGAAACACCTTTCTTATAAAAATAAACTATTTTTGATTTAAAGTTTTCATTATATTTATTATGAGTCATTATAATCTTTTCATTATGAAAACAAACAAAAAAAAGCAACAAAAACATTTAATTATTAAAACAATAATAATAAAAATAGTTGGCGCTACAGTCCAAAGGGGGACCAGGGCCTAACTTGTTCATCAACTACTCGTGTTGTGTGCGCTACTGTTCTAGAAGGGACCTACAGTTTTTTGCCGACTCCGAACGGCGGAATTTGAGAAGCTTTGTTAGGCAGTTATTATTCTTTGAGTGTTGTCAGCAGCGCAGGTGGTACCGTGAAAAATTCGAAAAATTAGTGTTGAGCTGGGAATCGAACCTAGACCCTTCGGCGTGTGAGCGTCGCACTCTACGCCACGGCGACCACAATTTCTTACAAACTTATTAAAACACGTCCAAAAAAAAATTTTCAAGTGGATCCTGTGACTCCAGTTTGTCACCATATCATACAATAAAGTAACGGTAGATAAGAAGAAAAAAACATCCGGAGTAGGATAGTGGAAATGACCAGTGCAATGCTCTGCAGTAATTATCGTGAAAAAACCAACAAATAAAAAATATTTAAAAGTTGAAGCACACGCACGCCAAGGACAAGGTGCGGGCCATCTTACAAAAAAAAAAATAAAAAAGAAAAACTAATAATAATAATCTCACAAAAACAATTTTTTTATAACACCAGATTACCGGTTGTCTCGTCCGCCATACAAAAAAAAAAATACAAAATAAAAACCGAAAAAAAGGACGTAAAAAAAATAAGAAACAAATCAAAACCGAACCGTGCCAGGAAAACAAAGAGTCCTGCGGAAACAGTGAGCCGGATGATCGAGGGTTCTGGAGTTCCAATGGCCACTTGACTCTTTTGTTCTTCAATCGATTTTAATTTTTATATTTACTATTGAATTGAATTGAATTTTAAAATAAAATATTATTGTGTCCTTTGTTTCTTACTATCATATAGTGCTGCCTGTCGGGAAAAAGCTTTGTGGGTGTACGCGAGAAGCGGGCTGGTACGCCACATTTACGCAAATATAATTTATTTCACAGGGCCGTCACCACCGCCGTGCTGCGCGCAGGACGCCCTGGGACAGCAGAAAACGTGAGTCCCTGGGTTTCAGTTTATTGGAAAACCCTTTGTGTGGTGTGTCGTCCAGTAGCCTTCGGCCAGGGTTTGAATCCCAGCCCTTTTGTTTATTATTAGATCCTTGAGTTCCATTTGATATTGAATTTGCTTTTGTTTGAATTAGTTTTCTTATTTAGGTGAGTTTCAACATATCGTATTACATTCCATAGACTATATGAAGAATTGCCTACTTTTAGGGGCTGATGAGATTTTGTATTTTTTTAATTAATGAATTTTTTTATGATTTACATTTTGAGTATTGAGTGTCCGTTACAAATGGAGTAAATTGCCGGAGTAGATATATGAGTTGGTGGGATAGAGGGAAGGCCGTTCTTCTTCGTACAGAGCGTTGAGCCGTGTCTTACGTGTCCGTCAAGAGGCTATCTCTCACAAATTCGACAAGAAAGATAGCAAAGGTCGTGTCAACTATGTTATGAGGGGTGGGATGACGACTTCTGCTAACGACATGAAGCACGAGCGGGTTCTTTACGAACCTTTATCACGGAACGACGTTGAAAATTCATAGCTTCGCAGTAGGGTGAAGCTAGGTAGATTTAAGTTAAAATACCAGGTATACCAGTTTTTTTTGAAAATAAAAGACTAATTATTAATGGGAAAGTAAAAATATTTCATTCAAAGTATTGGCCATTGTTTTCTACACATTTTGACCACCTATCTGGCAATTTGTGAACACCACGCCAATAAAATTGTTCGTCTTTTAGAGCAAACCAATCAGACACCCAATTTTCGATCTTCTCGTAGGAATCAAAGTGCTGCTCAGCCAATGCGTGTCCCATCGATGAAAAAAATGCTAGTCGGAAGGAGCCAAGTCTGGTGAATACAGCGGATAAAGTAGCTTCTCCCAGCCAAGTGTTTTGAATTTTTTGCTTTGTGTGCAGGTGCATTGTCATGGAGCAACATTATCTTGCCGTGTCTTCTGGCCCATTCTGGTAATTTCTCGATCAATGCATGGTCCAAATTGATCATTTGTTGTTGGTAGCGATCAGTACTAACGGTTTCACCAGGTTTTAGGAGCTCGTGGTACAGCACACTTTTCTGGTCCCACCAAACACACAGCATTGTCTTCTTGCCGAATAGATCTGGTTTCGCAGTCGATATTGATGGTTGTCCCAGATTAACCAATGATTTTTTCCGTTTAGGATTCTTAAAATAAATCCATTTTTCATCGCCAGTAACAATCCAATGCAAAACCGATTTTCTTTCCTGTTTTTGAAGCAAAATTTCACAAGTTTTTTTTTTGGTTTCCATCTGTCTTTCATTCAATTCATGTGGCACCCATTTTCCACACTTTTGGATCTTTCCCATAGCTTTTAAACGGTCAGAAATTATTTGTTGTGCAACATTTAACATTGCTGCCATTTGCTTTTGACTCAAAGTGTCATCTCCATCCAATATCGTTTGGAATTCGGCGTCTTTGAACTTTTTTGCTGGTCTTCCACGTTCTTTATTTCTCACATCAAAATCATTATTTCTGAACCGTTTAAACCATATTTTGCATGTTGCTTCTGATAGAGCATGATCACCATATGCCTCGACAAGCATTCGATGCAAATCTGCAGCACTTTTCTTCAAATGAAAACAAAGAATTAATGCTTTCCGCAAATCATCACTTTCTGGTACAAAATTCGACATTTTTAACACGATGAAAAAATATGATGTTATCTGTTCAATGACTTGAAGTATACTAAATATTTTTCACAGATGTCATAGCAAACAAACAACAAAAAAATAAGGGCTCGTTCATAACAAATGTTCCCTATCGAGACATTTGTATCTTGACGCTCACTTCATACATAGGCTTAGTGTAGGCTTAGTTTTTAGAATAATAATAATAATAAGTGTATGGCGTCCACAGCGGGAGACCTGGGCCTAACTTGCTCATCAACTACTCGTCTTGTGCGCGCTACTGTTCTCTCACGAGTAGAAGGGACCAACAGTTTTCTGGCCGATTCCCAACGGCGGAGTCTGAGAAGATTTTACTTAGACAATTATTACTCTTTGAGTGTAGTCAGCAGCCACAAAGAATAATAGATTAGCTTAGGTTTAAATAGGTTATTACGGTCCGCGAGCAGCCTCCCGGTCTTGTTTGGCGGTAAAAGCATAGGGCTTGAACGCTCTTTTCTATTCCACCCCCCTTTTTCCTTTCTTGCTTTAGATGTATGTCCGCTGTCCGGTTTGCGTTTAGCGTGCCAGGTGATGGGACTGGATTTTATGAATCACATGATTCAAAAATCACATCCGTATCACTATTTGACTTTATTATCACTATATCACAACGGAAACACTGATGGAAAAAAGACCATCTGGGGCAGGATGGCGGCTAACAGACCCCGTTTTTGAGGGAGCCTGACTGGAAGTGACAGCTTGACCAGAGGCTATATTCTGGTGCCACGGGATGTCAGAAGCCCCTGGAACTTCGGTTTCTACCTGACCGAGCGGTAGTTCCCATTGTGGGAGTATCGTGGTGGCTGTGGTATACCAGTGTGGAGTTGCAATCTCAACCGGCCGCTGCAATCCAGATAGTGGAAGAGGTCTTAAAACGATCTCAAACCAAGGAAGGGTGATTGCCCCTAAGGCATAATGTCAGTTTGGTACCTGTGTAACTTAGTCTTGCGTTGTCTACGATTCTTGGAAAAATGGACCACGTGATATGAGCCATAAAGGCTGGTGATCACGTAAAACCAAATCCCACATCTGTCCGGTCAAAGTATTAGCCTTTTTTCGTTTTTTTTTCTTGCAACCTTTTCTTCCTCTTCTTTCAGATAGCTTAGGCACGATTGGACATGAACCGACCTGTGCGACGAGCTAAGCCAAGCAAAAACAAGCGGCCCGCCGTTCTCCTTCTCTTCATCAAAGCTGCCTCTGTGGCTAACCACCCACCTGCAACAGGTTTCAGCTGCACTTCTTTTTTATGCTGTTCCCGTGACACAGCAGTTGAGCTGACTTTTGGAAGATCGTGCCTCTTGTGCTGACTTGTGAGTTACGTACCATCATTTCAAGAATGATATTGAAGAAGTTCCATGATAGTGTGTCGCTTTGTCTAAAACCATTTTTGACGTGAAATGTCGATGAGTTGGTTACCGACCTTAACGGAGCAGCGATAGTTCTTTATTGTCATCCTACAGATTCCGACGAGTTTTGATGGGGTGCCAAAACTAGACATGGCACCGTATTGCTCATTCCTATGCACGCTGTCACATGCGGCCTTTAAACCTTGGGTCTCTTCCGGTATCTGATTATTTATGGGGAGACAATTAAACTGTAATATAAAGGTGCAAGGATAGATTTGTAAATGATGTTCCCTTTGTTCTCTGCTTGTTTTGTTTTCCAATGAGCACTCGCGCAATTTATCCAAACAATCAGCTGCGGTGAGGCTGTTCTACTTTGATTTACATTTCCGATAAATCCAAATCGATCCATTATGTTCATGTAACCAATGTAGAACAACTTTAATTATAACAACGAACAAGTTTGTTTTGTGTTGAGACCAACACTCGGTCTCTATAAATTTCGAAGGGGTTACATGTTCCAGTTCCGTTGCTGCCCTAAATCGCGTTAGTGCAGATGTCCGGCAAACTCGTTCAAGCTTTAGGGCTCATTGCCAGGTGCTCCTTGATCCTTTGCGTAGCACCATCAATGGAGGTAAAACAACACGTCTAGATTTTCCTGCTCGTTCCAGTACCGGCAATTTAGTTGTTTCTTTCATTTTAGGCGGACTGGGATTACATGATTGTCACGACCACTTGGAACTCTACAAACGAAGAACTGCTAAGAACTGACATTCGTCCTATTCGAGTCGAACGTGGAGTGTATGCCTTAAATGGAACAGTTGTTGTGGGCACTGATGTGGATGACTCGTTCATTGTAAGTTCGATATATTTCTTTAGATTTCAGTTTGAGATTCCCGACTGTTTGCAGTTAGCTATGCAGGTACTGTTCAGTCCTAGCGGAAGCGGGCAATGGGCGATTACTCCATTTGAAGTGAAGCCAATGCACTTCTTTGAGTTTATGAACACAGTCTATAAGGAGTATTTTAATGAGGACTTAAGCAAGTGTGCCGGATCTCCATACGTCGGCGACGAAGAGTACGAGGAAGTATTCAAGCCAGCTACATTGTACGCCAACAAATGCATAGTTAAAACTACGAAGTTTCCAAGCCATATGCGCCCAGGATATTATAAGCTAGCCATATTCGTCAATGGACCACCGGTTGAATTTTACTGTGAAATTGTTGTTAAAATCTTTCAAAAAGGCTGGTAGGGCAGTTTTTGAGGATTTGCAAGTAACCGGTGATCCCTCTAAGTGTTTATTGGCAGAAAGATGCAAATGAATAAAATTTGTTATCAGATTTAGAAGCCATGAGAGTCATCATTTTCGTACAACTTGGTAAGTGGGTTTATTTGCAGTGCACATCTGTATATATTGTTGAATACTTTCAAATACGAGTGACTACAATCAAAGGGCTGCTTACTTTTAAGACTATTTTGTTCAAGCCATGCAGGAGGTAGACGCATCCATTATTGGCTACCGACTACCATCGACACGCAACCCGTGGTATGATACGGAGAGCATAAGCAGAAGAAGCAAGCAACGGGCAAATCATACGGAAAAGCGCTACAACGGAAAACTAGGGCAGTACGGCAAGAATATAGGGCTAGAAGAAGGGTGGAGAACAAACTTCTACGCATGAAAAAGGTCTCTCGACTCACAGCTTTAGGACATCAAAGAATATAGGGATAAACACAAAATACGAGCCTTTTTGTATGAAAGACAAGAGCCTAACAGCAGCCTTCCAGAAAGGTAAGCAGGCTCTTCGAAATTGTGAGTATTCTAGCTACTGACCCACAGGGAATTGTGGACGTGTTTAGGCAGCATTATCAACGTCTGCTTAGAGGACATGACTAGGTGAGTGGAGCAGGGGACGAGGAAACCCCAACTCCAATCGATAAAGTAGTTCTCACGCCCAGTCTCGAAAATGTAGGCTCAGCCATTCAAAAGCTGAAAAACAACTAAGCCGCAGGTGTTATTGGCAGGTATCTGGCTGCTAGCCGGCAACAGATCATTTGTAGAATTTGGGAGAACGAAAGCATCCCCGACTACCTGATGCAAGATCTATCGTGGTATCTCCCTTTTGAATGTCGCCTGTAAGATCCTGTCCAGCATACTGTGTGAATGTCTAAGGCCGTTTTTCACCGCACTAATAGGCACGTACCAGCGCAAATTCTGGCCGAGCAAATCAACAATAGACGAAATTTTCTCATTAGGGCAAGTCCTGGAAAAGACCAGCGACTTTCTAATCGATGCACACCACCTTTTTATTGATTTAAAAGTGGCATTCATCGGAAAGAACTTTTTGACGCGATAGCCCGATTTGGGATCCCGGGACAACTGAACCGATTGTGTTCCGGGATAACTGAACCTATGAACCATTCCAAACCTGCATCAGATTTCGGCAAGAAGATGCGCTGTCTTCTGTGCGCTGTATTATGATGCAGAGGGCAGTGTAAACACGGAAGGCACTATCTTCTACAACATTGATATTATCGTCCATTACCAGCAAACCGTTGCAGAAGCATTTGCGGTTATTGAAGAGCAGGCGAAGCGAGGATAAAACGATATATATGCTGTCAAGAAAAAATCGATTCGTCGAACAACACCTCGATCGAAATGTGACAATTGACAGCTACAACTTTGAGGTAAATAAGGAGTTTTTCTACATCGGGCAGAATGTTTACTCCAAAAACGACACCTAAGTGGAAATTCGGCGCATCAATCTTGGCAAGCGTTGTACTTTCGGTTTGTCAAAACTGCTAAAGTCGGAACTCCTGACTCGAAGGACTAAGGTAATGCTCTACAAGACTGTAATCCTACCCCTAATCTCATACGGAGCCGAGTGCTGGACGATAAACAAAACACCAGAGCAGATTCTTGGTTCCTTTTAAAAGAAAGTTTCTGCGACGAATATATGGTTCTATTTGCGAAGAAGGCGATTGGATTGGCGACCGCGAACTCTATATTATGTACCAAGATGTGGATGCAGTTTGAAAGGCAAAAATCCGTCGACTACAGCTGGTTGGCCACATCGAACGAATGAACAACAACGCTCCAGCTAAGAGGTTCGTCGAAGGAGAGGAAGGCTGAAACTCCGGTATGAAAACCAAGTGATTGCTGACGCTATAGAACTTGGTCTTGACAACTAGAAGCAACGTGCTCGGGAGCGTCAAGAATGGAAGGTGGCTATAGATCAGGTTCAGACTCTTTATCGGTCGCAGGCCGAATAAACAAGCAAACATTTTGTTCAAACCAGGTTTGATGAAATTTGGCATTTTATTGCTGTTCATCAAGCACTTGTTTAGATGAAAAGTCTACGGCAAAATTTGGTGCTCAATGCGTTCTGCTTTTGAAAACATACTCTAAACGAGGACAAGTGGCATTTTCAGCGTATCATGATTAAGTGGTTACAGCCTGACTCATTTCGGTTCATTTCAAACTAAAAATGCAATATTCCCACCTTCTGTTATATGATAATCAATTAACATACTGTTGCGCGCTGAATGTAACAAGATCACCTGGAAATCCATCATCTATTTATCCTTTTCACTCTTTCACATATGTCTACTGTTAAAAAGTAATCTGTCAGAAGAGACATAACCTAGAACGGAGTTGGTAAAAGAGAATTTGCTAAGACACGTTGCTTTCTTTTAACTTCTTCGTGATTTCGTTGAGGACCTACATAAAATTGTGATATTTCGCAACAATACCAAGAAACTGGTGCCCAGCGAAAGACGAAGGTCAGCTGTTCCCTTTGTCTGAATGCGATAAGAAATACGGTTTTATCGTAGAGGAATGCAAAGTTTCTCAATTTACATCTGTGCTAAGCTTCACTTGCATTTGTTTCAGTGGGGAAAACGTTTTGAACATATTTTAACTTTGAAAGCACGAACATGAAGCGACATATGGATTGTACGAACAAAGAAAATAACAATCAGTAGAATCACTAACAATCTTAGAGGTTCTATGCAGCACTTAATTATGTACGCTATGATCCAATAGCGTAAAGACCAGGCCCGAATATCAAAATAATCAACAAACTTGTTACAGGGTGATTTCGATAAAATTCAGCAAATCTTGCGGAAGTTGAAAATCAATTCTCAGATGTGCGAAACTATTCTTTTTAGCACCGCGCTCTCAAAACCCTCCAGGGACATGAAAGACAACAGGCGTAAGTTCGGCATAGCTGATCAACAGGGCTAGCCGTACGCTGTGAAAATTGAAGTTAGAAATCTTGGCACTTCGTTGGGCCAAGCAATTGACATGCAACTTCAACTCTAACAAAAGCTAAGGACAACAAAAACAGCCAACTTGATTCCAGGGTGATGGTGATCTGCTAAATACCCCTCATCCGTCCAATCATGGCACTGTTGTCCACTATAGTTCAACTTTAGTCTTTTCTTTAGGGAGGGTTTTCGAGAAGCGAAGACATTGCCTTCCTCCCATTACAAAAAACTCTATCCCAACGAGGTCTTGTATTATACAAGGACGGAGACTTAGGCTAACTCATGGGCACATTGCGTAATCTTTGGGACTTACTACCCAAACTTTATGTACCACGAGAAAGTGCAGTAAGACGGGTCTATCCTGCCCGAAGCTTTTCTCTATCTTGACACCAAAGGACGAATACAGAACGTGGAAAAATGTCCTATCATCTTTCTTTTCGTACGCCGAACAGTGGGTAGGCAAATTCAATACAGACGCGATGTCGCTCGTAGATACGTGGAATTTTTTCGACTTAGGCACAGTCCGCAAAAAACGTCGGTTTTACTCGTGGCTCTACCAAATCCTGCTCTCGCCACCGTTCGTAACTAACCCTGAACTTTAGCCTTGTGATCAATAAAAAAAAATCAAAGAAACAAACAACGTATTAAAAAAAAAAAAACCACATTGAAAAATAAAAATGGTACATCACAGCTTGTAAAATATATACAGTGGATTAAAAAAGTATTGTCAATAAGGGTTCTTTTTTCAATTTAACGCAAATTAAACACTATTTCTTTGAAAACTTTTTTATTTCGAAAAAGGAACAGGAGAGAAAGAAAATAGTTACATAATAATTCAATTTAATTGCAAAATTTAGGAAAAAAATAAAATTACTCAAAACAGTATTGGCAACACTTTTTGTTCATGCAATTGATGCCGTTATTTGCAATACCTTGTAGTGGTTAGAAATTATTTCCTCAAAGCTTGGCAATTTGTTCACACGTGTTTACATTTCGAAAATAAATCTTAAAAAGTAATGACATTTATGTGAAAAACAGAATAATACTAAGGTAAAAGGGTTTTACTAAGGTAAGAGGGTTTTTAAGTGGCTGCCGTGGTGTAGTTGGTATTGTGCGACGCTTACACGCCGAAGGGTGTAGGTTCGATTCCCAGCTCAACACCAATTTTTCGAATTTTTCACGGCACCACCTCTTTCGAGCTGCTGACAAAATCAAAGAATAGTAACTGTCTAACAAAGCTTCTCAAATTCCGCCGTTCGGTGTCTGCAAAAAACTGTAGGTCCCTTCTACTTTTGAGAGAACAGTAGCGCGCACAACACGAGCAGTTGATGAGCAAGCTAGGCCCTGGTCCCCCTTTGGACTGTAGCGCCAACAATTATTATAAGCTGAGAACATCTACTTAGGGTTATTTAAAAAAAAGGCTATTTTAAGATATTTTCCAAAATTTAAGTATTGAGCAACTAAGTAATTGCGAATTTCACTCATAGATGGTTTTAGTTTAATTTTTTTACTTGCTGATGTAATCGAATTGTCAAACACATTTTGTTATTTGAAAATTGATACTTCGACTGTTAATCATTAGAAAAAAATTGTGATCGGTGTATAGTTTTTGTTTGTTGTCTGCTGTAAAATGGAAAACCGGCACGGACATTTTCGTCATATTTTACTGTTTTATTTCCGCAATGGAAAAAACGCACCACAAGATCATTAGGAGTTATGTGCTGTTTATGATGACGAAGCTTAAGAAGAACGGCAGTGACAAAATCAGTTTGCCAAATTTCATTCTAATGATTTTTGACTTAAAGATGAAAAACGCTCTGGTCGTCCAGTTAAAGTTGGTGACGATCAAATCGATTCGGTTCATCAGAATCGTACTACATATGAAATTGCGAAGAAGCTTCATGTACCACATAAATGCATTGAAAATCGCTTAAAATAACTTTGCTATGTCTCAAATCGTAGGGAAAACCCACATTTCATTACCAATAAAGCAAATATTAAAATCATTTAAAAGCTAATGTGCCAAAAGTAGCATTTTTGTATATTAGTTTCAGTAGATGAATCTCAGTCTCGTGTCCTCTGCGGCGTGGTGGGTAAAGTGCAACATTCATACACCTAAGGTCCCAGGTTGGATTTCTAGAGTAAATAAATCTGAGTCGTGTGGCCGCCGTGGCGTTGTTGGTAAAGAGAAGTACTTACACACCTAAGGTCTCAGGTTCGATTCCTAGACTGAACACCTAGCATTTTTCACGGCACTACCTATTTCGAGCTCAACACTAAAAGAGAAATTACTGTGTAAAAAAACTTCTCAACCATAGCCGTTTTGAGCTGGTAAAAAACTGTAGGTCCCTTCTACCCGTGATAGAATAATATTGCGCACATCATGAGTAGTTTATAAGAAAACTAGGGCTTGGTCCCCTCGTGAACTGTCACGCCTTCCAATATATAAGGCTAACATTAATTATGTGAATTAATTGTTAAAAAAACAAATAGACTCTGCAAAGCCCAAAAGTCTAAAAGTCCACAAACGGAAAGAGCCGAAATTGCTTAAAATCGGTAGTTTGAAAAATCTTTAACTAGATGAAGCAATTTTTTTTAATAGGTTGGGATGGGATGGCCCTTGGACTTATTATAATTATTTTCCTTATTTTTAATTTCAGCACTTTGAGTTTTTGGGACTTTTGTTTTTTGACAGTTTTAAACTTTCGCCTTCTTGGTCTGACGTTGGTCAAACAATATTATGGAACTACATTTCCTTCGATTTTCATTTATATTTATTAGCCATCATTTTCAAGAACTTGGGCTACCAGTTCAGCAACAAATTTCACCAAAGGACTGGTAACTCTTATGACAGTTTTATAAAACCCCGATCTAAAAATGTTTGGCAAATCTTTGGTTCTCATCATACACTTGTCCAAATGAAAAACTGTAGGTTTTAGCGGTCCCTTAAAACGCCCCTCAAAGACTGGAAAATCCGAACAGTTTCTAACCTCGTTCATTGCGTATTGCCGGTAAAACGTGTTCAGGAATAATTCGAAGGATATTTTTGGTATATGAAACGGTGTCAGGACAAAGTTGTTGCTTCCCGTCGCACTCCGGTAAACGTTGAATTGGAACTGTAAATGATAATCTAGTGATTTCGAATCTATTGGAGAAGTATTGAACATACCATGATACTGTTGTCCAGTGGAACTCCAACTTCGATGGTTCCAGAGATTCCGTATACACCAGGAGAAACGCGAACTGGACGAAGAGGGGCTCGAAGAACCTTTTCATCAGTGCTGTTCCAGATCCATCGCACCATCATGTAATGCCAGTCTCCCTTTGAAAAAGTCGTAGGTAAATTTGGAGGTTAAGGAAACGTTTATATATGTACTTGAACTGGCTTGGAGCAAATAGCATAGTAGATAATTTGAAGGATCAGCAGTTTCCAATGCTTGATCATTTTGAAAATTCTCGGGAGACTGGGAAGGACGCTTTTAAGCTGGCAGATTTATATTCAATTTACAGCGAAGAAATCATTTATGACAGTGATCTCTTTATGATGGTAATTTAATATTTACGTGAAATTCGAGTACTTTTCTAAAACATTTTCATGTCAACACGACTGATATCTGCTTGTACATCGAGGCGGTCGTAAAGAACAGAATTTATATACGTGCACCAAAGCAATTCAAAATAATGGCCTTGGGCACAAAGAGATACGCTGCTGATTGCGCTCAGTCTGGTTACGTCCAAAACTGTGCGTGTTGTGGGATGAGTTTAAAGTATTTCCATTCTGAATAGCCACAATCATGTACACATTCTTCTGCGCTAAGGTTTATATACATATTGGGGATGAGACTTCTCTTTTTTACAAAACAAAAACACATGTTACTAGTCAAAATACTAATGTTATTTGGTAACATAGTGCTGTATTAAGTATTAATAACTACGAACATTGCGTGTTAAATTGCTCCTGTAATCCTATCTTTTATTTCGAGAGTTAAATTAATTCTCTTAAGGCATCTGGCTTTTTTTCATCTGATAATATATCAAGTAAGGTATTTAAAAATATTTCATTTCAGATCTCAAATGTTTTATGTTTTATTTTTAACAATTGTATGTGCAAATTTGTTTTTTCATTACATTATTTCATTATATTATTTGTCTCAAAACAGCAATGGTAATACCTCTGCATAAAAAGGATAACACCAGGATTCGAAAATGGTATAAACTGTAGAATGTTATCCTTTCTGGATACACCCACTTCAATTAGGCTTTCGAAATGGTAGGTCTACGAAGAGCGCTTTACTGCAACTAACTGGAGAAATATATTGTAGTTTAAATTCATCGTTAATCCCTGCTTGTCTTTTTTTAATTTACACAACGAAGGCTTTGGATATGGTTAACCAGAATATACTGCTAAAAAATTGTTTAATGTGAGCTTTAGAGGTTTTATTCATGAATGGTTTCCAAGTGCCATGTACTTTGAAGCAGATTTAGGCAAAAGAGTGGAGAGAAAAAAGCCGATGAGAGAGAGAGTCTAACGAAAGTCCGCATGATGACTTAATTTAGGAAATGACCCAACATAGGACAAGGGTGACAATAAAAACGATAACATTTACGATCTCCTAGAAAAATAAGATGAATAATGTCCGACAGCGGCACCGAGTACATTCTAGAAAATTCACTGCACAGTTACGGATGACAAAAGGAGAATCTGTGACAGAGAAAGAAATGCAGCTTGTACGACGCCACACCCGGAAAGGGATGTTAGCCTAGTTGAAAGCTGTTATTTTTTGTTGAAGTTTCGGAAACACTGCACTGTAGCGCTCAAACCAGAGACCTATAAGGAGACAGTCAACTCCTTGGTCTCTTGTCCTTGAATTCATTTTGACAGCGTTTTTCATAACATTTCCCCTCCTTGAACAGTTGATTCACAGACAGGGTTTTTTTGTTCTTGAATGAGAATGTACGTGGCCACCGTGGCTGAGTGGGTGGAGTGCGACGCCCACACACCGAAGGGTCTAGGTTCGGTTCCCGGCCTCTTTCGAGCTGCTGATAACACTCAAAGAGTAATAACTGTCTAAGAAAGTTTCTCGAACTTCGGGGTCGGCAAAAAAACTGTAGGTCCCTTCTATTCATGAGAGAAGAGTAGCGGGCACAACACGAGTAGGTGATGAACAAGCTAGGCCCTGGTCCCCCTGTGAACTGTCGCGCTAACAAATATTATTATTATTAAATGAGAATACGTGTGAGCTGCCTATACCATATGGTGTATCCCCTCACCATTCAAACTGTTAGAAGGAGGAAGCGTATAAATCGGACAATTGAAATTGCTAATTGGTTTCTGGCTCAGACTCAAACACTGGTCCATTATACTCCCAAGTAGTACCCTACGTTTAGTGTAATTGCTGGTCTTCCGGAAAAAAACCAACAAGCGCTTCTGTGACATAGGGTCTAGTTTACAGCTCCCACCACGTCAGCGCCAAATAGCCGCTACCTGGTCCGAGCAAAGGCGGAGCGAAAGTTGTGTGAATTAATAAGTACACCTGACGGTAAGAGCGCAGCCTTAACAAAATTTTAACTCAAACTGTAGCCCGATTTACTTCAGCTGAAAGCTGAAGAGTGTCACATCGAGTACGCGTTTTCGACGCGAGAAAACTTTTTTCTTCTTGATCAACATGCAGGACAGTGCCCAGGCACAACGGATAAAGCGAAATCTTTTAGAATTCTCTTTCTTTTATTTTCTACGAAGGATGCCTTCTATATTTCGGGATTGGGCAACCCTAGTGTTGCAATCTGGCAACTGCCAGCTAAGTATATCGTAAAGTTTGACATTTTTGAGGTTATACGTACTCAGAACGTTTTGACATACGAGCGCTATTTGTGTTGTTTACAGTAACTTAAACGATTCATCTCGCACAAAAAATGGAATTAAATCGTGAAAATTTTCGTGCGATTATTTTTTATAACTTTCGACGTGGATTAACTCAACAACAGTGCATCGATATACTTAATTCTTTTACTTTTTAATAATTTTTTTTTTACTTAATAATTTTTGGCTGTGAAGCTCCACCAAGGACCAGTGTTTATCGATGGTATGGTGAGCTCGTAGTTCACTCCAAGACGAATTTCGTGAAGGTCGTCCAAAATCAGTTGTTTTTCCGGAAACCATTGATGCTGAGTGATGTGACCTATCGTGAGATTGAGACAACCTTAGTCATTAGTGGGACCAGCATACATTCAATATTGCATGAACATTTGACCGCTACGAACACGTGCTTCGAAACACATCTATGACATCGTGACAGGTCATCCGCCGTATAGTCCTGACTTGGCACCGAATGACTTCTTTTTATTCCCGTTCGAAAAAAATAAAATGAGAGGTCAACGTTTTTCGACACCTGAAGAAGCGGTTAATGCGTTCAGAATGCATGTTTTGGAGATACCTCAATCAGAGTGGCAAAAGTGCTTCGACAATTGGTTCAAACGCATGTAAATGTGTAAAGATCTTAATGGGGAATATTTTGAAAAACAATAATGATATTTTCTATGACTAATATTTGTTTTTGTTCTCTAATCCCGAAATATAAAAGGCAACCCTCGTACTTAATAAACGTGATAGATCCGAACATCCAACTCGAAATAGAAAACATAAGATTGCGGCAGATATTCTGGCAGCAAAATTTTTGGGACTTCTTTTTTATTTTGTAAATTGATACCAATATTTTTAAAATAAAAATATATTTATCAGTAATTATTAATTAATTAAATTAATCTTTAATATTATTTTCTCAAAACTGTATGCGAGGTCTATGCAAACAAATTTTGATAAATTTTCATAAATTTTGCGGGCTACGTACATTTGGTTATCGGATTTTTTATTTTGTTATGTTGGTACAGTCGTCGCGATCGCGACCATATGTTTACAGTATCAGCTGTAAAGCATATTAATTTTGCTTGAGAAAGGCATGAAGTTAGACGACGTTTGCATGTTTGCCGATTTCCTTCTGTCAAAAAAAAGGGCTCAAAGAATAAGAATTCAACTTTGTGTGAAAAGTGGAATAAGGTGCTCAAACATACTTGAAATGTTGACAGTGGCATAGGGTGAGTGTACTCTGGGAATTAAAAAAAAAAGTTTGCAAGTTGTATAAGTTCTTTAAAGAAGGTCGAGAAGATGTGAATGACGACGCTGACCCTGGACGCCCCAGCACTTCAACAACCGATGAAAATGTTGAGAAAGTGAAGAAAACGACGGAGAATCATCGAATAACTATATTTGACATATGGGCTGGCTTATGTCAGGTCAGGTCATTTTGATGATGATCCATGTGGCAGCGAAGTTAGTTCAAAATTGTTTGAATTTTGACCAAATGAATTTCGCATGCGCATCGCTCAAGAATTTTGAAACTACGTCTACTACTAAAAGGTCATAACAACTAACGAATAATGGGAATATGGTTATGACAATGAAATCAAAGTCTAATCGTTCCAATGGAAGAGCCCAGGAGAGTCAAGATCAAATCATCGGATCAAAACGTCAAGTACGATCAAATGTGAAGGTTTTGCAGACTGTTTTTTGTGATTAGCGTGGCGTAGTGCACCAGGAACTCTTACCATATTGTCGCACGGTCAATGAGAAGGTTTTTCTTGAAGTTGCGCCGCTTGCGAGAAGTAATACGAAGAAAACATCTGGAATTGTGGAAAAACAATTCATAATAATAATAAAAATAATAATAGGGTGACGCTACAGTCCACAGGGGACCAGAGCCTAGCCTGCTCATCAACTACTCGTGTTGTGTGCACTAATGTTGTCTCACGAGTAGAAGGGACCTACAGTTTTTTTTGCAGAAACCGAACGGCGAAGTTTAAGAAGTTTTTTCTTTAAGAGTTATTACTTAAACAGTTATTACTCTTTCAACAGCTCGAAAGAGGTAGTGCTGTGAAAAATTCAAGGTTTTTAGCCGGGAAACGAATCTGGACCTTCGGGGTGTGAGTGTCGCACTCTACCGAATACGCCAAGGCGTCCACATAATTTATTGGTCTAAAACAGCACCTCAGCCACCGTATTCACCAGATTAAGCATCCTGCAACTTTTTCCTGTTCCCAAGATTGAAGACATCTACGAAATCATGGCGTACAGTGGTACCCAAGCGGAAAAAATACGTAAAGTCTAATTTTACGAAATTCTCTCGGCTAAGTGGTAGTTTTTTTTCCGATTCTGCATATTTGAGAACCTGGAAAGCAAAAAAAAATTACGTTTTTGTTAAGAAATTTCTATGAAGCGTATGGAAACTTGGAACATGATGTTATATTTAATTGAAAGGGCATACAAGTAGCCTTTAAACTGCATCAACAATTTTTCCATTTTGACCATCAGTTTCTAGACCAGGCTTTAGGTTAAGGCCACCTTTTCCATGTTTGATGGATCATAACAAAAGTGCTCCAAGAGGCTCCAGCGGGAAGCCGCATTTTTATGGAAGCTTGAAATATTCTCAAGTGAAAAAAATAAAAATGCACTTTGGGAAGACGAGACGTTTAAGTGGAGTATTCTCGGGCATTTTTTAGTTTTGTTTTAAGCCTATGCTTATTGTCACAAATTGTTATTAAATATTAATTAAGTAAAAAAAAAAGCGTTTTTTTAATTTTACTTAAGATTACTCTATTGTGCTTCATGCTATATCGACCATTTTTTGACAGCAGTAAGATTTTACTGATATTATATTCCAAATTTAATAAAATTTCAAGATCGGTCAATGGGCTCAAAAGTTACATATTTATTTCCGCGTTCCCCATACAAGGTCACCACTGCGCGGCGTCTTGCGACGATTAAGGAAATACAAACCGAATCGTTTAAAGCTTAAGTGCGTACCAAAGAGCGCATATAAGAACTGCTTTGAGGTTTGGAAAGAACGCTGGCACAAGTGAGTTATATCAGAGGAAGACTACTTTAAGGGGTACAAAATAGAAGTTGATGAACAAATATTTATATATTAAAAAAAAAATATTTTTTGAGACAAATGAAAATTTAAAAATTATTTTTGGAACATACCTCGTATAAGGAACTGATTTCATCCGGACATCTCGGGAATGTGCCTTTTCAAATGGAGCAAACTTTTCATTAATTTTGTTTTATGCGATAGCCAAAACCCCGGACGTAATCGTGACACAAGTTCCTAATGTTTGCATGTACATTTTTTTAGAAGAAATATATGTAAAACAAAGAAAGGAAATTCGCTCGATGTCTCGGTATTTTCGTCCACAATTATGAATTTTGTACGAAGTTTATTGATTTGCCAACCAAAAATTATGCTCCTCAGAAACTTACCTTGTGACAAAAATAAAATTCTTGACGAAAAAATAGAGTTGTCCACACCCACCGAACGGATACTTTCTTACATTTAAACATTCGTACCCTTCTTTTATGTCAATATATTTTATTTAACTAACGTTTTCATACACTTGTGACACCAATTCAGCCACCAGTTCCACTAAGGGACTGCTAACTATGGTGACAATTTTATAGAAACCCGCTCTTGCGATATTCGGCAGACTGTTACTCGCCACCATGCACTTGTTTAGATGAAAAACCGTCGGCTCAAGGGGTAACTTGAAGCGTCCTTCAAAAACTGGAAAATCTGAACAGTTTTTTATGTCATTCATTGCGAACTGACGGTAAGCTGTGTTCATGAAGAATTCGAATGGTATTTTTAGAATTCGAAACGGTGTCATGACATAGTTGCTGCTGCCCGTTACACTGCGATAAATCTCAAATTCGAACTGCAAAATATCCGTTAATTTTCCTCAATTAAATTACATCGTTTTTTTGTTGAATATACCGTTAAACTGTTATCCAGTTGCTCTCCAATTTCAACGGTACCGGAAAGACCGTAAACACCAGGAGAAATGCGCACTGGGCGCAGTGGTGTACGGAGAATTTTTTCATTAGTGCTGTTCCAGTTAAATTTCACTATGATGTATTGCCAGCTTGTCTGCAGAAGGTTGTTCGTGCATTTGAAAGAGTTTAAATTTGTATTCAAGCCTACTTACTTCAACTGGGGGTGAGAGAATCGCATAAACGATGATCTGAGCGACCATCAGCTTCCACAGTGTGGCCATTTCAAATGAATTGAGAAAACTGAGAGGGGGAATTGTTGGCTCGAGTATTTTATTTTCAAATTGTCACAGTTTTTGCTGCACTTTATGATGAAAGTGCTTATCATAAACTTGTTTATAGATTATCTTCAACATTTATTATGAAGTTGATTAACGATGGACATTTTACAAGTAGCTGACTTTAAAGTTTTTAAACACATCAGAGTAAGTAAATAAACATGATGTGAATATCGTGCACTAGAACATTTTACTTGTTACATTCATTTTTTTTTATAATTGGCGCGCACTAAAAGGATTGTTAATACTCTTATATGACTTGAATTAAGTCACAGCAGAGGCCGAAGATATAGAGGAAGAGAGGGAAAGGAGGTACCGATGCACATTGGTTTTCAATGCCTGTGGATTGTAATGCGGGGGACAAATTGAGCTGGAAAGAGCATTCCGTTTGGTGCAGCTGAAGAACGAGTCTCTAAACTCAACTGTACGTCCGAAGGGCTTAAGGGTGAACGAGTAAGCATTCCTAGCGAGGCGGGTATTGCGGGTGAATTCTTGAAGGGGAGGAATGCAGCTGGCTATCTCGTTAGAGCATTTTTTGTTTGGCGATGCCTTTGTTATAAAAACATTTTTAAGTACATGTCGCGTAGCAACAGTATTCTAGTCGTTTCCGAAAGGAAGGCATAAACTGATAGAAGATCAAATAACACAGTGTGTAGCGTCTATCGAAAACAAAATCCACCAAGAAATCTTTAAAATGCGAAGCATTAGCAGGACGACGATTAACATCAACTGGTGAGCTTCATACAAGTCTACAAAATTAAGAGTTGTCTCTACAAAATCGCTTATTTGATAGTCCACGACTTTTTTCTTCTCATTGGAAAATTAGACGGTTCAGGGAAGCCTTGATTTGGGCCGCTGACTACTTATTCGTTACATTTTGTTCCAGTCACTATAACCCTTCAGCATAGAGGTAAGGCCACTCCAGTGCACCGTTCTGAATTGATAGAAGCAATAGGAACTGGAATGAAAAAATTAATTTGCCATAGATATAAAACTTTATATAAATTGTTCAGCTTCTGTTCCCTTATGTTTTTTTAAGAGTTTATTTGCATATACGAAGGTTGCCTTTCATATTTCGGAATTGGGCAACCTTAGTGTTGCACACTGCCAAGTCCATCGTAAAGTTTGACATTTTTGAGGTTATACGTACTCAGAACGTTTTGACATACGAGCGCTATTTGTGTTGTTTACAGAATAGAAAGATTCACCTCGCCCAAAAAATGGAATTAAATCGTAAAAATTTTTTTTGCGATTATTTTTTACAACTTTCAACGTGGATTAACTCAACAACAGTGAATCGATTAACTTCATTTAATTTTTGGCGATGAAGCTCCATCAACGACCAGTGCGTAACGATGGTATGGTGAATTCAACCGAGGTCGTAGTTCACTTCTAGACGAATTTCGTGACGGTCGTCCAAAATCAGTTGTTGTTCCGGAAACCATTGATGCTGTGCGCCAACTGATATTGCAAGATCGTCATGTGACCTATCGTGGGACAGCACACATTCAATATTGCACGAACATTTGACCGCTTCGAAACACGTCACACGAACATCGTCAAACAACTGCAATTTTGAGCACTCAAAACATTGATTTGATGAGTCATCCGCTGTATAGTCCTGACGTGGCACTGAATAACCTCTTTTTATTCCCGTACGTAAAAATTCACAGGAGAGGTCAACGTTTTTCGACACCGTTCAAAATACATGTTTTGGAGATACCTCAATCAGAGTGGCAAAAGTACTTCGACAATTGGTTCAAACGCATGCAAAAGAGTATAGATCTTAATAGGGAATATATTAAAAAAAACAATAAAGCTATTTTCGATGATTAATATTTGTTTTTGTTCTCTGTTCCCGAAATATAAAACGCAACCGTCGTAATAAATGAAATACCATTTTTTTTTTTTAATTTAAGTTTTCCCGCGTTGCTGTTTGCAATTAATTAAATCTAATAACATATCTACATATATTTTTTAAACGATTTGCTTATAGTTGTTGCTGCTCATTTCGATGATTTGACGAATTTGATCAAATTTCCAGTCATTCATATAGCACATATAGCTTGCCTTTATGCAATTGACAGTGGGATGATCGATATTCATTTCAGTTTATCCTTTCTTTCGACGTTGCATAAATGGCTTATCTACATTCGACTTTCAAAGGGATGGTCGATGTCCACCTCAGTTCATACTTTCTTGCGGGCCTCCCTGCCACGAAACGTGTTCACCCAAACAAGAAAAAAAAGATCTCTAGATAAACTGACGCATATAAAAAATAACATCATCCACAGCTAATACAAAATGTTATCTCCAGAGAGTCCATCTACTCCTGCTAACCATCTAGTTTTTTAGCCGCTGAAAATTCACATTAAGCAAGTCAATAAGATAAAAGACCTCATTCACAAAAATTATATATATATATATATGCATTTTTATTAACATACAATATCACTTAATCCTAGACAACACTTTTATTAAATGAACTACATTACAGTATTTAATAGATTTCACATTAATGACAAATAATTGAAACACAATAGTTATTGATTTCCATTAGAAATAAACCGAGTGTCCTTATGTACAACCATATAACAAAGAGACAAAAATAATTCAATTAAACATGACAACTGTCGTTAGCACAAGTTAAACCTAAACACTGCTCATACATTTATACAACAATTACAAATAAATAATTTTACAACTGAAGTTAAACATAATAAATTAAGTATCCTTACTTTCTGCTCTGTTCGCGGGTGACACTCTCTTCAAGTTCACCTGCAAACAAATCTACTGAATTGGTTTCTTCTAAGGTTCCTACAGTACAAGACTAATTTGAATTGTGTATATCACTTGTTGACGATGCACTTCGAAAGGATTTCGAATTCCTCGCGTATGTATATATATATAGTATGCATATGTATGTATATGTTTATTGTAATTATTGCAATTTTTTTCTCATTTCTCTTTCTTCTAGATATCGTACAGCAGACACTTAATCCGATCCGCGTGTCTGAACAGAAAAGTGTTAAGTCATTGTCAATTATTGTTTAACTATTTGGGACACACTGCTGCGTGAGAATTGATTTAAATTACAGGAAGAGGGAGGGGAAAACTTTTCTCAATACTTTTTTATACAACACTTTAGTTCAAATACATATGGTATGTCCATTCGTCAGTTTCTTTATATACTTTCTTTCGAAAAACAAAAGAAAACGATTTGAAAAGGAAATTGTATTCTAACGTTTTGCTGAGATATGATCAAGCCTGAGTAATAATTTCAAGTCACATTTACGGTTACTTACAACTGCTCCACAAAATGTTTCGTTATACCATATACTAGAATGAACGTGCTCTTCAGTTGGACGCAATTGTTTTCCATGAGTTTATTGAATGACATTGTATCAAGTGTAAAATAAGGAAGCATACAATAGAAAGCTGAATAGATTTATAAAGAAGATGAAGAAGACTATGACGGAAAATGTTGAGGTTAAATAAATGTTCCTTGGTGATTGACGATATTCTTTGGACATTCAGAAGTTTGGTCTTGATGACTAAAATAAGCGAGAGTCAGTCCATCAACGATATGAAGCGGTGACCGTTGACCGGTGAACATGCATGGCATTGTCTAAGAAAGAAATTCAGAAGTAAAACTATTTGGTACTGATTTCTGGAAGAACCGGTCTTTATCCATCTTCGATATGAAGCTGATTATTTTGAAAATGCATGGGACCATCAAAGAAAGAAGTTCAAAAGTCATATAAGGTTTCTTATGTGGGATTGGTACGAAATAGCTGCTTTTCAGGAAATTATCTTAGGAGTGGTATTGTTTTCCACTCGATAAATGACCATTGTTGTTACATCGTTTCACAGAAAACAATTTGAAATTGTCTGACAAAGAAAACATGCTTAGAACCACTTTGAAAACAAAATATTTTTGGTTAGAAAATGTAATTAAAATAAGGATAATTTGTAGAAAACAATAAAATAAAAGATTCGTGGAAAATGCAGACACTTCTTCCACATACTTCACTTTAATGTAGCAAAATCGGCAATATTCAAACAAGTTATATAAGCCAATAACCAAAGTTCAATAACAAAACGGCAAGAACCCCGTCGTATTCGTGGAAGGGTGCAGAAAAACTCAAGGATACTTATTCCTCGAGGTGTAAAAGAACTCTTGATGTGCACTCAAAGAAACAGAACGTGATACTCACATCGCTAGTGACTGCAACACTTTTTATTCTGCGACTGATCAAACCCTGAATACATAAAGCGATAGTTCGACATTAAAACATTGAGAGACAAAGATTAGAACTGATCACAGACATTCAACTTACTAAACTTGCACGACCCTTATGCACTTCAGAAAGATTGGACTGTAAACTTGTCACATGATTATTTTGGTCGATATGTTGACAAATGAGGGAGTCTATAAGCCAGGTACACAGTCAGGTGCACTTTATATAGGCAACAAAACAGACTTTAACCTGTCTATTTTCAAATTGTGTAGCTTTTCAGTAAAACAATCAATTTTCAAGGATCATCAAACATCTACTTGATTACTAATTTGTCATGTCATGTCCATTAATTTCAAAAATTAGTTCGAAAACCAAGGAGATATCAAATTTTCTAATCAAGTAATTACACCAAGGAATGGAACAGAGTTTAAATATGGTCATTTCTATGTTATAATATCATTTGCAACCGAAGGGCAACCTTTACTGCTGCTACCTCGTCGTCGCATGCTCCCACCAACAATCATTGCCTGATCATAATTCAGCAAACGTCATTTCTTTGTGATGAAGCTATTCTTTGGAACACTAATGAAGCTTGTATGTGTTGGCGCAACAAAGCCTAAGTCCGGAATTAAGGATATGCTAGGAGCGATCTTACTTGAACCGCCCCCGAATTGACTGGATTTCAGATGCGACGGCATGTGTCCGGCACTACCTCGATGATTTCCGTAGCCGAAACCAGTTTGGGAGGAATACTGGTGCGAGCCTAAGTGCGATGACAGTGATCCTCCGTCCATGGGGGAAGCTGTGGAGAAATCACGCATCATTTGAATGTGCTGTTGCTGTTGCAGCTGCAACGAGTGTGCTTGTGTGGCTTGGTGGTTGATTAAATACTGATTGATGGAGTTGTTGTTGATGATGTTGTTGTTGGCTGCTGTGTTATTGTTGATATTTGACAGATTTGGCACAAGACTGTTACTGAGATTTTGCTGCTGCTGCTGTTGCTGTGGTTGCGGGGGTTGGTAGTAGAAGCTTGTTGGCGGTGAGGCGTATGCACTTAGCGGGTTGTTGTAGAAGTTGGCATTTTGCCATGCGGCGCTGTTGAACTGTGGATACGCCGATGGTCGGATGTGATTTATCGCCGGCTGCGGAGCACTCGATACAAAGTCAGACCACTCCTCCTCGTTTGGGTCTGGTGCAGGTTTTGCTGGGGAGGCTTGCTTCGTTTGCTGAAACTGCTGACTTATGCTCTGGATTTGGTTTGAAGCTGCAGGCACCGAAACGAAATCTGACCAGTCATCGTCATCACCGGCAGGTTGAGGCGCCGATTTACTTGATTGCGGCTGTTGCTGTATTCGAGAACTGTGACTAGGTGATTGCTTGCTACTGCTGACCTTTGGCTGTGGGAATAGCTCCTCTATACGGGCGAGTTCTTCTGGATTGATACCAGGCTCAGGCCAATCAATTTTGGGTTTGTTTTCCATTTGAATTGCTTGAGGCAGCAGAATGGCCGGACTAAGGATCATTTCATCGTTTAGAGAAACCGGTGTGCCGGTGCGGCTTCCTGTGGCCGAACGCTCATCTTCTTTCAGTTTACGCAAGTGGCTCGGACTCGACTTGATGTCGGATACCACCGGTGCTGGAATGATTGGTGGAGGAACAGCGATTGGTGCTGGTGCGGGGACGGATTGAAATTCGCTAAATTCATCATCGAATGAGTTGCTCTTAGGTACGTTAGTTTTCACAGTTGCTTTCTTCTCTGGCAATTTATCCACAGTCTCCGATACAAATTCACCAAAGTCACTCAGATCCGGTGGACTCTCTGAAAATATATTTCGACTTGTGGTCTCCTCTGGCAGGTACGAGGGTATGGCAGAACCATTCAAGCCGAAAACACCGCGATCAATATCAGGCGATGGTGGTCTGTGACTGTAATCGTCATCTTCACGGTACTTGGACCCGAAACCCGGATTGTACTCTAGATCCCGATACTCCTTCTTCACAACCGCTTCGTCAATGATTATACCCGCTGCGGCAATCTCGTAATCAAAGTCAATGGGGCACTTGCTCTCCGACGTGCGAGGTGTCTTTGAGCTGGACTTCACCAGAATTGTGTCGCTCTTCGATGGCGTAAAAATGTGAGTCTCCTTGAGTGGTCCGGCGTAAGTAGACGTCGTCACAACGCCAGAGAGTTGCACTTCTGTTTCTAGATCAGTCTTAGAACTTTCCTGATATTTGGCTGTGTGAATATTGTTGTTGTGGTTTACTTGTGAGTCCGCTACTATTGCATCCAAATGTGTATCGACCGTACTTAGGTGGAAATCGCCGCCGGTTATATCAACGTAGTTGTCTGATAGTGCAATTGCGGCTGTGCTCGATGTGATTGTTGCTGATGGGATTGCTGCTGCAATTGTTGATGTTGCTGTCGCTGCTGAAATGATAGCTGATGCATCCGCATTCGACTTAAATTCAACTGCGGCTGAGACTGCCTCCTCGTCGATAAATCCTCGCAGTGGTTTATCGCTGTCATAGATGTTGTCACTGCCACTGACGGTTGAATTCGATTGCTGGTTAATGGATGAATGAGATTCCCCAAGCTGCGTCTCGTGAACCGTTTCAACCGTTCTCTCGTGTAGGATTTCTTTAACCCCTGTTTAAATGGAATAAAAATACAATTAGAATCTGGTCAGAAAGATGCGTTTCTTCACAAACAATTACACAAGTTTAAGAAAAAATTAAAATAAAAAAGCAGGCAAGACAAAACTATTTATTAACGGAACACGATTGAAAAACGAATGCAATCATTAATGTTTTTAATAAAATGAGCGTTTACTTTGTTGTAACTTAAGTGCTTACATATGTGACAGTTCTTTGCTAGAAAATGTGAAAAAAATTGTTACTTTGTTCCAGTTACCCATTCGATCCTGTTTCGTTGTTGTCGTGTTTAGGGTGAACTGAACATGTCAACTATGACACAAAGTTCGGGTCCCGATTTTACCTGACCTGGTAAAACAAGATCAATTTATCTTTGCTGTAAGATTTTTTTCAAACCTAGTTGCCTCTTTTATGTTTGAATTTGAAAACACACTCTTCTTCTGTCAACAGGTTAATGGTGGTAAGTTTGGAATTGGTTATAGAAATCTTTCTGATTCAAGCACAATTTAATACCAACGATGTAGGGAGAGAGGCTGATTCATGTCGATACTACTTAAAAGAGTTAATTTGAACACGGAAAGATATTTTGAGAACCGGCTTCATTCCCCGCTGAAGTCTGAAATCGAGTTATATTTGGTGCTTGGACCATGTCAGACCTTCGCCCTTAGATGAAAAAATGATATTAGGAGTGTTTACGTACCTTCAAAAAAATTACATATATGAAAGTAGACTTTCATATATATGCGTTGTATTTCGATATAGTACAGTATAAATCAGTGTGAAGCCCCGATGATAGTAAAGAAGGAGAGAACTTACAAAAAAGGTAAAGAATAATAATCTAGGAACTACACAAAAATGTGATGGAATTCCTGCATTCTAACAGAGCACTGTGATTATAACCCTCAATATAATTACATTCGTATGAGCTTTCCTGGATTGGAACCAGGGAGTTAGTGCCTCTTCACCCTTTAAACAATGAATAAGGTCTTTTTCATTCTCTGTCAATATGTTACAAGTTCAAAATCAACTATCGTTCCATTTAGATGATGGTAGCAGAGATTCGTAGACGCATAGTATGGATGCTCTAATATGGTTAACAGGGTTTAGAAAGTGTTTCGTGTTGATGTGAAAACATATGGACAAGTTAATGAATACAGCCTGTAGGAGCAGCATCGATAAAGAAATCTTGTTTGTTTTTTCTACCAGCAGATGACACTTTTTTGCTCGCCTACAAACGTCTAGTTCTCTAGCATGCGAAATAAAAATTTCAAAAAATACACTATACATTAAATAATTTATAAAAGTATAATACAAAATCAAACCAATATCTACCACACAAGATACAACAACAATTTACACACAAAATAAAATCAAAACAACAGTGAGAGAAACTTACTACAGTCCAAATATTGATGGAAGTTATAATCGTTTGATCCAAGGTTAGCAAAAATGTTAGTAGTAGTTGTTGTAGTAGAAGTAGTAGTAGTAGTATCATTGATTACAATGTCATTAATTGTTTTGTCATTATTATTGATAGGTGATAATGTATCATTAGTGCGAGATGTGCCAGACATAAAAACAGAAGAATTGCATGATATTGTTGGTAATAATAACGATGACGTTGATAGCGTAGACAGCGCAGATGGCGCAGACGGAGACGAAAGCGATGACATCGTAATTAATACATCATCATAATCATTGTGTGGTTGAACATCAATGGTAAGCAAATCAGATTGTGTTTGTTGTGGTTGTTGTTTAGCATCCAATGCAGGTGAATGGTGTACAGTTGATATTAGTGTCGACGTCAGAGGAGACGATGACGATGATGTTGCAATACATGGAGAGGAACAGGAGGAATCAAGATTTATTTTATCTAGATTAGCCACCACCACTAGTTGGTCTAGGTCCAATAGTAAAGTGTGTGCTTGTGATGCTGGACACAATTTTCAATCATGAGAGATAGTCAAAGTAAAGTAAAAAAACAAAGAAACCGAAATAAACAAAACGAAATGTTTTCTTTTTCTATGTTTTCTTTTTTCTTTTTTTATAGAGTATTTTTTAAAATTTTGAAGGGACCTTTAGAGTTTAGACATACATACGTATATAGATATTTATATGTTACAGAAAAATTCACAAACATACCATTGTCTTGAATCGAAATGAAAGAAACTTGAAGCGGTTTTAGAGTTTTTTTTTTTTGTTTTATGTTTTGTTGATTGTTTTTATACGGAAAAAGGGGGAAAATTGAAAAAAGATTGCAATCAAGTTTTTAAATAAAATAAATCAGAGACATTTTTATTTTAAGAGGGTAAACGAAGAACTAGAAGCTTTGACAGGTACTGCATGTTCTTGGTAGTTGCAGTCATTGAGAGAAAACGTGGTCCATGCACCGGGTTGCTCTAAGCAACTGTATATGTTTATATTTAAAGTAAATTAGTTGGATATTTACCGTTGTGTTTGAAGAATGTTTCTTAGATCTATGAACCGAATTCAAAAATATCAAATGGTCACTATAGAGACTAGAAGAAAATTAAAACCGAATGAATGACAGTATAATGTAACATTTATTTTTAGAAACGCATACGGACAAAGTGAATACATTGCATTTCGTTTTGTGCTTTGTGGAAAACATAAGAAATTTTCCATATTTGAAATGAAATGCGACAAATGACAAAAAGAAAATATGTCAATCGTTGGCTGTAGAAGACTTTGTTTCCGAATTTTAGTTACTTGTACGTTATTTGTGTAATGCAGCACACAAATTTCATATTTTTAATGTTTCCACAGTACATGCTTGTATATTAAGTTTAAGTGAGTACGCAGCACATTCAGTTTGTGGAACTCTTTATACGTAATCAACACTCTCCTGAACTTGATACACGTTGTATGGGTTCGTTAAGCCAATGTAGAAGACAATTGAAAGACATCCCTTCAAATGATTTAAGTCAAAAGGACAACTTTAACAAATTCAAACATTTTTAAAGGTTTAAAGGTTTTTTAATGGTTTATACATTTTTCTTCCAAGTCTTCAGTACATCTTAAATTCGTACTTACGGGCCACAATTACAATGAATATCGACTTAGCTCTGTACTTAGCACTCTTTATTGACATTACTCATTGAAAAATTTATGTGAGTACGAGTATATAACTCATATAATAAGTTGCTGAATGAGTTATGTCAATAAGGAGCAACGAAAGAACGATTTCATTTCTTGCTTGTATGGATTTAACCACCGAAGCGAAAAAGATAACACATCTTATATAAACAAAACAAGCGAATTAAAAATAGCTACGTACTTTCATGATATCTGCGAATTTCTTACAAACATTCTTATCATTTTATATTAATTTGCAAAGAACAAAATTTCCACATTCTGCTTATACATTAGATTCTAACAGAATAGATAAAAACAGAGCAATTGCTAATTCAAAGGTAACATACCTTTACAATTTTCGTTTTGCCTACGGACTGCGCCTGGCTAAGCATTACTGTGCTGGAAAAACTATGTCATATAATGCCAAGAAGCCAAACATGATAACGTATTGGTCGAAAACCAAATATTGACTAACTGCAAATGCTAATTCAAAGGTCGGTAACATACCTAAAGAATTTTTGTTTTGCCTACGGACTGCGCCTGGCTAAACATTACTGTGCTGGAAAAACTATGTCATAGAATGCCAAGAAGCCAAACAGGAGAACGTATTGGTCGAAAACCAAATATTGACTAACTGTTCTTTTTATTTGCATTGCAGTGCAAGGTGGGATAAAAGGAAAGAGTAATATCAAGAATACAATCTGTTGAGTTGATCAGAGTCGCTCATCGGGAAAGACAAAAGACAAGACACAGGAATTCACAAGAAATTCAATCTTAAGTTATAATTCCGATTGTTCTTTCACAAGAAAGCAAAGATTGAGCCCTTAACTATGACGTGCTAGGCATGCGTTTTAAAGAAAACATAAGTTTTTATTGCGACTATTAATTGTACCTTTTTATGTTTGCTGTGAAAAAGGCTTTACTTGCGCAAGACAAATCTTGACACTCATTTAAATTAACACCCACAAGGTTGCAGATTTTTTTAAACTCATACATGCAGAGAAATTTGAAACGAATACTTTTGTCCACCACTATATTTTATTCCAGTCAGTTACTTGCTGCAATCATATGTATGACTGTATGCGATCATCCGATTAGGTGAACGACCCCAAAACTCTCCACTCTTTTATTCTTGAAATATATGAATTCTCTGTTAACTTAAGAGCGCTGTTTAATAAAGGGATCAATACAATCCTGATTGCTTTTTATTTCCTCGAAAACTCCTACATACAAAACACACTTTGGCTAATTCATACAGGAAAATGCCACTCATTCACGCGGCTGACACTACTGTCTCGAGCATTTTGGCGAGTCTGCGATTAAAAATTAGATTATGGTTAATAATAGCAGCATCATAGCGCAACGCCCACACAAAACCTTTTTTTTTTTCACAACCAAATGCCTTCCAAATTAGATATTTTTCAATTAAGGTTGTACCAGCTTATGCTGTTGCAAGATTCTCTGCATTCCAGTAATCAACAGGCCCCCCAAGATCCAAAATAAATGCAAAAAACCTCTTTGCAATTGAAGCATCATTCATTCCAACAGTAAATATCCGGCCAAAAAGGAAAATAAAACGAAACAAAATGTTGCACAAACAAGTGGTTGAAAAGTGTGTTTGCTATGTTGCATGTCATTCAAAATTTGTGGTCAGTGTGTTATATATGCAGTGAAATATATGGTCTACCTCAGCTGCTTCATACTGGATATAAGTGACTTAAAAAACCAAATGTAAACTAAACGAAAATTAAGCACAACAGGTAAGTAGAATATATCTCTCTCTCATATGTGTGCAGGAAGAGGAATTTCAAACAAAGCAAGATGAAAACGTAAATAAAAAAAAAAATATTGTTAAATGAAAAACCTTTCCGAGCCAAAACCGATAAATTAATCAACTAACTCAACACCATAAACCAACACAAAATGTCCGTTTCTGTAATATTTTTTTTTTTCTTTTTGCTGTTTTCTTTTGAACAATTTTGAAGCAAGAGAAATAGCGACAAACTGCTGATATACATAAGAAGCAATAAAAGGATATTTAAACTTTTTTTCATACCATCTAGCGGGTTCACCAAACCCGAACTGTTCCAGTCGAATTCAGCAGCTGGGACATCGGTTTTCGGTGCTGAGGAATTTGATGAAGTTATGCTCTCTGAACGGTTTCTATAGTCTTGCTGCGTGGATGATATGCGATTGCTGTTGTTACTACTACCACTAGCGATTTTATCGGGTTTCATTGGCTCCAAAGGATTAAAACTTAAATTAGCTGCATACCGTGGCATGGAACTGTTCCATTTTTCACCGTAGAGCTGCATGGGAATGGGATTTGTTACATACATACATACATACTTTAAAGATTATCCGAGGTAGATCCAATCACTTACGATATTCCTTGAATCGACACCAAGTGATTTAATAAGTGAATGTCGCACTTCCGAATTGTTCCATTGATATTCCAGCGCTTTAGCAGTATCGATTTGATTGATTTTCGGCGAGGTTATTCGCTCTACCGATTCCGATTTCTCTTCATCGGTTGAATTGACCGTTGGGAACATCATTTCTAGGATTGGCTTCAATTTGTCGTTTAAATTTGCCAAATTTATGCTGCTGGAGCTTGTTGGAATGTTTGTTGCATGGGACTCGACCACTTCGCTGAATTCTCCAAACTCATCATCGTCTTCCTCATCTTCTCTCGATGATTTCTGCTGTTGCGAAGGGGCAGTAATTTGTTCGTCGACTGCTGCCTTCGACACATCTTCAGAAACGGTGGCAACTGTGAAATCTTGAAAATCATCAAAATCATCCGCTTCCAAGTCGTCTAGGGACGACTTTTCAGTTGTCAGTTGTTTAGTGCTTAAAATCTGTGATGCGACAGGCGGTAACACAGCTGCCGGTTCAAAGCTGGAAAATTGACTAAAATCGGCTTCAAAAGCAAAGTCGTTGGTTTCCTTCAGTTCCTGCAACGGCTCTGTCTGCGTCTCGTTCTCATCGGGAGGCTTTTGATGAACTGGTGATGTATCGTTTTGTTCCCTCGTCGTAGGAAAAGCCTCGAAGTCTGTGAAGTCTTCTTCCTGTTTAACATTTGGCTCTGGTGTGGCGGATTCCACATTCCCCCCACTGTCTTCGTTCCATTCAATTTTACTGTCCGTGCTAAACGCTTCAAATGGAATTGGATTGCAAATCCCTTGATCCTCTTCGTTTTCAATCACAAGGCCTCCCTCCTGCACCAGGTCCACCGCAGAGATCGGCTGGAAGGCGCTAATCGAATCCGTATCTTCATGATTCGATTTCACCAGTTCCTCAGACACTGGAGTTGTGCTCTTTGAGACATTACTCAACGAGTCGAATTTCAGTGAGGGTAGGCTAATATTGTCGTCATATTTGGCCATGTCGTCTACGGGAAATTCATCCGGCTCGTCGTCATCATTATCTAGAACATCACAAGGTGTCAGATCGTCGTCCACATCTGGTTCGAGGTCAAGTGGTGGTGGACTACTAGCTTCTATTATGTAGGGCAGTTCAGGTTTTGTATCCCTTGTTGTGACTTGCGTGAATGAGGAAGTATACGCTTGGGTACTTTCCACTGTTGAACTATTGGGGATTGTCTGGTTATCATTTTCGTCGTCTGGTATAAAGTTCAACCCGCTATCCGGGGACGGAGGTGTGGGTAAAAGGACAGGTGCACTGGTTGTGTCTTCAGGTATTTTGACTATATGAACTGGTGTTGCTGGCAATGATGAAACTGGTAAAACAAAACAAAAAAAAAATTAAAAATAAGTGAAAGGAATGTAGTAGATAGAGAACAAAGCAGACAAAATAAATTGTTCAATAAATTGATTGTATTACCAAAGTAAAGACAAATTAAATGGTGCATATGGAGAGTGGAGCCAATGACACTAAAGCCGCGGAGGTAACACTGACTCACGCATGTGTTTGCATTATTGAGCATTTCTATTTGGGATAATTATTGCCTTCACGCACTAACGAGGCGCAAAGAAAAAAATATTTGAAGGGTATTTGTCCGAGGGTAAAGGATCAATAGTCGCCATACTTGAAAAGGATTCAAAAGCACAGAAGATATATAAAGTTGCGCTCCCATCTATTCGTCAATCGATGGTGCGATCAAAGTACATAAGAGCATTTCCCGACATTTTTAAATACTTCCGACTTGTGCAAGTAAAGAATTATGTATTTAAACTTTAGAAAATAAAAATATCAGCGAACTCATTGAATGTTTGATGAAATGTTTCAATAACGTACGCAAATACCAGACAGCTCCTCTTTCAAATGTAATGAATGAACCGACCTCACGGCGGGTGTGGCCTTCTATTGCCTTCGAGTGAAGCAGCAGTCCATTTCTCCCTACAAATAGTACATTCTTATATCAGATGTTATCAAATCAAACAGCAATTCATAAATCAGTAAATACAATAGAATCTGCCTTTAATCTACCTGAGCCAAAGCAACTAATAACCGACAAGAAATCAGTAGGGTCGTTTGTACTGTTGGTTATTTGAATTTATGCGGAATTGGAAAAAGAACGTTTTGCTCATCCCATAGACATTTGCATATACCTTGGGAAGACGGGAAAAGATAAACGAGCACTCCTAAAAAGGTATGAAGAATATTTAGAGATTTAAGTACTTGTAATTCAGCAAACAGTTGTTTACTTCTTCCGTGCACAATGAATTTTTATCAGAGAACTCCTGACTCGAAAATAGAAACCAATTCCTTAAATTCTCAAACAGCAGCCACTTAATCTCGGACGCTAATATTATTTATAAAATAAGACGAAAAGGATAAGCACCCGATTACAATGGTATTCTTTATACATTGTAAAGGAAATGCACATAAATTAAATATAAAAAAGCTATCCATAGTTCAAATGAAATACACTTCTATAAAAGTGTCAAACTTCATTTCTAATTTTTTTAAAGTCTTAAATATGTTCAAAACCATGCTTTGTATTCAACATTTTATCTGGTAGATCTCAAAGCAAAAATGTGCTTATATTTGTGTTTCTTTAAAGTTGAATGTAAGCAAACAATTTAAACGTACCCACTATGTTCACTTTCAATTAGTTCCAAAAATGTAGATTAAAGAACTCTCGTCAAACTATTTCTGTTACATTATAAATCTATCTTAGGATTTTTCTTTTTTTAGCAATTGTGCCAAATTCTGAGAGACACTTTAGCAGCATACCATCTTGTTAAGCGCGTTTCTTTCCTCATGTAAGTGGGGTGTCGGTAGAGATGTACGTCAATTGCAAAGGAAATACTTAAGTTTTCCCTCCAGTATTTTTCAACAAGAGTAAAACCTTGTTGGGAAAGCGAAAATTGTTTTGTAGTCAAACGCATCTATATGTACCCACTTACTCATTATGTCCCTCTCATCCCTAGTTCACTGAATTTCCTAAATATCTTCTTCATTCCGCTCTGATATTCCAAGCTTTCGCAGAAATGAAAGATGTTAATTACGGGCACACTTTACCGAATCCTTTTAAAAGACTTTCTCTATCTTTAATTAGAAGTTCTTTTAGGGGTGCATCATTTTTCTTTAAAATCAAACATCTTACTTTAAATAAAATTAAATATACAAGAGACTTTCTACAGACAAATTTCTAACAAACAACAGCTACGGTCAACGAAATTTTCAAACTAATCTGCACCAATAAGCCTAAAGGTTTCGACACAACCAAACATCTTAATCTGGAAGTAGCAACCATCTACCTAAATAACAAAAAACTAATCAGAAGCGTTGATTGCAATCTTATCTAAAAGATACTCACACAATTGCATAGTACACTTCAAAAATTAAACCATATTGAGGTATATTGGTTTATTCAATTTTGAACGCCGTTTAATTTAGGCATTGTTAAAAAAATGTTCAATCATTATTAGATTGCAGTATAATGTCAATGCAACTAAACTGCTCTTATAGATCAATCGCACTGTAAACGATGACCGCAACAAGTCATCATTACGAAATGTACCTTATAAACATTCTAAAATTACACCGCGAACCGCTGAGGGTGTAAAATAGTGCAGAATCGACTTGGGCGTGCGTACAAAGTAAACAACACAGTTTATAAAAAAAAACGAATTGATTTCAAAGACAAATGAGAAAACAGGTTATTTCTTCAACGGGAAATGTTTCACTTTACTCCGTAGTGTTATTTCATATCTGTCTGGAAGATAGCGTGCACATGTAACCTAGATTTGCTCTGAATTTCTTGATAAAGAACCAGGTCTAAGTAATGATGCAACCTCTTTTCTGACAAAAACTTTTCACCAACGTGTGTTAATTGTGTTGACCCGGAACATTTGTACTCACTGAATATCCCGATGATATTGGCACCATGAAAACTAAAAAAAAAATTATTTGTCGAATTGTAACAATGAGACCGTACACCCCATTAGGAATTCACATGCGATCCTGTCCACAGTGCCCCTTCTTTATTAAAATCTTTAGAATGGAATTTCAAACATATGAAGTGACAATATTCAGTAAGAGAATGGGGCTTATCATGCCAAATACCCTTGAAACATGACAACATTTTCGAGGCACAGTTCGTGTTTTCTTGGCTATGACTGTGTCTGTATGCTGTATGCCTGCCTGTATGATGACATACCTTTATTGCATATCATAATACAACATTTCATAGAACTCACTTTACTGCTCCGCTGAACACATGCGACTGAAGTCTTAAAAAAATTTGACAACCATTTGCTGTTTAAAGGATACCTTTTCTACGTTTCTTCCTCTATACCCTCAGCCCGTAATGTGACTTGTTCCGGCTCACTTAAGGGTACAAATTAATCCTTTTTTTCTGGCGCCGATTACAAAGAAAAAGGTTACCGAGAGGTTTCTTTTTTGCTTTAATTAACAATTCCTTAGTTCAAGTAAGTAACCAATCTTTGCAACGTATAGCTTTCAATATTCTGCTTCAAATACTGCTTAAACAGATATGTGAACAAAAAACAATTTTTTAAATGTTTTCAGTTCTCAAAGCACACTTCTCCAAAGAAAAATCCGCAACATTAAAAAAACTCATCCTTTTTGATAATGAATTATTAATTTCGGAACTATCCTCTCCTTGATCTTTTTGGGATCATAAAATCTGCAACTACCTTAACCTTTTTTCATAGATTATCAAATTTCAATTCTTCGACTATGACTACTAAACTAAAATAACATACTCCAATTCGGCTTTCAACGTTCATCCACTTCTTTGCGAAATAAGTTTTGGATGCGTCAACGACTAGGTCAGCCGTGTGCCAATACGAGTATACTACACAAAAACAAACACATCTCTTTTCATATTTTTGGTAAAGACACACTTAGACACACTGCCAATTGTTGAATTTATCGGTATTGGGCCCGAATCGCTTTGTCGTGAGCACAAACAATAGAAATCAGGTGAACGCATATAACGAGTGCTGATTCTCTTCACCAAGAAGCGAATGTTGCTACGTTCACAGCATTGTGTACTAGGGTTTACGCCATTAGCTGTGTCATCAAATTACTAATCATCTTCACAGGTGGGCGGATGAACTTTGAAGTGGTTTCGCATTTTTTTCGTTTCATTTGCGAATTGAATTTTGGTGGCAGTGACCTGCTGGCTTCCGACTTACCTCCAAATTGATCATCAACAGCTGCGAAATCTCCAAAATCGTCGTCGACTGGCGGTGGTGCATCGACTGTACAATCGATTGGCGGTGGGGTGCAGCATACAAATGGTGGTATAGGGTTCGACATTGCTCCGTTTGGTAAGCTTTGATGAATGGCAATCAGTTTGCAATTGTTTCCGTTGTCCACTTCATAGCATGCTGCTTCGACAGAGGTGACGCATTAAACGTCTTATCGGGAAACCACAACTTAGCCCGTAGACCTTGAGACAGATTTTAAGTCTGAGTGCTGAATTATACTTTACAATTAATTACAGCTGGTTTGTGTATAGTCGACTCTCTCGTCGCTGTTGACCGCCGATGATTAAACTCCAATTAACAAACCAATGCACTCTCACCTATGTGTAAAATTCGTCAGCATGACACATACACCTGAGGGGCACTGGAACGGCGAACGGAGACACTCACGAGTCGTATGTAGCACGACAGAAGCAGTAGCAGATGTCCGATATGGTGACGGTAATGGAAGTGATGAGAAGAAAATTCCACCGTGAACGAAGAAGAGAGGGAGTGGACGAGGGAAAAAAAGCGACGAAAAACACGGAAATGGAGCCCACGAATAAATCAATAAACACTTTTAAGGATAGAAAGTGGATATTTTCACTTATATGCACAACTTGAACATCTGCCAAAGATAACCGAGGTGCCGTCGATGTTCGTTACGTTTATAAATTTTTAATGGAAATTCCACTTTTCTTAATATTTTCTTTGCAAAACGACTTTGTTCCCTTTTTTCTGCTCTCTTCTTTCGATCGAAATCTATAGATGCTCGTCCAATCACGATGCAAGTAAAAATCTTGACACCTGTGAATGGATGACAACTAAATTCCTATGGTGGCGACATCTAGATGCGAGAGCTATAACACAGATGAATGTTTGGGGAACATTGGGTTTTTATCATATTGAAAAGAGGATTTAATAGAATCAATGACTTACTTATATGAACCGTTGATATAATTTTCTTTTGTTTGTAATACACTAAAGAACACAAAACCATACACAGCAGGAAATCATTCCAAAACGAATGCCAGTGCGTTCCTACGTTTTGTTCTATCATAGAGATGTGTTGAGACATTTTAGGAACAGGTTCGACGCATTTACTGACATATCTATTCAAAACGTACAAAAATTTAAATAGTTTGAAAGCCACTGATCTGACATTCACATCGATCCACTTCCACTACATTTCATACCATTCAATTTCCAACCACTAATTTTGTGCTCAATTTCCTTTGTTCCAGTTTCCATTATAATCCCTCAATATGGCGGACTTTTTCATCCATCAAAAAAAATACCGAAAACAACAATGGCGTATCGAGTAAACAAAGCGTCGTTTTGTCAAAGTCCTTAGTTTTTTATAAATATCCCCTAAAGTTTAGTGCAAAACTTAAGATTTTATCCAGAAAACTTCTCTGCGCTTTCCTATCAATCGATTGCATATACTTTTTCCTTCAAAACATTCGTGAATGGTTGAAAAATCGCTGTTTGAAATTTGTGCGCGAATCACTGCCTAACCTCAGAGGTCACTTACAATTTCGGTTTTCATTCATTTCTACTGTTATTTGTGTGCAAATATATTGAAATGAAGGAAGAGGGAACCCCAGTTAAGTCGTCCTTTGCGGCTAGTGATGAGATTTTCTCTACTCTCCTTAAAATCAACAACTTTGACAATAGCATTAAAGATGATTCGTTGGATATCAATTTGTCGGCATGTGTTACAATATCCACGGATCCAACTTCAATTTGTAATAACAGTCTCTCGTCGGACTTTTGGAAAGTGCTTGACGAAAACGCTCAGGCTGAGGAAACTACAAGTACGCCAACGAGTCGCTCCAGTTTATTCGAGGACATTAACTTCATTAGTCCACTTCCGCCGCCGCCGCCACCACCACCACAACAACAATCGCCACCTGCCAACTCTTCTCCGAACGGTCGCAGCGCTTATTCGCCAACATTGCCTAAGAAAAAGTACCGCAGCCGCAAGCAGCAGGTGAAAGAGGCAACGAAAACGACAAGTAAAACTACCGCCGAATCGGTGTGCGATGCTGTGATTACTAGTGATAAAGAGGATATAGCGATCTCAAATATTAGTTTTAAGGGAAGCTTCCCTAGTGCTGGTAAGTGGGAAGATACGCCAATGAGTGATGGATATAAATTTAAATGTGAACACTGCCGTGTCATAATAGACGGATTGGAGGAGTTTAACAAACACGAGGCAACCCACAAGGTGTCTTCCTTCAAATGCAACGAATGTGATCGGGAGTTCGTCAATCAGAGCGGTCTCAAGAAGCACATGAAAAGTCACCGGGATGAGTCGAGGAAAGATGGCTGGAAAAAGTGTCCGGACTGTGGAAAATGGTATGTTCAAATTTGATATGTTTTAAAACTATAAAGCAGAAAATAACTTCAGCATTTCATGCCACCGGGGAAATGTAATTGATTGCGTTTGATCTAAGTTCAGATGTGCGAATTGTCCTGGTCACCGGTTTAATGTTATCTTGCGTCAATTTATTGATGGATTCAATGTGATATATCACGTTATGTGATTGTGTGTATACAAATTGAGGTTACATACAAGTTACCAACTGTTTTCGTCACGTACATTTTTAGAAAAATAAGGCCATCATCAATTATCGCAATCTAACAAATATTTGCCGACAATTTATTGTCATCTAAAGCAGGGCGCACTTATATTTTTTGTCAATTTTGGTGGTATTTCGATCCAATCACATCGACGCACGACGAAGTCAACAAACCACTGGGACACCCCCGAAAATGCATACATATTGACTGTGGTTCATTATCAATAATTTGTCTTCCAAAACAAGTATTTTTGGGTTTATTTTTTTTTTTCTGTTTGTCGATAGTCGTCGCAAGTAACGTTTTGAGTGATTCATTTCTGATTAAATTGTTTATTCGATAAAACGAAGAAATCTATGGATCAACAAAAATGTAATCAACAAATTCCTTTTAATTCGTTGTCTATACCGACGAATGAAGATATCGAACGTAGATTTAGTTGCTTGCAAAACTTTTATTAAACTCAAAAAAGCAGATCTCGTGAAGGCTTTTGGAACTTTGTAACCGGGAAGATTAAATTGCTTTGAATAAAAAAAGGGGAAATCAACGCTTGATTCGCTTAGTTCACTTAAACTGCCACGGAAGCATTGCGTCAAGTGGTGTTGCTTCTTTTATGTCTCTGCTACTGATGCCATCGTGGAAATAATGTAGTTTGCTTACATTTCTACCCATAGTTATACACTATACAAAATAATGACACTAGAGAGTGTCTTAAACTGAATTACCTCTGGTTTTATGTGGAATCATTTTGAGGTACTACAATGTCCCAATACGCGTACGATTGACGACTCACGTTATTCCTGTTATTCGTGTGAATCGCACTGAAACGTATAGATAAGGTAATTGTACGTTAAGGTAATATTCCTTATCGAGTGAGCAACACTGCGAGACAGTGCCACTATGGAGAATTTATGAACTAAGCAACTATACTGAAAATTACAAAGTTCAACCAATGCAAAAAATTTCACCGTTTTTAAGATAGTCGATGTCTGTTGCATATTCTTCTTTAAAGAAGGCACTGACTTTTTCTTCCTCTCGTACTCGAAAATACCATTTTCTGAAGTAGTTTGTTTGCATGATTGTTATACTACGCTGCAGTAGTCTGTATAGCAAAATTGTCATTGGATTCTGAATGAGATTTGATAAAATTATTATAAAGTCCAAACTCTGTCAGATCACTTCTATTTAGGCGTAGAGCTAGTTTTGTTTGTTTGTGGATTTTCAAGGGTATACCTTCATTCTGTGTTCCTTATACCGTCCGATAGTTAAATTCTGCATTTGTTATCTTCTGCTAATGAGTCTCCATAAAGGAGAATTTTTCGGCTTCTTCTGCGTGTACTGATGTGCTATATGATGAGTGAAATGAAGGATACATTATCATGCGGTTTGTACAAAGACTTTTTGTAAATCGAAATGCGATACTTTCAATTTAGATTTGTTAAGTCAATTCTGAAATGTGATGTCTTGAAACATATTTACATCGAACTTCTTGATCTAATTTTGCTCTATATGTATTGTTGAGGCGAACTGATTAGATCTTCCAAATATCCTTTTCGATATAAATGTAACTTCAAGAAGTATGATGCTAAGCAACTGGTTCACAATTGTGTTAAGCTAAAGCATTATTGCTGATTCAAAAGTCGACATAACCTACAATTTAGTGGAATCTAACCTCATTTCCTTCCTCATTGATTGATTATGGGCGCCAACCCACATGCCTCTCATTTTCAACGAATATTATTGTCACAATTTTCAACCAATATTACAACACTTTTATTAAACTCATTTCATAGATTTTAACTATACTCTTGCTCTCTTTTATAGCTTAAAGCTCGGCAGCATGTGGATGCATAGGAAAATCCATAGTGATAATAAAAAGTACGGCTGTGATATATGTGGCCAAAAATTCGTTCAAAAAATTAACCTAACCCATCACTCAAGAGTGCATACTTCTGAGAAACCTTATGAGTGCCCAGAGTGTCAAAAAAGGTAAAAATTCCATTCTTATGATTCACAGACCCGAAAAAAACTAATTTCTGTACTCTTCTTTCAACAAGGTTTCAAGAAAGATCTCATCTGCAACGTCATCAGAAGTACCACGCACAAACCCGTCCATTTCGCTGTGAAAAATGTGGAAAGATGTACAAGACCGAGCGCTGTCTTAAAGTGCACAATCTGGTTCACTTGGAGAAGCGACCGTTCGCCTGTCAAGTGTGCAACAAAAGTTTTATCAGTAACTCAAAGCTCAAACAGCACTCAAACATTCACACTGGTGAACGCCCATTTAAATGCAACTACTGCACACGAGACTTTACGAATTTCCCAAACTGGTTGAAGCACACCAGGAGACGACACAAAGTCGATCACAAGACTGGTGAGTTGCTAGAGCACATCCCATCGTATTGCACAAAGTCAGGCAAGAAGTCTACAACTGGAGCGGAGAATGCAGAGAAAAAACCAGCCCGAAGGAGAAAAAAAGTCAGTGTCTCGCAGAAGGACCCCATCAGCACTGAACCCAACGACACGAAAGTCCAGCCTCCACCGTCCGCTGATGTGGGACCACTTTCCACTGAGCAAATCTTAAAGACGAAAGTGAAGCAGGAAAAGGAGGCTGTTGACATGAGTCCGCGCGATGAATTCATAGATTTTCATTGCCTTAGCATCACCAGTGCGGAACAGCTGATCATGGAGCAGGCTCTAGAGATGGAAGAGTGCGGTTACTATGAACCGCCATATGAAAACGAGGGAATGCAGTTCTTCAAAAATGAGTTCCTAGTGAAGAAGGAATTTGGTAAGTCTTCTGGAGAGCATCTCATCTGTATATTTTTTTAAATTGATTTAACTTCGAACAGAAAACAAGGCGCTATGCTCAGTTGATTCGTCACCCTTTTCATCGCCGGCCTCAATTGAACTTCCTATTACGTACAATTTACAAACACTTCCATCCCGTACAGTAGCTACTGCGTCTGCAACGTCCGCAGTCGAGCCCAACCGAGTGTACATGACGAACTTTAGTAACCAAACTCTTCCGTCCGTCGATACGTTACTAAATGCGTGCTACTTCAAGAGTGAGAACCCGAACATGTAAACAGTCACCGCATCACGCCCCCTAAATACAGACAGAAAGTTCCACAATTCCTTTGATTATACTGTTAACTAAGTAAACGAACCATTCAGAGCAAAGTGAAAACGAAAAAGTACACTTCTTTGAAACTACGACAGAAATCATTTCAGAAAAAAGAAAAACAATTCATGTGATCACAAGTTATATTTAGTTTATTTAAGAACCGTAGTAATGTAAGCCTTAGTGTGTGGGTGTGTGGGAAGCGTCACAGTTGATTGCAAGTCAATCAATTCATTTTGTAAGTAAGATTGCCGTTTCTACAAACCAACAACAGCAAAGGTGCATAGAAACTCTTGTGGACCACAGTACAGACTGTATGCACGAGACTTGTTCAATGCCACCTAATCTCCTGAACCATTTCTTTCTTTTTGTGATTCCATTAATTTCAGGATGCGATTGTCTCCCACACCGACGCAGAGACATCGCATCGATTTAGGTATAGGTTATGTAAATTCTCATTGGTGGGTAAATGGATTATTATGTATCTCCGATCATACTAAATGTCCGTGTGCCTTTAGCAGTTAAATACAAATTGGATATTTCTCTCAACTTGTAATCAAATCAATTGCCTTTGAAAAAAGACAAAAAAAAAAAAAAAAAATCAAATAATAAGCAATAGAGGGGCAGAGGATGCTTCTGCCGCAAATGTAGGGATAAACGGTTAAGCTCAAAAAAAAAAAAAAAAAACGGGAAGCAACGATTGTTTTTGTTCCACCACTGATATTGAAACCTCCTGTAAAAGTATGATGATTTGCAAACAACACTATGAACAAGAACAAATAGAGATTTATAATAAAGTTTCATTTTGTAATTTGATTAAACGATGTATTTTCTTTTTTTAAATGTTTACTCTTTTTGTAAGTTACAAGCAAATGAAGAGAACTTCGCGGTTTCCAGGCAAAGCTATGCGATCTTAAGAAAGACGTGTCAGTGAAGGGTCTCATACAAACTCTGAACAAAAACGCACAACACCAGTAGAAAAAGTATTAGGCCGTGCTTTCCTGGGGATGAAGTTGTACGCAATCCTTTACGTTTTCGCTTATAAACATTCTTATGTATCATGCATCATATATCATGTATCCAGCATCGTGACCTAAAAAAGTGAAGAGGGGGTATCACGAGAAAAGCCAAAAACTGCCGTAACCACTTGATAATAAATAAAACTTAACGTCATTACGTGCGGATTCCACGTACTCGCGTATTTTAGAAAAAATGACAACGGATAATAAAATCTAAATTTTTGTTCCGACTTGATAGCGCCTTCCATGTTTCCCTGCATTGATCATGTGTCCATCAACGGACGTAAAAGCATCAAACAGAAAGAATATTAGAATCATCACGGTTTATTTGTTTCAGAAAAGAATTACAAAAATCTTGCGAACAAATGTAGAGCTCTGGTTAAACCAGAAAATGCGCATAAACAAACTTTGCATGACTTTTTCCTCAGCTTCTATTCGGCCTAACTCATATTCTGCAAAACATTAAGAATGTACGAGCCAAGGTCTTCATCCTGATTGGTCCATGTGACAGAGATTATCTTTTGCGATTGATCAGCCTCATCTTCATCTATTTTTATTTCCACACTCTCTACAGTTATTGTGCAGTTCTCCTGAAACACCACTGTCCAGTCCGCAAGCATTTCGCTCAACATCGAATAAAGTTTCTCGCCGGTGCGCATTTTTGGTCCTGGATCGTCCAATTTGAGTTTCGAAGTGAAACGCATTGTGTGCCTGTTAATACCATATTCTTTGCATGCTTCATGCAGATTCATCAGTAAAATGCGATTTTCTTTCATCACAAGCACTCCGTGGATGACCCGTCTTCTCTTTGGGTCTGGAGGTTGAGCGTTGTACATTTTTGCTTCTGCCTTCAGTAGCGACAAGGAGGCATCCACTGGAATTTTTACTGGTGTTGTGATGACACAGGTTTCACCGTTCGCGGGCATGTAGCATTCGACCTTGAATTCTTCTTTGATTTTGTTCCGCAGGAAACTCATGCAATCCGACTCGCCGTGGACCAACATCACATTTTTTGGCTCGCAGTTTTGGATGAGCTGCATTATTCCTGGAAAGAGCAAAAGGAAATTTAATTTTCAGAAAAGCTCTGATTGATTGGCTTACCTTTAGCGTCGGCATGAGCACTAAAGCTCATGTACTCCACGGACATCTTCACTTCTACCACTTGCCGGTTTTCAAATTCGATTTTCTTTGAGCCGTTCAATATCTTATTTCCTACGGTGCCCTGAACGCAGTATCCCGGCATGATGACCATATTATTTTCGTTAGGGGCCCACTTTTTGAAGATCTGCAATGACAGACCAGCGTGCAACATTCCCGGCGTCGCGAACACCACCATAGACCCTGGGTTGTCAATGTAGCCTTTGTCAAATGCTTTTATGTGCTTGAACTCAAACATGTTTCTTTGCACGAAAGTCTTCCGAATCTTCTGATTTGTCCAAGTGATGAACATCTTGTAGTAGGTGTTTGCTTTCTCGGTAAGACCAACTGCAAAGTATATCGGATACTTCAGGTTCATTCGCTCCCAGTACGTCTCCAGAAGAATGCACAATTCCTGTGCACGGCCCAGCGCAAACACTGGAATCAGAACTTTTCCTCCACGGGCAACACATTCGTGTACTTTTTTAAGGAAATCCCGCTCTCGACATCGTTTTGAGTCACGGATTGTTGTTGCGTAAGTGCTTTCGGTAATTAGGAGATCTGGTCGGCATTTATCGATCCATGCTGCTCCCAAATGCCTATCGGGAGTCATATTATAATCACCAGTGTATACCACAGATTGTGATCCAACACGTATCCAAAACATAGCTGCACCCAAAACGTGCCCGGCATAGTAAGCTTTTATTTCCAACTCATTATCGACCATAACACTCTGATGCAGGGTCACGGCTATCACCTTCTTCATACAATCTTTGATCATCTGTGTGGTGAAAAAATTCGATTCACCCTTCCGCTCGACGGCTACCTTGCGCATATCTTCGAGGAGAATTGGCGCAATCGCCTTTGTTGGATGTGTCATATAGATCGGGCCGCCATAGCCCACAATTTCCGACATATACGGGAGTGCACCGCAATGATCTAACAGATGAGAGAGATATGGCATTGGCATGTTAATTAAAATATTTTCAATTGAAGGCAAGTTGATTCATTAGTGCAAACAGTTATATTACACTGTGTGAGCAAATTTGAAATTCAAACAAGCGACTTGTCAAATTAGATGTGTCATGATGTAAAATATATTCATCTGGACAGATCAGAGATTAAAAGTAGATTCTCTAAGGCTTGTGTAGCACAAATAGAGTAGAATCATAAAACGATCTAACTTTAGTTTTTAGGTTATTGCACGACTATTGACAGTTACAGACATGCAGAATTTAAGTTCTTAGATGCAATTTGTACCTATCAATATTCACGTTGTCCCAAAAATCTCAAATTTTCAACGAAATTAAACAAATCTGTCAGTGTAAAACCTTGAAGAAGTAATTTTTGTATTGTGGATTACTTCTGATGAAAAAAAATTTCAACAAAAAATCTCTAATACTTCAAATTAATAAAAAATGCTACATATCAGAAAGAAGTGTGTATACATAGTAAACAAATTCATAAACACCGCCAATAAAATGTTCTCAAGTAGTATTTGCACCTTATTTCAAATATTTACTTTACACATTGAATGCTATCAAAGACGAAAACACAGAACAATTATGACAAACAGATACAAGATATATACAAACAATTCTTACCCAAATGAAAATGTGATATAATAACACAGTCAATGTGACTGGTTATTGGTCCATCGGGTACAATATAAGAGAAATCTGGGAATCGACGTTCATCATTGAAGCCCATGTGCATACCGCAATCGAGCATAATATTCTTGCCACCCATCGACAGGAGCAAACAACTTCGTCCAACATCTTGCCCAGCACCCAATGGTGTTACCTTTATGTCGGGCATTTTGATGGTTTACACGTTTCAGCAAACGCTTAAAACCGAAAACAATTAAGTAAACTCTAATTAGTAGATTTTTGACGCTGATATAATGATAAACATTTAATTAAACTTATTCCTTCAGTTAACGTTGGTCTAAGAATTGTGACAATACGACGTATGGTTTTGTTTGTCAGTTTACTTGTAGAATGTTATCAACCGCCATACATTTCGATACTCGAAAGGTGATAACAAGGTATTCGATGGGTATATATATTTTCTGCAACGAAATTATTTATTATCTCTACGTCAAACAGACTAAAGAATTGCACAACCTAACACGAAAACTTACATGAGAAGTTTGGAAAGATTTGAATGGACTCTCAAGTCTCACATCCTCGCGAGAACAAAAAAAACAAGTCGCTCGTTGACAATTGCTATAGATGACAGGTGCGTTCGAAAATACTGTGTGGATTTGGACGGTGGTAATACAGAGCTGTACAGTAATAAGGGCAAAATTAATAAAATGGTTTCTTTAAACAAAATATTATCTAGAGCCATAAACAGTATGTGAGTAGAGATAAAGATTTGTTACATATGTGTGGAGATAAGTTACAAGAGTGTAAGATATAGAATGCACAATGATGACTAATTAATTAATTGTTTAATTTAATTGCTTAATTGTTTCTAGAAATCAGAAAGAAATTGGTTCTTGACTTCTTAACATTTGGATATGATTCGTCTACCAATAAAGGGTTGAATTCCAAAGCACTCATACATATACGGTGAAAACAATTATTACATACACCATATTTAGATATCTTTCCAGTTTAGTTTCAAAACTTTTAAAAGTTTGACATCCATGCCATCATAATTTATATTAATGTTTCGGTTAATAAAATAAGCATTACTGCTCGATCCCTACCTAATATAAAATAATTCAAGGTAAAGTCAGCTGGATAAGGATAATTAAACGGAGCACACATTTCCAATCATGGTTCCGCGAAATGAAATACACTGTAAGCTGACATTCTATCGGCCGGGTATGAGAATAATATAAACGAATGTATTAAACAAAACCATTAATTTACAATTTTTTTCATTTTGGCTAATTTTAAATTGTGAACATAATCTAAGCATGTAACATCCGAATTTATTGAACCAACAAATGATGGTTTCTTTTCTCTATAACATAAATATAACCTAAATTTGCATAATATATATACATATAAAATACGTTAAAACCTTCTCTACACCAATTCTTAGCATTGAACTCTACCTGTTTACTTACAAGCGATAGATCATAATGAACGCACCCGCTGTCAACATAAAGCAAAAATGCTTGCAAAAATCATAACATAACCAAAAAATTCACCACACCATCTTTCAGTTCAGTTTGCTCCGTTTGCTCAAGTAGAATGCTGTGTGTGGTTATATTCTTGCAAGAATTGATTTATAGTTTCAACCTAACCAAAATCTAAACTAATATCCTCCGTCTCTTCAAAAGTTCCTGTTCAATTCACTGTTGGGAAACAAAACAAACTCTCCTACGTAAAAGCAAAGTGAGTAGAATTTAAAGTTGTTGAACATATTCGAGAATGAAAATCGTATTTCGAGTGCAATTGTGCAAATAGCTGAAAATTGTTTATGCTGTGAACTCTCGAGTCTTTCATAAAAGTGACGGGAACCAGCAGAAACCACCGTCCAAGAAGTCGTTCAATAAACTGCGCCTGCGTTTAATCTCATCCTCCCTCTATTCAATGTTCAATTCAATCTTCGCAGTGTTGCCGCGTTAAATTTAACTTTATTTCGAATCAATTCAAATTCACTCAATCTCTTACAAATACCTCATTGGGCTCTTCAGATAAAGAGAAGTTCTATTCTAGTCGATGTGATGACGGACCAGTGGAAACTAACAAATTCTGCCAGTGTGGTATAAAAAAGACGAATATTTTCATTGAGTCTGATTACGGAAACAAATAAACAAATCCGCAAAGTAAGTGAAAGTGGAAATTTTTTAACAATTTCGAAAAAATCAAAAACCCAATTCCAAAATGAAGTCCAACCGATGAGAGGGAGAGAGTTTCCCCCTCTCCAATTCCAAAAGCATATTCAATTCAATTGGCCAACGATGTTGTCATACAATTTTCTAATTTTAGATATCAAAGAGATCCGAGAGATTGAGTGAGAGAAAGACAGAGAAGAGCGACAAAAGCACGCAAAAGAGCGCGCAATCGCGTCTGATAAAAAAAATACTTCTGATTATTTGTTTTTGTACCATGTTTCTACATCAGAATACGAAACGGAGTGCTCTTGGATTCTCGGGGGCAGGGATGTTAGCAAGGTTGTTTGTTATCAATACGGGTGCTGTTTAAATTCACCTGCGATTGGGTGTATTTTTTTTTCTGAGACCGCGTATTTAGCGATGACGCATTTGTAACTCACGAAGCGTTCGTTCCGATAAAGTCTACTACACGCTTGCAGGTCAGAGCATGTGGTTTGTGTTGTTGTTTATCTGTTGACACGACGGTCAAATCTCTTCATCACACAAGCTGGTTTCATTTCATTCATCCACCATCCATCATATCCTTTTATTATTATGTTAAGGCCTCTTGTTTTTATTTCTTCCCTAACATGTGCTGAAAAAAGGGTGAAGTTGCGATACGGTGTGTTCTGGGTTGAGCTACTTAATACATAACTCCAAAGCTTTCTAAGTGATAGTAGTCCTTTTTGTGTAACTGTTCACACCGCTCGGCAGAATAATGCGTTTATTGCAAGCACTAGCACGTAGTAATTATCACCACACTTCTACCGACTATACCACAAAAGATAAAATGCTCACACTTGCCCTTTTGTAGATTTCAGCAGAATGACAGCTACAATTGGACCACGACCACTGGTGATCGCTGGACCTTCGGGTTCTGGCAAGAGTACTTTGCTTAAACGCCTGTTCGCTGAGTATCCGGATACGTTTGGCTTTTCGGTTTCACACACGACGCGTCAACCACGTCCCGGAGAGGTCAACGGCGAGCACTATCATTTTGTGACGCGCGAACATATGGAGCAGGCGATTGCAAATAATGAGTTCATCGAATCGGCATGTTTCGGTGGTAATCTGTACGGCACCAGTACCGCGGCCGTTCGCGATGTACAAGAGAAGGGAAAGGTGTGCGTCTTGGACATTGAAATAGAGGGAGTTAAACAAGTTAAGGCATCAGACTTAAATGCGATTTATGTGTTTAATAATCCGCCTTCGGTGGATGAGTTGAAGAGGAGACTGTTGAAGCGCAACACCGAGACTGAGGAGACCTTGCAAAAGCGTCTGGACGCAGCACAGCAAGAGATTGACTATGGCACTGCTCCGGGAAATTTTGATATTGTAATTCATAACGTTGACATAGACGAAGCATATGACGAATTCAGAAAATTTGTTATTGCTGAAATTAAGAAGCAAAAGGCGCAGGGCGTTGAGATAACTCTTCCCAGTGGGGAAGAATAAGTTTTCCACGGCACTCATTTCATTGACACGAATTTATTCGAATATTGATGTGTAAGAAAACAAAACAAAACAAACTTGTTCAAGATCTACACGCCGGTAGATACTCACCTATTATTGTTGTTGTAATAAATATGCAAAAAGATAAATGATGTGTATTTGTCGGATTCCTGGTGTTTGTTTAAGATTAGATCGGAAGATGATGGTCGGTGTGGTAGAAGAAATTAGCTGTTGTTTAATTCTTAAAATTCTTCGCCTAGATGTGAGCTGTATATAAAAAGGGGAACTGTGTTAAAACAAATACACTGCAGTACCGGAACCTACATATTAGTTAAGAGCTCAAATCTAGTTTGTTGATAGGATTAGCTGGCGGCAAAGTAGTCTTTCAATGTTTCAGTTAATATTGTTGTCCTTTGTTCCTTCTATTTCCACTCAATGGTGAATATTACCTTTTTAACTTTGAATCGAATTATTTTTTATCTCGCCTTGGAATCCAAATTCTAAATGCTTTTATGCGCACTCACTCTATCTCACCCTCTCTATCTATCTTTCGATGGTAAGGGTTTGTTTTCACACTCGAAATCATCATATCTTTTACAACTTATATATTTTTTTAATTTACAAACCAGACGAAGGCTGAACCTAAGCCGAATACGTACGAACGAACAACTTTTTCTTAAGTTTCTCAAGAGCAGCGCTTCGAACCAACTACCTAAACCTTGAGGGCACTCGGAGGTTACAATACCCACAATGCGCCACAATATAAAGCATTCGTTAATTTTGTCCTTGAGAATAAGAAACAATCGATAAGCGAAGGTTTCGTATAATTATATCATAAGACAACTGTTTACCTTAAAGTTGAGTCAGATCAATGCGGTGCATCGCGAACACTTTTCTTTCGTTTCGTTTGTTTGTCAGTCGTTTTCTATTGATTCTGAAGCGGGCTAAACTCATGCCCGTGATATTGATTTTGTCATCAGGGCGGCTGGTTATAGTCCCGCTGCTTGCGTGGTTGGTAAAGACATTTATTTGTTGACTTCAATGGAAATTCGTGAAAGCATTGTCCTGTGAGTCGCAATTCCTCCACAGGTGACCTATTCCATTCGTGTTGAATGAATAACATGCAAGGTACAAATTGTTATAAATCATTATTGCGCTGTGTGAGAGAGAAAAACTATGGGGTCATTGAAATTTGAAATGACTATATTAACAGTCCTGTCTGTGATGAAAAATTTGACTTATTGGAAAGAATTGTTAATTTTCATAAAATAATTTGCAATGTAGGTTGTTTATAAATGCTGATATGAAGATAAATTACGATTCGAATTATGGCAAAAGTGTGTATAGTTTGGTTTCCTCGAAAGCTGTTTATGAGCTAAGAGTAAGCAGAGTGCGAAACGGAAAGTCGCTGTTTTTTCAAATCATCATTGAACTATGAAGGCTCTTAGAGTGAGCTGTATTAATGTCTTTATCTTAAACTAGGAGGTTAGAATTCTTTGATCTCAGTTTAAGCGTTGTTTGATATTCGTTTAATGTAACCGAGTCATTGTTGTCGACGGTCGTTCCTCACATCCAATTAAGGAATTACGATGTATAGTTCAAGCAACAATTCAATTAAACAATCGATTGCAGCTTTACTTAGTGGTCTACGTGAGAGTGTTGAGACCAATCAGCTTAATAAGAAACTAGCTATTTGATGGTCACGCCTGCCTGCTTGGGTTGCGGCTTTGAAAACAACTCTTTTTAACTTTTCGCAGCTTCACCTTTCTAATCCCTTAAGAACGGTTAGGTTTTAAAAGACAAATTCATTGACACAGGACACCAGAGCTCTTAATTTTTAACATCACCTGCTGCGCGTGTTCTTATTTCTAAGTAAACGGGGCCTACAGTTTGGTACTCACTCCAAAGACCAAAATTGGAGAACAATTAACATACTGTACAAACAGAAATTATGTTCATTTTGTTATTATTGTATATTGGGCTGTTTGCAATTCTCAGCTCTTTCACAGTTTAATTGTACATTGGAAAAATTTAAACAAACAAATAGTCCGATATATTTCAACCAAAATTGTTACACTTGGTTTTCGACAGCATCATTTTTCATTAATTTATCATAATTTTACATCTGTAATAATTAGTAATAATTGTTGACGCTACAGTCCAAAGGGGGAGCAAGGCCTAGCTTGCCCACCAACTACTCGTGTTGTGCGCGCTACTGTTCTCTCACGAGTAGAAGGGACATACAATTTTTTGCCGACTCCGGACGGCGAAATTTGAGAAGCCTTCTTAGACAGTTATTACTCTTTGAGTGTTGTCAGCAGCTCGAAAGAGGTGGTGCCGTGAAAAATGTGAAAAATTGGTGTTGAGCTGGGAATCGAACCTACACCCTTCGGCGTGTGAGCGTCGCACTCTACCCACTACACCACGGCGACCATTTTACATCTGTGGTCGTCCCTTATAGAATTCAACGGCAAGTGTAGAAGTTGGAATTCATATTTATGGGTATACATTAATTTTAGTCCTTCGAAACTAAAAACAACTATATCTGAAACGGCCCAAGAAAGCGTTGTATCGTATACGAATTAAACAAAGCAGCTCAATCTTTTGATTACTGTTTGAATCCTTACGGACTTATAGATATGAAAACGTGGAAAGCATTTACCATCAACCGGCATTCGGTTTCTTTTTAGGAGTTTACAGCACTAGAAGCTTTGTCATAAGCAATTGTGAATTAAGCGAGTGTTGCTACTAACTGAGAGCGGTGTTTCAAGACAAAAGGATGGAAACAAACCTCAAACTCGTGTTGGTCGATATGCCACATAACCGGATGTTATGACTACTAAACGTGCTTAAAGACTCACTTCTCGATTAATTGCAGCGATTTTTTTTAAACATCATAAACTTACCAAACTGACAAATTAGAAAAGAACTGTTTCGTATCCCTTAAGGTTCGATATAATTAAGAAAATATATCTACGAGAAGCTAGTCTTAATTTGCGATTCGATTTTCCTGTGTGTTGTGTAGCCTATAATTGCGTCGAAAATGCTTAAAAAACTAAGTAACGAAGCTGTGTAACATAAACTGGGCAGCTAAAGGGTGATTTTTTGGCTATTATCTTTTTTTAACAGCTGACACACATTTCGTGTTTTGTTTCACGGTCAAGCAACATCAGTTTGGTGCATTGTCTTAAAAACGAACAACGCTTGCAAATTATTGAATTTTATTATCAAAATGCGTGTTCTGTTAAGAAAGTTCATCGCGCGCTTCTTCCATTGTATGGTCAAAAATTGAGGAATCTCAGTTTTGGCTCAATGGGTACGTAAATAAGCAGAATTGTCGATTTTGGAGCCAGAATCATTGCAAGAGCTACCAATGCATCCAGTAAAAGTTACAGTTTCATGCGTTTTATGGGCTGGTCGCATCATTCAACCGTACTTCTTCAAAGATGATGCGAATCGTAACGTAACTGGGAATGGTGAGCGCTAACGTGCGATGATATCCAACTTTTTTTGTCCAAAATGCAAGAGCTTGACTTGCGTGACATGTATTTTCCAGACGATGCCACATGCCACACAGAACGCGCAACAATGAACCTATTGAGAGGCGAGTTCGGTAAACATTTTATTTCACGTTCAGGACCGGTCAATTGACCGCCTAGATCGTGTGATTTAACGCCTTTAGATTATTTTGTGTGGGGCTATGTTAAACCTCATGTCTATACAGACAATCCCGCTTCAATTGACGCATTGGAAGACAACATTGGAGCATTTATTCGTGAGATGCGGGCCGAAATGTTGGAAAGAGTATGCTAAAATTGGACTAAGCGTATGAGCCATTGGAGGCGCGGTCAAAATCAACACTTGCATGAAATAATCGAATATTAAATTATATGGACCGTACTATCGATTCAAATAAAGATTTCATGCATTTTTCTAAATTTTATGTTTTTTTTTTTTTTTTTTTTGAAAAACTTTCCTATAGCTTTTAAAAAAGTCATCCTTTATTAACAACTTAGTTTCAACAATCTGTGCTTATATCTAACCCTAAGTTGTGACGTTTTACGCGAGTGCTTTTCTAGACCAGATGGGCATTATACGCACCGCTATTGGCGTTACCCATTTCAATCCAAAAAAAAAATTAACCGTTTGAGAATTAAAAACATGGCTCATGATTTGCTCTAAAACTTTGTTCCACAAATTAAACAGTGCGCAATAACCCATCTCAGATGTGACTTATCTTCTCCTCTTCTGGCATAACCCACTTCCATTATCATTAACCTTTAAAATCAAATTCAAAAATTGTTATCTGCACCCACATACGGGGACATATGTTTTCAATGCAGATTAAGTCGACATTCGAACGTGTTTTAAGCGCAAGCACCTCACTTAGATCGCGCATAGGCAACAATCAAATAAAAAAATGTTGTTTTTTTCTGTTTCGTACGGTGTGGAGAACAGATGTTTTCTGAAACATTGCACTATGACTAAGCAGGCAAGTGTGTGTACATAAAAGCGCGGAGCTGCGAATTCTATTATCTCTCTTACGCAATGTTCACTTATCGCAGGCACCGCGGGAACATCCCTGGCTGAATGTGTGTATTTGTGTGCATGCCATCTACACAAAATAATCTCTGTGCTACTTTGTGTCTACCTGAATAAATAAAATGTGCCCCTCTGAGACAGGCCAGTTTGTTGTGAGAGAATGAAAAGAGAAAAAAAATATACACATATGGAAAATGACGAGTTCCTTCTCCCCATGTCCGAAAACCGTATAAAGCCAATTCGAATCGAAGAGAGGCGACAGCAATAAACAAAATGACTCGAGTTGAGCAAAAGGAAATGACTTTAAGAGAGTCGTAATCTGGTGAAAATAAAAACTGAAGAGACCGTACCTGCTTCTCTACTGAGAAGAAAGCAAAACAGACTGCTGCAATTGCTCCGTTCCGTTTGTCGTCGTTGGCTAAATGAGAGAAAAAAATATATCGAATCGACTGCTGAAAAACCCCATTAATTCTGAATACTGTGAGTTTTGAAACAATTTGTCGTGCGGACAAGTCGAACATAACATAACAAAACAAGATTTCGCATACGGCATACACAAACAGTTTAATTGTGAAAAAAAGTAACTGTGATTCTTGAATGAGCTAAGTTATACATATATAAGTAAAGTGAGAGTACAAAGTGTGTGATATAATAATTCCTCGTTCCCCGGCCAGTCCCTAACACCTTCTCGCCTCACCCTGAAGTCATTATCATCTGTTGAGAGTTCGATTTTTTCCCACGACGGGCACGAAAAAATGATAAGAAGTGAATATTACTAGCAAACATTTGTGACATACAGCTAGGAGAACAGGTAATGAAAAATATCTGTGCATATGCTTCGGTATCGCCCCGAAACAGCCACAGGCAATTATCTCGGACGAAATTCATCAGAATCTCTTAGATAACAACCAGTTATGTGTATTCTGCGTTCATTAATAAAAAAAGCATGTGAAAAAGTTTGTATTGGCAAATGTTCCACAACATCTCCCCTACAGGAGCACCTTGACCATAAATCATCCTCATTTACACCGCGGGGCACTGATTTCTTCTTAAGTGAGGTTAGATCACTGTAGTTGCTTGCGAAACAGCAGCAGAATGTGTAAACAGCAGCATGTCATGAAAAATATTGCAAATTCTGTCCCGTGTGTGGATTGTTTTGTATGGACTGTGTTCTTCAGCGGGGTCATCCGCGTGATCGTTGGCAAAAAGTTGTCTTGCAGGAACAACGAAGCGCAACCAGCACAAAAGAATATATAGAAATCGATTTTGACCTATAAACACATAAGTGTATACACAAATGACATTCATTGTTTACAAGGGGAGCACAAGTGGCACCTACTTAAGGTTCTTTTCCTTCTTGTGCTTCTGCTGCCTGCTGCCTCAGCAGGAAATTATACATTCTATATTCGCTCGCAGATGTGTGTGTTTCACTGTTGTACAGCCCTAAAAGTATTGCGTTGTGTGTACCTTCTACCATTTTCACCTTTAAGTTCACAAGTTTCATTCACAGTATACAGGAATACATATATACATGTAATTCTTCATATAGAGCCAATGACACTGAAGCTATTCAGGTTTTTGAATCCATTGCGAGACATATCTCCTCCTCATCTTCTTCAATATCGATGGCGGCCACCACAGGCAGGCAAATATACAGCGTAGGGTGATGAAAAAAAAAATTGCAAGTACTAGTTCCCTCTGTGATTAAAAAGCAGGAAGCCGCATTGTTTTCCATCACCCTACCCGGTTTCCTCACACGGGGGGGGCTGCTCTTCGTAGTTACACATATGTTGTGTATTCTTAATGACATTTCATTGTAATTGACTCAATGAAGTGTACATGTAAAGGCTTTTTAACCAAAAAAGATGAATGTAGTGTACCATATTCCTCTCAGTGGGACTGGGTTGCTTCTGTTGCCACAGTCGACCCTCCTAACACATACACAAGTCCAACTTTTATTTAGGATTTATGTTTATTGATATAAATATGCGCGAGTAGAGAAAGGAACATGAATTTACATTTGTGATCTCTGTACCTCCACGCCATCAAGTGTTTCCCTTCATGTCACATATTCCTGAATGGATTCTAAAGTCGAACAAATTTGAAAGCTTGACTAAGTTGATTTGGAAAATAAATCAAAAGTGTGCATGTTCTTAATTGATTATTTCTAAAATTAGATGTGTAATCGAATATATTGTACCGTATTTCATAGCTGAAGTGATGTATCGTATGAAAAATTAATCAAACTGAGGTGTTGAGACAACAGCTATATACGAGTACATCCGTGGGTTCAAGCGGCTGGAGTGTTCTTCCAATTTAGACTACACTTATTTTTGGTGTTAATAAAGTGAAAAAAATAAAAAATCAGTTGATTTTTTGTCAGCAAAAAAATTGACATTTGTATGTGACCAGGATTTGCATAGATACTTTGAATGTTGACAAAAGTACGACTCGGGATTGAAATGTACTTCTCCAGTAAACGTTCGTCCTGACTTTCTTACCCAACACTTTTTCTTTTTTCCCGACAAATCTGTCTCTTTCCCTTCTCTCATTTGGGGCAGGCAAGAATTCATAATTTGTACAAGTCGAAAACTCTCTACGCTTGAATGTTAAATTTAGAAAATTTCAATAAATTGTTTGCGTTGCTTTTTAATTGTGGTTTCTAGAGTTTAAGTCGCAGTCAGATCAGATAAAAAGTTTTGATTGAGCGGTGTGCGATTTGGAAACACACGTCTTCTATTTTTCCTTTTTCGGAATCAAGTTTCTACACCTTTTGGATCTGACAAGCATATGAAAACGAAGCCTAATGTTTTACACTTTCTTCCGTTCGTTTTACTTAACTTTTTTTACTTACTCGTTTTACTTAGGGACAAAGTTGATTTTATTCACTCGAACCCAAGACAATTAACCAGGGAATACGTCTTAATCTCAAAGAGTACCAAAGACCCTGTTACATCTAATAGGCAAATCTAATACTAGAAACTGCATATCTCCAAAAAATAAAAATATATACCGATTTACAGCTTGTTGCACTGACGTTTGAGAATATCTTTGGTTCGGTTTGTTAATGGACGGTTTGTAACACTTTGCTACATAATCTGTAATCATTACTTCATGTATGAAGCAGATAAGATCGCCTACATCGTCTAACCTAAAAAATTGTTTACTGAATATTTATGGACGTCAATGTATCGCGGTTGGGTGATTAAACGGTCAAGAAGAGGACGTCGTTGATGGTGTTATTTATTTAAAAATGCATCTCTTAGATCATCAACCTATTTAACAAAGGCAGCGTGTTTGCATAAATCCTATACTATCGCTTACTCCGAGACACAAAGTCCGCATTCATGTGTTCATTTTCCGTTCATGATCGCCTTTGTCTTTCGGGTTCATCAGTCTGTCATCATGTCATCTATATTTTGCTTGTCTCACGAAATGATTCAGTTTGTGTACAATGCTAACAAACTGATTCATCGAACTCCGAGTGTTTTTTTTATTTTGCCTTCACATATTGTCTTGTAACGTAAAAAAAGAAACGGGCAAACAACGTCAAAGGTTCATAAGGGGGAGTGTTCACTGTGTTGAAATTATGGCGTCAGTTTTATGCGAGATTGATTTTGAATGCGCTTTGATCGTTTCGCATACTGATGATGATTAATAGCGTTTCGTTGAATAGTCGATATGTCCAGTAATTTTAGCTGGGCCGCTGTAGAAGGTGATGATCACGATCTATTCGTCATTGCTTCATGTCTTTATATAGCCGCTCTGGGTGGCGCTGACATTGCTGCAGTAGCTGCTAATTTGTAGGAACACCTGTTTCAGCTTGAGTGCAAAACGATAAAGAAGGCACAGCGGTTTTCTTTGTGAGAACGTCAGTCGAAAAAGAAGAAGAAAAAAAACATTGAAGCTTTCATAGCGGTGCATTACGTGGGAGTGTTGCGGGTTTAATAAGATATGACTAAGAACTTTTGGTTCCGTGTTCTGTTTTGATTTGCCTGCGACTTAAACATCTTGCGAAAAAGGCTAGTATAGTCTGTAGGTAGGTGTGATGATACCAAATGCAAAGTGCCTTTTATACCTTTTTCCTGATAAAAGTTTGGCGTTATTCGGATTATCGTCATATCTTTATTTCTTGAAGGTGTACCATCACTTTTCCTCGTGAAGTTTTTATGTCCATGTAATTTCCAACGACTATTTGCCTATATTGTTAACACAAAGAGGTTTTGCAATTGTAAAAAAATCACATCTACGGGTACAAATCAATAAAACATAAAACCAAAACACGACCTAAATCTGAGATAAGAAAACGTACGAAATCCAAACGGCTATGACCGAAGGTGGGCCAGTTTCAGTTTTATTTAAGTACATTCTACTTTTGTTTTTTTTTCCAATAACCAATCCTACACTGTGATTAATCGAATTAAATTTCGATCGGATAATACTCGAAGGAAAAAAATGTGTGTTAAATTTGCAGTAATTGATTTGCTAGTTTGCATTGGATGTCTTATCTGTTATTTATTTCCTATCTTCTTTGATCATATCTTCTTTTCTGAGAAATTATTTCGATAATTTCTAATTAGGAAATTCCCCTCCGAAGCGTCATGGAAGTGTTTATTCGAGACTGCAAAACAGAAGTCTAGTCACATTTTGTTTTCGCTATTCGTTCGTTTTTTCACTTTTGCTGCTCATTGCCTTTTGGTGTTTCCATGGGGAGTGCTGTACGGTTGATGACGAGTACGTGATTGCATAACAGCAGGCATCTCTTATACGAGACAGAGGCGATTTGAAGGAGTAATATAACTGGAACCGTGCATGTAATTGCTCTTCTAGACATAATGCAAGTCTGCACGTTGTCGGCACACTTCTCTACAACACTGTCGTCATCAGCGTTTCGTTCTCGATTTCAGTTGATAGATCTATATTCGTTCGACATCTTTTAGACTAGCAGACGACACTGCCCTCACTGATGCACGATTAATTAAAGTTATTGGGCAAAATTGCCGACCGTTTTCAAAGCTATGAGACAGAGCATTTAAATTTGATATGAACTGCGTGCCTGCAACAGTCTGTTGATTTCAATATTTGTAATGATTTTGCCATTAGTCAGATTTGATGTGTGTTTTTATAGGCATCACTTTGACATTTTCTCTTGTGTACAGGATGAGGTAACGTTTAATACTGTCTGGTTTACTCACTGGGAGAGTCTACCGCTGGGGTTAGTCGTCCTGAGTCAGCTATAATTGCATGTAGGAAGATAAAAGTGTTTTCCTAAATTACGAGTAACAAGACTGTATGACTTATTCTGTTTTCAGTCCAGGCAAGCAAAAATGTTGTTAATTCTCAAGAAAACGAAATCTGATCATCGAACCCCTAAAACCTCATAACTCCACACACAGCTGCTTATGACCAATCATTTAGTGTTAATAATCGACGGTGAAATTAAATAGATGACGGTGGTCATAACTTATTTGTTAACTATATTTTCTAGCAACTTATACGGCCCAAGCATTTTTTTATTTTTAACTAACTTGCATCTCTGTTTCTTCTCATTTCAGCTGCAAGCTCAACAGAAGAATAACCTTTAAAACTATACTTATAACGATCAACACTTTTCTGTCCTATTTGTTCCTATGAGTCCAGTATGAAAAACAGAGATGGGAGGGTTTCTGGATAAACCGAAGACTGTCAAACACAATGATCACGGCGAGGGCAACAAACTGAGGTTTGGGGTCAGTTCAATGCAAGGATGGCGGTGCGAAATGGAAGATGCGTATTATGCTCGAGCTGGCTTAGGCGACGGTCTCGATGAATGGAGTTTTTTTGCAGTATTTGACGGGCACGCTGGATGTAAAGTGTCAGAGCACTGTGCAAATCATCTGCTCGAGAGCATAGTCCAAACGGATGAATTTAAAAATGGTGATCACGTCGATGGCATTCGAATGGGCTTCCTGCTTATCGATGATGTTATGAGAAAGCTGCCAGAATTCAAGTCCGGTGTAGAGAAATGTGGTGGCACAACAGCGGTATGCGCATTCGTTTCACCGACACATGTTTACATTGCAAACTGTGGCGATTCTCGGGCAGTGCTTTGCCGGAATGGAAAGCCTATATTTGCAACACAAGATCACAAACCTATACTGCCTGTGGAAAAGGAGAGAATACATCGTGCCGGCGGTAGCGTGATGATCAAACGTGTCAATGGAACACTGGCGGTGTCGCGAGCACTGGGCGATTTTGATTATAAAAATGTGAAAGAAATGGGCCCGTGTGAGCAGTTGGTGTCACCAGAACCGGAGATCTTTTGCAAAACTCGACACGATGCCGATGAATTTCTCGTCCTTGCTTGCGATGGTATATGGGATGTGATGTCAAACGAGGATGTTTGTAGTTTTATTTATTCGAGGCTGAAAATCACCACTGATCTGGTGAATATATCAAATCAGGTGATTGATACATGCTTACACAAGGTGAGTTTTACTTAATAAAAAATTAATTATAAATAATTAAACAACCCATTGTCCGTAAGTCAATCCTATCCGAACTTAGGTATTTCGTTAGGTTGTGTTGAATGGGAGTTAAAGTTTTAAAGGACACATATTGGAGTGGATGTAAACTCATTGATATGGGATTAAGATATAGGAGAGTAAAGTAAATTATTAAAGCGGTAGAGTTGCGTAGAAAGTTGTTTGCTGATTTCATTTATAAGGTAATAACTAAATTCTCTTCTCGGTGGCCACCGTGGCGTAGTGGGTAGAGTGCGACGCTCATACGCCGAAGGTCTAGGTTCGATTCCCAGCTCAACACGAATTTTTCACGGCACCAACTCTTTCGAGCTGCTGACAATTCTCAAAAAGTAATAACTTTTTAAGAGAGCTTCTCAAACTTCGCCCGCACAACACGAGTAGTTGATGAGCAAGCTAGGCCCTGGTCTCCCTGTGGACTGTCGCGCCAACAATTATTATTAACTTAATTCTCTTCTTTTCTGGGAGAAGCATTTGTATCACAAACCACTGCCACTGACAACCGCAATACGTCATGAAGACATGAAGAATTTCATTCTTCAATTTATGATCTTCAGTCACACCATAAAGCATCACCTTCTATAAAAACGTAATCTTTCGGCCCTAGTCCAAATGTATATTCTTACAATACATTAGTCGATTCCACATCGAGATATTGTATCAAGATCTAAAATGGCAAGTTCTCAGCCACTTGATTCTGTCATTGCCCCTAGTAATCTAATCTGGTGCACGCAATCGAACTATAAATCAAAACTGATTTCAAGTATAATCCGGAGATAATATGATGAAGTAGATAATGTAAGGAAACAAGTCAAAAATAGATCTGATGTAAGTTTTAATTTTTCTAAAACTGTAGTACAAGGAATGAATTGTAATTGAACAAGTTTTGTCGCTAAATAATTTCTCATTTTATAGTTCTCAAGAATGGTCCAAAGTTTGAATTTAATTCACACTAGAATCGCTTAGTCAGCGCGATCATTTGGTTGATTTCAAAAGTCATTTATATTTTGAAATATAATTTTTGTACGCAAGCATCTTTGGATTCGACTTCGCCTGCTTTACACAGACTGTCTCCTTATTTTTATTTTTTAGCGCATTTTTATTGAACTATTTATAATTGTCTTATGATTAAACCCTAGGAAAATAGTTAAAACTAGGTAACTTAATCTTAACAATGATTTAACATCTAACTTACTGACCCTAAACAGGTGCTCTAAGTTAATCTATATCTAATCTAATTGAATTGCCTTTGGACATAATTAGCGTAAAATTATTTGTAATACATATATGTGTTAATTAGTTCCTAAGAGAAAACAAAAACTTGGTAGAACTTAGTCTCCTTATTTGGTGGGCTACATTCCCACCAAATTCAAGATAATTAAAAGCTTCTCTGCTGTTAAATTCAATTTGCTTAAATAACAAATAGTTCGTATACTTCAATGATTTGATTGGAAGTAGTGTCGTGACATGTATAAAGTTTGTATGGCCGCCAGTTCGTAGAACACTCAATAACAAAAAAAAAAAATGAACAACTGACACAACTTTCCTTCTTCTTCTTCATCGCATGGCGCTATGGTCTCGGGTGAACAAAAATTAATGTTAATCATCGAAAACAGCTTTATTGTTTTTCAAAATGTTCCCCATTAAGATCTATACATTTTTGCATGCGTTTTAACCAATTGTCGAAGCACTTTTGCCATTCTGATTGAGGTATCTCCAAAACATGCATTCTGAACGCATCAACCGCTTCTTTAGTTGTGGAAAAACGTTGACCTCTCATTTTATTTTTTTCGTACGGGAATAAAAAGAAGTCATTCGGTGCTAGGTCAGGACTACTCGGAGGATGACTCATCAAATCGATGTTTTGAGTGCTCAAGTTGCAGTTGTTTGAGCCGATGTGTGAGAGCTCGCATTGTCGTGGTGAAGAGTGATCCGTTTTCGGGGTTGGTTTTTCTGATTTCTTGGAAGACAACTGGCAAACAAATGGTTGTGTAACACTCAGAATTTACTGTTATGCATTGCTCTAGTGGTACGGTTGCGACATGTCCAGTTGTTCCCAAAAAAAGGCGACCATTTACTTGGAAGTGCTTCGTGAGCGAGAAACTTTTGTTGGATTTGCCTCAATTTAAAACACCCATACAGTCGACTGCTGTTTAATTTTGGGCTCATATGCGTAAATCCACGATTCATCACCTGTTACGATGTCATAGATGTGTTTCGATGCACCGCACATTTCTTTCGACCAATCGACACGAGCCTTTTTCTGTGCCATTGAAAAAATTGTGTGGGATCCAACGCGAACAAATTTTTTTGATGGTCAAATGTTCATGCAGTATTGAATGTAGGCTGGTCCCACTAATGCCAATCTCACGATAGGTCACATGATGATCTTGAAATATCAGTTGGCGCACAGCATAAACGGTTTCCGGGACAATAACTGATTTTGGACGATCTTCACGAAATTCGTCTTGGAGTAAACTACGACCTCGGTTGAATTCACCATACCATCGATAAACACTGGTCAACGATGGAGCTTCATCGCCAAAAATTGAATTAAGTTCATCGGTCCACTGTTATTGAGTTAATCCACGTCGAAAGTTGTAAAAAATAATCGCACGAAAATTTTCACGATTAAATTCCATATATTGGGCGAGATGAATCTTTTCAGTTACTGTAAACCACACAAATAGCGCTCGTATGTCAAAACGTTCTGAGTACGAGAAGCTGGCAGTTGAAAGATTGCAACCAATCCCGAAATATAAAAGGCAACCTTCGTATTCTTTTGATTCTTTAACTGACAGTTATATAGAATTTTTAAATTAAAGTACTCAAAAACGTAGAATAGGTTGGTTATAAGGCGACGACCGCAAACCAGACAGTTGAAACATTACTGCTACTGATTGCATATTATGAATTGTTTAAGTTCTCAAACATGCAATGAGCATACCAGTTTAAATTCATTCAAACTTAATTTTCGTTTCTCTTTTTTTATTTCAGGGTAGTCGTGATAACATGAGCATCATCATAATTGCTTTCCCTGGAGCACCTAAAATAAGTGAAGAAGCTATTGAAGCCGAAAAACGCTTGGAAAAACAAATCGAGAAAATCACAAGAGGTTGTTTTAATCGTCTTATTTGTTTTTAGTACAATTAACTATCCTATTACGTATACAAATTAATATATATACATATATATAAATGCCCCTATTTAAATTGTAATCGTGTACACCAACAGAGATATTTATTTATTTCACCTTTCTTTTGATGCGCATAGTGAGCGTTAGAGAAGCATATAGTGTTCGTATTGTACACAGAATAGTGATTTAATTTTGACGACAGTCAACTGTTGCGAATTTAATTTTTATTAACGTGTATAAGAGTCAATCTAGTCGTGTTAGTATTAGTAGAAACACAAGTTCCTTCAGTCGGTGTGATCCTATCCTATATTCTACATTCTCTTTTCTTTATTTCCTATTTATTTTGCAAAGTCATTCTTTTTCTGCCTACAAAGACTGCCATTGTTTGTTGAAATTTGTTTGATTTTTTTTTTGTTTAATAGTATTTGGATCATCGTATGCTTTAGTTAGTGTAGATAGTGTGTTCAAAAGAGTAATGATTAAATAATGTGTACAAACTGAAAATTCGAACAAATTAAACATATTTTTATATTAGCTTGCGAACAAACATTAGGAACATTTATTTTATTTCTCAATCTTTAAGCACTAGTCAAATTTAAAAAAGGCGGAGACCATTCAACCTTTCATAGATAGATAGATTTAATTTATTAATGTTAAAAGCTTTGTTTAGGTCACTGACCATAGACAAAATTTAAAGCAGACTTATATGTCTGTTGTTTTCTTGGTAGGAGAAATCTGTTTAGGCTATAATTTCTAATATTATTGAAAGTAAACATTTTTGAGAACATACATTTTGCGGAATAGAAATTTTGTGACTTCTTAGAGTGCAATAGAGAAAGCTGAGATATCGTTGATTGATTTAAGAGGTAGTCTTCATAATCACAAGAGGGTTTCTGATGCTGAACAGGTTTGCAGTTTTGTATGCCTCTGGCAACTCCAACGTTTGTCACTAGAGGGTCTTGTACGGCGCTAAAATTTATACTAATTAGGATTTGTGATTATATCTCTTACACATGTTCGAGCTGTGTGTCAGAGTCAAAGTAAACGTTCAATGCGTTTTTCTATAAAAAAAGTATTTTTTTTTGAGGCGTTAATCTCTTTTAGCCGTCGTAGAAATACATATATTCATGCCCAGCAAAAGCTGTTAAAGTCGCTAAGGACAACGAGTTCCTTATCCACGATGATTAATGTTCATCTCTGGCACCAATTGTTCAACGCAGGTTACCACCTTTTTTAAAATTTCAGTTAACTCTGTCCATGAATTGGGCAGTGTTTTAACTTTTCATATCGGAAACAATTTCTCGAATTCTTGATGAGGATCCGACCCTTTTTTTTAATTGACTGGAAAATGTTTCTCAAATCTGCCATTGCGAGGTGAAATGGAACCTCAGTCTCTCCTCTATATATGTAGGTCATGGTTTCCTGTAGACTGAAATACTGTTCAATTTTGTCGTAAGCGGCCCAAACATCTTGAAGAATAACCATCGACTTATTTTTCAATGGAGGTTGATCCATTGCTCCAAAGTATGTTTCCCGATTAAAAAAAAATTGTGTAAGCAGCTACCAGATAGATCTATGGTGTCGGTAATCACATTCGATTAAATTTTTGCTCGGCTTTTGGTGTGGACATAAAAAATGTGTACCGCCTTACATTTTTGCAGTCCATAGTCATAGTGGAAAAACATTTTTTTGTTTGCCAAATGGAAAACAATTTCCTTTAAATCCGCTTACTAAATATACATAATAGAGCCATTCGTCCGTTTTCCAGTCAGTAGACCACTCTTGTGCGCCCGCCGTGGCGTACTGGGTAGAGTGCGACGCTCTCATACGCCGAAGGTCCAGGTTCGATTTCCAACTGAACACCTCGAATTTACCACGGCACCTGGAGCTCCTGACAACACTCAAAGAGTATTAATTGTCTAAAAAAAAGCTTCTTAAACTTCGCCGTTCTTAGTCGGCAAAAAAACTGTAGTTCCCTCCAACTCGTAAGAGAACAGTAGCGCGCACAACACGAGTAGTTGAAGAGCAAGCTAGGCCCTGGGCCCCCTGTATACTGTCGCGCTAAACAATTATTATTATTGTTATATCACTCTTGTTACTCCAACAAGCTTAAAACATTGACAGTTTCGGGAAATTGACTGAAAAGTTTTGGAGGAAGTTGTGGAATAAAAGCTTTGTTCGACCTCTATTTAAATTGTCCCTTGAGGTTTAATATATTGTTCGAAATTCAGATGGTAAATCTTTAGCGGATTTTAATTTATGTTTTTTTAAACTCAATTCATATTAACCCGGTTGTTGTTATTTCACTAATTCGTATACCTTTTTTAATTGAAACCCTTATTCGTTATAAGAAGCAAAATATAGGAATGAATATGATAACTCGTTCTATTGTTGACTATTTATATTGTTCCCATTTATCACCTCATAACGAAAGCATTTTCACCCGTTCAAAAATTCGCCGTCACAAAGTATTACCATACATCCCAATTTGCCTTAAGGTACCTCATCTGTTAGTACCTTTTAAAAGCTATAAAATGAAAAATATAAGTCTAAAATTAATATAAAGTATTTTTAGTCTAAATCAATTATATAATCAAAACCAAACACCACTTATAAACTGGAAAAAAAAAAACAAACATTAAAAATTTACAAAAGAAAATTTATGAAACTAAAAGGAATTGATTAAAATTAACTGAGATTTAACTAAACAAAATTGAACAGTAGTGGAACCACTTATATTGTATATATACATAAATGACAAATAATTTACGATGAAAAAGAAACCTAAAAAATGAACTAATCAAAAAACACATACATTTACCCCTTAATACTGTGTATTACTAAATCAAAAGAAAGAGAAAAACAATTTAGACCTTTATAGATTATTATAAATCCAAATGAAAACAAAATAATAATTGTTGTAGATGCTCGAACGCAAAAGTCAATTCGAAAAAAAAAACAAAAAACATTTTTTGAAACACTTAAAAGAGATCCCCTTTACTCAAGTGTAATAACAACTATTTAACACAAAGTCAACAAGATATATGAAAGTATTAGAAGTAACTAATTTATTTTTAAAACAAACCAATTTGTAGTGCGTAATATTTAAAAATGAATTTTCGATTTTAATTCAATGTAATGCAGTATATATTGTTACATCTTTTATAGTATAATGAAGGAATTTTAAATTTGACAAACCTTATGCTCACGATTTTTTAAAATTTCTTTTCTAAAATATGCAACTTAAATTACAAATAGGTGCGTGTAATATTTATAGTATGATTTTTGCAAGAAGTGAAATTTTTTTGATTTAATGCGATGGGGAACGTGATTGAAAATCAATTGAATTCTCGAAACAGATGAACAGTTTTGGTAGATTCGTTACAAACAATCTAGTAGCTCTTCTTTGTGAACTCTGATATATCTAATTTACCAGGATATTATTATTGGCCGCGGTAGCGTAGTGGGTAGAGTGCGACGCTCATACGCCGAAGGGTTAAGGTTCGATTCCCGCTGAACACCTCGAATTTTTCACGGCACCACCTCTTTCGAGCTGCTGACCACACTCAAAGCTTCTCAACTTCGCCGTTCAGAGTCGGCAAAAAACTGTAGGTCCTTTTTACTCGTGAGAGAACAGTAGGGCACACAACACGAGTAGTTAATGAGCAAGCTGGGCCCTGATCTCCCTGTGGACTGTGGTGCCAACAGTTATTATTATTATTATTATGCAACCATTAAATTCATATAAAGTCAGTATGGTAAGGATATTTTCTGTTATGAAATTTGTCAGTTTGGTTCTAGTTGCACTTATAACTGGAATCGTTTAAGAACTATGACTGCTTGGCGGGAATCACATTCTACTTCATATATTTCCCTTTTCTCTCTGATCTATCATTTCGCAATATTGTTCGGAAAATAATAAAATCTTTAAAAGAAGCTACACTGCTCACTTACTACCACCTCACTTCTCACTTCTCACTTTTAATCCAATTCACTCCTTCGCTGATGACAGTACCCTCAGCTGTTCATATTCGTCCCTCTTCTTCGGTCATTGACTTGGAACGGCAGCTCATGTTAAGCTCATTAAATTCCGATCTTGACAGTATAATTGATTGGGGTAAAAAGAAAAGAGTGGAATTTAATGCTTCCAAAACTCAGTGCTGCCTACTGTCATCCAGCGATCTCAAAACGACCTTGAGTATAACGCTCCTAATACCTCTCTGCACCTACTAGAATTCAACATCGAGCGATAAAATTTATTGGTAATAATTATGTGGCCGCCGTGGCGTAGTGGGTAGAGTGCGACGCTCACACGCCGATGGGTCTAGGTTCGATTCCCAGCTCAATACCAATTTTTCGAATATTTCACGGCACCACCTCTTTCGAGCTGCTGACAGCATTCAAAGAGTAATAACTGTCTAAGAAAGCTTCTCAAATTTCGCCGTTCGGAGTCGGCAAAAAACTGTAGGTCCCTTCTACTCGTGAGAGAACAGTAGCGCGCACAACACGAGTAGTTGATGAGCAAGCTAGGCCCTGGTCCTCCTCTGGACTGTAGCGCCAACAATTATTATTATTATTAATTATGCTACGAAGTCAATCGATCCCTTTAGTGCGCGCTAATTACAAAAAAACTTAAGATAAATATATTCATTTTTTAGTAATTTTGTGAGTGAAGTCAACTGTGGGTGAAGTTCGAAACTCACATGCCCAAGGTACCAGACTCGGTTACCAACACATCACATTTATCTCGCTGCTGGCAATACTCAAAGAGTAATAAGTATCTCAGAAAAAGCACCTTAAATTTCGCCGTTCTCTTCGACACGGGAGAGAACGATAGCACGCACAATACGAGTAGTTCATGGGGAACTACTCGTGCTCTGGTTTCCTAGTGAACTTTTGCGCCTTTCGCTACATATATAAGAGTCAAGGTTAGCTGTTAGTTTATTTAAAAAGCTACGAAAACTTCATAAACTTATATTTCCCTATTTGTCTTGTTTACGTGCATATATTTTTGATCGCCCCTTCTGATTAAAGAAGATCGATCACAGAATACTCTATTAATATGACAGATTTAAAATATTGCTCCTTTTTAAAATGTTGTGAGATGTATATAAAGTCTGAAAAGTGAATAAATATCTCACAGTGAAGTCGGTTTCGAACAATGAATTTGACTTTACGATGTCGTAGACAAATTTATTGCGTTTCTTCGAGGTGGAGGCGGAGCTACTTAATTCTTTTAAATTATTGATTCACTTGGTGGTGTCTCCTAACTTCTCAACTTTTGCACCTATCTTGTATGAAAAAATAACAACGCAACGGGAATGGTTTGCCATGGGTTAAAAGGCAGTTATTGAAGGATTAAAGGTTTGGATTGATTCAGTAGTGCAAATGTTTGTGAATTTCTTTGCGAATTGCGTTCATTTTATTTGTGATAATGAAATCACAAAACTCCTGTTGGGAAATCGTAGGCCTTCAATCTCTTACTTAGTCATCTGAGACTCAAGGATGTTCAAAAAAGTTTCACTTCAAGAAAAAAGTCACACAACCACAATTATTAAAGTAAAAAGTTTGTTTTCTTCAACAATATTTACATAAATAGTAAAGAAAATTATACGATTCAAAAACACTAGTTTAAATTAAAATAACAAAAAATAGCGAAATGCCTAGTTTATTGAGAATAAAAAAGTAGAATACTCAAATTTAAATTGTACCTGCCTCCCGATTCTAGTGAAATATAAATTAATACGTAAAAAATAAAAACAAATATAATACTTAATAACAGAATGTGTTGATTTTTCTCTCTTAAGACTTTCTCAATAACTTCTGTTTGATTTCCTTTATTTTAACTTCTTTCATTTTAATTTGTTTCGTTAATGTTTTTGGTTTTGTTAGTTTGCTTATCGTTTGAATTTTAATCTCAACCTTTTTGTAAGACATAATGATTTCACATTAACAAATGGGAAAAGAGAAAGAGAATCAGAAAAAAGAAATTGTTGAAAGATAATTTGTATTATGTGGCGGTTGTTCGGTTAGTGAGCATAAGGTATGTTTATTTCATTTGTTTCCTTCACAAATTTGTTTTTTTCCTTTGAATAAATCTCTTTTTTTTGTTTTCTTTTTTACTTTTTCATTAATTTTCATTGTTTCCTTTTTGCAATACCCCCTTGTTACATAAGATTGGTATTTTTAAGTAGCATGTTTTATTTTTACAAAGTCTTCTGTCAGCCATTTTTTGCAAATATATCCACTGTTTAATGTTTCATTACATAAGCAAACCATATTAGCATTTAAAAATAAAACGCATTTAAATTTAAAAAACTATTACATTAAGAATTAAACAAACCTAAGTAAAACTGTTAATGCTTGTTGCACACTAAACAATTTTTAATTATGAACAAAGTTTTTTCAAGTTTGTCTATGTTATTGTTTTTCATATTTTTTCATATTTCTCTTAAATTAACTATTCATATGGTAGATATAATCTTGGCTGTGTTGCTGCTGCTGCCGCTGCTGCTGAGGTCATTAAAAAATAAATAAACAAATAAATAAAACAAAAACACCCGCTATCATGGAATTAAGATTAAATACCATTTTTGTAAAAGTTTAAGTTTCTGTCTCCATAGATGAATTGATATAAATTTAGTTGAATATGTTTTTCTTTTTTTGTATGCACGAGTAACTCGAGAATTTTTTTTATTTAAATTTCTATTATCAAATTAAATTATATGTATTATTTTTTATCACATAATCTTCCAAGATAAATAAATGTAGCGACTTAATTGACATTTTGTTCCTTTCTTGCAGAAGAACTGGCCGGTAATGAGGACTGTGATTTTGTGGACTTATTACAAAACCTTCAGAGTAGAGAAATCGAAGGACTCCCGCCTGGTGGGGGGTTGCACTCAAAGTAAGTCGCAAATATATGGCTGTTTAAGCTGTATTTCAAATATATATAAATACATATAATATATATACTTTAAATACATTTATATATTCTTAAAAGATGTATTGACAAAAGTACGTTAGATTTCCACCGTAACTGTTGTCTGTAATTGTCTTTTTAAGCTAAGTTATTTCCTTTTTTTGCATATGACTTTAACTTATTCAGCTTCAGCGTAAATGTCGATCTTTCACAATTTCAATAGTTCTAATGTTAAAAGAAACAGAGACAAGTTTTAGTCAACCCAATATACTAAGGTCTCCACATTTTTAGGGAATCTCCCGCTGTGTGCTTTATAAGTATTGTGCCTTGACCTGAACGTATGCAGGTTCGTGCCAAATGAAGTGAACTTGCAGATTCGTTTGGACTGCTACAACAAACAATTTTTAATTTTTTGTTCGGTTTAGGAAATTTGGAAAGCGGTTTGTCTAAAAGCATCAAGGCACGCGCGTAGAAAATTATGCTGTTCCCCCTGGCTAGAAGAGGGGTATGCTTACTGGTGTATCACTTTTATAATTTTTTCCCCTCAACAGCTGTTGGTGTGATACATTGGTCTCGTGTTTTCTTTTATTTGTTTTACTCTATTTGGCTTATCAGTCTGTGGTGGACTTGGATGCCTCGTACTACCACATTCAAGCATCAGCTGCATTCAGTGTTGGTTAAGGGCTTTTTCTATTTGATTGTTGTAGTTGTTCTCTTTTGTGTTATTCACTACTGGATTTGACTATTTTTCGGTGGAAATAGTCCGTTTCAAATTGTTTAGTCGTTTTCGTTAACTTGGCGTATGCAACTGTACAGTAGTTTATCATTAAATTATCTCTTTTTTTTGTTTCATATTGAGCATAAACGGGCAAAACCAACACGCAGTACTATTTCTTCGACAGACAAAAGGTTTCCTTATTCGCCATATGATAGGATGGGGATGATGGAGGTGTTTAACAAATCTAGCATGTTAGTTTGAATGAGGACTTTAATACTCAATTGTCACTTAAGTTCAATGCAGCGATCGACATGAGTGATTCAACACTGGAAGTTGGTTTTTTTAAATTCTTCAAAGATTTTACTTCTCGTACTGACGCTCTATTTGACACCTGAAGGTTGTACAACAACTTTCCCTTGTTTTCCCTCGTTATCTTCAGGCCTTATTAAGCCGCATAGTTTCTATATCTATAAAGTTTTCCAAGATGGGAACACTTCTTTTAAATTTAATTTTTATAATTTGCAGACGTTGCACTTTTGTGTAATTTACCATAGTTTTTTGTTTACTGCATAAATTGACAATGACTTTTTGATGTTTTGTAAAAAGGCCCGTTTAAAAATTAACTTCAAAGAGAGCGAACTGTTATTCTCTTATGGGTAGAAGGGACCTACTGACATTGATGAGGTTATTAAGTGAAAATTGCTGGCTGTTTCATTCAGAAATCGAAACTGAAACCTTCTACTTGTGAGCGCTTAATTTTACCCATTAGATTTCCAGTTAAAGCAAAAGCTTTATTGAAACTTGTATCCGAAGTGGTGTAGTGAGTACGCGTGATTACACACGCCGAAGGTTTAGGTCCGGTTCCCTGCTGAACATTTCTCACAGCACCACCTCTTCTGAGATACTGACAACATTCAAAGAGTAATGACTCTCTAAAACGAAGCTTCTCACACTTCGCCATTCGGAATCAGCAAAAAAAATTGTAGGTCCCTTCTAATCGTGAGAGAACAGTAGTGCGAACAACACGAGTAGTTGATGGGCAAGCTGGGCCTTAGTCCCCCTGTGGACTGTAGCGCCATTGAAAGTTCGCTGGGGTCGCGCAAGTACCACCGGCAGAACTTTGTTAGTAAAGTTTCAAAATTCTAATTTGCAATTGTTTGGATAAAATTACACTAAATGATAAACACAAATTTGCAAATTTGCCTTCAACGAATAACCGTTATAAATACCAAAATAATTTTTCGACTTATATAGATAGCACTCCAAAAGTACCAGTTGTCCATAAAAACCTTGAATTTTGTGTCGACAAAATTTTCTGCCTGTAGTTATCTTTACGCGTGACAGAATATAAGCACGCACAGAAGTAATCACTGAAGGAAGGCTCTCGTCCCTTGAATATTTCAGAGTGCTAATGAAACTTATACGATCTTGAAGTGAATGTTAAATTGCATAATTCTCACTCCCTATTGACTGTTCCTTAAGATAAGGAAAAATTAGAAATAGATTAATTTGTTCTACAGCCCTCCACTCATGAGAGTTTGGTAATACAATAATTATTGTCAAAATGATTTGTCCCTATATTGTCCTGATACAAAAGTGTTATTGGTGGCGTTTCATTTAATGACAATTAAAGTCAACTCTCCGTTCATTAATGCGACACATAACTCAATTGTTTTCTTGGAATATGTTACCCAGTTTTTGGCTTATTTAGCCTTCTCGTTAAACGTTTCATGTGCTCATTTTACGAGCATTAAGTTATAAACCCTTTCATGGGAAATATAATGTACCCTAGTGAGATGGAATCAAAAATCGTGTGTGGTCCGCGCAAGTGTATTCATAGTATACCCTTCATTGTCTAGACGGTTTAAGGTGTTCGGTAGATATCAGATATTGACCAGAATATGACCCACCCAAGGTTGTTGGCAAGTTAATGAAATGAGTACTTAAATACCTGGTTATTTAATCAAACTGTAGCACTATGGAAAGTTTTCGAACGAAACAATTATAAAAATGACGTAACAGCTTGGAAAAAATATGTACAACAAGTTACTTACAGCAAGCTGCTACTTAAAAGCTTAGAATATTTCTTTGACAAAGTACAAAGTTCCTATTTTTTCCAAAAAGAGTCAGTCTGCTTCTGAAGGTAACTTAATGCAGAAATAAATGAGTAGCGTACAAATAGTTGTATAATAACAGAATGACATTGATGTAGCAATAAATGTAAAATTTACAAAAAATTTAATAATTTTTAATAAATATTTATTTTTCTTACAGATATCCAATTATCGAGAGGATCTTTAATGAATGTTTTCCAGAAGAAAAATGTGAAGTACGAAACATTTTTTACAATATGTAGCGACTAAAGCCAAACTTCTACTTTTACTTATTTATTAATGCTTTTGCGGCTTTGTTTCATTCATTTATATTTTATAGACAGAAAAAACAACGCATATGTGCTTACTATTTTAAAGCAGTTTTTTAATTTAATCTACGCTGTAAACAAACCGAAATAAAAACTATGTAACGCTTGCGTGTCATGTATTTGTTGTTTTGGTGTCATTTACATCAATATATTCTATTCATGATTTTTCCTCTATTTGCTTTCCCTCTGTCTCATCTTTTTATGTAACACTGTCTTAATCTTTTTTCCCCTTGTCGATTGCTTTAAATGTTTCACTGTATTCAAACTCTAACCCATGTTTGATGTATTCTTTCAGAGTCCGTCGCATTGATTTCCGGTTAATACTTTGATAAAGTGCAAAATTCTGCTGAAATTACCAAATAAATTTAAACAAAAGAAAGAAGGGAAGAAACAAATTTTAAAACTAAGCAAATTTTTAATTTAATAATAAATAGACTTGAAAACAAAAAAACTGTAAACACAAAACCAGCAAAAAAACACACAAATAAACAAAAAATAAAAATAAAATAAAGAGAACAACATTTTACCGACAAAAAATACCACAAACTTGCAATTAATTAATAAATAAAATAGTTATAAATAAATGTAGTAAGATCTTTATATATGTAAAAAGAAAATAAGAAAAAAACAACAACAGGAACACACGATCTATGGTTTATTCTCCTCTCCGCAAAATGGACATGGGAAGAAACAAACAAGTTAAAAGAAACACAAAAAAGAAAAAATCACAAAGATAGGATTTAATGAACAAAACTAAACTACAAGAACAACAACTATTACTACTACTAAATGTATAGAGAACGATACCTTTTTATGTACTTTAAATATTGAATAATTCATATGTTTTTAACAATAATTGTTAAATCATGACATTAGTCATATTACAGAACACACAATTTTTCTTCTTTTTTACACTCTTTTTGTTTATTTTTTCCTTTTATTGTTTGTTCTACTTAAATTTGTGTACAAATCAGTTGGGCCTGTTTTCTTGACACATCTGCGATGGGTCGGTTATCGTTGATATAATCTACAGCCACGAATGAAAGTAAACAAATTTTAGACTCAAATAAAAAAAATTGAACAACAAAATTTAAACATAATTGTTTTATCTTTTTTCTTACGAATATGTTCTTATTTGATTGATTTTACATTTTCAGTTCTAATCGACAATGCTTAGCAGCCGTTTATCTTGAATATTTATGTAATTTCTTGGTTTCACTTTTTTTTAAGTTTGTTTTGTTTTGTACAGCGAACAGAAGGCTTCCGTTTAGAAAATATGCAAATTATCTCAGCCTCTTGCACACTTCAGACGTTCTAACTCTGATTAGTAGTTTGCGTTTTTGGTTGTCATGGACAAACAGTGTGCCATAAAATTTATGTACCACATGGAAGTCTTTTTCTAAAATGCTCACATGTTTTGTTTGATAATATTTAACGAAAAAGAACACTTTTTGTGACGTAAGTGTCGTACGAATAAAATCGCATACCTTCCTTGAAACGTTGAAAATATATAATGTCTCAAAAATGCCAATTGAGTAAATTCATGCTTATAAAACTGCAAATAACACCTATCATCGATTGAATAAGCGATGCCCAGTTCATCAAGAGTTAGAGCTTTGTCTCAGAAGAAAATCGTGTCCCTTTTTTTCTTGCATCAGAGTCGACTTCGTGGGAGAAAAAACGTAATTATAGCAGAAGTCTGCATCAATGTTTTTCTGAAGTTATACTATTAGATGTGAACTGCGACATAATCAATATCAAAAACGAAAGGTACCTAAATGAAATCATTTAATTTAACAACAGAATACCCTTCAAAGTATTCTTGACTCACATGAAATCCACTCTTCTTCAAACTTTTAATTCAGTTAATCAAAATTTTCTGGTCTTTCTGACAAACATTCTTTCTTATCATTAATACGCATTTGGGAAAAGTCAAAAGAGAAAGGAACACGCTCAAAATTAGCGCTCCCCCATAGCTATGTGGCCAAAATTTTGCGAGATTGCTTTTTATCATCAAATCCATCTAAAGTTTTCTGAACTACTCCAGGCGTTGCAACTCTTAATTTCTTCTTCAGTCCGCCACGTCGCCCATCAGAAATTTTTCCTGATGGCCGACAAGGATAAAGTTGACAACGAATTGGTATTTCGTCATTTCTGAGAGGGAAACAACAGCTTCAAAAGATTTTTTAATAGAATCTAATTTTTTTTAAAGGCATAGGTTTGTACGATGTTTTTCGAAGCTGAAAAAAGAATTTTTGTAGCCCCTTCTTTCGTTCTTCATTGAAGTCTTACATTCAAAATCTGTACAAATTCTTCCTGATCGATGATACTTGAGTTGACGGTGCCTAGGCACTCGTAGCAGCAGAACGCGTCGGTACAAAAATTCGACTCACAACCATTAGCTCAGTTGTTTGAGGGGCTCGCATAGGTTAGCACAAAAAAAAGTGAAGTGGTACTTCTCAAACTGTGACAATAACGTACTTGAATTCAGCACATTAGAGGCGCCTCTTACTATGTATGTATATTCGCATATAAAATTTGTTTACCATACTTTTGGATGAGCTGAAGGTCTACAGGAAGAATCTTAAACTATCACATGCAACAGTCCGCAGGATGACCAGGGCCTAGCTTGCTCATCAACTTCTTGTGTTGTGCGCCCTACTGTTCTCTCACGAGTAGGAGGGACCTACAGTTTTTTGCCGACTCCGATTGGCGAAATTTGAGAAGCTTTCTAGGACATTTATCACTCTTTGAGTGTTGTCAGCAGCTCGAAAGAGGTGGTACCGTAAAAACTCGAAAAATCCGTGTTGAGCTGAGAATCGAACCTTGACGAACCTGAACCTTCGGCGTGTGAGCGTCACACTCTACCCACTACGCCACGGCGGTCACTATCGCATGTTATACACACCAGAAAATAACTACAAGAAAGAAGCAACAAATCTGCTCTTAATAGGCAACTTGGTCTTGTTCAGAAAACAAAGTGTCTTTTGCGACTTTTGATGCATTGAGATTCATATTTCTTTCTGTCATCCCTGGAATACTAAATGCAAGCTATCGCGAGTTACAGCAAATAGTTTAAAATGAGCAGTAATCTTATTTTTCAATGTAAACTCTCTTTGTGAGAATTATATGTTTACGCGTTATTGAAAAAATTCATTACATGCCATAAATCTTGAAAAACTTTCCCGGTTAATCAACTGAACTTGTCTAAAATTTGCCGTGAAATCCTTAATCAACGAAAACTTCTTATTTTAATTATATATATCCGCCACAATATTTCTTGTTTTCAGATCGAAATCAGTTGAGAAAAAACTGCAAAAGTGTATGGGTCCGCTCAGAATCAGTCAGAATCAATACAAAAACAATTCTGGCATAAAACTTGAACTTTTTCTACGAAACCAGACAGAAAAAGATGGTGAAGAATGCGAGAACATTTACTGTGTCCTTCTAAATTGGTGTCCAGTTATAAAGAATAAATTGCGCCCAGCATAGCCTTCAAAATTGTAAAAACTTATAATAAATCAGCAAGAACTTCACCTTAACTCAAGAAATTTTCAATCCTTAACTAAGTGCGCAACAATTGACCGTGCTAGTCCGTATGAATATAACTTTGGTATGAGATTAACTTGAAAACGTCTAACTTTGGTCTTCTATCTCTCCTCCATTTTATGTGTCGTTATTTTTTGTTGTTTGTTTTTTTTTTTTTACAAAAAATAAGTGATAATACAGAATTTTGTATATTCTTGAATGCATTGCCCAGAACGTTAATTTAATTAAAATCAATAGAGATTTACAAACCGCTGTTACCAGTGTTTCGTTTATAAAAAAAAAACTTTCCTAAGATAAAACAAAAAATGAAAGAAAAACAATAAATTGAAAAAATTCCTAAGTGGAAAAAGATTCTTGTATAAATGAAAAAAAATTAAACGTCAGAACAAAAACAATTAATAAGATATATGTAAAACCCTATAAGAAAATGTAACTAAGTAAACATTACATTTGTTGAATTGTAATAAAGCGTGAATTGATATTACCAAAATCTGGTGAGAAGATTTTATGTTTGTTTTGTTTTAATATTTGCTGCAGAACTTTTAGTTTAATCGGAAAAATGAACTACCATATAAAATGACTTGTATATTTATTTACGAAATTCAGTACGAGTCCTGTCAAAATTTTGAACATATGACCATATTTGATAGGTATGAGAGTTAGCAAAAATTGCCAAAGAACATCAAAATATATTTGCGGAGGCCCTAGTGGTCGGTGTTTGCAAACATGTTTTATAAAAATCTTGAAAAAGACATTTCCGTTTTACATTCCTGACAAATTTATACGAAAAAGTTCAAAACAAACGTGAAAACACCACTGGGAAGAGGACTTTCAAGTGATAAAGCATTGAAAACACTCAATATGTTCCTATACGCCAAATAAATGCAGATTCTCATGGAAAGATAAGAAAATAAAAAGATCTTTATTCTGCCACATTGTTTTATATTTTAGCATTTTGTAGTTTGTAGGGCTTTCTAAAGCTGTTTGGGAGGGAATTTACAGAATCGATCGTAGGTGTAAATTACAGACTCATGTTCAGTCCTGAAGAATTTCAATTAAACTTAATAGTTGGGAAGAAATGTCTCATAAACTTCAATGCGGCTCTATTCTTCCAAGAAATTTAGTATTTTTGGCACTGACTAAGATATAAATTTTCCCAAGATACTTGGTTTTCAGAAATCAATTGAAACTGAATATTCCGATATTGTGTATGAAATGCAATGGAGAGTGTTCAAATTGTAAACGAGGACATAAACCAAATTCAATAAATATGACAGTTGGGGAAAATGCCACAGAACAAAAAAAAAAAAATATATTCACGCAGGTCCTCATGATCGGTATGTGAGGACGTGTTTCATGAAAATCTCGAAAAAAACATTTATTCCGCTTTACGTTCTGAACTCTATAAAGTTTCCGAAAGTCGGAGAAATTTAATTGGCACTTTCCTTGCGACAAATTTACACGAAGAAGTTCAAAGCTAAAGTGAATACAATATCGGGAAGATGACTTTTAAGTAAAACACCATTTTCAATTTTCAATATGTCGTTGTACGTCAAGTAAATTTAAGTTCTCATTAAGGAGAACTCAGAATTGAAGGATCTCTACGTTGCCTATTATTTTCAAACTTTAGAATTTTGGAGTGATGTTGCACAAGCTTTTTATGGCACTGTTCATTCTGATCGATCGGCTGTTAAGCGAAGATGCCAGCCTCGTCTACAGTCCTTAGGAATTTCATTTTACTGAATGGTTGGAAAACTATTGTTACTCTCAGGCACGATAATCAATTCCAATTAACAAACATTGATCAGTCAAAATTGAAATGATTACAAAAACAGAAAATCACAAGTTTCCAAATTTAGTATCCAGACAGACACAAAGACATCGCTAACCAAAAAACGCAAGAAAAATTTCAAGCAACTCTTCCATATTGGTTCAATTCTTCAAGTTCTCGTAATTGTTTTGAACAACTTTTACATTTTTATAGTGGTTTGTTGAAGTTGACCAAATTAATTATTATATCTCTGTACAAGCTGCGTCTGTTCCGAAATATTTTATAAAATTGTAACTATGAATTTCAATACTTATCTATGTATCTAAATAAATTATTATTATGCAGGGGAAAATGTTTCTTTTCTTCGTCAATGTTTTTGGTCACTGTTGATTTTCAATGAAATCAGGTTGTTTCATTGTTATTATCCCAACGTTTCGGAAGGGATTGCTGGCTTCCTCAGGGGATCTTATTTATTGAAACAATAAAATAAAATATTTTACATGCATTCATGGAGAAATGCAATTTAACAAATGAACAATAGACTTACATTAATTGTGTTGTTGTTACAAGTCGTAGAAGTTATTTAAAATTATTGTTATCTTCTTCTTCTTCTTCTTTTGGCGCTACAGTCCGGGGTGGACCTGGGCCTCAACCAACATGCCTCTCCAGCCAGCACGATCTTTCGCCAGCTGTCTCCAGTTGCGCACTCCAAGTTGGTTGAGGTCCTTCTCCACTTGTGTGCGCCACTTTAGTCTAGGTCGTCCTCTGTTGCGTTGTCCCAATGGCTCGGATTCAAAGACTTTTCGGGCCGGAGCAGTGGTGTCCATACGCTCTACATGGCCTAGCCATCTTAAGCGTTGTATCCGTAGACGCTTGACCAGGCGCATGTCGCTGTACAGCCTATAGAGTTCGTCATTAAATCTTCTCCTCCAGATGCCATCAACGCAAACAGGACCAAAAATCGCACGCAAAACTTTTCTCTCGAAAAGACTAAGGGCTTCCTCATCCGCCTTTGCTAACGTCCAAGATTCTGCGCCATATAGTAGGACGGGGATGATCAAGCTGTTATATAAAGCGAGCTTAGTCCTTCGAGAGAGGGCTTTATTACTCAATTGCCTCTTGAGCCCAAAGAAACAGCGATTGGCAAGAGTGATTCTGCGCTTGATTTCGGTACTGATGTTGTTGTCCCTATTTACCGCGGAGCCGAGGTAGACGAAGTCCTTGACTACCTCGAAGTTTCTGCTGCCTAGTGTGACGCTCCGTCCGAGACGTCGATGTTGTGTGTCCTTCCTTGATGACAGCATGTACTTCGTTTTGCCCTCATTTACCGCTAGACCCATTTTAGCCGCTTCCGCTTCAATGCCAGCAAACGCCTCATTGACGGCTCGCTGTGTTCGTCCAATCACGTCAATGTCATCAGCGTAAGCTAACAATTGAACTGACTTCTGGAAGATCGTGCCTCTGGTGTTGACTTGTGAGTTACGCACGATCTTCTCGAGGATGATGTTAAAGAAGTCACATGACAGTGCGTCACCTTGTCTAAAACCTTTTTTGACATTGAAGGTCTCGGTGAGTTCGGTACCGACCTTGACGGAGCAGCGAGAGTTCTCCATCGTCATCCTACACAATCTGACGAGTTTGGTAGGAATGCCAAAACTAGACATGGCACTGTATAGCTCGTCTCTATGCACACTGTCATATGCAGCCTTGAAATCGACGAATAGGTGGTGAGTGTCAATTTGCATTTCTTGGGTCTTTTCCAGGATCTGCCGTAATGTGAAGATCTGGTCTATTGTGGACTTCCCTGGCCTGAAACCACACTGATAGGGACCTATCAGGTCATGGACAAATGGTTTCAGACGCTCACACAATACGGCAGAGAGGATCTTGTATGCGATGTTCAGGAGACTTATCCCTCTGTAGTTGGCGCAGTCAAAGGGGTCTCCTTTCTTGTGAACCGGGCAAACGACGCTGAGATTCCACTCATCGGGCATGCTTTCCTCCGACCATATCTTACAGATGAGCTGGTGCATGCGCCCAACCAGGTCATCTCCAGCTGCTTTAAATAGTTCTGCGGACAGTCCGTCCGCTCCAGCAGCTTTGTTCGACTTCAGCTTGGATATTGCTATCTTCACCTCGTCTAAGTCGGGGGGACGGAATGCTTGTCTATCATCGTCCAAATTGAGTGGAACATTCTGCCTAACAGCGGGATTTGGGTCGTCATCGCCGTTAAGGAGTCTGCAGAAATGATCCTTCCAGATTCTCAGCACAGACTGCGACTCTACTACGAGTTGTCCATTTTGGTCCCGGCAGGCCTTGGTCCGAACCTTGTATCCTCCGGATAGCTGTTTTACCTTTCGATAAAACTTTCGGACTTCATTCCTGCCAAAGCACCTTTCCATTTCCTCGACCGCGCGCTTCTCATGCTCCTTCTTCTTCCTTCTGAGAAGCCGGTGCTCTTCCCTTCTTCTCTGTTCGTAGAGTTCACGAACAGCCCGCGTTGTTCGATGCAGCGTCGCCTTATAGGCGTCTTGTTTAGCTGCGTGCGCTCGCCTGCACTCGTCGTCAAACCATGGGTTCCTTCTGGGTGGTGACGTGAAACCCAGCACATCAGTGGCAGCATCTTTGATGGCTTCTTGACAACGTTTCCATTCTTCTTCTATGCTTAGCGCAGGAAGCGTCGAACTCTGAGCGAGTTTCCGGGAGACTCGGTCGGCAAAGTTTCCAGCAATCAGCTGCGATTGTAGCTTTTCGACGTCAAACCGTTTTGGCCTTTCTCGACTCCGTTGCTCTCTCGATATCCGGGTTCTTACCTTGGCTACAACAAGGTGATGATCCGAGTCAATGTTTGCACCTCGGAAGGTTCGGACATCGAGAATACTGGAGGAGTGTCTGACGTCGATCGCAACGTGATCAATCTGGTTGACGGTTGATTGATCAGGAGATCGCCAGGTTCCTTTGTGAATGTCCAGGTGTGGGAACCGCGTGCTAGCCACAGAGAGGTTTCGCCCCGAGGCGAAGTCCAACAGCCTGAGTCCGTTTCCGGATGTGTTGTCGTGCAGGCTGTGTTTACCGATGACTCCAGCAAAGATGTCCTCCTTTCCCAGCTGAGCGTTGAAATCTCCTAGAACGATCTTGGTGTCATAGCTGGGGCATCGATCGTATGTTCTTTCTAGGAGATCATAGAAGTCATCCTTGATGTTGTCATCCTTCTCCTCTGTCGGGGCGTGAGCGCATATTAGGCTGATGTTCCCGAATTTAGCCTTGATGCGGATCGTCATGAGGCGTTCGCTGACTGGGTCATAGCTCAAGACTTTTTGCCTAAGTCTGCCTCGAACAACAAATCCGCATCCGAATAAGCGCTGCCTTCTCTCTCTATAGCAATTGCTGTAGTAGATATCGCAGTTCTTCATCGCTTTTATGCCAGGCCCATCCCATCGCACTTCCTGGATGGCGGTTATGTCAGCTTTGTAGCTGTCAAGGGCCTCCGCAAGTTGTTCGGCTGCACGTGGCCTGTTAAGGGACCTCACATTCCACGTGCAAAACCGAAAATCATTGTCCTTTAAACGTTTGCTGGGGTCGTCAACAGTTAATCCGTCCTTATCCGAGGCATATCGGGATTTCTGAACTATGTTATTTTTACGTGGTGAGGAAGTTACCCTCACGCACAACCCACAGACTGGTAGGCCAGGCCCATTATTTAAATCCTTGGGCAGAGGGGGTCGCTGCATACATTAGTTCACCATACAACGGGTGTTGTGATGGCTATCCAGGGGGCGCCGCATGGAGGCTGTATGTCAACTTGACCTGTGCACTAACGAGGATTGCCTTGGCAGCTCGCCATGTTGAGCGCAATCAACGACGTTACCTCGCGTGCAAAGGCCCATGCCCCCCATTATTGTTATGGAGAACAAAAAACTAGATTCACAAGAAACAACATATTGAGCACTTTTTTGTGTGAAGATCAGTTTTGAATGATGTAAAATTTGCATTTTGAATTTAATACAATATGTCTAAGCTGTAACAAGCGCTAAATATACGGCAGATATGTTCTGTATGTCCTGTTTCCTATTCATATTGTTTTTTTTTTCAATTTAATTCAGTTTTATTTATTCAGTAGCCAAGTGAATACAATTCATAAAGGTAAATACATTACAAGTTAGAGACTTAGGAGAGTTTCCTTTACAACTTTTCTTTTTGTTGCATTACTTTACTTCAAGAGAAAAGCTACCAACAAAAACTCTTACTTTAATCTTAAACCTACTATTGCATATTAACCCTCTTGCCCATTTTATTACGCAATTATCTATGTTCTGAAAAACAATTATGAACTTTACTTGGATTTAATTTAACATAATAATTATAAGGTTGACGCGGGTAATACCAGGTATACCGGTATGAAATGAGTTTCTTTTAAGAAAATAAAAATATAAAAATAGAAAAATAGAAAAATAGAAAAATAGAAAAATAGGAAAATAAGTAAGAAAATAAAACACAAATTACTATTGGGAAAGTAAAAACATTTTATTCAAAGTATTGGCCATTGTTTTCTACACATTTTGACCACCTTTCTGGCAATTTGTGAATACCACGCCAATAAAATTCTTCGTCTTTTAAAGCGAACCAATCAGACACCCAATTTTCGACCTCCTCGTAGGAATCAAAGTGCTGCTCAGCCAATGCGTGTTCCATCGATGAAAACAAATGGTAGTCGGAAGGAGCCAAGTCTGGTGAATACAGCGGATAAAGTAGCTTCTCCCAGCCAAGTGTTTTGAATTTTTTGCTTTGTGTGCAGGTGCATTGTCAAGGAGCAAAATTACCTTGCCGTGTCTTCTGGCCCATTCTGGTCGTTTCTCGATCAATGCATGGTTCAAATTTGTTTTCGGTAGCGATCAGTATTAATGGTTTCACAAGGTTTTAGGAGCTCGTGGTACAGCACACCTTTCTGATCCCACCAAACACACAGCATTGTCTTCTTGCCGAATCGATCTGGTTTTGCAGTCGATGTTGGTGGTTGTCCCAGATTAACCCATGATTTTTTCCGTTTAGGATTCTTAAAATAAATCCATTTTTCATCGCCAGTAACAATCCGATGCAAAACCGATTTTCTTTCGTGCCTTTGAAGCAAAATTTCACAAGTGTTTTTTCGGTTTTCCATCTGTCTTTCATTCAATTCATGTGGCACCCATTTTTCACACTTTTGGATCTTTCCCATAGCTTTTAAACGGTCAGAAATTGTTTGTTGTGTAACATTTAGCATTGCTGCCATTTGCTTTTGACTCAAAGTGTCATCTCCATCCAATATCGTTTGCAATTCGGCGTCTTCAAACTTTTTTGGTGGTCTTACACGTTCTTCATTTCTCACATCAAAATCATTATTTTTGAACCGTTGAAACCATCGTTTGCATGTTGCGTCTGATAGAGCATGATCCCCATATGCCTCGACAAGCATTCGATGCGACTCTGCAGCACTTTTCTGAATGAAACAAAATGAAAACAAAAAATTAATGCTTTCCGCAAATCATCACTTTCTGGTACAAGATTCGAAATTTTTAACACGATGAAAAAATATGATGTTGTCTGTTCAATGACTTGATGTATACTAAATATTTTTCACAGATGTCATAGCAAACAAACAAAAAAAAAAATTATGGGCACGTTCACAACAAATGTTCCCTATCGAGACATTTGTATCTTGACGCTCACTTCATACCTGGTATAATGAAGACGAGCAGTAGACATATTGTTGTTGATCTTGGTTATGTGTAGTGTTTCCAGAGTGTGCCTTTTGCTAGTGTGTTCTCCGTTTGTTGGATTTTGACGTCATCAAGGACGGGTAGATGGTTAGTCTGGACGCAATGATTAGCTAATGCTGTTTTTACCAAGTTCATGTTGTAGATTTCCGATTTATGACCAGCTAGTCTTTAACGAAGAAACTGTTTGGTGGTACCTAAATAATAACTGTTGGCGCGACACTCCACAGGGAGACCAGAGCCTAGCTTGCTCATCAACTACTCGTGTTGTGCGCGCTACTGTTCTCTCACGAGTAGAAGGGACCTACAGTTTTTTGCCGACTCCGAACGGCGAAATTTGAGAAGTTTTCTTAGACAGTTATTACTCTTTGAGTGTTGTCAGCAGCTCGAAAGAGGTGGTGCCGTGAAATATTAGAAAAATTGGTGTTGAACTGGGAGTCGAACCTAGACCCTTCGGCGTGTGAGCGTCGCACTCTACCCACTACGCCACGGCGACCACCAAATTTTTTTTAAGAATCCTAAACGGAAAAAATCATGAGTTAATCTGGGACAACCATCAACATCGACTGCAAAACCAGATCGATTCGGCAAGAAGACAATGCTGTGTGTTCGGTGGGAGCAGAAAGGTGTGCTATACCACGAGCTCCTAAAACCTGGTGAAACCGTTAGTACTGATCGCTACCGACAACAAATTATCAATTTGAACCATGCATTGATCGAGAAACGACCAGAATGGGCCAGAAGACAGGGCAAGGTAATTTTGCTCCATGGCAATGCACCTGCACACAAAGGAAAACCGGATTAGGATACAATCAAAACACTTGATTGGGAGCAGCTACTCCACCCGCCGTATTCACCAGACTTGGCTCCTTCCTACCCCTTGCGCTGTATTTACCAGACTTGGTTCCTTCCGACTACCATTTGTTTTCATCGATGGGACACGCAATGGCTGAGCAGTACTTTGATTCCTACGAGGGTTTCGAAAATTGGATGTCTGATTGGTTTGCTTTAAAAGACGAACAATTTTATTGGCGTGGTATGCACAAATTGCCAGAAAGGTGGTCAAAATGTGTAGAAAACAATGGCCAATACATTGAATAAAATGTTTTTACTTTCCCATTAATAATTAGTAATAATAATAACAAATATAATTGTTGGCGCTACAGTCCAAAGGGGAACCAGGGCCTAGCTTGCTCATCAACTACTCGTGTTGTGCGCGCTACTGTTCTCTCACGAGTAGAAGGGACCTACAGTTTTTTGCCGACTCCGAACGGCGAAATTTGAGAAGCTTTCTTAGACAGTTATTACTCTTTGAGTGTTGTCAGCAGCTCGAAAGAGATGGTGCCGTGAAAAATTCGAGGTGTTCAGCCGGGAATCGAACCTATACCCTTCGGCGTGTGAGCGTCGCACTCTACCCACTACGCCACGGCGACCACATTAATAATTAGTGTTTTATTTAAAAAAAACGGGTATTCATACCCGTATACCATATTTTAATCTGGAGCAGGAGCGGGTCATGGCACTTTTCGTAAAATACATGAGTTGTTGTTCAGGTTAAATAATGGCTAAGCGGAGTGGAGTAACGGTGTCTATGCTTGTCTATGCTTGTCCTCTACATGACTTGCCCATTTAAAGCTTTGTATCCTGAAACGCATGCCACTATACAACCCTTTAAGTTCGGCGTTGATTCTTTTCCACCAAATGCCATCAAAGCAAACGTAAACCAAAATTTCACGCAGAATTTCACTCCCGAAAAAATTTACGGGCTTCTGTGACCTCACATTTCCCCTAGGGATCCCTAAATCTTTAGGAGCGTTCATAAAATTACTTACAAATTGCTTTGCACATCCTCCTCATTTCCCCCAGATCCTTCACACATGGTATCCCCCATAATCCCCATTATCCGATTCGTTCCCCCTCTCAACCAGGCACCAAAATTGTCATCGTTTATTCAAATTCCCCAAGCACGCTCTGGTGTCAGTTACCGCCCACCATGACTGCTCTGCTCCAACGCCCACATGTGAACAATGTTTATGAACAATCAGGACATTCCTCATTTATTTTGCCAGCTCATCCAAATCCAGGACGCACATGATTCTATCGGTCAATCACCTTGCGTTCCCCCGCAACGGAAAATGTAATCTCCCGAAAGTCACCAAACACCCTTACATTCGCTCACATTACCACTGGGGAGAGGAATGTGGGGCGATTCGGTTTGCTTCATAAATTTGCTCCATTGGACACCGAATCAAACAAACCTACGCAACGATTTGCTGACAAAAGAATCTGTGCCGCCTCGTCCTCCCTTGGCTTACTGTTGAGATGCTGGCCAGTGTACGGACCAAGCCCCAATTTACTAATAATAATGGAAATGTCCTCACAATGGCATTCATTTCCACCCCAGCCGGGTGTTTGTTTGGAATCGCTGCTGACACACATAAACGCTAGTCAAGTTCCGAGTGAATGATCACAACGACGCCGATAAAGTTCAACTTATTTATTTTCAGCCAGTTCAGAGGTTGTCGGTGGACAGGTTCACTGTGTACCAGTCGTATCACCTCCACAGGCGGCAAGTGTTGTCCTTGGAGGCTGTGACAATGATGTCGCCTGCATGGCTGAATGCGCATGAGAACACCTCGGACTCGTGGCCGGAGAGGACTTGCGAACAGATTCCGCTCTCAGTCATCCAGAGGCGGGCGGTATGGTCAGCCGAAGCGGTCATTAGGATGCCGCCGGGTGGACTGAAGCAGACCTGAAAACATACACTGCCTTTGAGGACACATCGAACCGTGTGGCTGCTGCCTTAACCTACTTTTGACACCTCGTCGGCATGACCCACCATCAGCGACAGCAGAGTCAGGTCCCCCCGTATGCTCCACACCCTCGCCGTGCAATCGCTGCCTCCGGTGGCCAAGAATTTGCTGCTATAGTCGAAGGCGATGTCCAGCACCTCATCCTGATGACCAGTGAATTCGAAGAGACACTCGTGCGGGTCTCGCAAGTCCCACAGCCTCGCCGTCGAGTCCAGTGAACTGGTAGCCACTAGGCCACCGGTGAAGTTCCAAATGCAGTTGCTCAGCTCAGCGGTGTGTCCTCGCAGGTTGGCGACGAACCTAGAAAGGAAAAGTGCTTATGACGGCTAACACCCTGCAGGTAACATGCCTATTTATGCGTACATGTTTGCGCGCGTGTCGTACAGCGCCGCTGTGTGGTCAAAAGAGCCCGTCAGCAGCATATTGCCGTCTCGATTGAACCGGGCCGCAATGACCTCAGCTCCGTGGTGGTTGAGGCTCACAATCTCCTGAGCGGTCTCCGCGTGGAATACCTTGGCGGTGCCGTCGATGGATGCCGTGGCTATTGTGTCCAAGTGCATGGGGTTGAATTCGGCAGCGATCACTTCTGCTGTGTGCCCGGGGAACGTGGAGAGGCACGCTGCTGTCCGAGCGTTCCAGATTTTGGCAGTTTTGTCAAAGGATCCCGTGATAATGCGATCGCTGGAAAAAATTTAAATTTTTCTTTAAACACATAAAAGCTTCGGTTTTAAGCTAAAATAGTCCAAAGAAACTTTAGTAGCTTTAGCCTCATAAGACGACAAAGACAGGAAAAGGGAGGATAAGGGTGAATCATGATGACGATGTAACGCAAATTAAAATCTCCGAATAGCAAAGGTTGTTGACTTAGAGAAGGTGGTGTCGCAGAAATCCAAGGACACGAACCAAAGTATCACTGCAGACTCATCGATTGAACTTGGGATCAAAATTAGACAAGAAATTGAGCAGGGACTTAGACAAACTGAACGGAGATTTGAACAGCCAATCGAACTAGGAGTGAAACGGAAATTAAAATTTAGCTTGAAGAAGGATTTGTGAAGGGGCATAAAGGAATTCATTTGAACAGGGAATTGTTTCCGGCTTCAAACTAGGACTTCAGCTTAAACATGAGAAGGACGGTCCGAGGGTAGGAAAATGAAGATCAACAGGGAACTTTGTGAGGGACTTGGGTGGGAAAATGAATCGAACATGAACTCGACTTAGAAATTAAGCTTGAGTATGAACTGAGGCTTCACAAGGAAGTAGATAAGGAGTTGGGTTGGAAAATGGGCAGGGGTTTGAGAAGAGTCTTGGGCACGGGCTAAAATCGAATGATGACCCCAGTAAGGAATTAAGCTAGAGCTTGAACAAAAGCCCCACAAGTTAGTAGTTAAGGACTTGGATAGGAAAATATGCAGGGACTTGAGCAGCGACTTGGGCATTGCTGGGAATCGAAGAAGGACTTGAGTAAGAAATTAAACAAGAACTTGGATAGGAGCTCAACAAGAAAGCAGATAAGGACTTGTGCTAGAAATTGGGCGGGGGCTTAAGCAGGGGCTTTGGCACAAACGGGATTTAAATAAGGATACCAGTAAGAAATCCATTGAGAACTTGAACAGGGGCTTAACAGAGAAGTGCAAAAGTACTTGAACTACGAGATAGGCAGGGGCATGAACAGGGACTTGGGCACGAGAGAGGAATGAGCAAGAACTTGAGTGAAATTAAGCATGATCTTGAACAGGAGCTGGATAGGAAAGTCTATAGGCGTCTGAATTAGAAGACTGGAAGGGACTTGTTGATATATTTGGACGGAAATTGTATCAGAATTCGGACATCGCTAAGGCAAGTATTTTGTGCAGGAAATGAGGTGAATTTAAGCTTAGGCCAAAAATTCATGAATTTAACTAATATTTGGCTAAAGTCGGTTGACACGAAATGATAACAGACTCCTTCATTGGGTTCCTTGTTATATTTTTTAGAGATTGCACGGTTTTACCATCATCTTCACTTTTATATCGTGTAAGTTTACTTTCCTCTGTGCTCCAACAACACTGACTCTGTAAATCGGAAGTTTCTTTGCGCTGTTTTTTTTCACACGATGGCTTGCTCCATAACTTTTTAAAAACAAGATTCCTATGTACTCAATAAAAAATAAGAGTTATGTAGCCGGTAGACAGTTTTTTGCCCAAAGAAAGATTCTCTAGTAAAAGCAGGTGTCCCCCAGTGATCTGTCCTGGTTTCCCTCCTCCACAATATACACTGTTAGACAAAATAATAGGTTATACGCACACCTATATATTTTCCTATTAATTCAATATTAAAATCAAAACTTTATTTTATATTGTAAAAAAAAATATAAGTTTGTTGAATATCTCCCTTCCGCCTTTTTGTCTTTTGAATTTTCCGGCTATATACAAAGCGCTACAGAGCTCGTATCTGGCAATACTATACATCATCAGGTCTTGACATAACCTACAAAACGACGCTATGCGTGATAAGTTTGGATATTGCGTTCAACAGTTATGGACGTGTAAACATAAAATTCACTAACGCCGAAATTCGCGCTATTTTAAAGTTTTCCTTCGTTAAAGGCAAATCCGCTAGAGAAACGTTCCGTGAGATTAACGTTTGTTTTGGAGGATGGTTCTCAATCACTTCGAACCGCGGAGGAATGGTTTCGACTATTCGGGGCCGGTGAAAACGACACCATGGATAAGATAGCCGGCGGCAGACCTGTGACTACTAATACCGATCGAATCATTTAAATCATTGAGTTAGAGCGACATGTGGCATCTCGTGACATCGCCCAAGAGATGGGAATTAGTCACCAAACCTTTTTAAACCATCTACAGAAGGCTGGATACAGACAAAAGTTTGATATATGGGTACCGCATGTTTTGACGCAAAAAAAACCTTCTGGACCGAATCAACGCCTGCGTTATGCTTCTGAAACGGAAAGCACTCGACCCATTTTTCAAGCGGATGGTGACTAGCGACGAAAAATGGATCACATACGACAATATCAAGCGAAAACGGTTGTGATTGAAGGCCAGTGAATCGTCCCAGTGGCCAAGGCGGAATGTACGGTCAGGAAGGTTTTTCTGTGTGTTTGGTGGGATTGGAAGGGAATCATCCACTATGAGCTGCTTCCATATGGCCAGACGCTCATTTCTACCATTTACTGCGAACAACTGGACTGCTTGAAGCAGGCGATCGACCAGAAGCATCCAGAATTGGCCAACAGGAAGGGTGTAGATTTCCACCAGGACAACGCCAGACCACACACTTCGTTGATGACTCGACAGAAGCTACGGGAGCTCGAATAGGAGGTTTTATCGCATCGACCATATAGCCCGGACATAGCGCCAAGTGATTACCACAGAAGGGTATAGGTTCTTGTCCGTGGCGAACGCCCTTGGTGGTGTGAAGTTGAACTCAAAAAAAAGCTTGTAAAAAGTGGCTGTCCGAGTTCTTCGCAAATAAGGAGGGGGGTTTCTACGAGGGGGTATTATGAAGTTGCCGTCTAGATGAAAACAGATTATCGCACAAAACGACGTATATTTGAACTAAATCCGATCACTGTAATTATTAAGCATTGAATGAAGAGCAAAAAAGCAGAAGGGAGATGTTTGACAACCTTGTGTAAAGTCATATATAAGAAAATAAGTACAAGAACCTTAATTGTAGTTAATTTATCAGTTTGATTTAAATAATATATCATTACTATTGCAAAAAATAATATGTGAGGATGGTAGTATCTGGAATTAAACAATTATTCCTTGGTTTCGCAGCAGCTTTGCTAGCCGGCACTCTTCAAAAGTGCAGTGACCTTTTCGACCCATCTAAAATGTTCATTGATATTCAAATAATCCAATATAAACACACCGCCGTGTCGTAGTGGGTAGAGTGCGACGCTCACACGCCGAAGGGTATAGTTTCGATTCCCGGCTGAACACCTCGATTTTTTTACGGCACCACCTCGTTCGAGCTGCTGAAAACACTCAAAGAGTAATGACTGTCTCAGAAAGCTTCTCAAATTTCGCCGTTCGGAGTCGTAAAAACTGTACTGACTGTCCACAGGGAGATCGGGGCCTAGCTTGCTCATCAACTACTCGTGTTGTGTGCGCTACTGTTCTCTCACGAGTAAAGAGGACCTACAGTTTTTTGCCGACTCCGAACGACGAAGTTTGAGAAGCTTTCTTGGACAGTTATTACTCTTTTAGTGTTGTCAGCAGCTCGAAAGAGGTGGTGTCGTGAAAAATTCGAGGTGTTCAGCCGGGAATCGAACCTATACCCTTCGGCGTGTGAGCGTCGCACTCTACCCACTACACCACGGCGGCCACCACACAAAGTTTTAATGCGACTCCTAAATTTGTCTGAAAAACAACTTCGTATGCAATCAACCGTAAAATGCGCTACTGTAAATTTGATGAAAAGCTGTAATTTGCTCCGTCACTTCGCAATAATACATTATTTGCACACACCTATAATATTGTCCAGCAATGTATTTGCAGCTAATTTTCCTAAGTTAAACCACTGCCTTAATTACTTTTTTGCAGATGACATTGTTGTCTTCTGAGCGTCAGGCAATTGCGTATCCATAATAAACAACTAGCAGTTTGCACTATCTGCAGCTGAATCTTAATCTTCATGGAAAGTAAAAATTAACTCTCCAAAGACGCAAGCAGCGTTTTTCATGCGAAAGCGAAACCGTACCAATCTTCTCCATTCCAACTAAATATTTGCAATGCCCAAACCAATGCGTTAAATCCATTAAATATCTTGGTCTCAGTGTTGACAAAGCATTAACTTACTCGGCGCACATCAACGCAGCAATATAAAAAAGAGTTCAGTTTTCATTCAAAATCTTGTACAGTCTTATCAACAAGAATTCAAGTCAAAGTAAAGAAAATAAACTTCTTATAGTAAAATTCTTTTTGGGCAATTGGGCTGAATATCATTTAGACAAGCTGTAAATTAGTCAAAAGAAATGAATAAATTGAGCTTAGGATTCCTGGCATTGTTCTATTCAAAATTCGGAAAATAAAAGAAAATGTCGAGAGGCTTTCAATCAGTTATGAAGATAAATGTTCGTTACATGAAAGTGAATAAATAAGTATTCCTATGCTTCAGCACATTTTTATAGTTATTAGTAACTGTTGAGAGCTACAAATTCTTGTCTCATTAAGTAGTAGTTGATTCCCCTCCACAGCAAAGGGGCGCGCTGAAGTTGAAATGAATGAAACAGACATAAATGTAGCTTGTATCAACGGTACTTTCCTTTGTCAGAGAACATTGTACAGTCGTCATGTTGCGAATTTGAATTCTTATCGGTTTGCCCCCAAAAAAGTGGAGTTTTTCATACAGACGGCTTCGACATTCCTTTTTGAACAGACAAAATTTAGTGGCTGCCGTGGTGTATAGAATAGAGTGCGACACTCATACACCGAAGGTCCAGGATCGATCCCCGGCTGAAGACCTCGAATTTTTCACGGGGCCACCTCTTTCGAGCTGATGACAACATTCAAAGTGTAATACTGTCTCACACAAAGCTTCTCAAACCTTACCGTTCGGAGTTGGCAAAAAACTGTAGGTCCCTTCTACTCGTGAGAGAAGAGTAGCGCACACAACACGAGCCGTGAATTGTGGATAAGTTCCTGAAGGGGAACCAGACTGCATCTGTCTGATTCATTTTAGTAGTTATTGCTGAAATAGCGATTAAAAGAATGGCCATTAAAACATCACTCAATAAGTCCCGGGGAATGACATATAGGGGGTGCCGCTAAAAAAAAAAAAAAAATCATATCATCTTAAGGAGGTACAAACATTCAAATAATACCTGTCAAATTTTCATAACAATCTGATTATTAAGTTACAAGTTACAGTGCTTCAAGTGACGCTACGTTTACAACGCAACAATAGAAAAAGCAGAATTTCGTGCTTTTTGATGGGAAAAATACCGTGCATGCTCAGCAGTATCTTTAAAAATATTCCAAGGACTTTGCTCCATCAAAAATAAATATTTGTTGGTGGTATGCTGGCCGTGCAGACACCAACGATGCTTAACGCTCTGGGAGGCCAATTGAGGCGGTCACACCTGAAAACGTCAAAAAGGTAAACAAAATCGTTATGGAAAACCGCAAAATTAAATTCCCTTAGAAAGCTGACAGCTTAAAGATGCCAGAAGGCCGTGTGTACACTATTTTGCAAGACCATTTGTCTATGAGAAAGCTGTTTTTGAAATGGGTGCCGCGTTTGCTCACAAAGGATCAAAACGACAGCGTATCGATGATTCTGAGAGCTGCTTGGAGCTGTTTCGCCAGAATAAATAGAAGTGCCAGCACGTAACTTAAAACAATCGACCATTGTTCATCGTCAATGAATTCGATGCACATATTTTCGAACGAGTTTTATTATTGTGAAAGAAAAAGTGAAATGTCATTTCGTTATTTTAAAGTTATTTCAATTCAGTTTTGGGTGTTTGTTCTTCTGAGAACGATACTTTTTGATTCGAAAATGAGGATGAAGAGGCACCTAGACCTAAAATCAAAAGAAGATGTTTAAAATTATGGGTTCTGCATTATTATTGTAGTCAGCAAACTCATTGTGCTCAGCTCCAAAGGATCTTGCTGTAGGCACTCCATCAAATGCTGCTTCCAGGCTGGAACATTCAATAAGTTTTTCTTCCAACGCATCTATGTGTTTCATTTTTATTTAGTTATTTTTTAGTTAAAATTTTAAGTTACTCCTGTCTTGCTGCTTCCAATGTTCCCTTGTATCGTGCAAGTTCGATTGTTTCAAATTACGTGCTGGCACCACAGGACTATATGCGTCGGTATGTCACAATGGATGAAACATGAATCCACCACTACAATCCAAAGTTAAATTGACAGTCACCGAAGTGGACAACGGCCGGTGAATCACGCCCCAAATGTCCAAAAACCCAAAGGTCGGCTGGCGTGGTTATGCCATCTGTATTTCGGAATGAGCACGGAATTTTATTCATCACCTTGAGAGAGGCAAAAAGATCAACAGCGAATACTACATGGCATTATTGGTGAATTTAAAAGCAAAAAGATCAACAGCGATTACTACATGGCATTATTGGTGAATTTTAAGGAAGAAATTGCAAAAACACGGTCTTGTATGAAGAAGAAAAAATTCTCTTTCACCAAGACAATGCACCGTGTCACAAGACGTTGGCCAAACTGCATGAATTGGGCTTTGATTTGCTTCCGCACAAACCGTATTCTCCAGATGTGGCTCCTAGTGTCTTGTACCTCTTTTCAAACCTCAATAAGGTGCTCGCCAGAAAAAAATATGGCTCGAATGAGGAGGCTGTCGCCGAAACTGAAGCCAATTTTGAGGCCAAAGATTAATCGTTCTATAAAAAAGGTATCGAAACGTTAGAGCGGCGTTGGAAGCTGATTGTATCACTCTTCATGGAAAATATGTTGATGAGTAAAGTCGAGTTTTGTCTTTCGTTTGTGTTTGTAGTCCAGTAGTGTTACACCGCTAGTGGTCGCTATAGTCGCCGTGGCGTAGTGGGTAGAGTGCGACGCTCACACGCCGAAGGGTCTAGGTTCGACTCCCAGTTCAACACCAATTTTTCTAATATTTCACGGCACCATCTCTTTCGAGCTGCTGACAACACTCAAAGAGTAATAACTGCCTAAAAAAGCTTCTCAAATTTCGCCGTTCGGAGTCGGCAAAAAACTGTAGGTCCCTTCTACTCGTGAGAGAACAGTAGCTCGCACAACACGAGTAGTTGATGAGCAACCTAGGCCCTGGTCTCCCTTTGGACTGTAGCGCCAACAATTATTATTATTGTTACACCGCTAAATTCCGCACTTTTTTTCAACTTCTCAACTTCTGCTCACCTTTCTCTCACAAAAAAGCGTGTGAGCACAATGTTTAATGTTTCAAATTTCGATTGCATTAAGAAACAACTCCCACTAGCAAATGACCATAATTTTAAACTGACATATTTTTACTAACTTAGCAGTGCCATATTTTACCATCCAGATTACCGTAACTAGTCTGTGCATAGAAATGCCACTCCACGCTTGTTGATGATGACGCACAAATGTCATCAAAAGGTGAAAGACGACCAGAATTTCAAGGAATGTGTCGCTGACATGACCTCCACCGACAGTATATGCTTACGGCACGACACAATCGTGTTTCCGTCCCCCCCTCCACCCAATTTTCTTCCAAACTCACGTGACCCAGAACCTTTGACGTATGCAGAGAATTGTCGCCCCCCAATTTCCGCACCCTAACACACTCCACACACTTTACACACAAACAAACGACTTACCATATTGGAAAATTGAAGCCGACAGAAAAGACGACATTGTTGTGTCCTTGCAGGATGTTCTCCTCCTTCCCCTGATGTGTGCTGATAATTCGACACGTCCTATCGTAACTTCCGGTGAGGCATCGCTCGCCGCTCCTGTCAAAGCAGACATTCGTCAGCGGCAGGACGTGCGACTGCAGACTGCGATAGAGGTAGAATTTTTTCTTGGTCGGCTCCATTAGCTTCATCTGCAGCTTTGCGATAGCATCCTTCAGCATTAGCCTAATTGGTTGATCCGCCAGCCACTGTTCCTTGGAGAATATCTCGGTGATGACTTGACCGACTTGTGTCCTACAACAGCACATAACAGAATTTCCTTATTCTCGTTTCCTAATTGATATTGTAGGGACACTGGGATTGTGCAAGGACGAGGACACAATCGGGGGAGAGATGGCTTATCGCACGGACAGCGACCCGACAATTTTGGGATGTAAATTGCGAAGCAGTTAGGCACTCGTCCTGACAATAAAAGCATTCAACTTACTTTGGGTCCAAGTCCAAGAGGTCTATGTGCTTGACGTCCTCGGCGCCATCGACGCTGCGACGACAAAATCCGATCCCTGCGGGGTGACATTTATTTTAAAGGAGTCTCTTCTGTCGTTTCCATCACTTACCTGGGGGATAGTAGCGCAAGAAAATTTTTGTAACTCTCATTACGTTATGAACTGTCCTTGGTCCTTGCCCGGAATGTTTCCGCTTGCGGTACACGAACTACAACCCATCGAACTGCTTCAATACACCTGGTCTTCCATTGAAAGGTGAGACATACGGAATGCAGGGGTTGCGGTTCGCTCGAGAAGTTGCTCGTTTCTCCAAACAGTGCTGGGAAAGTAATCCATTCCCCGGAGTGATGGCATCCGGGGGCACATTCATAACATTTCATTCTGCGTTTGATCGATGTATAGATACGGGAGCACTTTGCCCGTTGCCAAGTTGGCTTTGGTTTCGTGCACAATGCCAACGGTGGTGGCCTGCTGCGTCGGTAGAAGGGGGAAAGTCTTGTTTCAAAGTTGTTTCCTTCGTTTGGCTCATTTGAGCGATTATTGCTGTAAAGCTTTTCAGATGACTGCACTGTGATATTACAGTTCATTGAAAGAGCGACGAACAATGAGTTCGAGTACAATGGCCACAGAGTTTCTTTCTGTGTTATCATTAATGTCAATATGGCGGACGGAAAGGACCTGTGGCGGGGTTTAAATTGGGGAAATATTAATTTTAGTTGTGACTTTGAGAAAGTTTCCTCATCCAAGGAAAGTTTACAGCGAACCTTTGTTGTTCGCGAAGACACTGGCCATTGTTTTGTGACAAAAACATGAGGGACTTGTGAATTAATTTATTGGATACTGAGGTTATAGCGATGAAAACATTTGGATTAAGCTTCATTTGCATTTATGTAATTGGAAGAATATTTATATTTCAAAATAAAGGAAAATAATTGTTCGTTGGATAAGTGAAAAGTTCTTTCACAAAATTAATGAACTAAACGTAGTTTAAACGTGATATAAAAAAGTGGCACGAGCAGTATACTAGGGCCGGTATCGGGTTAAAGCAGTGGTTATATGTATAAATAGACTTATTTATATTTTTATCAAGTAATGCTATTATTTTAGTGCATTCATGTAAAATTTCCTATAAATGTGATTATTAATTCGAGTTTTATCTCTAATTAAACGGCCTTGCTGTGGCAGTGGTGTCCATACGGTCTGCATGGCCTAGCCACCTTTAGTGTTGTATCCAAAGACGCTCGACGAGGCGCATACCGCCGCACAGACCATAGAGTTCATCATCAAATCGTCTCTTCAATATGTCATCAATGCAAATATCATTCGCATGCAGAACGTTTTTCTGAAAACAATAAGTGCTTTCTTATCCACTTTAAGTAACGTCCAAGTTTCCATTTGTCTTACAAGCAATGCAATTTGGCCACAGTCAAATTGCACACATTTTAGGACCAACCTAAGCCTTGTCAGTCAGAACTAAATTCCTCTATAGACCATAATTGGCGTCAGACTACAGACTCATAAAATACACGCCTCACGATTCAGCATAGTTATTAATGGATTCTGCAGAAGCTAAAGACATGCGGACAATATGGAATCCACCTCTCGTCTCCACTGCAACTGACAACCTCTTGCAACAAGAAGGATGAAACTGCCGGGAAAATACTTTTTCGACAACCCAGGTGAGCTAAGTGGCATTAGAATGGGACGCCTCAGCAGCTTCATGGCCGGTCCACAATATTTTTACAAGGGCACGACGGAACAACGAGGTGCGTTCGATATATTCTCGGTAACAGGCGTTTAATCTCTAGTACAACAGAATCATAATGGCAACTGAGACGATGATGGTGAAAATTAAGCATCGCGCTGTAATTAAATTTCTCACTAAGTAAGGCAAAAGTAAAAAAAACTATTCATGAAGAGATGGTGGTTGTTTACCAAGGCTCCGCACCTTCATTATCAACTGTGCAAAAGTGTGGAAGTGAGTTCAAGAGAGGTAGAGAGAGCATTGAAGACGACCCCCGCTCTGGGCCCCGGCTACTGCTTGTACAGGAGAAGGCATCAAAGAAGTCGAAGAACTTTTTCCTTAGGGTGCCCGAATGAAGTTGGAAATGATGGCAGAGATCACCAAGCTTTCAACTGGTACCATTCACACAATTCTTCATGACCATCTTAACCTTTCAAAGGTCAGTGCTAGGTGAGGGCCACGAATGCTCACAGCGCCTCAAAAAAAGTGAGAATCGCATCCTGTAGAGAGCCTTTGGAGATGTGTAGTGAGAACGCGGATTGTGTTATGGATCGAATTGCTACTGGGGACTAAATATGGGTTCAAGACTATGACCCTGAAAGCAAACAAGACTCCATGCAGTGGCATAAAGAAGAAACAGACCCCCCAAGAAGTTCAAAGTCACTCCGTCTGTCGGGAAGCTCATGGCCACAGTTTTTTGGGACTCAAAGAGAATCTTGCTCATTCAGTACAAAAAAAGGTGAAACCATCAACGCCACATCCTACGCCTGCATTTTACATAATTTGCGGGAGGAAATTAAAAAGAAAAGATGGGGTGGCCACCGTGGCGTAGTGGGTAGAGTGCGACGCTCACACGCCGAAGGGTCTAGGTTCGATTCCCAGCTCAACACCAATTTTTCGAATCTTTCACGGCACCACCTCTTTCGAGCTGCTGATAACACTCTAAGGGTAATAACTGTCTAAGAAAGCTTCTCAAATTTCGCCGTTCGGAGTCGGCAAAAAACTGTAGGTCCCTTCTACTCGTGAGAGAACAGTAGCGCGCACAACACGAGTAGTTGATGAGCTAGCTAGGCCCTGGTCCCCCTTTGGACTGTAGCGCCAACAATTATTATTATTATTTAAATTAAAAAGAAAAAAATGGGGTGAATGACAACGCTCTTGTTCACACGTCCCTAGTTTCAATGGCTGCTGCCCGAGATTGTGGTTTCGAAGAAATCCAACATGCACCCTATAGTCCAGACCTTGCCCCTAGTGATTATTTCCTGTTTCCGGATTTGAAAAAATTTCTTCGTGCAAAAAGATTTTCGGATGATGAAGAACTCAAGTCGGCAATAAATGAGTATTTTGCAGAGAAAGAGGAAATTTATTTTTTTGAAGGTTTAAAAAAGATGTAACAAATGCATTGATGTGAGGGAAGATTATATTGAAAAATAAAAACAATTTAAAGTGAATTCGCATTTTCCTTCATATCGGCACCGAGTAAAGAGAAATCGTTTATTATTGAACGATTTTCCTTCACTCGGTATCGATATGAATTATTGAACGCCTCTCGTAATTCAAGGAGAATCGTCACATGAAATGATCTACTTTGGTATTTTTCATTCAAGGCTGCAATACGGCATTACATGTTGGGGTGGAACACTCGTTAATAAAATACACTCTTTACTGGTTTTACAAAAAAAGATCATGAGAAAAAATTTTAATAAAAACCGTCGTCATCCAAGTTATCCATTGTTCCTAAGCTCTAAAATTCTTCCTGTTAGGCATCTGTATTGTTATAAAGTATATAGTAAATATATATATATAAAGTATATAAAGTATAAAGTATATAAAGTATAAAGAATATAAAGTATATATTGTTATATAGTACTGCAAGTTTTGATCTCGAATTCGGGTCATCGAAATTTAAGAATAATTTCTAACTTTGGACTTCGCACAAATTCTTCATTTGTTGTTTCCATTCCAAAATACCGTACCACTGCGTTTCGTAATTTTTATTTGATTTCTTCTTGCTGGCTGTTTAACAAACTTACATTATTCTATAGATCTATAACTGAGCCTCGATGTTTCGAAAAGTACACCTATCCCCCGATTTACACGGTACTTGTTTTACACGTTTTCGCTTTTACACGGTTTTCCAAATAAGTTTTTTTTGATAAAGAACTAAGTGAGGATGATTTAGTTAACTTAGTTTGCGAAAGTGAAGATGAAGAGGAATCAGTACCAGTAACATTCACTGCTAAAGTCATCCCCGAAGGGCTCGCATTGGGAAGAAAGCTGGGTAATCATTTTATACAAAATGACACAAACGTTGAAAGGGTTGAAAGGTTTTAGGAGCTCGTGGTATAGCACACCTTTCTGGTCCCACCAAACACACAGCATTGTCTTCTTGCCGAATCGATCTGGTTTCTCAGTCGATGTTGGTGGTTGTCCCAGATTAAGATTTTTTCCGTTTAGGATTCTTAAAATAAATCCATTTTTCATCGCCAGTAACAATCCGATGCAAAACCGATTTTCTTTCGTGTCTTTGAAGCAAAATTTCACAAGTGTTTTTTCGGTTTTAAATCTGCCTTTCATTCAATTCATGTGGCACCCATTTTCCACACTTTTGGATCTTTCCCATAGCTTTTAAACGGTCAGAAATTATTTGTTGTGCAACATTTAACATTGCTGCCATTTGCTTTTGACTAAAAGTCCTTTCCATCCAATATCGTTTGGAATTCGGAGTTTTTAAACATTTTTGGTGGTCTTCCACGTTCTTCATTTCTCACATCAAAATCATTATTTCTGAACCATCTTTTGCATGTTGCTTCTGATAGAGCATGCCTCGACAAGCATTCGATGCGACTCTGCAGCACATTTCTTCAAATGAAAACAAAAAATTAATGTTTTCCGCAAATCATCATGTTCTGGTACAAAATACGACATTTTTAACACGATGAAAAACTATGATGTTGTCTGTTCAATGACTTGATGTGTACTAAATATTTTGCACAGATGTCATAGCAAACAAACAAAAAAAAAAATTCGGGCTCGTTCACAACAAATGTTCCCTATCGAGACATTTGTATCTTGACACTCACTTCATACCGGTATACTTGGTCCGTATTTCATGTTTTTGCTCTGTGGAAATACCTCGATATGTGAAAACGGCGCCCATAGTGTCTTTTTCGAACCCATCTTCGCAAAAATAAATAAATAATTGAGCTCAGCGGTGCAGTTGACAGTACGCAAGTGACAGTACAGTGTGGACATGATACGAAAAGACAACTTGATGACGGTGAAAATGGATTGTGATGAAGAGTGACGTGTGTTTTGTTTTATATTATGTAGGCTCTGCAAAAAGGTTTCTTATCTCACATCCCTGGCATCAGAAAAAAACTGTGTTCTTTAATTAAAATTCTGTCACCCATAAATTAATAGGATTTTTCGTCCCTTAAATCGCGTCTATCAAACAGGGGCCAAAATTGAAAAGAGATCGTAAACTCAAAAAAACGACAATTGCCAAACAAATTTGAATCCAATAAATCAGAGTCAACGGAGAATTCAAACAATCCGTCACTTCCGCTGATTTCGGCGAGAAACCTTTTTCGCGCTTCGCCCTAAACAGCCAGAGGCTACGTCGCATTACTCGCACAGCGTGTGTCCCACAGCATTTTGAAGGACAAATTCTTTCGGTTTCACCCGCTCTCCCATCCCAATCCATGGTACTCGCAAACCAGTCCTTCAATTTGCATAACTCCGCTGAATGTGCATCGAAGTGTGAAACTCAAAGTCATTGAATGCCGCTTCACCATCGCGGTACGTATCGTGCTGTGACATTGGGCTTCCCCTCCGCTAATTCAGCAAAAATTCAAAAGCTCCGACCGGAAATACCTCTAACCCGACGGTTGGTGGTTTGAACTTTTGAATGTTGAACCAACTAGTCTCTCTCTTGGAACTTCCAGCCACGTCGCCACTGAAGGAAAACGAGCTTGCCTAGGCAATTCCAGTCGCAACTGTATTCAATCAGTCGCTGGAAGCCGACGAAAGGGCAAAGTTGTCCCTGCGGCTGTTCAAACTTGCTGCCGGAGGAGTTGATGAATTATTGACGAAGGATTTGCGATGAAAAAAAAAAAACCAAAACAAATTTCAAAACGACTATGGTTTTATGCCCCTCGATTGGCTTATTATTACCGTTAATTTACTTGCAGGAATTCACGATTTATGGGATGCCTGGCAGCGTCGACGTCGTCGTTTGCCGCTGGCGAGCGAATGAAAAGGGTAAAAGTTTTGGCAATAATTTTGGGCACATTGAAAGGCGTCGGGGAAGGCGCTTGTTACTCCTGTCTGCTGGGTTTTCGTGTTGTGATTGTCCTCGCGCGCTGTTCTGTTGTTTGTTTTCTCCAAAAAATGTCGAATAAGATAAACAACTTTGTCATCGATTTGTGTGGAAGTTTTTTTTGCCTTTGGTGTTGTTTTTCCCGCCTCTATGCGTTTCCTTTCTCGTTAGTCGCTCGTGTAGTTGTTGATGTATTATGCTTTTTCTGGGATTTATTGAGTTGTGTTTGGATTATTTGTTCGAAGAGGCAGTTGAGTGACGATGAGGATAATTCTGAAGGATGATTCGATGAGAGGGTTTTTTGTGGGTCCCTTCCTCCGTTGTTTTTAACTGTGGAGGGACGGTCCTTTGTTTGAGCGATGTTGAGTGGATGAGTGGGGCAGATGGATAAGAGTTTTTATTCTTGGTTGAAAATATAAACTAGATATTTGGAGGGTTTAAAACGGTAATGTAAGACAGTTCAAGGAGATAAGATTGAAGTGGTTTCCATTCAAAAGGACATTTATTGTACCTTTCCGCATTTGGATGAATTGCTTGGAAGGAGAGGTCATGCTGGAAAAGGAAATAAGTGGACCGTCGGTGGATATCTTCTCGGTTAAAAGTGAGAATTATTTAGGAAGCATTGTCCCATAGTGCTGGAGATCCCCATAGGGCAACGTTGAAAGTTTAATGTTTAAGCTAAGGAAAATAAGAAACCAGACAGCTGAATTTAGGGCTCACCATTACAGGTTTTGTGAAAAATCGACGACTGAAAAGATAACAACAACGGGGGACATCTCTTCTGTCATATATTGGGGGTATAGACTATTTCGGTCTGTTTTCAAAAGATGGCGCCATCTGCAATTTGTGGCTGACCTTGGAAGCGATTATCTACTTTATTGGAAAGGTGAAACATTTTTGCCGGATAATTAGTGTTTAACAGCGCTTATTGTAGACAACAACTTTGTTTTATGCCTTTTTGACTTTTTTTTTCTATTTTTCTGCAGATCTCTTTTAAGAGAAAGAGTGATATTTGGCTGTAAGGTGAATCTTGTGAAATATTTACTCCATACATAGATTTAGCAGTTAAATAGCTCAGGACCTTCTTTTTCTTCTGTTTTTGTAAAACGAATGTAATGAGTTTCAAAAGCGCAACATAAGCATAATAAAATCGTAATTATTGTGCATGGAAGGGAAGTTTGGCACAAAATGTCAGAACTGTGAAAGTCGAAAATTGACTTGAGGTTGCTGACACATAAAGACAAAGAACTATGTGACTTATGAGAATTAGCCAATAAATCACCAACATTCCAATACTGTGAGATCTTGTACATTTTTTTAGGTGGTGGACACTGCAGACGTTTGCATGCATTAAATGGAATATATTGTATGCTATGACAGGTACTCGGGAATTCTTCTCTTTCACGGGAAGACAGAAAGGTGAAATGCAGGAAGATTATCATTCTTTTGATGGTGCTGAGGATGATGTTTTTTTGCATAAGTATGTTTTTCTTTAGCCAGTAAAGCATTAGGCAGATATAAAA